>JAGIQG010000010.1:103937156-104537156 GCA_024679065.1 Sphyrna mokarran
TTGACGCCTACTCAGGATATATTGACACATACACCAAGATACTTCTGTTCCTCAACACTATTAAGAGCCCTACCATTAGCCCATACCTACACATTTATTGTTCCTGCAAAAGTGCATACCTCACACTTTCCCACATGTGGAGGCATTGGAGAGGGTACAGAGGAGGTTTACCAGGATGTTGCCTGGTATGGAGGGCAGGTCTTATGAGGAGAGGCTGAGGGATTTGAGGTTGTTTTCGTTAGAAAGAAGGCGGCTAAGAGGAGACCTTATTGAAACATATAAGATGATTAGAGGTTTAGATAGGGTGGACAGTGATAGCCTTTTTCCTAGGATGGAGAAAGCTAGCACGAGGGGACACAGCTTTAAATTAAGGGGTGATAGTTATAGGACGGATATCAGAGGCAGGTTCTTTACCCAAAGGTGGTTCGGGAGTGGAATGCCCTGCCTGCAGCAGTTGTAGATGCGCCAAGTTTGGTGGCGTTTAAGAGGTTAGTTGATAAGTATATGGAAGAGAAGGGAATGGTTTAGTTTGGAGGGGCATTGCTTTTTATATTGGTCGGCGCAACATCGAAGGCCGAAGGGCCTGTTCTGTGCTGTAATGTTCTATGTTCTATATAGACGACATCAACGGCTCGCCCTTCGTCCACCATTTTGTCACCTCCTCAAAAAATTCTACCAGATTTGTAAGGCACGACCTCCCCTTAACAAATCCATGCTGCGTATCCCTAATCAGATCGTAACACTCTAAGTGCCTATACATCCTATCTCTAAGAATCCCCTCCAACAGCTTCCCTACCACTGACGTCAAACTCACCGGCCTATAATTTCCAGGGTTATCCCTACTACCCTTTTTAAACAACGGTACAACATTAGCTATTCTCCAGTCCTCTGGGACCTCACCTGTGTCCAAAGAAGAGGCAAAGATTTGCGTCAGAGGTCCAGCAATTTCACCTCGTGCCTCCCTAAGCAGTCTGGAATAAGTGCCATTAGGCCCAGGAGATTTATCAGTTTTAATGCTACCGAGAAGCTCTAACACTTCCTCCCTGGGTATGGATATTTCCCTCAACTGGTCTACAGTTCCCTCAGAGACAGGACCAGTCAACAAGCCCCTCTCCTTCGTGAATACTGACGCAAAGTATTCATTCAGGATCTCCCGCCATTCCCTCGGACTCTAAGCACAGTTCTCTTCTGTCCCTAAGAGGTCCGATTTTTCCTCTAACCACGCTTTTATTCCTAACATAGGATTAAGGAAAATCCAACGGTTTTTTTACTCCTATCTGCCAAAACCATTTCATGCCCCCTTTTTGTCCTTCTAACTCCCCTTTTGAGCTCCCTCCTACTCTCTTTATATTCCTCCAACGCTCTCTCCATTCCCAGTTGCTTAGACCTAACATACGCCTCTCTTTTCTTCCTAGCCAAGTCTTCAATATCCCTAGTAATCCACGGTTCTCTAATTCTACCTTTCCCATTCTTCCTCTTAGCCGGCACATATCTTTTCTGCAACCTTTTCATTATTCCCTTGAAAGAATCCCACGTGCCTAGTGTGGACTTACCCTCAAACAACCTTTCCCAATCAGTTTCCATAAGTTCCTGCCTGATCCGACTGTAGTTAGCTTTCCCCCAATTCAGCACCCTCCCCCTAGGGCAACAAGCATCCTTTTCCATCTGTATCCTGAAGCAGACAAAATTTCCTTCCAGGGAAGAAACACATGGAGGTTTAAAGTCTTTTTCCTTGTTTTCAAATCTGTCCATGGCCCCCTCTCTCAGAGGAGGAATCTGGAATGCATTGCCTGGGAAACCTTACAACCTTTTAAAAAATATTTGGAACATCATAACGTTCAAGGATATGGGAAAAGTGCAGGAAAATGGGGTTAGCATGAATTTATTAGAGTTGATTTATTATTGCATTAGGATGCAGTGAAAAAGTATTGTTTCTTATACGCTATACGGACAAAGCATACTGTTCGTACAGAAGGAAAGGAGACAGTGCGGAATGTAGTGTTACAGTCATAGCTCGGGTGTAGAGAAAGATCAACTTGATGCAAGGTAGGTCCATTGGAAAGTCTGACAGCAGCAGGAAAGAAGCTGTTTGTGAGCTGGTTCTGTCCTCAAACGTCTGTATCTTTTTCCCAACAGAAGATGGTGGAAGAGAGTATATCCGGGGTAGCTGTTGCAGGTACACACTCGATGGGCTGAAGGGCCTTTTGTATGACTCATATCTGTAACTTCAAACAACCTTCTCGTAGCTATAATCCTCCAAGTTTAGCCTTTTGTCCCAATATTAATTGTTCCACCATTGATAGCCTTCAACTTCTCTATCCTAAGCTCTGGAATTTACTTCCTAAACCGCTCCGCTTCTCTCTTCCTAAGGTGCTCTTTAAACATTACCTTCTCGACGACCTGCCTCGGTATCTTAAGTAGCTCATGTGAAATTTTGTTTATTGTTCCTAATTGAGAAGCAACTTAGGACGTTTTTAACCATGTTATAGGTGCTATATAAATGCAAGTTGTAGAGCTGTAATAATAACTTCTTTAAGATCTGTGCCTTCCTGCGTGCAGGCTGACCCTCCACTCGAGAGGGGATCATAGACTGAAGTGAGTTGTTATGTAGGGGGTTGCTTCACAGAGGTCAGTGCCTTTAGAACAGGAGGTTGAGTTTGCAAAGTGAACCATGACCCCAGCCTGACACTACCTTCAGGCTGACCTCACATCCATGACCTATTTTCTTGCTGCCTGACAGCCTCACTGTAACCTGATCCCGTCTGGGAGAGCACTTCCTTCAAACTGCATTTGCTTCCACTCAACAAGAACATTTGTCAACACAAAGGAAGCAGCAATGAACGTCTGTGAGTTGAAGGTTGGAGTCCTAAGTAATGTGATAACCTGCCAACGCAATGCATATTTCATCCTGTGTTAACCCAGCTGGTAATATTTCATCACTGTGCATACAGCGGGAGCGTTATCACTTTTTCCACGGAAGGTAATTGCTACACGGTCAAAGCAGTGTTGCTGGAAATACAGCCTTTGTCCTATTGTTATGCATTCCTAACTAAACGAACACACATGGTGCATTGTGGTAAAGCTAAGATAACGTTTTTGGAGTCCTTTGTAACCATCCAGGCTTCCTCTTCCCCCATCTGCGAGATGTTGACATTTAAACAAAGGGGCCTGTTGGAGTAAAGAAAGGAATTTAACACCGTAGCTTGTGTCTCAAATGTACCAAAGGAAATAAGACAGAAATTTACATTTATATTGCACATTACACATTTCATAATATTCATATAGAATCCCTACAATGCAGAAGGAGGTTGTTCAGCCCATTGAGCCTGCTAATCCCCCTAACATTAAGGGGCAATTTAGCATAGCCAGTCCGTCGAACCTGCACACCTTTTGGATTGTGGGAGGAAATTGGACCCAGAGGAAATCCATGCAGACATCGGGAGAATGTGCAAACTCCACACAGACGGAGACCCGAGGCCGGAATTGAACCCGGGTCCCTGGCGCTATGAGGCAGCAGTGCTAATCACTGTGCTGTTGTGCCGTATTGGGGCATCCGTTTTGCATACAGAAAGTTCTTGACTGGGATGAGCAGCTGATATTTTTGTTAAATGTGGATCATTCCTAACGCTTTAATTACTCTCTGTGAAGCACCTTCGGGCCTTCCTTTTAGCATAAGTGGCACAAACCAAGATATTACTGTTAGTTGTTGGTTTCCATTCACCATGTTTGCAGGTCCCCTTTCACTGAGTATTGTGTGGCAGCTCTGTCACCTGGTGTCTGATGAAGTGCAATGCCCTCTACAGGGGACCTCTGTGAACAGGCAAGCAACAGCAAGGCTCTTCAACCAATCAGATTGAAGAATCCTCACTGAGAGGCACAAATTGTAAACCAAAAGTATAAATAAGAATTATATATTAAAAATACTTTAAAACCATGAGCAGAGAGGGAACTAACATGGGATTAAGAAAGAGATGAGTCAAAACAAAAAGTAAAATTAAATATGCATTTAATTTTTAAAAATCGCTAGTAATAACTAAATTATGAATGAGCATCCACATTTGTAAATCTAAATATTTATATTGAGAGTCATAGAGGTTTACAGCATGAAAAAAATTAAACTTCATCTGCCATTTGTCAGCACACTGGCCCAATTGATCAAGATCTTGCTGCAATTGGAGATGACCTTTCTCACTGTCCACGTTTCCACCACTCGATGTTATCTGCAAACTTATTAATCGTGCTCCCTACATTCTCATCCAAATCATTAATATATAAATGACAAATAGACAATAAATAGATGCCAGCATCTCTATAGAACATAGAACATTACAGCGCAGAACAGGCCCTTCGGCCTTCGATGTTACGCCGACCAATTATGAAAAAAGCAATGCCCCTCCAAACTAAACTATTCCCTTCTCTTCCATAAACTTATCAACTAACCTCTTAAACACCACCAAACTTGGCGCATCTACAACTGTCGCAGGCAGGGCATTCCACTCCCTAACCACCCTCTGGGTAAAGAACCTACCTCTGATATCTGTCCTATAACTATCACCCCTTAATTTAAAGCTGTGTCCCCTCGTGCTAGCTTTCTCCATCCTAGGAAAAAGGCTATCACTGTCCACCCTATCTAAACCTCTAATCATCTTATATGTTTCGATAAGGTCTCCTCTTAGCCACCTCCTTTCTAACGAAAACAACCTCAAATCCCTCAGCCTCTCCTCATAAGACCTATATCATGATTAGATCCTGGAGTCAGGTCAGTCTTGGGTTTTCAGGACAGGGAGGGCATCAGGCATCCTGGGGGATGGCAGAGGGAATGATGAGTGGGACAGTTTTGGTGTGGGGGGCGGGGGGGCATTGCCCTAATGATCACAGAGCAGCCTCTGAATGCTCTGTTCCTCCCATCTTTCTAAAATTTTTTTTTCAAAAGGAGGTTCCCCCCCCTCCTATCCACACGAGTAACTGTGTGTTATGAGTGGTGTGAAATATGGCTCAATGGCTTATTAATTTTTTTTTTAAATGGTGGACAAATTGTCAATTCTGAAGCCCGCCTTGCTGCTGGGAACCAGGGTGGGAAAGCTGCTAGTGCTCATTTTCTACATACATCACCCCCCCCCCCCCTCCCCCTCCAACCACTCTGACAACATGCACAGCAGGAAGACGTACAATCAAAATTTATCCAAAACCTTGCATGTTTTAGAACATCTCTATTAAATCTCCATCAAGCTGCTCTGCTCCAAGGAGAACAATCCCAGCTTATCCAGTCTCTCCACGTCACTGAAGTCCCTCATCCCTGGTATAATTCTAGCAATTCTCCTTTGCTACTGTATAGCTAGTCCTTTGAAAAAAAGATTGCTTATGGGATATTGGTGTCGCTGGCAATTATCCATCCCTAATTGCCCCTTGAGAAGGTGGTGGTGAGCTGCCACCTTGAACTGCTGCTATCCATGTGATGTAGGTACCTACAGCGATTTTAGGGAGGGAGTTTCAGGATTTTGACCCTACAGCTGTGAAGGAACGGACAATGTATTTCCAAGTCAGGGTGATGAGTAGCTTGGAGGGGAACTTTCAGGTGGTGGTGATCCCATGTGTCTGCTGCCCTTGTCCTTCCAGGTGGTAACGGTCACAGATTTGGAAGATGCTGCCCAAGGAACCTTCACAAGTTGCTGCAGTGCATCTTGGAGATGGTACACACAGATGCCACTGTGTTGTCAGTGATGGAGTGAGTGAATGCTTAAAGTGGTGGCAATCAAGCAGCCTGATTTGCATTGACTTGAACAGGTGCAGGAGTGTGGCGACTATAGGAATTTTGCAGTAGCTTCTTTGCAGTGTTAATGTAAGCCTTACTTGTGACACTAATAAATAAACTATTAACCTTGATTTGTGTTGAGTTTTTTGAGTGTTGGAGCTGCATTCATCCAGGTGAGTAGAAAGTATTCTATAGTATAGAAAAGTGTACTATTTTTGGATTGAATAATATAACAAAATAACAACTCCCGACTTGTTGATTTATAATGGGAGAATACAATTTAACTGACTAACACTTTTTTATTTCAGATATTCTTGCTTGCCTGTCCGCCTTCCCCTGCCAGCTTGATACTCTTCAGGTGAGCATTACTTTATTTAGGCTTTTGGTATCGAGGGTCTTATTATTCCTTGTATTTCTTACGAACTTGGGAATTCTGCAAATGTTTCCAATGCTCTTTGAAAGTTACTTTTGTAAAAGTTACTCCAAGGCCTTGCCATCCTTCCTGAATTGTGGTTCTTGGATTTTTAAAAATTCTTTCATGGGATGTGGGCTTTGCTGGCTAGTCTCACATTTATTGTCCATTGCTAATTTGATTCGATTTATTATTGTCACGTGTATTAGTATGTAGTGAAGAGTGTTATTTCTTGCGTGCTACCAAACAAAGCATACAGTTCATAGAGAAGAAAGGAAGAGAGTGCAGAATATAGTGTCACAGTTAGAGCTAGGGTGTAGAGAAAGATCAATTTAATGCGAGCTAGGTCCATTTAAAAGTCTGACAGCAGTAGGGAAAAGGCTGCTCTTGAGTTGGTTGGGATGTGACCTCAGACTTTTGCATCTTTTTCCCAGGAAGAAGGTGGAAGGGAGTATGGTCGGGGTGCAATGGGATCTTTAATTGTGCTGGCTGCTTTTCCGAGGCAGTGGGAAGCATAAACGATGAATGGGAGGCTGGTTTGCGTGATAGATTGGGCTGCATTCACAATGTTTTGTAGTAACTTGCGGTCTTGAGCAGAGAAGGAGCTGTACCAAGCTGTGATACAACCAGAAAAAATGCTTTCTGTGGTGCATCTGTTAAAAGCTGGTGAAAATTACCTTTGAGAAGAGAAGAGGAACTGGTGCCTTGAGCCGCCACAGTCCATATGGTGTAGATACATCCTCAGTGCTGTTAGGGAAGGGAGTTCCAGGATTTTGACCCAGCAACAGTGAAAGAACAGAGATATATTTCCAAGTCAGGATGCTGAGTGGCTTATAGAGGAGTGGTGATGTTCCCAGGTATCTGCTGCTCTCATCCTAAGTCAGGGTGCTGTTGAAGGACACAATACTTCTTTTGATTACTTTTTGCTTAACCATCAACACTAGATGCAGGAAAAGTATACTATTTTTGGATTGAACAATATTTACTGCGTACCACTTGGATCTTGAAGTCACTGCTTTTATAGAAAAAAGTCCTTTGAGGAGAGAACCTTGATTTACACTGTTGTCTCATTACTTTGCAGTTTGTATCATTTTATCCTCTCTTTAGCGATGCATGTCAACAAAGGGATTGAGTTCTTCACTGAATCTGAGCTACAGGTGTCTAGACCTTAAATGAGCAGAATCAAATATCACAAATTTGTAAGAACACGCCAGCTACATGCAATAGTTAAACCTCTGATCCTGAGTGGTGTCCCACTCACTCTGATATTTGGGAGGGTAAAGAATGAAATCGCTTTTGTTATGATCCCCCTAGAGTCCTATATCTTTTAAAAAGAGATTTTAAATTCCTAGTGACAAACTCAAATGAGCACATGACAAGATTTCTTGACTTAAGACACAAAATCCATTGAATCCCTACAGTGTAGTCCCTCCAGCCCATCAAATCTGCACTGACTCCCTGAAAGATCCTGATTCACTACCACTTTTGCTCCAGGAATGCCCACAGTGAAAAAGTACCGATCTTCTCTCTGACAAAGGCTCATCCAGACTCGAAACATTGGCTGTATTCTCTCTCCACAGATGTTGTCGGACTTGCTGAGATTTTCCAGCATTTTCTGTTTTTGTATTAAGTTAAAGCACTTGACTGTTAATCAGTTTGGACTGGGCCTCCTCTCCCTCTCCCTGTGGCAACTTGGTCACGTAGCCCCATTGCCAGACAGAATTGGTCACCTGCCACACTCCACTAAATCGTTTTATCTTGAATTAAAATTGACGGTTTAAAACATAATCCTGTAGCTGAAACAAGTTCCAAACATCCCCACGGTTTGTGTTGTCTCTCAATATTTGTCTCTTATTTGCTAACACTCTTATCTTTGAGTCAGACGGTTGTGGGTTCAAGCTCCATTCCAGAGTCTTAAGTACAAAGATCTAGACTGGAATGCCCAGAAGAAGTGCGGCACCACTGCAGGTGCTATCTTTTGGATAAAATGTTTGAGCATAAATAGGAGCAGGACTAAGCAATTGAGTCTAAATAGCACAGTTCTAAAGAGTGACAGAGGGAGCTGTAGGTCACATGTAAATTGAGTGTGTGACCAGACATAATGAGAAAGTTGGTAGCAATCCATTGGATTCTGGGTTTCATAACTCATGGAATCCCTACTATACAGAAGGAGGCCATTCAGCCGTTTGAGTCTGTACCAACAGTATAAGAACATAAAGAAATAGGAGCAGGAGTAGGCCATCTAGCCCTTCGAGCCTGCCCCGCCATTCAATAAGATCATGGCTGATCTGAAGTGGATCAGTTCTGCTTTCCCGCCTGCTCCCTATAACCTTTAATTCCCTTGTCTATCAGAAATTTATCTACTCGTGAGTTAAACATATTCAACGAGGTAGCCTCCCCCACTTCAATGGGCAGAGAATTCCAGAGATTCACCACTCTTTGAGTAAAGAAGTTCCTCCTCAATTCTGTTGTAAACTGCACCCCCCCACCCGCCTCCCCCTTAATTTGAGGCTATGCCCTCCAGTTCTGATTTCCTTTCTAAGCGCGTAGAATCTCTCTATCTCTACCCTATCCATCCCGTTCATTATCTTGTAAGTCTCTATAAGATCCCCCCTCAGCCTTCTAAACTCCAACAAGTTTGAGACAAATCTGGCTCCTCAGGTGGGTATAAAGGATAAAATGGACTATTTTGTAAATGATGAGAGGAGTTCTCCCCAGTTTCCTGGTCAACTTTATCCTTCAGCCAACATAATTGAAAAAGGAAAATTATCTGTTCACTGTTAGATTGCTTTTGGGAGCTTACACTAAACAAAAGGAATGCCACTTTTCTTCTGTTAAAGCATTGAATACAACTCCATACATATTTAATTGGTTGTAAAGCACTGGGATGAGTGATAGTAGCACTGTGGCAGAATGGTTAGCACTGCTGCTGTGTTTGAGTCCTGGCTTGGGTCACTTTCTGTGTGGAGTTTGTACATTTCCCCATATCTGCATGGATTTCCTGCGGGTGCTCTGGTTTCCCCCACAGATGGATTGACCATGCTAAATTGCCCCTTAGTGTCAGAGGGACTAACTACAGTGAATGCGTGGGGTGTGAGGTTAGGGTCTGGGTGGGATTGTGGTTGGTACGTGCTCATAGAATCATAGAAACCCTACAGTGCATTCAGCCCACCAAGTCTGCACCGACCACAATCCCTACATGTTTACCCACTAATCACTCTAATTTACACATCTCAGGACACTAAGGGGCAATTTTAGCGTGGCCAATCAACCTAACCCGCACATCTTTGGTCTGTGGGAGGATCCCGGAGCATTCAGAGGAAACCCCTGCAGACACTAGGAGAATGTGCAAACTCCACGCAGACAGTGACCCAAACTGGGAATCAAACCTTAGCCCCTGAAGCTGCAAAGCGGCAGTGCTAACCACTGTGCTACTGTGCTGACTCAATGGGCGAAATGACCGCCTGTACTGTACTGTATGTGTGATTCTATGTGATATCATGAAAGACACTACATATGTGTGTGTCTGTGTGTGTCTAAAACTAGTCTCTTCTCGTGCTTGTTGTTTCTGTGATTCACAGTGGATGGACAATCGATATTGATCTTTTTAGTGAGCCTACATTCTGAGAATTCATTAAAGGATTATTACAGGCAAACCTTCAATGAAACACTGGAAAGAAATACATTGAGTTATTATACCATGTGATGGAAGAATCTGGAACCTGAAATTTATTTGCACTCTGACAAGTTGCCTTTGAGAGGAGGAGGCTGAACCACCTTCTTGAATATAGAGAGTGGTTTGTTCGGGATTTCAGAGGGTAATTAGGAATCAGCCACATTGCGGTGGCTCTGGAGTCACATGTAGGCAGATGTAGGGCGTTAGTAAACCAGAGAGGTTCTTTATGACAATCGATGATAATTGTCACGGTCTACGTTACTTTCAGTTCCAGATTTATTTAATTAATTGAGTTTGAATTTCCCCATGGTAAAACTTGGATCCTTAATGGTCCAGATCTCTGGCTGCTAGCCTAGTATCGTAACCTATCCTGCAGCTGGAGAGATGTGTTTGTACTTGCTGCATTTAGGTGGCACAGTGTGATCTGGATCAGTGCTGCTGGTTCATACCTTGATGTAGAGATGCCGGCGTTAGACTGGGGTAAACACAGTAAGAGGTCTGACAACACCAGTTTTAAATCCTACCGATTTATTTGATAGTAAATTCGCAAGCTTTCGGCTTTGTAGCCTTCGTCAGGCGAATGAGGTGTTCTAGTCTGCAATAGCACACATATCAGCACAGACAGTTTACAGATTGCTGATTAGAATGCGAATCCTTACACCTAACCTGCTATTCAAGTCTTAAAGTGGCTAACAATGTGAGTGGAAGGAGCACTGAGCATGGGTTAAAGAGATGTGTATTGTCTCCAGATAGCACAGCAAGTGGGGTTTTTTGCTAACCCAGGCAAGTCTTGGGGGTTACAGATAGTGTGACATGAAGCCAAGATTCCTGTTAAGACCGTCCTTGTGTGCGGAATGTCCTCGTGTGATAGCCAAGTTCCACACATGTGAGGATGGTCTTAATAGGGATCTTGGCTTTGTGTCACACTAATCAGCAATCTGTAAACTGTCTGTGCTGATATGTGTGCTATTGCAGACCAGAACACCTCATTCACCTGACGAAGGCTATAAAGCTGAAAACTTGCGAATTTACTATCAAATAAATCGGTTGGATTTAAAACTGATGTTGTCAGACCTCTTACTGGGTTCATATCTTGCCAGCCTTGAGGCATTAGATTTTCTATCTGTTCCCCTTGTTCAAGCCTTGGAGAAATATGTTTGGGTTTCTGACCACCCTCAAATTCACGTGGTGCAGTAATCTCTGAGCTGTACTGCGTGATCCCAAAACAGCCCAGTGTCACCAGTCTCAGAGGAATAAAATATGTAATTGCTTGTGCTGACAATCCAAGCGCAATAACCCAGTCAGCGAGTCCCCAGACAGGGTGTTCCTGCCGATACCATCTCTGAGGAGCTTTTGATTGAAGCGAACTTTTAAAAATACACTCTGCTGTTTACTAGGCAGAACTGTGATCAGGAAGGAAATGCTACTTTGATTTCATCAGGTCTCAGGTGTATGTCGGTGTGCCCTGGGGGGGTCTCACTGGATTTCCCTGTGTGTACTAGGGGGGTGGGGTTGGCAAGAGGAAGTTCTCACAGGTGGCATGGTGGCACAGTGGTTAGCACTGCTGCCTCACATTACACACAAGGACAACCTCAACTGGGATCTTGGGTTTATGTCGCACTACTTGTAACTCCCATCATTTGGTCTGTGTTTGCAAAATCCTGCTAATTTCCTGCTGGAGACAATTCGCACCTCTTTTACCTGTGGTTATCCCTCTCTCCACTCACACTTTCTGTACCTGTAAAGACTTGATTACCTGTAAAAACTCACATTCCAACCATTATCTTGCAATTGAGTCTGCGTTTACATGTGCTATGTTTGTGAACCCAACTCTCCTCTTACCTGATGAAGGAGCGGCACTCCAAAACCTTGTGATTACAAATAAACATGTTGGACTTTAACTTGGCATTGTGAGACTTCTTACGGTGCCAAACAACGCCAGGGACCCAGGTTCAATTCCTTCTTGGGTCACTGCCTGTGTGGAGTCTGCAATATTTTCCTCGTGTCTGCGTGGGTTTCCTCCGGGTGTCTGGGTTTCTTCCCACGGTCTAAGGATGTGTGGGGTAGGTGGATTGGTCGTGCTAAATTATTCCTTAGTGTCGGGGTACTGGCTAGGGTTGCGGGGATAGGGCCTGGATGAGATTGTGGTTGGTGCAGACTCAATGGGCTGAATAGCCTCCTCCTGCATTTTATGAATCTATGATATTCTATAAACTGGTATGAGGAGGTGTGGATTCTGCACTGGAATTTACCCATCCTGCCTGCCATAGAATTGTAGCAGGTGGGGCAGACCAGGCAAAGGGAGGGATTGTCCAGTTTTGAGACAAGCATGGCTAGAAATCCCACCCCTGGAAATTTAAGGACATCTCAGAGTTGGAGGAAAAAGATACAGTTGTCACAGTCTACATGTGTAACCAGTGACAGAGGTCGGGCTGAAAAAGAAATTCTGTTAAGGGAGTACAAGCAGCTGGAGACTGAATTGATAAAGCATAACGATGGTAATCTCTTGATTACCACCTGAGCCACGAGCAAACTGGCATCGGCCAAAAGAAAAATCAGAGAATTAAATACAGTAATAATTCCAAAGAGGCAAAAGTCTTGTCACCAAGTTACTTTATTTACACCATACATCTGTACACAGCCAGCTCTCCAGTTGCTCCCTGCTGAATGCAGGCTGGGAATCTGACATACCTGCTTTAAACAGGGAGCATGAGGCTCCCTGATTTAACCATCAATTAGGACTTATTGGGTAGTCCTTTT
Source organism: Sphyrna mokarran (assembly GCA_024679065.1). Classification (NCBI taxonomy): domain Eukaryota; kingdom Metazoa; phylum Chordata; class Chondrichthyes; order Carcharhiniformes; family Carcharhinidae; genus Sphyrna; species Sphyrna mokarran. The sequence continues at coordinate 103,949,757 of JAGIQG010000010.1, forward strand.
CAGGTACCGATAAATTAAACTAAATCAAATTAACTGAGGGACAAATTGAAAGGGGCAGCTCACCAAAAGGAGGGGAACAGCCCGAACAAAAAACAAAGTCGAAATTTAATAAGTCAAATTAAAATGTGATTATCGAGGTCTACAATATACCCCAGCCCCTGCGATGCTCAGCGGGCATGGAAAAGGACACATCAGGTCGTCGATACTCTGGCAAGCCAACCTCATCAGCCTGGCTGATGCCATTACAATTAAAGCGGCTGAAGGTGTGGGTGGGAGAAATAGGTTTCAGTCGATGGGGCGCTGGTAGCAGACATGGGAAAAGTGGAAACTGGAAGGCTGGCATGGTCTTTACCTGAACAGTTTGGGGCCAGTATTCTGGCAGGTTGTAAATTAGTGTGTAGGGAGGGCTCTAAACTAAATTGTGCGAAGGTTTGAAAAACTAAAAGAGAACAGACAAAGCAATAGTGCAGTGTAGTGATACAAGTAGAAAATAAGGTCAGAGTAGAGAAAAAATTGTGGAAAAAATTGCCTCTGTAGACTGTTTTGTATCTCTCCCCTTTCTCACCGTATTGAAAGGCAAAACAGATTCAATGGGCCAAATGGCCCACTCCTCTTTCCAACTCATCTGACTCAAGAGCAACTTCTTCCCTGCTGCCATCAGACTTTTGTATGGACCTACCTCGCATTAAGTTGATCTTTCTCTACACCCTAGCTATAACTGTGACACTGCATTCTGCATCTTCTTTCCTTTTCTATGAATGGTATGCTTTATCTGTATGCTGCAAAAAAAAATACTTCTCACTGTATACTGATACATGTGATAGTACATCAAACCAAAATCCCATTTATTCTAATCTTGTGCCCTAATGTGCCTTGCTGTGAATTGAGCTAATATCTAAGTGGTATCAAGGTTGTTTGTTCAAATTGTTGACCTTCGATGTTCTGACCTGGATTTAAGAGTTTTACCAAATGTGCCAACCCAACAGCTGCACCAAATTCAGCTGTTTCTCAAATGGGTTGCGTATATCCTGACCTCACCCACCTTCTTGGCAAAATGTCCAGATGTTGATTCACTTCATCTCAATGTATACCTTTTGTAGTTGTGCATGAAACAAACTAAAACTCTGAATGGAATGGCAGAATGTTGTCAGGTAGATTCTGCTCCTCTGCTTAAACTTGCTCTTGGTGAAGCATAGCTTAATGTTGTAACTCCAAGTCAGAAAGAGGCCATTCAGCCCAATTGCCCCATGCTTGTATTCCTCACTCTTCCCATCTTGCCCCATCTCACCCTAACATTATACTTCAACACATTTTTCAGTGGCTGGATTCTCTGTATTTAAGCACAGTCTGAACACTGATATTATGTGAAGTCACTGCAGTATCTTGGCCTGTTGTTTGTGATTTCAGTTTATAAAGTCTCTGAATTATGTTTCCTCCTTCAGGTTACATGTTCATATGTTGAACGGACCCTTCCTGGCTTTGCTCTTCCCTGTTGTCAACACCAGATTGGTAAGTGTTTAGAATCATTAAATCCCTACAGCACAGAAGGAGGCCATTCAGTCCATCGAGTCTGCACCGACACTTGTGCATGCTTACCTGTAACCCAAGTATTTACCCCGCTAATTCCCCCAATCCATATATCCTGGGACACTGAGGAGCAATTTTGTCATGGCCAATCCACCTAACCTGCACATCTTTGGAGTGTGGGAGGAAACCGGAGCACTCAGAGGAAACGCACGCAGACACGGAGAGAATGTGTAAACTTGGCACAGAGTCACCCAAGGCCAGAATTGAACTTGGGTCTCTGGTGCTAAGAAGGAGCAGTGCTAACCACTGAGTCACTGTGCTGCCCCAATCAGGTAGATATCTCCTACAATGCAGCCATTGCTGTTACCTCCCAGAAAGACAGTCTTGTCTCAGTCTGAAGCAGCAGCTGTACTCCAGCAAGGCTTGATCTAATAGCTTCTTAACCAGCAGAAGGAGTGTTACCAAATTGATATAAAACCAATGTCCAATTAAAAACAACAGCTGTTTCATGCTTAATATCCAAGTTCTTGGAATATAAAATGATACAGCACAGAGAGAGAACATTCAGTCCATTCTGCCCATTTATCTGCTTTTCCTTATAGCCTTATATTTTTCTTCCAGTATTCATCCATTTCCCTTTTGAAAGTTACTGTTGCGTTTTTTTCTAACATTTCAGATAGTATATCCAGATCACATATCTCTGTGCAAAAGAAGTGTTTCTTTACCCCCTTTTTGACATCAACTTTGTGGCTAAGCCTTTTGCCATTGTAAGCAGTTTCTCCTTATTCACTCTATCAAAAGCTTTCACTGATTTGAACACCTCTATTAAATCTCCCCATTACCTTCTCTGCTCAAGGGAGAACAAGCTCAGCTTCTCTAGTTTCTCTGCATTATAGATGTCCCTCATGTCTGACACCATTGCAATAAAACTCCTTGATTCTAACTCTGCAGGATTTTATTGAAAACAGAAACATATTGCAAAAACTTTTCAACTTGCTGAACAATGCTGAGTGTGCCAATAATTACACTAGCAGCCATTTTAGGATAGTCAGTAGAGATCGTAATGTGGCTCATTTACACTTGCTTAAGGCAAACATACATTCAGACACAGGCACTCGTCCTCTGCAAACAAAAGGAATGCATTCAAGCCTTGAAGTACTCGGGAACCTGTTGATCTCCATGGCAATGCCCCAGCCAATTAGAATCAACTTGCCAGCCAATTAGAATCAACTTGCCAGCCAATTAGAATCAACTTGCCAGCCAATTAGAATCAACTTGCCAGCCAATCAGCAGTCTTTTCTCAAGCAGTATAAGTCGTGATTGTTTTGAAATTTGGAATTATTGAATTTGTCCTGATGAGTGCAAGATGAAAAGCTTCAGCAACATTCAAATTCTAAGGGATTTGTTTGGGCGTGTGCGATATTTCTCTAACTTATGTTGCCTTTACTTGCAGCTTCCATTTGAAACAGAGGTGTATTACATTCAGCACAGCCTCATGTATGTCGTTCCCCTCTACCTGCTCAGCAAAGGTAATGAGTATAACAGACCAGTCATTGTTATGTAACCTCCTAATGCTAGAAAGACAAAGACTTCTCAACTAGTGCCTTCTGCAACCTCAGGATCTACCAGAGCTCTTGGCAGACGACAATGTATTTTGTATTTTGGAATCAATTATGGTTGTAACTTAGAAAACCAGTTTTTGCACAGGAAGCTCCCACAAATAACAATGCAATGATGAATAGGTAATTTGTTCTTCACGATGTTGGTTGAAGGATAAATATTGGCCAAGGCACCAAGGAGGAATACCCTACTCCCAACTCACTTTTCCAAATAAAATGTTATGGGATCTTTTATTTTTATTTAGCTATAAGTGTCACAAGTAGGCTTACATTAATACTGCAATGAAGTTACTTGAAAATCCCTTAGTAGCCACATGCTGGTGCCTTTTGGATACATTGAGGGAGAATTTACCACAGTCAATGCATCTAACCAGCACGTCTTTCCGACTGTGGGAGGAAACCGGAGCACTTGGAGAAAACCCATGCAGACACAGGGAGAATATGCAGACTCTGCACAGATAGTGACCCAAGCTGAGAATCGAACCCATGTCCCTGGCATTGAGGCAGCAGAGCTAATCACTGGATGTTGCCTGGTATGGAGGGCAGGTCCTATGAAGAGAGGTTGAAGGATTTGAGGTTGTTTTCGTTAGAAAGGAGGCGGCTAAGGGGGGATCTTATTGAACATATAAGATATTAGAGGTTTGGATGGGTGGACAGTGATGCCTTTTTCCTAGGATGGAGAAAGCTAGCACGAGGGACACACTTTAAATTAAGGGGTATGAGTTATAGGACGGATATCAGAGGTAGGTTCTTTACTCAAAGAGTGATTAGGGAGGGAATGCCCTGCCTGCAGCTGTTGTAGATGCGCCAAGTTTGGTGGCGTTTAAGAGGTTAGTGATAAGTATATGGATGAAAGGGAAGGTTTAGTTAGGAGGGGATTGCTTTTTATTTTGGTCGGCACAACATCGAAGGCCGAAGGGCCTGTTCTGTGCTGTATTGTTCTATGTTCTATGTTCTACTGTGCCACTATGTCACCCTATAATACACCCATGAGAGGTAAACAGTGTTTCTGCTTCGAGTCTCACCCAAATAAAAGGCACATCTGACAGTGCAGCACTCCCTCTGTACTAGATTACGGATTTAAACTTCCAGAGTGGGATTGGAACCCACGATTGTTGTTGCAATACAATGTGCAGGTTCAATTCATATCTGTTGCATTTTATTCCAGCCTTTCTGATAACGTTACAATCAATGTTTAAAGATGCAATTAATCGACACCACAACATTCAATTTTTTTAAGCAAAAAACTTTATTGTGTATGTAAAGGTAAGTTAAACAAAGCAAGCATTGGGCAGTATGATGGCACAGTGGTTAGCACTCTGCCTCAAAGCACTAGGAACCTGGGTTCAATTCCCGGCTTAGGTCATTGTCTGCGTGGAATCTGCATGTTCTCCTTGTGTCTGCATGGGTTTTCTCCGGTTTCCTTCAAAAATGTGCGGGTTAGATTTATTGGCCATGGCAAATTGCTCCTTAGTGTCCCAGAATGCGTAGGTTAGAGGGATTAGCAGGGTAAATATGTGAGGATACAGGGATAGGCCCTAGGTGGGATTGTGGTCAGTGCAGATTCAATGGGTCAAATGGTTGTCTCCTGTTGGGATTCTATGATTCTAAACAGTGCAAACAAATCACAATATTAAAGACTTGTGCTTTAACCCCAGTTCTACTTTTTCCACACCCTAACCGCAAGAGTTTTTATACCTTATGAAATCCTGCATGTTCCTGGGATTGATTAGCCCAAAAGTTGTGTCACAACTCTGCAGAATTTAATTTAATTCTCCTTCGCATTCCAGTTTTTCACAATTATGTGAGGGTCATTCCATTAGCTTTTAATTAACTGATTTACTCCCCCCTCAATCCTCTTTAAAGACTTCATCACTTTGAAATTTTCAGCTGCTTGCCCTGACTTTCGACAAGCATTGGTTGTTTTTTCCCAGTCTGTTCCCACACCTGCTGCGGAGCTCTTCCCACACTAACTATTCAACCTGTAGCCTGCTGCTAACAAGGCATCATGAGGATCACTGTGGATATATCTCCCACTAGCTATGAGCTAGAGCAAACCTTCCAGCTGTGTTTTCCTGAACTGCTTTTGTCAGAAAACACACACGCACACACAGATTAAACAAAAGAATCTTCGAATCAAGGTTCCACCTAAGTCACCATCTCTATGGCAACAAGGTTTGCTTTGGGATTATTCCTTAATGTAAGGACATACAGAATAGCAGGAATGTAAATTAATTATTTTACCTTCAACAGAACTATTCAATTCTGCAACCCATGGGAATTATTTATATTTTTAATAGTTTTGGAATTACAATTGTTCCAGTACTTGGCTCTGTTAATGCTTAGAAATGGATTATTATTTTGTCAAGTTTTTTTTCATAATTAATTCTGACTTTTTAATTCATGGGACATAGGCTTCACTGGCTGGCCAACATTTATTGCCCATTCCTAGTTGCCCAAGGGCTGTTAAGAGTCAATCACATTGCTGTGGCTTTGGAGTCACATGTAGGCCAGACCAGGTAAGGGTGGCAGATTTCCTTCCCTTAAGGACATTAGTGAACCAGATGGGTTTTTCCGACAATGGACAATGGTTTCATGGCCATCAGTAGATTCTTAATTCCAGCTATTTTTTTATTGAATTCAAATTCCACCAGCCTCGTGGTGAGACTTGAACCAGGTCCCCAGAGCATTAGTTGAGTTTCTGGATTAATAGTCTAACGATAATATCATTAGACCATTGCCTCCCTTAAACAGAAGCAATCTTTTACACACAATAAACCAAGCTTGTTTGAGTTGCGTTTACATCAGGGTCATGTTTTTAACTGGTATCTCAATTAAACTTTTCTACTTTAATTCCTAAACTGCAAGTTATTTTCTAAAACATAAAGCCATGAACCAAATTTTCACAACAGCATAAAAACCAATAGCCCATGCAATTTTCTAAACCAGTAAAAAATCATCTGATGAATCCAATCTGCAGTAAACATCCCTCGTGACCAAAGCGCAGACTAAATTCTCACACGTTGCACATTGGGATTTTCATTCGAAAGGTAGAAAAGAACAATTTTTAAAAATTGATCAGCAACGTAGAATCATAGAATCCTACAGCCATTCAGCCCATCGCGTCTGCACTGACCACAATTCCACCCAGGCCCTACCTCTATAGCCCCATGTATGGACCCTGCTAATCCGCCTGAACTAAGGGGGAATTTAGCATGGCCAATTATCCACCTAACCTGCACATCTTTGGATAACGTAAGACCTTTAATATAGATCAATGTTCCAAGATGCTTCATGGGAGTGTAATTTGGGGAAATTATTATTTGATTTAGTGTGATCACAAATATTGGTATAAAATGAAAAGTATTGTTTCTTGTGCATCATTTAGATGCTTTGGAAAGGAAAGAAGGGAGTGCAGAATGTAGTGTAGTCATAGCTTGGGTGTAGAGAAAGATCCACTTAATGAGGTTGGTCCATTCAAATGCCTGATAGCAGTAGGGAACAATCTGTTCTTGAGTCAGTTGGTACATCGGATGGTGTAGTGGTAATGTCATTAGTAATAATCCAGAGACCCAGGCTAATGTTCTGCAGCCATTTGGGTTCAAATTTAAATTTGGGAATATAAAGTTGGTCTCAGTAATGGTGACAATGAAACTATCATTAATTGTTGTTAAAACTCACCAGATTCACTAATGAGCACAAATACTCGATTTCTCTTCGTGCATTACACTCATTCTAGGACAAGCATTTCCTTAGGAAACCAAAAGATCCATGTGCGACCTCACTGATGCACTGTCCAACTCTATTAAGAATGAGTGAGTCAGCAGTCTGCATTACAAAGTACAAAGAACAGGAACAGGTCGTTCTGCCTTCTGAGCCTGCGTTGATCACATTTATCTATCTAAACTAACCACTTATATATCTCTATTCCCCATTTGGTCATGAGCCTATCAAGGTAAGTCTTAAATGTGGCTAACGTGACTGCCTCAACAAAAAAAAACTTTCCCCACACATCTCCTCTGAACTGTTTCCCCCTTATCTTGAACTTGTGTCCCCTTGTAATTGTCATCTCTGCCCTGGGAAAAGTTTTCCAACTGTTCACCTTTTCTATATCCCTCATAATTTTACAAACTTCTATCAGATTGCCCCTCAGCTCCATCTTTCCAGGGAGAACAATCCCAAATTATTCAAATTCTCCTCATAGCTAATACTCTCCATACCAGACAACATCATGGTAATTTTTTTCTGAATTCTCTCCAAAGCTTCCACGTCCTCCTGGTAATGTGGTGACCAGACTTGGACATAGTATTCCAAATGTGATCTAACAAATGTTTTATATGACTGTAGCATAATTTGCCAACTTTTATACTCAGTGTCCTGTCCAATGAAGATAAGTATGCCATATGCTTTCTTCACCACCTTTCCCGCCTGTGCTGCCACTTTTAAGGACCTGTGGATGGTTATCAAAACCCATCCAGTTCACTGAGAGCCTTTTAGAGAAGGAAATCTGTCATCCTTACCCAGTCTGGCCTACATGGGACTTCAGACCCACAGCAATTGGTTGACTGCCCTCAGAAATGGCCAAGAGTGACACTTAGTGGATTAGGGATGGACAATAAATGTTGGCCCAGCCGGTGACACTCACACCCCGTGACAGAGTAAAGAGAGAAAAAAACTGACTAAAATTTGCTACAAAACCAGTGAGGGAAATATTAGCTGATGACATTGGTAGGATTTAAGGAGCTTCTTAAGGGAGAAGAGAGACTTAGGGGGGTTTAGGAAGGAAACTCAGCAGGTAAAGGGCTTAGATGGCTGAAGGTGGTGCTACCATTGATAAATCATAGAACCCTACAGTGCAGAAAGAGGCCCTTCAGTCTTCACCGAACACAATCTCCCCCCCCCCCAGGCCCTTTTCCCCATATCCCTGCGTATTATACCCACTAATCCTTCTAACCTACACATCCCCAGAACTAAGGGGCAACTTCTTTGCATGGCCCATCAACCTAACCCACACATCTTTATCTACCTGAAGTTACAGAAGCAGGGCATGCCTCAAGAGGCCAGCATCGAAGCAGTGTCAAAGTCTTTGGAGATTATAGAATTGGCAGAGATTACAGAGAAGAGAAGTGGATGAGACCACGGAGGTCTTAAATAGTGAGGAGGAGTTTAATTGAAAACTTGCTCTCCGTTTTCCAGGTGTATACAGACCTGAGCCATTGGGAAACTTCTGGTGGCCACTGCTAGCAACAGGCTTGCTATTTCTCTATCACTACACCATTCTTCAGACCCTGGGACTGGTGAGTATATACAGTAATCCACGGACAAGGCATTTCCATAGAGAAAGACATATAGATATATCAACCTCTAGGATTAGTTAGACTTGGGTATTGGTGCTCAGGTAGGCCTGAGAAGGGATGGGGAGTGAGATGAAGGAGGAAGTGGTGAGGTGAAGGAGGGGGAGGAAAGCGAAGACGGGGAATGGTGCTGACAAACAGGAGATTGACTGGGTAATGGGAGAACCTTCCACAGATCTGATGAAGGAACACCATTTCCGAAAGCTTGTAAGATTACTATTAAATAAACTGGTTGGACTCTAACCTGGTGTTGTGAGACTTCTTACTGGGTTTACCCCAGTCCAACGCTGGACATAGTGGGAGTGTGCACAGTCCAGATTGCAGGGGCAACACCGGGAGGGTGGGAGGCTTTTACCAGCAGCTGATTCAACTAGCTACAAATTAACTTGTAACTGTACCTTCTAACTCCACATTTAACTAAAGATATCTTCAAAAATGTCACATGACCTGAGTTACCTCATTTGATGTTTAACCCAATATGGCGGGCACAGAATTTCCTACCATTTGGTTCCAGGGAAGAAGGATTTTAGCTCAGAGGTTTGGGGTTTTTCTCCTTGGAGCGACAAAGTGAGGGTAGATTTGATCGAGGTGGATAAGATAATGACAGCATTGGACAAAGACAAGTTGTTCCCATTGGCTGATGGTGTAGAGGCTCAGGGGGAGACAGGTTTAAGGTTTTGAGGGTGAGTTATTGGGGGGGGGGGGGGATGTGATGGAAAATGTCGCTACACAGCGAGTGGGAATGAGCTGGAACTCACCGCCCACGATGGGGAAGCGGAGACAATGAATGATTTCAAAAGGAAATTGGATGAGCTGTTGAGAGAAATAAACTTGTGGGGTCTACAGATATTGAGCAAGGTTGTTGGGTGGGATGGCGGTACTGAGAGCTGGGATGGACTCTTTGTGCTGTAATGTCTGACTCCGAATTGGACTCTTTGGCTCTTATTTTCTAACTGCAGAATAGCAGAACACCAGAGAGTTTCTTGGTCATTGTGCATTGATTCAAGTTGGTCAAGTCCTGGGTCAAAACTGTGGGTTCAAAAGCCTGAAGAATGACTTTGTTCCAGGTCAAAGTTCGAATGTCATCAGGAGGGAAAAGGTTAAAAACAATAATGAATCTGCCTGTCTTCAGAGATCAGAAACTCAGGAGTTAGTCTGCAACTCAACAATGGAGATTTGTTAATTGTCAGGTTTAAAAATATCACTCGTGTCTTAGAATATATTTCGGTACAAGTTTCTTAAAATAGAAGATTAATTACAGGAGAATTGTGAGACAACCCCCATCGGAACCACAACAATTAGATTCCAGCAGGGATCACGGTGACAGTTAGGATCAGATTTAGAAATTTCCAGAAATTCACTGAGCCTCGATCAAGAAAGGACGGGTTAACGGGTCAGGTTTCAGCTTTCAGGAACCACAGGAATCTAACTTCTACGTACCTTCCCTTTGTACCTTACTGCAGCTGTACAGGGCCCTTGGGGAGGCCACACCTGGAGTACTGTGTAGAGTTTTGGTCTCCTTATGTAAAAGAGGATATTTTTGTCATCAGGGCAGTGCAGTGAAGGTTCACCAGACTGATTCCTGGGATGGCAGGGTCATCGTGTGAGGAGAGATTGAGTCGACTGCGCCTGTATTCACTGGAATTTAGGAAAATGAGAGGGGATTTAATTGAAACGTATAAAATTCTAACAGGACTGACTGGATGCAGAGATGTTTTCTTTGGCTGAGGAGGGGTCTAGAACAAGGGGTCACAGTCTCAGGATAGAGCGTAGGTCATTTAGGATTGAGATGCAGAGAGACCTCTTCACTTAGAGGATGGTGAACCTGTGGAATTCTTTGCCACAGAAAGCTGTAGAGGGCAAGTCAATGAATATTTAAGGAGGAAATAGATAGGTTTCTAGACAATTAATATGATATGGGGTATGGAGAAAGCATGGGAGTGTGAGGTCGTGCGAGGGCTGCTCCTGGATGTTACTTCAGGAGTGGCCTAGTGCTTCATGTCGTTAGTGTATGCTTAAACTGGACCATCAGATGGGCAACATGACAGCTCAGAGACTATCGCTGTTGCTGTGCAGACACATGGATTTGGGCCTGTGTCTGCGGGAGTTTGCGCGTTCTCCCCGTGGTTGCGTGGGTTTTCTCCGGGTGCTCCGGTTTCCTCCCACATCCCAAAAATGTGCTGTTAGGCTGATTGGGTAACAAATTGTCCCTATATTGGTCTCTATATGTCATTAAGATGTTAGGATGGCGGTGTGGGCTCGTTGGGCCGAAGGGCCTGTTTCCCGTGCTGTGTTGTTCTTTGTTCTTTGTATAAAGAATCAATCATGATCATATTGAATGGTGGAGCAAGCTTGAGGGGCTGAATGGCCTACTGCTCCTATTTTCAATGTTTCTATGATGTGGTTTGTGCTGTTGAAAAAAGGAAGTGGGTCAGGTGGAGCAAAAGGGGATAGGTCAAAGGGCAGCAACGATTAAATGGCAAAGATGTAAAAGAACGTAAAGCAAAGAGAAAGCTAATGGTTGTAGTAAATAAAGAAAGCCTTGGACTAGAGTAGGTGTTAATAGCAGAATAAAGATCCACAGTCTGAATGCAAAAACTCGAGAACAAGTTATAGATTGGCATGGATGATGAGGAGGCCTTCAAAATGAAGGGTAGAGTTCACGCTCTGAAGTTGTCAAGCTCCATGCTGAGTCTACAAGGACATAAACTGCCTTAAGATGTGGTGCTCTTCCTCCAGTTTGCATTGAGCTTCACTGGAACATTGCAGCAGGCTGAGGACAGAGTAGTCAATGTGAGAGCTTGACGGTGAACTGAAACAGCAAACGATCCAAGGGTCAGAGCCAGACTTGCAAAGGTGGTCCGCAAAGTGCCCACTCAGTCTACATTCCATCTCCTGATGTAGAGGAGGCCCCATTGTGAGCAACAAATACAGAAAGAAGGACAAGTCAATTGCTGCTTCACCCGCAAGGAGCATTTTACGTCTTGGGCCGTGGGGAAAGAGGTCAAGGGTCAGCTATTTCACCTCTTGTGATTTAATGGGAAGAAGCTGTGGGAAGCGGGTGAGCTGTTGGGGGTGATGGAGGATGGACCAGGGTATTCTAGAGGGGACAGTCCTGGATGCTGATGGGGGAGGAGAGGGAGTAGGTGTGTTTGGTGGTGGCATCATGTTGGAGAAATGGAGTTAATGTACCATGTTTCAATACAATGGCAGACCAGCCTGAGGGCTGAATGGCCTTCCAACCTATCAGTCTAATTGTAACTCCAGAAACTCTGGAAGTGGCTGTTGTGTGGATTCAGTGGTTGCATGCTCCGCTCTAGAACCATACATCATGGATTCAAGCCCCCTACTAGGAACTTGAACACAATCTAGACTAACACTCCAGTGTAATGCAAAGTAATTAAGTTTAAGTTTATTTATTTATCAATCACAAGTAAGGCTTACATTAACACTGCAATGAAGTCACTGTGAAATTCCCCTAGTCTCCACACCCCGGCACCTGTTCGAGACAATGCACCAAACCAGCATGTCTTTCAAAATGTGGGAGAAAACTGGAACACTCGGAGGAAACCCCACGCAGATACGGGGAGAATGTGCAGATTCGATACAGTGAGCCAAGCTGGGAATCGAACCCAGATTCCTGGTGCTGTGAAGCAGCAATGTTAACCACTGTGCTGCCCACGAAGAGAATTATCAGCTTCAAACACACTGCACACAGGGCTGGAACTTGCACAGGGAAACCCCATTGGATCTCAGATCTAATGCCTTCACTGCTCAGCCATTGTAGCTGTAAGGGAATGTGAGACTATTGGTGGATCTAGTCAGGTTTCAATCCCAAGTGCCTAATCACTTATTTGAGCGGCTGTTAAAGCGGCCCTTGCATTGGTGACCTAGCTGCAAGGTCATTCCCTTACTGCCAGCCACTGAGCAGTTGGTAGCCCTCTCGCTGCTTAGTCGGAAGGTTCCAGGTTCACGCCCACAGAGGGATCATGCTGTGTACAAACTGGCGGCCACGTTTACAGCGACGACCATTTCAGAAATGTACTTCTTTGGCTGCAAAGCATTTTGAGAAACAGTCATCTTCTGGTCATCCAAGGAGCTATATAAACGCAAGTCCAGGGAACACTACAGACCAATCCCTGCCTCCTCCCCCCGAGCTTTACTTATAAATGATGCCCTGGAACTCTTCTTTGCCCAGTGGATGGGGTAGGCAGAGCCTTAATTTAATGTCTCGCCTCAGAGACCACTCTTCCAACAATGCAGCACTCCCTCAGTACTGCTTTTATAGAACATAGAACATTTTGGAGTGTCAGGTCTGATGGGGGTGTGCTTACTTCAACCCTCGAGATCTGCAATGGAAAGTAGAATCAGGAGCAGGCCATTCAGCCCTTTGAGTCTACTCCACCATTCATTTGGATCATGGCTGATCATCGAATTCAATATTCTGATTCCCTGTTCCTCCCACATCCCTTGATCCGTTTCGCCTCAAATGCTATATCTAATTTCTTCATGAAATCAGACAATGTTTTGGCCTCAACTGCATTCAGTGCTAGCGAATTCTACACCTTCACCACTCTCTCCTGAAAGATTTATCCCTTATCCTCAAACTCTGACCCCAAGTTCTGGAGTCTCCCACCATCAGGAACATTCTTTCTGAATTTATTCTGTCTAATCCTGTTGGAATTTCATACCTTTCTGACCAGGAGGTGAGAGGTCTACTCTGTGAGCCATGGCAAACACCTTTAGGGCCAAGCTTCATGGGTCGCTGGGAATGGAAGTTCCTAATCCTAATAGAACCATTTCAGTTAAGGATGAAAGGAGTTGTGAAATAAGCTCTTGGGAAAAGATGACTGAAACAAGCAATGTAAATGGGCTGAACAGAGTTAGGTTTGTTTCTGGAGAGCGAATTGAATGAGGAAGTGGTGGTTGCTGTGGCGACAAGTACTTTCATCACACGGGAGGAACCTCCCCCACTCTTACCGCCTGCCATTGGCAAGTGTTGGTAAGATTAACAAGTTGATTTCCTACCTGGTTGGCCGCATTATAAACGCACCTGTGGCCATTGGGTCCAGGAGTGGGACTCGGATCTGGAACTGCTGGCTCTGAGTGTCACCGACTACACCACAAGGCCTCCAGAATGAGTAGGCAGATTGCTGTAATATAAACAGAAGGTTCTGGATCAAATTACCTCCCTCAAACTCTTTAAATTTTTTTAAAATACTGAATATAAAAGTCCTTGGCTAAATTCCAAAGAGAATCATAAAGTCATCATGGTAAAAGACTGTTCAGTTGATAAAATCTGTCAGATCTTTGACTTATCCAATTAGTTCCATTATCCAGATCTTTCCCCACAGCCCTGTACGTTTCAGCTTTTCAACTTGTAACATAATTCCCCTTTTGAAAGCTATTATTAAATCTACTTTCAACATTTCCACAGCAGCAAAACCCTATGTTTATTTATCAATGACCTTAAGTCTATATCCTTTAGATTTCATTTAATTCATTCATAGAATGTGGGCTTTGCTGGCGGGGTCAGCATTTATTACCCATCCCTAATTGCACCTTTAGAAGGTAGTGGTGAGCTGCTTTCTTGAGCTGCTGCAGTCCATGTAGTGTAGGTACATCCACGGTGCTGTTAGGTAGAGAGTTCCAGGATTTTGACTCAGCGACAGTGAAAGAATGATGATATATTTCTAAATCGGAATGGTGAATGATTTGGAGAGGACCTCCAACTGCTGGTGTTCCCATGTGTCTGCTGCCCTGATCTAGCTAGATGGTAGCAGTCACGTGTTTGGAAGGTGCTGCCTCAGGAACTTTGGTTAGTTGCTGCAGTGGTTTCTGTAGATGGTACAAACAACTGCTACCATCCAGCCATGGTGGAAGGAGTGAATGTTTGTGGATGAGGTGCCAATCAAGCAGGGCTGTTTTGTCCTGAATGACGTAGGGCTTCTTGGGTGTTATTGGAGCCGCACTCATCCAGGCAAATGGAAAATATTCCATCACACTCATGACTACCTTGTAGATGGTGAACAGGCTTTGTGGGGGGAGGGAGAGGTTAGGAGTTGAGTTACTCACTGCAGGATTCCTAGTCTCTGCCCTGCTCTGGTAGCTGCAGTATTTATATGGCTGAGTCCATTCAGTTTCAGGTCAGTGCTAACCCCCAAGATGTTCATAGAGGGGAATTGAGCAATGGTAATGCCTTTGAATGATTTGGAGATGCCGACATTGGACTGGTGTAAACACAGTAAGAAGTCTGACGACACAAGGTTTAAGTCCAACTGATTTATTTGATAGTAAACTCACAAGCTTTCAGGGTTTGCCCTTTTGTCAGGTGCGTGGAGAGTTCTGGCCTCAGACAGAGCATATAACAGCGCAGACAGTTTACAGATTACTGATTAGAATGTGAATCTTTACACCTGATCTGCTATTGAAGTCTTAAAGTGGCCAACAATGTGAGTGGAAGGAGCATTAACATAGAACATTAAGCCCCAGGAGACAATACACATCTCTTTAACCTGTGCTCAGTGCTTCATCCACTCACATTGTTGGCCACTTTTAAGACTTGAATAACAGATCAGGTGTAAAGATTCACATTCTAATCAATAATCTGTAAACTGTGTGTGCTGTTATCTGCACACAGTGGACAGTGATAGCCTTTTTCCTAGGATGGAGAAAGCTAGCATGAGGGGACATTGCTTTAAATTAAGGGGTGATAGTTATAGGACGGATATCAGAGGTAGGTTCTTTACCCAGAGGGTGGTTAGGGAGTGGAATGCCCTGCCTGCGGCAGTTGTAGATGCGCCAAGTTTGGGGGCGTTTAAGAGGTTAGTAGATAAGTTTATGGATGAAAAGGGAATGGTTTAAGTTAGAGGGTCATTGCTTTTTCTTAATTGGTCGGCGCAACTTCGAAGGCCGAAGGGCCTGTTCTGCGCTGTAATGTTCTATGTTCTATGTTCTATGCTCTGTCTGAGGCCAGAACTCTCCATTCACCTGACGAAGGTGCAAACCCTGAAAGCTTGTGAATTTACTATCAAATAAACCGGTTGGACTTAAACCTGATGTTGTCAGACTTCTTACAATGCCGTTGAATGACAGTAGGAGATGGTTAGATTCTCTCTTGTGAGTGACGGTCACTGGGAAGAGCGAATGTTAGTTGCTACCTGTCAATCCAAGCCTGGATTTTTGTCCAGATCTGTTGCATTTTGGACATGGGCCGCTTCACCCAAGTCTCTGATTGGTGTGTGAACAGTTTTTTATTTATTCTATGAAACTCATTTATTATTTTGAACTCATCTACCACATCTTCCTTTGACCTGCTCCACTCCAAGGAGATCAATCCAAGCTTTTCCAGTCTCTCTACATAACCCAAGACCCTCATCCATGAAACCATTTAAGAAAATGTCTTCCGCACACACTCCAAAACAATGACATCCTTTTCCTGTAGTGTGGGGGACTCAGAATCAGCCACAATTCTCCAGCTGAAGTCTCATTCGTGATTTATAAAATCACTCATTAGTGATTTATAACAGCTGCCTTGTTATTTCTGATCTAACCCTCTACTAAAGGACCCCACATGGGTGTCGCTGGCTGGGTCAGCATTTATTGCCCATCCCTAGTTAACTGAGGGCAGTTGAGAGTCAACCACATTGCTGTGGCTCTGTGGGTACGTGTAGGCCAGATTGGGTAAGGACGGCAGATTTCCTTCCCTAAAAGGACATCGGTGAACCAGATGGGTTTTTCTGACAATGGTTTCATGGTCATCAGTAGATTCTTAATTCCAGATATTTTTTTTTGAATTCGAATTCTACCATCTACCATAGAAACATAGAACATTACAGCGCAGAACAGGCCCTTCGGCCTCGATGTTGCGCCGACCAATTAGGAACAAGCAGTGACCCTCTAACCTAAACCATTCCCTTTTCATCCATAAACTTATCTACTAACCTCTTAAACGCCACCACACTTGGCGCATCTACAACTGCAGCAGGCAGGGCATTCCATACCCTTACCACCCTCTGGGTAAAGAACCTACCTCTGACATCCGTCTTATAACCACCACCCCTTAATTTAAAGCTATGTCCCCTCGTGCTAGCTTTCTCCATCCTAGGAAAAAGGCTATCACTGTCCACCCTATCTAAACCTCTAATCATCTTATATGGTGGGATTCGAACCCGGGTCCCCAGAACATGAGCTGAGTTTCTGGATTAATAGTCTAGCGATAATATCACTAGACTACCATCTAATTATATCTGTTTAAAAGCAGCCTTTTCAACTGATCTGCCAAGATTCAAAGATTGTGCATCTAGTCCCAGTTTCTCGCTTCCTGCACTCCTTTAAAATTAGTTTTGATTGCCTCTTAACATTCTTCCTTCCAAGTAAACCACCTCATTAATCAAGGAACTTTTTTTTTATCATTTCTGTAGCTCACAGCGGTGAATTTGAATAGTATGCTCTGCCCTGCTGTCTCAGACCCTTTCCATGGACCTTTCTATCGGATGTGGGCATCTGTTCACCAAACCGCGCTGCTGCTGGTACACGGGAAGTTGATCATTCTCCTCTCCTACGCCCTGTCTGTGCTGAGCCGTCATCTCTCCAACGTCAAGCATCGATCTTTACAGAAACTGGACTGAGTGATGCCCCACTGCAAGAGTTAGCTCAGCGATACAGGTTAGCACGTCCAGAGATTAGAGGAAAGAGGACACAGAACAACCATAAAAATAGATGGAGGTGGCTTCCTGTAGAGATGGCAAAGAGTGAAGAGAATTCTGCACAGTCAGACAGGCTTTGGTGGAATGTCATGTTGGGCATCTGGAATTTTCTTGCTACATCCACCAACCAAAGCAAATAATTGGATTGTAGATTCCTGGCATCAGTTGTACCCCATAAGCATTCAGACAAAATTAATTGCAAAATTAGCCTCAATAAACTAAACACTGTGACTGAAAACCATCTCTCCCTTTGGCTCCTGTTTTCTCAACTGGCCAATGTTCTGGGAAGGACAAAGGAAATGCTTCAGAAGACATTATAATGTTCTCCTCAAAGTGCATAACTATTGACATTGATACCTAGGGAGAACTTGTTACCAATCATTCCGAATGACCTCAACATGTCCATCTAGCTGCATCACGCTCTGAGTCCCCACATCTTTGTGATGAGACGGAGAAAGAAAACAAATCCTGCATTTCAAACTCAGCTACCTCACAGCATGGCCCCCTGCCCCCTGTGCCCAAAGAGCTACAGGTTGAGAGCTGGCCTGTTCAGTCACAAAAATACCCATGACAGAAAGTCACAACCCTGAGTGGGCATCATCCTGTAATGAGGATGGGGACACAAGTAGTGTATCAGCGCTGGGCTCGATGAATCCAGAGAAAACCTGCCAATGACCATGTACATGCCTCTCTGGTCAACATTGGCACCAAAGTGGCCTCATGGCAAAACTGTCCCTGTTTTGATGGAACGCTTGTAAATGAGACTAGCTGAACATCTGAAGAAGTGTCAGGTGGTTCACTGTCTGAGAGATGAAGTTTTATAGAGTTTGGAGAGGAAGCCAGGTCACAAGTAACGTAGGGCTCGGACTCTGGATGGGTGTAAAATATGTACTGGAAGGCTTTTTGGAGCAGTATGTGTCCAGCCCGATTAGAGAGGGGGCTATACTGAATGTAGACCTGGGAAATGAGCCTGGTTAAGTGGTCAAGGTTTCAGTAGGGGAACATGTGGCAAATAGTGATCACAATTCTGTCTACTTTAGGATACTAATGGAAAAGGATAAGTGTTGTCTGAAGGAGAGGGTGCTAAATTGGGGAAAGGCTAGCTACAGCCAGATTAGGCAGGAATTGATGGCCCCTGATTTGGAGAGGTTGTTTGAGGGTAAGTCCACGTCTGGCATGTGGGCATCTTTTAAGGGACAACTGATAAGGTTGCAGGACAGACATGTGCTTGTTAAGAGGAAGGATGGGAAAGGTAAGATTAGAGAGCTGTGGATAACTAGGGCCATTGAGGACTTGATCAGCAAGAAAAGAGAGGCGTATGTTAGGTCCAAGCAACTTGGAACGGAGAAAGCTTTCGAGGAATACAGAGAGAGTAGGAGAGAGCTCAAACAAGGAATTAGAAAGGCGAAAAGCGGGGCACGAAATGGTCTTGGCAGACGAGATTAAGGAAAATTCAAAGGCATTTTACTCGTATGTTAGGAACAAAAGGGTAGTTAGAGAAAAAAATCAGTCCTCTTAGGGACAGAGGAGGGGAACTATGCTTAGAGTCTGAGAGAATTGGGAGATCCTGAATGAATACTTTGCGTTGGTATTCACAAAGAAGAGGACTTGTTGTCTGGAAGTGTCTTGGAAGGAATTCTTGATCCATTGAAGTAAACATCCATTATGAGGGAGGAAGCGTTAGGATTTTTAGGTAGTATTAAAACTGATAAATCTCCGGGGTCTGATGGCATTTAGCCTAGGTTGTTTAGGGAGACTAGAGATGAAATTGCTGGGCCTCTGATGCAAATCTTTGTCTCTTCTTTGGACACAGGTGAGGTCCCAGAGTTCTGGAGGATAGTGAACGTGGTACTGTTGTTTAAAAAGGGTAGTGGGGAATAACCCTGGGAATTATAGGCTGGTGAGTTTGACATCAGTAGTAGGGAAGTTGTTGGGGAGGATTCTTAGAGATAGAATGTATACGTATTTAGAACATGGCAATCTGATTAGTGACAGGCAACATGAATTTGTAAAGGGGATGTTGTGCCTTACAAATCTGGTAGAATTTTTTGAGAAGGTGACAAAAATGGTTGACGAAGGATGAGTCGTGGATGTCATCTATATTGATTTGAGTAAGGCGTTTAACAAAGTCTCTCATGGTAGGTTGGTGAAAAAGGTTAAGGTTCATGGGATACAAGGACAGGTGGCTAGATGGATTGAGAACTGGCTTGGTAACAGGAGACAGAGGATAGTAGTAGAGGGGTCTTTTTCTATTGGAGGTCTGTGTCTACTGGTATGCTGCAGAGCTTGGTACTGGGACCTTCGCTATTTGTAATATACATAAATGATTTGGAAGAGGGAGTAACTGGTGTGATCAGCAAGTTTGCAGATGACACGAAGATGGCTGGACTTGCTGATAGTGATAAGCAGTGTCACAACAATACAGCAGGATATAAATAGGCTGGTAAATTGGGCAGAGAAATGGCAGATGGAATTTAATGCAAATAAATGCGAGGCGATGCATTTGGAAAAATAATGTAGGGGGGAGTTATACAATAAATGGTAGGACTATATATAGGCTTCAGGTATGCTTGCCTATATAGGAAGGGGTATAGAGTATAAAAAGCTGGAGTCTAATGTTGCAATTGTACAGAACATTGGTTAGACTGCATTTGGAGTACTGCATCCAGTTCTGGTCACCGTACTACAGGAAGGATGTGGAGGCCCTGGAGAGAGTGCAGAGGAGATTTACCAGGATGCTGCCTGGTATGGAAGGGCTGTCCTACGAGGAAAGATCGAAAACACTGGGGTTGTTTTCCCTTGAAAGACGTCGGCTGAGAGGGGATCTTTTAGAGGTATATAAGATTATGAGGGGTATAGATAGAGTAAATGGTGGTAAGCTTTTTCCACCATTAGAAATGGATAGAACGAGGGGTCACAGGCTCAGGGTGAGGGGGGCTATGTATAAGACGAATATTAGAGGCCAGTTTTTCACACAAAGGGTAGTGGGGGTGTGGAATGCACTGCCGAGTAAGGTGGTGGGAGCAGGCACGCTAGGGTTGTTTAAGGGTCTCTTGGACAGCCACATGAGCGGTCTGCAGATAGAGGGATATAGCAGGACTGTTTGAATATCGGGAGGACCAAATAGTAGTAGACTATCTTTTAGTTTCGTCTCGGGAATGTCTTAGTTTTTTTTTAGCATGTTTAATTAAGTCTTATTTGTTTCCGCAGGCAATTCGGTCCACCTTGTTGACCAACAAGGGGCATGCATGCGGCATGTCGTGCGAGAGCTGCTCTTGGAGGTTGCTTCAGGAGTTGCCTAGTGTTTCACGTCGCCAGTGTATGCTTAAACTGGACCATCTGATGGGCAACATGACAGCTCAGAGACTATCGCTGTTGCTGTGCTGACACATGGATTTGGGCCTGTGTCTGCGGGAGTTTGCGCGTTCTCCCCGTGGTTGCGTAGGTTTCCTCCGGGTGCTCCGGTTTCCTCCCACATCCCAAAAATGTGCTCTTAGGCTGATTGGGTAACAAATTGTCCCTATATTGGTCCCTATATGGGAATCTTCAACAATAGGCATAGCCTAAAGTCAAGGATATGTTATTAAGACGTTAGGACGGCGGCGTGGGCTCGTTGGGCCGAAGGGCCTGTTTCCCGTGCTGTGTTGCTCTTTGTTCTTTGTTCTATTAAGAGTATAGAAACACAGAGGGACCTAGTTGTGCAAGTACAAAAGTCCTTGAAGGTGGCAGTACAGGTGCAGAAGGTGGCGAAGAAGGCTTCAGGTATGCTCGCCTATATAGGAAGGGGTATAGAAGATAAAAAGCTGGAGTCTAATGTTGCAATTGTACAGAACATTGGTTAGACTGCATTTGGAGTACTGCATCCAGTTCTGGTTGCCTTACTACCGGAAGGACATGGAGATCCTGGAGAGAGTGCAGAGGAGGTTTATCAGGATGTTGCCTGTTATGGAAGGTCTTAGCTATAAGGAGAGATTGGGCAAATTGGAGCTGTTCTCTCTGGAAAGACGGAGAATGAAAGGAGATCTAATAAAGGTGTATAAGATTATGAAGGGTATAGATAGAGTGAACAGTGGGAAGTTTTTTCCCAGGTTGGATACGAAAATCACGAGGGGCCACAGGCTTAGGGTGAGAGAGGCAAGGTATAATTCAGATGTTAGAGGAAGGTTTTTCACACAGAGGATTGTGGGAGCTTGGAATGCACTGCCAAGTAAGGTGGTGGAGGCAGGTATACTAGAATTAAGGTTTACCTAGATAGACACACGAGCAGACTAGAGATGGAGGGATACAAAAGACTGTTCTAAATAAGGATCAAGAGCCTCAGGACATTCCTGGGAGTCGATACATTCCTATAGGCCGTCCAACATATTTTATGGCTCACCTGTATTATGTTTGAGCTTATGGGGATCTTCTGTGAATTTGTGTAAACTTTGTATGTTTATTGATGTCTTTTTTTTTACATACACAGGTGATTCAGTCCGCCTTGTTGGTCAACAAGGGGCATACACGCAGTGGATCATGCAAAGGCTGCTCTTGGATGTTGCTTCGAGAGCTGCCTTGTGCTTCACATCATTAGTGTACACTTAAACTGGACCAAACATGGGCAACATGAAAACTCAGTGACTATCACTGTTTGCTGTGCAGATACATGGACCTGGGTCAGATCTCTGACTGGGGTTGGTGTCTGTGGGAGTTTGCATATTCTCCCCATGCTTGCATGGGTTTTCCCTAGGTGCTCTGGTTTCCTCCCATGCCCCAAAAATGTGCTTTTAGGCTGATTGGTGTTAACAAATTGTCCCTGAATTAGACCTCCCCAAATCTGGCGAAGAGAAAAGTCATAGTTAGAAAGTAGATGAGGCATTCACTGAATGTTAAACTAGCAGCACAGGCTTGTGGTGCCGAAGAGCTTGTTTCCTGTGCTGTGTTGTTCTTTGTTCTTTATTCCTCTGTGTTCTCATCCCTAGAAATGGAAAGAGGGAAAGCATAATGAGATAATGAGATCACGAGGGGCCACAGGCTTAGGGTGAGAGAGGCAAGGTGATTTATCTCATTATATTAGCTAATGGTTTTTCCGGAGTTGGACTTTGTCCAAGAAGTTGAGAAGATATCACACAGGAAGAGATTTTATGGAGTTAAGATATCAGGCACCAGAATCTGTATTGCCTTACAATCAACAGCTTAAAACCCAGATCAGACCGTCATGGTGAAAGCTTGCTGCTTCTGCTGTGTGTAACTATCCTCCATGGCTTGTCTTTAGCTGGTTCCAGGCAACAACAACTAGTATTTAAATTGTGCCTTTAACTCAATGTCCCATCACAGGACCATTATAACACAGTTTGAGCCACACAACGAGATAATAAGTCAGATGACCAAAGGCTTGCTGAGAGACAGAGATTTCAGGAGTTGTCTTCAAGGACAAAAGTGAGGTAAAGAACCCAAGAGGCTTAGGGAGAGAATTCCAGAACTTTGAGCTTAGGGAACTGAGGGCATGATTAGCAATAGTGGAACAATGCTGTTTTGGGACCAGGATTACAGGAGTGTGTGGATATTTCAGCGGGGATTGTGGGGTTTGAGAAGAGTCACTGAGAGGGAGGGGCAAGGCCTCAGAAATACAGATAGAAGGATGAGAATTTTGAAGTTGAGATGTTTCTTGATTTGGAGCCAGTGTGGTTTGGCACACGTGGGGCTGAGAGGGGAACAGGATAACCAGTGTTCCATGTGGCAATAAGTCCCAAATCTGGCATCCATTTGGAATTGCACAATATGATTGGTGTGAGAGACAAAAACATCATATTTATGTAGTAGAAGTTATTCGAGCATTTGGATTTGGAGGCAGATTAGGCATAGTTTTAATAAAATCGGAATGTGGTGGATATACTCCACATTTGTACAGAGATGATATCAAGCCAGATTTTCACGGAGCTGTGGCTGTAATACAGACCTTTAAAAATGACAGACAGGACCTCTCTCTGGAAACCTGGCCGATTTGTGGCAGATCCCGTTCTTGCTGGTAAGGGAAAACGTAGTGAGGTAAGCGTGACTTATCTGCGGGAAAATTGAACTCATTTGATCATCATGCTGAGCTCAAACAGGCCCCCTTTTGGCGAGGGCCTTAGTGAGCAGTATGGAGATCACAAATAATGGAATACATGTAAATACTGTTGAAGGGTGGATAAGGTCTGTTTAAATACAACGATGTAAAGAGTTTTAAATCCCCTGCTCACTAAAGATGAAAATAAACAGGCTGAAATTGTCAATCAAGAGTTTAAAAAATGCCTTCTGCTGAAATGTTGTGATTGACAGGCCGTCCAGTGTAGTTTTGAAAAATATCATGTGGCTGTGCAGATTCTTTTACATTTCTGTAAGATGTATTATTATGCCATTATGTTTGGCTGAGTTCCAAAAGCAACAAGGGATCCTGAGTTCATAGTTTGAAAAGGCTATTAAAGGATTAGCTTTGTCAGATCTGAATAAAAATTTAGTTTTATAAAGAATTGTGATTTCAAAGTTTTGAAAGTGTTTCTGGAGTGATATCTTTTTCATCGCCACGTGGTTCTTGTGGTCTGACTATGGTGAAGATGGAAGTGGAATGAGGAGGTGGAGGTGCTAATGAGGGACCAAGAGAATGGATGACACAAGTTGACATGGAGGTGGCATAAGGTGTGGCATCAGGTGTAAGGGGGTATGGCAGTGGGATGGGAGTGAGTGTGCCTAATAATTGAAGCTCTAGAGAATGAAGGTAAGCCTTCTCACCAGCCTGTTCCAGCATCCATACCACCCAGATTCTATTATCTGGAGCAGGGGGCCAATTCTGACCTGCCTCAGACTTTCCACAGGGAAAATCTGATGTAATGGGGTTCTCAGAATAGAGATGGGTCTGTAAAGCCAGTAGTGCAATTCAGCACAGAAAATCATTGTAGCACAGAAAGAGGACATTCGGCCTATGAAGTCCACATTTTGCACAATTGACAGAGTCCTCAGGTTGGATGGACTCAGGCTTGGGCAAAGGGCTTAACATAAGGCAAAGGATGACCCATACCTTGCCTTACTGTCACTCCAATCTATGGCTGTCTGGGTGTGAGTGGGATTGTTATCAGTGTATGCTCAGTGGGCCAAATAGTTGTGTTATGCACTGTAGGGGTTCTGTGATTCTGTCATCCCTCAGCTTTGTTTTTACGAGGTTTTCCCGATATCATGCCCTCACCTTTCCCATCGCTGTAAATGTTTATTGCACTTCCTCTAGGAGTGGCACGTTGGTTAGCGTTATCCCTTACAGCGCCAGGGATGCAGGTTCAATTGCCTAATGTGTAGAGTTTGCACATTCTCCCCATGTTTCCATGAGTTGCCTTCAGGTGCTCCAGTTTCCTCTTGCAGTCTGAAAGGCATGCTGGTTCAGAGCAATGACGATGCTAAATTCTCCCTCAGTGTACCTGAACAGGCCAGTGTGTGGCAACTCGGGGACTTTCACAAGATTTTCAATGCATGACCCTCTGATTCAGAGTGCGTCTCTTGAGTCACATGCTGTTTTTGTTTTTAATTAGACATTAACACTGGTACAGGAGTGAATTATTACACAGAAGAGCAAAGCAACTATGGCTCTGGGTTTACTCTGACTTTGAATGGGTAACATTAATCTATTGTTGTATAACCACATATCATGATCTTTTAAACTTGTGCTGTGTCCTATCCAAAGTGGCTTCATTGGTTAGACTTTGGGTATTAATATTTCAGCAGAATTATCAATAGAATAGTAATACTGATTTTCTTTTGTAAAATTGTTAGTGCTGAGTGTTCTGTATCTTATAAAAAAATGTACAGCTGGAATTACAATAATACCATCAACGTACTGCAGAATCTAAAGAATTCTTTCATGGGATGTGGGTGCTTGCCTTCGTCAATATTTATCACCCTTGAGAAGGTGGTGATGAGCCACACCTTTGGCTGTAGTCCATGTGGTGTAGTATATGCAGTGCTATAAGGGAGGGAGTTCCAGGATTTTAATCCAGCAACAGCAAAGAAACGGTGATAATATTTTCAAGTCAGGATGGTGAGTGGTTGGGATGTGACCTTCCAGTTCAGATACATCTGCTGCCCTAGTCCCTCTAGATGGTCCCTCCCATCAGGGTACTGGACTGCAATGGGTAGAGGTTTCTCCATTTAACTCTAAAAACTAGGAGCAGGAGTAGGCTATCTGGCGCCTCGAGCCTGCAGTCATTCAATAAGATCTTTCCATTTACCAGCCTACTCACCACAACCCTAAGTTCATTTACTGTTCAAGAATTTAAGAATTGCAGGTTTGGAAGGTACTGCATCTTGGAACAATCTACCTTTTCCAACTTTAGAATCATACAGTGCAGAAGAGTCCCTTCAGGCCATTGAATCTGTACTGACACATTAGAAATACCTGAATTCTCACCTAATCCCATCTGCCAGCACTAGGACCTTAGCCCTCAACATTGTGACATGCCGAGTGCTCATCCAGATTCTTTTTAAAGGACATGAGGCATCCCTCACCACCCTATGGATAAGAAGCATTTTCCTCAAATCCCTCCAAACCTCCTGCCTCTCACCTTTAACCTATGTCACCTTGTGACTGACCTTTCCACTAAAGGGCCCAGATGCTACTTATCTGCTCTGTCCATGTCCCTTTGAATTGTCAAATCTGTTCTTCCCCAGTGGAAGCCCAATGTAGGTGAGGAATGACAACAGCTGCAATTGCAGCTCATTTGAAGATAGTCTTTGGAATTATCTACCTCTAAAGACCACTGAATGTATTCAAGACATACTGATTGATGTCTAAATATTAAAGGTATCAAGGGATTACGAGGCTAGATTGGGAAAACTGTGTTTACTTAGAGTTGCCGTGGTCAAATTGAATCGTCAGCCTGTCTTGAGGGGTCAGTTAGCCTCCTCTTCCAATCAGGGTACCGGACTGCAACGGGTAGAGATTTCTTCATTTAACTTTAAGAACTAGGAGCAGGAGTAGGCTATCTGGCCCCTCGAGCCTGCAGTCATTCAATAAGATCTTTCCATTTACACGCCTGCTCACCACAACCCTAAGTTCATTTACTGTTCAAGAAATTAAGAATTGCAGATTGTTGGAATTCATTGCTCAGTGTTGTAGATGTTCAATTGTTGAGTTTTTTTTCCAAGGTGGAGATCAAGAATTCTTGATCCATTTTGAGAATTATGTTTTGTTGTGGCCACAGGAACCACGACATACAGTTACTTACTTTGAGTTGACCTTCCTGTCCCAAAAGCTTTCACGCTTACTAGAATTGCTGGACCAAGGACATAAATTGAATGTTTGGAATGCTGGACTTAATGTATGTGTGAGCGAGCTGGAAAAGTGTTCAGAAAAGAGCACTGAAATTAATCCTCCAGTGCTTGGTGCAATTGTACAGAAATAAATGGGTGATGGAATAAAGAAGAAACAACCCTGTTCCACAAATAAAATATAGAACAAACTGACTTGAGATAATCTTTTACTTTATATAACTCAAATAGTATGTAAATGTATGAGAACTTAAGGAGCTTAACATGACAACATTCCTGAGATGTGTGCCCAGAACTAAAGACAGTTACTCCAGATACAGCCCAACCAGAAGCCTGGCACATACAGAACAGCTGGTTAGTGATGCAGAGCAATGCTAACAGTGTGGGTTCAATTCACGCACCAGCTAAGGTTATCCACGAAGGCCCTACCATCTCAACCTTGCCCCTTGTCTGAGGTGTATTTGCCCTCAGATTAAATCAAAGAACAAAGAACACAAAGAACACAAAGAAAATCATCACCAGTCACAGCCTGTCATCATCTGGGACTAGTTAGATAAAGAAATAAATAATTGGTTTATTGAAAAATTCTGCATGGGTTTCCTCTGGGTGCTCTGGTTTCCTCCCACATTCAAAAAATGTACGGATTGGGTGGATTGGCCATGCTAAATTGCCCTTTAGTGTCTGGGGAACTAGCTAGGGTAAATGCATGGGGTTGTGGGGATAGGGCCTGAGTGGAATTATGATCACTGCAGGCTCAATGGGCCAAATGGCCTCCTTCTGCACTGTAGGATTCTATGATTCCAAAAATCTTTGTGGCAGCTGTTGAGTTGCTAAACTTCAGTGTAGAGTGCCGCAGACCTTTCATTTCAATTCTGTAAATTAGGGAGACCTGTGCTTTGCAATGTTTGCAATTACCTGTGGAATGAACAATTCATTATATTTTCTTTTTAATTTTAATGACTGTAACCATGTAATCAAGACTTATTATCATCATCACAACGCAACAGCTGCCACCACGAGTTTTCAATAAACCAACTATTTATCTATTTGTCTGCCTTGGGGTCTAAACAGCTAAAGAGAGTTCCTTGAACTCAGCCACTCTCTTGTTCTCCACCCGTCTTCTGCCATTCCCCCCACCTCCATCCCACAAAACAAATCAAACTGCAAATCTGAAAAATTCTCCAATACACACCATCAAATCTGGCTAGCAGATAGAAGACAGAGGGTGGTGGTTGATGGGAGATATTCATCGTGGAGTTCAGTTACAAGTGGTGTATCTCAGGGATCTGTTTTGGGGCCCCTGCTGTTTGTAATTTTTATAAATGATCTGGATGAGGGTATTGAAGGATGGATTAGTAAATTTGCGGATGACACCAAAGTCAAAGGAATGGTAGATAGTGAAGAGGGGTGTTCTAGTTTGCAGAGAGACTTGGACAAGTTGCAGAGCTGGGCCGAGAGGTGGCAAATGGAGTTCAATGTGGAAAAGTGTGAGGTAATGCACTTTGGCAGGAATAATAAATGTGTAGAGTATAGGGCTAATGGTAGGATTCTTAATAGTGTTGATGAACAGAGGGATCTTGGTGTATTTGTGCATAGATCCCTGAAAGTAGGCAGTCAAGTCGATAAGGTTGTAAGAAGGCATATGGAGTCTTAGCTTTTATTGGTAGGGGGATTGAATTTCGGAGCCGCAACGTCATGTTGCAACTGTACAAAACTCTAGTGCGGCCGCACTGGGAGTATTGTGTGCAGTTCTGGTCCCTGCATTATAAGAAAGATGTGGAGGCATTGGAGAGGGTACAGAGGAGGTTTACCAGGATGTGCCTGGTATGGAGGGCAGGTCTTATGAAGAGAGGCTGAGGGATTTGAGGTTGTTTTCGTTGGAAAGAAGGCAACTAAGAGGAGACCGTATTGAAACATATAAGATGATTAGAGGTTTAGATAGGGTGGACAGTGATAGCCTTTTTCCTAGGATGGAGAAAGCTAGCACAAGGGGACATAGCTTTAAATTAAGGGGTGGTGGTTTAGGACAGATGTCAGAGGTAGGTTCTTTACCCAGAGGGTGGTAAGGGTATGGAATGCCTTGCCTGCGTCAGTTGTAGATGCACCAAGTTTGGTGGCGTTTAAGAAGTTAGTAGATAAGTTTATGGATGAAGGGGGAATGGTTTAGGTTAGAGGGTCACTGCTTGTTCCTAATTGGTCAGCGCAACATCGAGGGCCGAAGGGCCTGTTCTGCGCTGTAATGTTCTATGTTCTAAATCCTTTTGTACAGAAAAAATAGAAAGAAAAAAAATCAGATACAACACGCAGCCGACAAAATACTGCAGAGCAGCTAGTATAAGAGTTAGATAAGTGAAAAGGTTAATGCAATGTTAGCCTGTGATCTGGAACGCAAAGGGAGGAAGTTACATTCCAGCTGTGTAAAAGATAAAGTCGCCATAGTCCCAACTGCTCACAGGCCGTGACCGTTGACTTTTTAGTCATCGCCTGCAGTGCCTGGCAATGCCCAAGTCAGCAATGCCCATAATCCCGCTACAAGCGATGGCCTAATAGTATTCTCGCTAAATAATTAATCCAGAAACTCAGCTAATTTTCTGGGGATCCAGGGGTTCGAATCCCACCACGGCAGATGGTGGAATTTGAATTCAATTTCAAAAAAATCTGGAAATAAGAATCTACTGATGCCCATGAAACCATTGTCGATTGTTGGAAAAGCCAGCTGGTTCACTAATGTCCTTGCTGTTGCAAAAGGCTGAGATTCACGCTCTTTGCGGATCATAGCATACTACAGTTCAGGAGGCCATTCAGCCCACTGAAGCTGCACCGATCACAACCCCACACATTTACTCTGCTAGCTTCCCTGACACTAAGGGGCAATTTAGGATGGCCCATCCACCTAACACACACACCTTTGGACTGTGGGAGGAAACGTACGCAGATACGGGGAGAACGTGCAAACTTCACAAAGACAAGTGACCCAAGCCATGAATTGAATCTGGATCCCTGCCACTGTGTGGCATCAATGCTAACCACAATGCCATCCATAATCAGCATCGTATAACTATCTTCCACTCACTGCAATTAGCTGAGAGAAATAATCCTGTGGTTTTGGGCAGAAGTTCCTTTTGCTGTGGCTTGTCATGCATAAACAAATTCAATGAGCTGCAGAAATGACTCTGTAGTCAGGAGACTCTGGTCTCACTGCAGACACTGGAGTCTGTTTGCTTTGAATCTTCTCCAGTTCAATGCCCGAGACAGCCAACGTCAATATTCACTCTAAGATCCAGTGACCAGGCTCCACCCAAATCAACTTCCATTAGCTCAGACTGTACCGTCCTCATGCCAAAGCTCCCATTCCCAAGAATCCCCATCTCAGAGTCAACAAAAAACAAAAATCCGTCAGAAATGTTTCCAATTAAATTAATCGCATTAAGTTGCTCTTTCTGTACACCCTAGCTGTGACAGGAAAACTATATTCTGCACTCTCTCCTTTCCTTCTCCATGCCTGGTATGCTTTGTCTGTATAGCACACAAGAAACAATACTTTCCACTGTACACTAATACATATGACAATAATAAAATCAAATCAATTTGTAAAAGTGGTCGCCAACTGCATCGACCAAAATGAACACGTTATTTAAAGCAGTTGCTTACACAGTCCTGGATCTGCCAATGTCTCTCTCTCATGCCTGTCCTTGGCATTTCAATGCCACTGTGCAGGTTCAGGACGCAATTCAGAGCAGCAACCGAAGCTTTCAAAAATGAAGTTCTGGCCTGCACTTTGTACTGGGTAATACATGAACTGGAGGACGCTATGAGTCAGTGATTGTCTTGGTAGAAGGGTGACCTTACTGAAAAGTGTAAGATTGACAGGGTAAATGCTGGGAGGATGTCTCCCTGGAATTACAACTTGAGGGGGGGCAAAGTTTCACAGTGAGGGGCCTTCCATTTAAGATGGAGACAAGGAGAAATTTCCTCTTCGACTT
Source organism: Sphyrna mokarran (assembly GCA_024679065.1). NCBI lineage: Eukaryota > Metazoa > Chordata > Chondrichthyes > Carcharhiniformes > Carcharhinidae > Sphyrna > Sphyrna mokarran. Next base: position 103,980,221 of record JAGIQG010000010.1, read on the forward strand.
TGGAATTGTCTCCCCCAGACAGCAGTGGCAGCTGAGTCACTGAATAGATTGGAGGTTGAGCTGGATTATTCATGTAGTTGAGAGTTGTGAGGAACAGACAGGAAAGCAGAGTTGAGGCTATAATCAGATCAGCCTTTATCTTATTGAATGCAGGAACAGGCCTGAGGGGCCGAATGGCCTCCTCCTATTTCTGATGGTCTAACGAAGAATAAAGACAAAAATCACTGGCTCCAGTAGTTTCTCAGTACCTCATAAATCCCCTTCCACTCTGCATGATTCAGTCACAGAGCTGGTGTATCAGGCAGTGGTGTGTTCGGCTTCTGTAATTAAAACTGTGCTGTAGCAGTGCTAGGGGACCCTGCCCCCTAATTCTGAATCCCATTTAAAATTAAGGCACTGTCAGTCGTGATTCCAGAAACGCTCGGATGTGTTCCAAGTGACAACTCTCAATCAGTATCAGAAAGCTGCTCCACGTTATCTAAACTCAATCGCATCCTCATGCCCAGAGTTTCCAGTAAGGAGGGTCACCGGATGGCGATCAGGAGCTGGAAACCTGACTCAACGTCCTTCTCTGCTCTCAGAGATCTGATGGCATGGTAGCACCCCAGCATGCGAGCTGGCCGAGACCCAGCTTACTCGATTCTGACCGTCTGCCCTGGTCCATTTTCTCAGGAAGCAATCACGGTCAGCTCCCGATCTGTTGTCCCAGAACAAACACAGGAGTGGGATGACAGAGACATTACAGCTTTAGTCTTTAGGGAATTTTGAGTTCTGGGCCACTGTATGTGACGAAGAAGTGATGCAACCCACAAATGCTGAATATTTCAGAACCTTGATGACATTCGTATCAAACTTTCAAAAAGAAAAAAAATGTCAATTGTTCTAAAAAAAACTGTTTCCAAAAAATCTATCAAGTTCCTGAGTCTCTCAGCCTTGAGAGAAATGGTTTAGGATCCAGAGTGGTACAAGCTCAAGACAATTTGAAAGGCAGCACAGGAATTCTCTTGGGGATTTGCTGATCTCAGTTGGTTTCAACATTTCTGTAGGCAGTTAGACAAAGCGGACTTCTCGCGAGTAACACTCGGGTTGCTCTCATGGTCTACAATCTGCGCATCTGCCAATGTTTTAACTCAAGGCTACAACAAGCTGCCACTGTCAGCTGGTTCACTTTGTGTGAACCTCTCGACTTCAGGTTGCTTTCTCCAGCTGGCTCGGGTCCTTTTGCTCCCCTGCCCCTCACCGCCTGGCCGGCTTGGGCATTAGATAGACCTTGACATGCTTGCTGAGATTAATGGTGCCCTCGATCACACTGTCTGTCTGTGGCAAACCATCTGTGCTATCGTTCCAGGTGGCTCTGCACACCGCACTCAAACTGGAGGCCTTGCTTCGGCTGGAACTATAGGCTAGCAGCAACCGGACCTCGATTTGACAGGGTTCTGTGGGGAGAGGAGCAAATTAGAATCATTACCAGTCCTTGCTGCTCTCCAGGGAAGTACCCTGGCTGTTTTATTAACTTTACAAACACAAGCTATACTTGTTATTGAGAAGGAAAGATGCACACACCCACCCACCCACACATCACTGTATCAGCTGGACTCCACAGGGAGCACTCCCGCCTCTGGAACATCACAGTTCAAATACCATTTCACAGATCTGAGCACAGATTCCTGGTGATCTCTGGGGAGATTCCGATCAAATAAACACTATGGATGTTCTCAATTATTGTTTTGACTTCAGCATGAGTCAGAGGCAAAACAGGCCCTTCGGCCCATCGAGAATGGGTGGAACCAAAGATCAGTGTTTCTGCAAAGTAGGAGCAAACTAAACAGCAAAGAACGACTAAAACTGAGCACAAAAGGTCTTCAAATCTCTTCTTGCCTGAAGGGTTTAGGGTCTCTGTGTATGGAGCTACTGCAGGAATGAGATGAGGTGCATTTCATTTGAACAAACAGGCAGTTTGTGATGTCCTGGCCACTGGCTCTCATTCCATGAAGGAATGAGAAAAACTCCCACAAACCTGAACCCCAAAGATTTTTCTTCTCCTGACTCTAGCTGCTTGTGCGTCCACCCCACCCCGCACCCCTCCCCCAATACCCCACCACCACAATGGGAGGCGATGGCCTAGTGGTATTATTGCCAGACTATTAATCCAGAAACTCAGCTAATGTTTTGGGGGACCCGGGTTTGAATCCTGCCAGGGCAGATGGTGGAATCTGAATTCAACAAAAAAATCTGGAATTAAGACTCTATTGTTATCCATGAAACCATTGTCAATTGTCAGAAAAATCCATCTGGGTCACTAATGTCCTTCAAGGAAAGAAATCTGTTGTCTTTACCCAGTCTGGTCTACATGTAACTCTAGAGACACAGCAATGTGATTGATTCTCAGTTGCCCTCAGGCAAGTAGGGATGTGCAATAAGTACTGGCCAGCCAGTGATGCCCATGTCCCACAAATGAATAAAAAAAAACCTTTAGTGATCAAATTGCTTTCAAACTATAGATCCTGTGGGCTGGAATTCACTCTAAACTCACCTTGATCACTGCCACCCCACCCACCTTCTCTCAGACCAAATGCAAACTATGGACCCAAGCTAAGCTTCTGGTCACTCCGCTCCCCTACCCAATCTCACACTTCCTTCTTTGGCTCTGTGTCCTTTATTTTATGATTTACAGACACAGAGAAAGCCCAACTAGTCCCTGCTGCTGTTTATACTCCACACAAGCCTCCTCTTGCCCCTCTCCATCTCACCCTTTTCAGCAGATCCTTTCTCCCTCATATTTATTACCCAGCTTCTCCTGACAATGTATCGATACTATCCACCTTAACCACTTGCTGCAGTAGTGAGTTCCCCATTCTCACCACTCACTGGGTTAAGAGGTTTCTCCCCTGCTCCCAATGGGATTCATTAGTATCATTGTATATTTATCAGCTCTAGTTTGGACTTGTCCCAAAGATGGAAACCTCTCCTCTACATTTTCCCATCACCACTTGAAACACTATCAGGTCACCTCGAGAAAACAGCTGCAGCCTTTTTGTTTTCCTTGAGGAATTTAATTGCTCATCTCTGGTGACATCCTTTAAAACCCTTCCTCGCCTTCTTTCTATATCCTTATCTGATTATATTGCTTGCAAAGTGTCATAACCTTCCTTTAGTGCTGAATTATACAGCAAGATGTTGACACCCCTTCAGGTTACCTGTCCACGCTGTGTGGGAGAGATAGACTTGTGTGATCAATCTGTGTCTTCCAGGCCCAGGATTTCGGAAATCAGCCGGCTTGGGGTGGATTATATGAGCTTGTCCATCGGGATACATGATCTGCAGGTGGCACCAAAGACAACTTTCACCAGATAGAATGAATACTTGGCAAGAGCAAAGAGGGAATTTTGGTATGAATTTTACTGTATCACAGAATGGTTACAGCACAGAAAGAGGCTTTGGCCTGCTGTATCCATATTTAAGTTTAGATTTTTTAAGTTTATTTATTAGTGTCACAAGTAGGCTTACATTAACACTGCAATGAAGTTACTGTGAAAATCCCCAAGTCGCCACACTCCAGCATCTGTTTGGCTTGCACTGAGAAGAGAACTTAGCACAGCCAATGCAGCTAACTACCACATCTTTCCGAACTGAGAGAGGAAACCAGAGCACCTGGAGGAAACCCACGCTGACATGGGGAGAACATGCAAACTTCACACAGGCAATGATCCAAGCCAAAAATCGAACCTGGATGACCTACCTGCACCTTAACAGTGTTCTGGGGGTCCTGCACATGTTCTAATGTGGCATCAATGTCCAGAGCTACCACCAGGCCAGACGTAAACCTCAGAGGGTTGTCAGACTCTCCTGTTGGCTCAATGATAGTTGCAGAGGCCCTGCGCACCTACAAAATAAAAGGATCAGTCCGGTGTTGGAACCAGGCATGCTTCCAGCTCCTTTCAGTACAAAAAATTCAATGCAAAATTCGGGAGAAACTTCTTCACTCCGAGACCGGGTAACAGCTTGGAGGAGTCATCAAACCAAGACACCGTGAGATTGCTATCAGGCCAGCCATCAGCCTTTCCATTCCCAGATACTGTCTCCCCTATTCTGGAGCACACGTACAAGCTGAAGTTTCTGTACAGCAGCCGGGACAACAATCTCAGGAGATAACCCACCATAGGCAGCTTCACATTGAAGTGCTGTAGCTCACCTAACTTCACACTTTAATGTCTTTTTTAAATATAGGATTACACGGGATACAGCAGCACAGAAACAGGCCATTCGGCCCAACCAGCCCATTCAAGCACCATCTCCACCCTTCCTCAACTTACTCTGTCAGCACATTCTTCTATTCCCTTCTCCCACGTATTATTTAATATGATATGGCTGTACTTAGTCTTTTCCGGCTTTATCGCACTTTTCTCTCCTAGCCTTATCTAACATTATCTGATTGTATCTTGACTTTCCCAGCCTTATCTCGTCATACTTGCCCTTATCTCAACATCTTTTCTCAAAAGTAAAGGGGAGGCTAAAATCAGACGGCATAGGTTTAAAGTGAAAAGGGGAGAGATACAAAAGGGTCCACAGGGGCAATTTTTTCACAAAGAGGGTGGTAAGCACACCACTTGTCGGTGACAAGTGGTGTGCCTCAGGGGTCTGTTTTGGGGCCCCTGCTGTTTGTAATTTTTATAAATGATCTGGATGAGGGTATTGAGGGATGGATCAGTAAATTTGCAGATGATACTAAAGTTGGTGGTGTGGTAGATAGTGAAGAGGGGTGTTTTAGTTTACAGAGTGACTTGACAAGTTGCAGAGCTGGGCCGAGAGGTGGCAAATGGAGTTTAATGTGGAAAAGTGTGAGGTAATGCACTTTGGCAGGAACATTAAATGTGTAGAGTATAGGGCTAATGGTAGGGCTCTTAATAGTGTTGAGGAACAGAAGGATCTTGGTGTATGTGTCAATAGATCCCTGAAAGTAGGCAGTCAAGTGGATAAAGTTGTTAAGAAGGCATATGGAGTCTTAGCTTTTATTGGTAGGGGGATGGAATTTAGGAGCTGCAGCATCATGTTGCAACTGTACAAAACTCTAGTGCGGCCGCACTTGGAGTATTGTGTGCAGTTCTGGTCCCCACATTATAGGAAAGATGTGGAGGCATTGGAGAGGGTACAGAGGAGGTTTACCAGGATGTTGCCTGGTATGGAGGGCAGGTCCTATGAAGAGAGGTTGAAGGATTTGAGGTTTTTTTCGTTAGAAAGGAGGCGGCTAAGAGGGGATCTTATTGAAGCATATAAGATGATTAGAGGTTTAGATAGGGTGGACAGTGATAGCCTTTTTCCTAGGATGGAGAAAGCTAGCACGAGGGGATACAGCTTTAAATTAAGGGTATGAGTTATAGGACGGATATCAGAGGTAGGTTCTTTACTCAAAGAGTGATTAGGGAGTGGAATGCCCTGCCTGCAGCTGTTGTAGATGCGCCAAGTTTGGTGGCGTTTAAGAGGTTAATTGATAAGTATATGGAAGAGAAGGTAATGGTTTAGTTTGGAGGGGCATTGCTTTTTATTTTGGTCGGCACAACATCGAAGGCCGAAGGGCCTGTTCTGTGCTGTAATGTTCTATGTTCTATGTTCTATAAGTATCTGGAACAGGCTGCCAGAGATAGTAATAGAGAAAAGTACAATTTTACCTTTTAAAAAGCATTCAGACAGTTACACGGGTAAGATGAGTATAGAGAGATATGGGCCAAACATGGGCAATTGGGACTAGCTTAGTGGTAAAAACTGGGCAGCATGAACATGTTGGGCTGAAGAGCCTGTTTCTATGCTGTAAAATTCTATGACTATGACTCTAAATCATCTTTCCCGCATAGTTTGACAAAGAATAAAAAACAACACAGTTAGGGGAAACAGGCTATTCGGTCCAACGAGCCCACGCTGCCATTTTAACATTGAGAGTGCCCTCTTCTACCTGTGACCTTTGTCTACGCCTACTGGACTCCACAATAATGGAACCATAACCAGACTGAGGAACGACTAATTTAGGGACAATTTTTTTTTTTAGCACCAATCAGCCTAAGAGCATGTTTTCGGTACGTGGGAGGAAACCAGAGCACCCGGAGACAAACCACACAAGCATGGGAAGAATGTGCAAACTCCCACAGACACTCGCCCAAATCCATGTATCTGCACAGCAAACAGTGACAGTCACTGAGCTGTCATGTTGCCTGTCATCTGGTCCAGTTTAAGCGTACACTAACGACGTGAAGCACTAGGCAACTCTCAAAGCAACATCCAAGAGCAGCCCTCGCACCATGTGTATGCCCCTTGTTGGACAATAAACACACATAACTTATACAGACATTCATGGAATCCCAGAAGCTTAGTAGTAAGACAAGTGAGCCACAAAAATATGTTGGAAGGTCCATAGGAATCAATTGATTCCCAGGAAAGTCCCAAGGCTCTTGATCCTTATATAGAATAGTCTCCTATATCTCTCCAACTCTAGTCCGTTCATGTGCTTATCTAAGTAAACCTTAAACAATTCTAGCGTGCCTGCCTCCGCCACCCTACTTGGCATTCCAGGCCCCCACAACCCACTGTGTGAAAAACCTCCCTCTAACATCCAAAGTGCCTGTTTCTATGCTGTAAAATCTACGACTACAATTCTAGCTCACCTGTCCCGCATAGTTTTAGCTAGCATTATCTCGACTTCCCTGAAATTATTCACTTTAAACACTCTCTGTGGTCATGATTTCCACATTCTCCCCATTCATTGGGTAAAAAGTCTCTTCTGAACTCCCAGTTGGATTTTTACATTCATGGCCTCTGGATTTGCTCTTTCCCACAACCAGAAATACTCTGTGCCCGTTCTATCAAAACATTTCATGGTTTTAAAAGCCTTAATTAGGCCACCAGGTGTCTTCTCTTAACAACATAAGGAAACCCAGCCTATTCATCCTTTCCAGACAAGTATGACTCACTGTTCTGGTCTCATCCTTGTAAATCTGTTTTGCTACCTCTCCAGTGTCTCCATATCCTTTCTCTAACAAGCTGCCTATTCACAGTAACTCCAAATGTGATACTGTTCAATATCTAAGCAATAAAATTAGCATTTTTCACAATTTATTTGTGGAATATGGGTGTCGTTGGCTGGCAGCATTTATTACCTATCCTGGTTGCCCTTGGAGGGCAATTAAGAATCAACCATATTGCTGTGGATCTGGAGTCACATGTAGAATTCAACAAAATATATCTGGAATTACGGACAGCAGATTTCCCTCCCTAAAAGGCCGTTAGTGAACCAGATGGGTTTTTCCCACAATCGACAATAGTTTCGTGGTCATCAGTAGATTCTTAATTCCAGATATATTTTGTTGAATTCAAGTTCCATCATCTGCTGTGGTGGGGTTCGAACCCAGGATTCCCAGAACTTTAGCTGAGTTTCTGGATTGATAGTCTCACAATAATACCACTGGACCACCGCCTCAAAGCAGTTGTTTTTTTTAAAATGGTCTTCAACATATATTGCTGCTTTTAATGATTTATCAAGGCAGTCATTACAGAGCAGAATGAGGCCATTCATAAATACATAAGAAATAGGAGCAGGAGTCAGCATCCAGCCCCTCGAGCCTGCCCCGCCATTCAATAAGATCATGGCTGATCTGCAGTGGTTCAGTTCCACCTTTCCGCTTTCTCCTCGTAACCCTTAATTCCCTTGTCAATCAAAACGTATCCACCCTTGACTTAAATATATCCAGCGAGGAAGCCTCCACCACTTCAACAGGCAGAGAATTCCAAAGATTCACCACTCTGAGTGAAGAAATTCCTCCTCAACTCTGATCTGAACCGCCCCCCACTTATTTTGAGGCTGTGCCCTCTATTCCTGCTATCTTTGCTAAGCGGGTAGAGTCTCTCAACCGCTACCCTATCCATCCACTTCATTATCTTATACGTCTCTGTAAGATCCTCTCTCAGCCTTCTAAACTCCAAAGAGTACAAACCTAGCCTATTTAGTCTCTCCTCATAATCCAACACCCTCATCTCCGGTATCAATCTAATGAACCTTCTCTGCACCCCCTCCAAGGCCAATATATCCTTCCTCAAATGCGGCGACCAAAACTGCACACAGTACTCCAGCTGCGACCTCACCAGTACCCTGTACAGCTGCAAAAGTACCTCCCCTACTTTTATATTCTATCTCCCTAGCTATAAAGGCCAACATTGCATTCGCCTTCTTGGTCACCTGCTGCACCTGCAGACTGTGTTTTTGTGATTCGTGCACAAGGACCCCCAGATCCCTCTGCACCGTTGCATGCTGCAGCTTTTCGCCATTTAAATAATAATCCTTCCTATCGTTATTCCTACCGAAGTGGATAACCTCACACTTGGAAATTCAGCCCACTGAGTTCATGCTAGCTCTTTAGTTCAGTTGACCAGATGGCTGGTTAGTGAGGCCAACAGCGTGAGTTCAATTCCTGTACCAGCTGAGGTTATTCACGAAGTATGATGATCCTCAGATTGAACCACCACCACTCACCTGGAACTACGGCAATTTTACCATAACGTAATCCAGTCAGTCCCATTCCCCCCGCTCTATCCCTGTAACTCCACCAGTTTACTTTCCTTAAGAGCCCATCCAATTTCCTTTCAAAATCATTCATCGCCTCCACTTTCATGCTTTGGTGGGCAGCAAGTTCCAGTTCATTCCCACTCGCTGTGTAGAAATATTGTCCCTCACATTCCCACATAACTCACTCTCAAAACTTTAAACCTGTCTCTCCGAGCGCCTGCACCATCAGCTAATGGAATAGAGGCTCCCTGTGCATCTTTTCTAAGCCTGTCATCATCTCGCACACCTCTATCAAATCCCTCTTCAATCTCCTTTGTTCCAGGGAGAATGATCTGAGTTCTTGACTCCTTTATTCCACTATGCTATTTAAATTCCAATCTCCTGAGTCATTGAGTCTTTTTAAAACCTTCTCATGTGCCTCTTTAACCTCCTAGTGCTTCTACCACCGTGTTGCTGCTTGTAATCCTACCTCCCCAACGCTGTAACAGTAGAAAATTGATGACGAACCTGCTCTGGGAGTTCGAGGAGGAGGAAGTTGCTATGTCGCAGAGTGGTCTGAAGAATCTTCACCATCTCTGCTGGTTTGCAGGCCACAAGTCTTGGCATAACTTCCAGCAGCTTCTCAACAAAGCTGTCTTGTAGGTACTGAAGTTCTGATGCAAAATACCTGCAGGAGGGAATGGAAAAGAAACCATTGAAATGCAATACTGGAAAAACGCTGACATAACACTGTAAAGAAGGACGAAGCTGAATGGGGGCAAAAGTCAAGCAAGACATAACGTTGCACTGTGTAGCTCAATTCCATACCACAAAGAGGAGCTCTAATAGGCACAGTGGTTAGCACTGCTGCCTCACAGTGCCAAGGACCTGGGTTCGATTCCCAGCTTGGGTCACTGTCTGTATGGAGTTTGCACATTCTCCCCATGTCTGTGTGGGTTTCCTCCAGGTGCTCCGCTTTTCCCTCACACTCCAAAGGTGTGCAGGTAAGGATGACTGGCCATGCTAAATGGTCTATTAATGTCAGGGGGTCTAACAGGGTAAATAAGTGGGGCTACAAGGACAGAGTCTGGGTGAGATTGTGGTTGGTGCAGACTCCATGGGCCAAATAGCCCCCTTCTGCATGGTAGAGATTCTATGGATTCCTTCCCCTCACAAATCGTTCCAACCACAGTCCCATTCCCATTGACTCTGGATTGGGATCAGCACAGTAAACACTTTAGGGTGATCAGACCTTCAGGGTGGTACCAAGCTCACACTCCCCCTGCCAGCTACCACTACTCTCCCTCCAAAGGTCACTAGTAAACCAGGTTAGGTCAACAACTTATTTCCCCAATTAATATTTTTCATACAGACTGAATTCAAATTCTCAAATCTATGGAAATGTTTACCTTGGGAAGGTCTCTATTTCTTGCAGAAACATCTCGCACATATTTATCAGGGTTTCCATCCTGGAAAAGAAAGGGCAAATACTCACAAGTGGGACTTAATGAAGATAATTTTTGCACTCTCAGAATCATCAAAATTTACAGCAAAGGAGACTATTCAGTCCATGGTGCACCAGCTGAAATAGAACTGACCTGTCTAATCCCACTATCCAGCTCTCGGTCTGCAATCCTGTAGGTTATGGCACTTTGAAGCATTTTTTGAAATGTGGTGAGAGTTTCTGCCTCTGTCATCCTTTCAGGCAGCGAATGCCAGATCCTTCTGGGTGAAAAAACATTCTCCTCAACTCCCACGTTTGATGTTGATTCATTCATTACGGAGGTGAGGAGACATTTCTACACCCAAAGAGTGGTGAGCATGTGAAATTCGTTACCACAGGAAGTAGCTGATGCCAAAACATTGCATGTATTCAAAAGGCAGCTGGTTATAGCACTTGGAGCGAATGGGATCAAAGGTTCTGGGGGGAAAGCAGGATTAGGCTACTCAGTTGGATGATCAGCCATGATCGAAATGAATGGCGGAGCAGACTGGAAGGGCCAAATGGTCTTCTCCTGCTCCTATCTTCTATGTTTCTGTGTATTTATGGCTTGTAGGTGTCATTGGCTAAGCCAGCATTTATTGCCCATTCCTAATCACCTTAACTGAATAGTATTTCAGAGGGCAGTTAAGAGTCAACTGCACTGCTGTTGGCCTGGAGTCAGAAGTAGGCCAGACCAGGTAAGGATGGCAGATTTCCTTCCATAAAGGGACATTACGAGGGTTTTTACATCAACCAATAACAGTTTCATGGTCTCCATTACTGAGACTAGCTTTATATTCCACATTTTAGTAAGTGGATTTAAATTTTATCAGTGCCGTGGTGGGATTCGAGCCTATGTCTCCAGAACATTACCCTGGGACTGCTAGATTACTGATCCAGCAACATTACCACTACAGCACCAGCTCCTCCTGTTAGGGGGCTCTAAATTTATGAATCAGTTTCGTGGTGTAGACCATTTGTGAGACAGAGCAAAACTGGGGCCACCAATATAAGACAGTCTAATAAATTCAATCAGGAATTCAGGGGAAATGCTCTAACCCAGAGAATGGTGAGAATGTGGAACTTGCCATCACAGGGAGTGGTTGAAGTGCAGAGTGGAGAACAGGCTGAATAAACACACGAGGGAGAAAGGAAAAGAAGGATATTCTGATAGGATGAGATGAAGAGGGAATAAAGGAGGTTAATACAGACTGTAAATTCACCAGCTGTGTTGTACGGCCTGGAACTATACTGCATATTCTGTATAATTTTGTACAATACTTAAGTAGCTTTCTCCCTGAACACATTTGCCACAAACATTTTAATTGTGAGTGAATTCCACATTCTAACCAGTCCTGAGTATTCATCAGGTAGTGTTTATGTATTCCGAAGCGATCTCCTTACCCCCTGGTGGTGCGTGCAGTCAGTATGAGCTGCAGCCCTTTAGCCTGAAGCCGCATGTGGTGGATGATTGCGACATGTCTACTCTCCAAACCACTGTACAAAAACTCCAGCTTGTAGGTATGCTCCAGAATCTGTAGGAAAGAACAGACTGATAGAGCAAGAGACACTATCTACAAGGTGCATTGCAGGAACTTACCAAGGCTTCTTAGGCAGCACCATCCAAACAATTTTTATCATCTAGAAGGACAAAAGCAGCAGATACCTGGGAACACTACCATCTGCAAGTTCCCCTTCAAATTACTCACCATCCTGATTTGGAAATATATCACCATTCCTTCACTGTTAGTGGGATTCACTTTTTAACAGCACCATAGGTGCACCTGCAATGGTTCAAGAAAGCGGCACACCACCATCTTCTCAAGAGCAATTAGGAATAGGCAATAAATGCTGCCCTAGCCAGCAGCACTCAAAAAAAGGAATAAAAAAGACAAGAAAGAGCGAGGGCGGATCTGAGCAACAAGTTTGAGAATTTTAAGATTGAGACAGGACTGGGAGCCACTGTGGGTCAGTGAATACAGGGTAATGGATAAACTGGACACGGCTGTGTGGAGCGTGGTGTACCACTGATAAACAGTCAGCATGTGATGCATAGCTGACCCTATAAAGGAATCAGCTACAGGGTAACCAAGTTATCAGAGGAACACTGGTATCTACCATTCCAGCTGCTCCCTCTAGTGAATATCTAAAGAAGTGCCTTCTTTAGCAAAACTCCTTCCTTCCTGCAGCTATAATGGTCCAAATTCATGGGCCATGCTTTAACAAGAAGGGTATTTTAATAAATAAAGCTAAAAACAAAAAGGAGATTTTATTTTGGCTGTGTTTCTTTTAAACAGGAAGAGAAAAAAGAGCAACATTAACTCCCAGAGAAAACGTAATTTTCACTTTTAAGCATAGCTTTTCCTGTGAAGTTAATTGTCCAAATAAAATAGGGGCAGGGAAGAATCTACCTTCTGTTTTTATTCTTCGTTTGAGAAGCTGCATCTCTAACATTGGAGCATTCCTTCAGTACGGTACTGGTTCAGCTCTCACTTTTTACTTGGTCGCCTTACTTAAGAAGGGAGTTCCCCTCCAAGCCACTCACCATCCTGGCTTGGAAATATATCGCCGTTCCTTTGCAGTTGCTGGGTCAAAATCCTATAATTATCTCCCTAATGGCATCGTGTGACAACCCACAGAACACAAACTGCAGCGATACAAGAAGGCAGCTCATCGCTACCTACTCGAGGGCAACTAGAGATAGGTAATAACTGCTGGCCTAGCCAGTGATGCTCATGTCCCACAAATGAACAGAAAAAATACTTTCACTGGAAGGAGTTCAGAGAAGTTCATAGATGATTCTTGGGATGAAGGAGCTTGTCTTATGAGCCAAGATTGTGCCTATATTCACTGGGGTTTAATGAGAGATGATCGCATTGAAATATCGAAGATACTGAGCAGAGGGGAAGGGGTTGGGGGTCTTCACAGGGTGGATGCTGAGAGGCTGTTTCCCTCATTGGGCAAGTCTAAAACTCAAGGGCACATTTCAAAATAAGGGGTTTTCTATTTTGGATAGAGAAGAGGATAAACTTTTCCTCCCAGAGGATCATCAACCTTCAGAACTCACTCACACAGAGAACAGTGGAGGCTGTGGGTCATTGAATGTATTCAAGACTGAGCTCCACAGAATTTGGATCGACAGGGGAGTCAATGGCTATGAAAAACAGGCAGGAAAGCCAAGTCGAGGTTACAATGATCAGCTGTGATCTTACTAAAAGACGGAGCAGGGGTGATGGGCAAAATGGCCTCTTTTTTTCATGATCTAATGATCCAGGACTTAAGCACAAAAATGAAGACTGATACTCCAGCAAAGGGCTTGGGGAGTGCTGCACTGCCATCAGAGATACCGCACTCTCGGAGATGCTGTCTTTCAGATAAAATATTAAACTGAGATCTGCTCCACCTTCTCAGCTGGATGTGAAAAATCTCATGACACAATTCTGAAACAGAGCAGAGGAATTCTCTCCGGTGTCTTGGATAATATTTATCCCTCAATCAACATCGCAAAAACAGATTGTCACATTGCTGTTTGAGGGATCTTGTTGTTAGTAAATTAACTGTTACATTTCCTTCAATGATTGCACTGTGAAAGTATTTCACTTACCACAAAGCTCTCTGGAATTTATTATGGTTACAGGAGGTGCTACAGAAATGCAAGGTTTTCTTTTCATGGTGAATGTCAGTGAGATTCTTTTGTTCTAAGTCACTGGGGTGGAATCCATCCACTTTCTGATTCAGTAACAAGAGTGCTACCACTCAGTCACGGCTGACACCTACGTGAAACCACAGGGAGAAAGCGAAGCAGGTAGGTTACACAAGGGGAGCTCTCTTACCTTTTTAGCTGCAGCAGCAGCCATGGCATTCTGTTTGAGATAGAGTGGGGCAGCCACGTTCCACAGCTTCTCCTGAAGAGACTGCGAAGGGAAATAACATTTCCTTTCAGATTCCACTTTATGGATAGCACATTGATCTCATTCATACGCATTTTGACACCTACAATCAGCAATATACCCGTTGTCTAAATCTGCTCACAACACCCTTAGAGAATAAAGATACAGCTGGTTAGGACTCAGACACGACCTGAGCCCAAAACCTGGAGTGATACACAACAAGAGAATTGAAATCTAATTCACCCGGTGAGAATCACAAGGGACTGGGTGGAACACTGGTTTAACATCTCCTCAACCCCAGTTTTACATACCATTGATTTCAAATCAAGCAGGGAAGTTAAATCAATGAAACACCCTAATCTGTGAGTTTGTTGATGTGGGATGGGTTACAATTTGTTATATTATTTTGTTATCCAAACACAGACAGCGTGACAGCAGAGATACTTTTATTTTTATTAATGACACAAGTCAGTTTACATTAACACTGCAATGTAGATACTGTGAAAATCCCCTAGTCACAACACTCCAGTGCCTGTTCAGATACACTGAGGGAGAATTTAGCATGGCCAATGCACCTAACCAGCATGTCTTTCAGACTGTGGGAGGAAACTGAAGCACCTGGAGGAAACCCATGTAGACATGGGGAGAACGTGCAAACTTCACACAGACAGTGACCCAAGCCAGGAACTGAACCAGGGTCCCTGGCGCTGTGAGGCAGCAGTGCTACACCCACTGTGCCCCTATTAGATAGGGGGCCTCAGCATCTTCCAAAACATAAAGTCTCAATCAGCACAAATTAAATGCAAAGTAAATCTCTCTTATCCATGGGCAATATTGGGGCATGATGGCAATCCACGTTACACTCGCTCCATCACTAAGAAACGGGTTTAGAAATAGTATAGGCCATTCAACTTTTTGAGCCTGGTGCACCATTCAATTAGTTCACAGTAAGAAGTCTCACAACACTAGATTAAAGTCCAACAGCTTTATTTGGAATCACAAGCTTTCTGAGCACTGCTCCTTCATCACTCACCAGCTTCCATTACATCCCCCAGCAGTGAGTTCCAGGCACCTGCCACCCTCTGGGTAAAAAACCTGTCTCAAAAATCTACTTTAAATCATGCCCCTTGCTTTTTAAACCTACGTCCCCTAATAATTGACTCTTCCATCCTGCGAAAAAGCTTCTAACTATCCACTTTGTCCTTGCCCCTCATAATCTTGTAGACTTTTATCAGGTCGCCTCTCAACCTCTATCATTCCACTGAAAACAGACCAAGTTTCTCCAACTTCTCCTCATAGCTAATGCCCTCCATACCAGGTAACATCCTGGTAAATCTTTTCTGTACAAGTTACAACTAAAACTCTATTGTAAATGTTCTAAATAGATGAGGCTTAACAGAAATGTCCTTCATTGTATATACTGTTTTGGACAGCTCACATTCTCCCCTGTAGGCTAGGGTTCAAATCTCACTTTTTTTTGGGATACAGATCAGCCATGATCTAACTGGAATGATGGAACAGCCTCCAATGGGGCTGAATGGCCCCATTCTGCTTACAGGCATGCCAACAGAGCTTCAAAAACTTGGGTCTCATATCCAATCCTCATTGAACCTTCCCAATTTGAGTCAGTTACAGCCAAGGAGGATCCTGCTGACCCATCCCAGCACTTTGGGATTAGCCATGCCAACAGGCTGCAGCAGTTTAAGGAGGGAACTCATTACCACCTTCTCAAGGGTAATTAGAGATGGGCAACAAAAGCTGGCCTAGCTAACCACGGCTACATCCCAAGGTCAAATATTTAAAAAAAAACTTGTCCATATAGAAAGACTTTCCAATCCCAATATTTCATGGTATTTAGCTATTTTGACAATGATTTCTCTAACCCATCTAGAAATCACTGAATGTGCTTTTTATACAAGATGTGGAGATGCCGGCATTGGACTATGGTAAATACAGTAAGAAGTCACACAACACCAGGTTAAAGTCCAACAGGTTTATTTGTAGCAAACACCATTAGCTTTCAGAACTGGCTGTTCCTTCGTCAAGTGGGTGGGAGTTCTGACTTGATGAGCTGTAAAGACTCATATTTCAATCATTATTCATGTAAATTGAGTTTGTGTCTTTATATATGCCCTGTTTGTGATCAGAACTCCCACCCACCTGACAAAGAAACAGACAGTTCCAAAAGATAGTAGCGTTTGCTACAAATAAACCTATTAGGCTTTAACCTGATGTTGTGAGGCTTCTTACTTTTTGTACAAGCCAGGATTTTGTGGCACCCATGTCACATCTGCGAGATTTCTATAAAACAAGTATAAGCCAAAACTCCACTGTCCTCTTATCAGGGAATGTAGCCCAATTCATCACGCAAACCAGCCTCCCAGTCATTGACTCTGTCTACACTTTCTGCTGCCTCAGCAAAGCAGCCAGCATAATTAAGGACCCCATGCACCCCAGAACATTCTCTCTGCCACCTTCTTCTATTAGGAAAAAGATACAATAGTTTGAGGTCACATACCAGCCAACTCAATAATAGCTTTTTCCCTACTGTCATCAGACTTGAATGGATATACCTCACATCAAGTTGATTTTTCTTACACCCTAGTGAGACTGTAACATTACATTGTGCACTTTCTTGTTTCTTTCTCTATGAATGGCATGCTTTGTCTGTGTAGCATGCAAGAAACAATACTTTTTGCCGTATACTAATACATATGACAATAATAAATAATAATAAAGCCCAGAAGGCCATTAGATCCATCATGCCTGTATCGGCTCCTTGAAAAGAGTTATCCAAGAAGTCCCACAACACACTGCGATGCTTCCCATGTTTCTGCAAACCTTCTTCTGTTCATTAAGCATATTCCATTCCCTGTTGAAAGTTCCTATTGAATCTGCTTCCATCACCCTCTCAGGCTGCATCTCCCCAGATCACAACAGCTCGCTGAGTTAAATTCTCAACTTGCTCTAGTTCTGTTGCCATTTGTCTAATTTGTGTTCGCTGGTTAAGTGCGGTCATGCACTGGACACAACAGCTCCCTATTTGGTTTAATTTTCTGTATCAGCTTTCGTATATATCACAACTAAATCTCTTCCCTGTTACTGACTTTAAAAGTCCGTTTGCAGGAAGTAGAGTTACAACAATGCAGTGATTCAGAACTATATGTACTACCTCCCCTACCTTCATGAGGAGGAGCTGACACTCTAAGTATGTGGCAGAGAACTCTGCTATTCCCGCCAGCTCTGGCTGTAGCTCTCCCAGTCTCTGCAGGTCACTGTATGGGGAAAAGAAGGTTAAAAAACAGGTTAAAAACCAATGTAGTCTGAACTAAATCAATAAAATCCTGCTCTGACCTTCACAATCCTTTGGGAAGAGATGGCAAGTTATAGTCAGGGCTGCCAGGCGTGTTGTAATTGTCCTCAGCATTTGCTGTTAAAATCACATGCAAGGGGAAACCATTCACACAGGTTTCAGCTTTGAACGAATCACCCAATTAATCCCACTCCCCTACTTTCTCCATTGCCCTGTTCAGTTTTCTTCTTCTAATATTTATCCAATTCCCTTCTGAAAGATGCTGTCCAGAAAAATGTCACCTAATTATCCCACTTCTGTCTCTTCTGGTTAATGAACCACCTGCCATGTAATCAAGTTCCTCTTAAGTATAAGTTTATTTATTTTTCACAAGTAGGCTTATATTAGCACTGCAATGAAGTTACTGTGAAAGTCCCCTAGTCGCCACACTCCGGCGCCTATTAGGGTACACTGAGGGAGAATTTAGCATGGCCAACACACCTAACCAGCACGTCTTTCGGACTATGGGAGGAAACCCACGCAGATACTGGGAGGACATGCAAACTCTGCACATATAGTCACCCCAGCCAGAAATCGAACTCAGGTCCCTGGCGCTGTGAGGCAGCAGTGCTAACCATTGTGCTGTTTTTTATCGCTTGTGGTTTAATGGGTGACATCCCTACCAAAACTCTTGATTGGTGACGCACTCTAGGAGTTAATGGGGAAGGAAAGTGGAAAGGGCAATCTCAGTCTCTCCCTCTCGATGAAGTCCCTCATTCCTGATTCCATCTGGCCAATCTCCTTTGAATACTGGCATCCTTCCTAAAGTGTAGTGTGCAGATTTTAAGTCTGGCATCTGAATTCATTTTGCAGATATCCTTTAATCTTTTATGGTACGTGAGCATCGTTGGCAAAGCCAGAATTTGTTGTCTGTCCCTAATAACTTACACATCAACAAGATGAGACTATGTGGCTTAAATAAAACATCATACAATTGTATCATTGGAAATTCACACCGAATTGTTAACTTTAGGAGATCCTGAGCTCCTTGGGCATCTAGATGTTGGATATTCTTAACTCGGTCAAGGCTTTGTTGGACAAACTGCCGGGAAGAGTCCTCACTTAATGCAAGGTTGGTAGAATCTGAGACTGTCACCATCTTCCTCCCTGGCAACTGTGAAAAAAAAACATGGCAATTAGGTTATTTAATCAGAGGAGGGCAGGGAGTGGCACAGGTTTCCACATGTTAGGCATCTAAAAGATCGGAATATTTTCACATGTTTCACCCTAACAGAATATTTGTACGAGTGGATCTGGCTATCGTGCTGAGCAATCCACCTAGCTGTCACCGGCACACAAATGGTGTACAAACCCCAGATGCTGCAAACATCAGTCTTCAGTTTCTGCCTGGACTGGAGGGTGGATGTACAGAGAAAAGGGTTGCATCTCCAATAAATAATAATGACTTCTTGTCAAAAGCACTTATTTGGCTGCAAAGCGCTTTGGAATCTCCCAAGGGCATAAAGAGTGCGATATAAATGCAGATTCACTTTCCTTCTGACAAATCCTCCACATGAAAACATTTCTCCTTTGTTCCACTGACGGACAGTCACCACACCATTCCCTTCACAATACGAGCAAACCAACCCCACCCCACCCCCCCACCCCACCCCCCCCCCCCCCCCCCCCCGTCCTTGTAAACAGTAAAACCAGGTTGGCACTGAAAGGGTGCTGAGATAAAGCACACTATGGGGGCCTCCCACTATGTGGATGTGGGAAGACTGGGATGGGGGAATATCTGCATTTTTGGGGGGGAGGGAATGTCGACATTGTAGTGTGTATGGGGAGGTGGGTGCTTTGACGCCACTGATGAAGGGACAGGAGGGTCTTTAACTTCAGTTTGAGATCAAGGAGCCCTTTCGATCTCTGAGGGGCTGGATTTGCTGGCATCTTTAAGCTTTGCCCTCATGAATGACGGTGCAGAACACACCCCCCACCTTTTATTTTAACAGGTTGTCAGAGGATCTGGAGAGAAAACCTGCCCATTTTAGTCCGAACATGACATTTTGCATGTTTTGGGTAAATTCTGCCTATCAATCTAAGCAGTACCAGAAAACCCAGCCATGAATGAGGACAGGCGATTTTGATAATATCTCAATAACTAATGGACATGGGATAGCCAGGGAAAATTCATATGCAACCTAGAAAATCTGGAAGGGTTGGTCACTTTGGCCTGCACGGTACTACTTTATAAGATGTGAGGACTGCAATTGGCTTCAATCTTGTTTTGCACAGAAATAGATATTATCAGTCAAGGTTCCTGATATGCACACAAATCACTGAAGGTGGCAGGACAGATTAAGAGATTGGTTAATAAAGCACACAGCATCTTGGGTTTTATTATACAGGTGTAGAACACAAAAGCAAGGTGCTTAACTTCGTTTAGAACACTGATTCAGCCTCAAATGCAACTTTATATCTAGTTCTAGGTGGCACACTTTAAGAAGGATGTGAAGGTATTGGGCAGAATGCAGAAAAGACACAGTTGTGAGCACTGTGGCTTCACCGCGCCAGGAACCTGGGTTCAATTCCCAGCTTAACGTTACCCCGTGTGTGGAGTTTGCACCTTCTCCCCATGACTGCCTCAGTTTCCACCATGTGCTCTTATTTCCTCCTACAGTTAGGTGCAGGAGTGTGGCAACTGGGGGAATTTCACACTAGCTTCACTGCAGTGTTAGTGTAAGCCTTACTTGTGACTAATAAATAAAGTTTTCAGGAACGAGATACATTGGTTAAGTTGATAGATTGGAGGGGTTCGGGCAGATTTTTTTGGGAAATGGTTGACAGGAGTTTTGATAGAGGACTTCAAAATCACAAGAGGTTTGGACAAAGTAGATAGGGAAAAGCTATGGATCTGGCTAAGGTGCTATTTCAGAGAGTCGGTGCAAACTCAGTGGGCCAGGGCCATCTTCTGCACAGTAGGGATTCTATGGTTAAGTCCATTAACATTGATCTTCTCAAGGGCAATAAAGGATGGTCAATAAATGCACTCCATGCAGCGACCACTCATCCTCCGTATCAAAAGAAATCTCGAAAACAACAACAGGTCCTCTCCTGAGCTTTCTCTGTTCCTGTGTAAACATTCCCAGGTTCTTTCTGGCCCTGCCTCTTGGCGGGGTTGGGGGCGGGGTGGTACCTAATTACTGGTATTAGTTTAACTGCACAACCCTGCCTCCCCTCCAAAGTCAGGACATCTCTATCGCAGAACACAGGACCCCAAGGTCTTCACTTCCGTGCTCCCCAACAAGCACTGAATAGAGATCTGCGACTGCTAGCAGTTTCACTTACCTGCAATGCTGGCACCAGGTGAGAGAGGCTGTCACGTAGATAGGCATAGTGTCGGAATGTGTGATCAGAGAAAAGTGCTGACATTGTAGGACAGGTCTTGGCAGCATTAAATACCAGGACCAGCACAGCAATATCTATAATACGGAGTTAAGAAACACAGGACAGCTTTCTTTGGCTGTGTACACTCTAGAGGAACAACAACCTCATCCTATATGAATGTTCTTTCAAGCATTCAAAGATGAGGGTATTTTCACCCTCATTCATTTTTCAGCAACAGATTTCTAGATGAGAAAGGTTAGCATCATAAAACGGAACATCGTTAGTACCCGGTGTCAGATTCACGCACTTCCAGGTCAAGAGCAGCCTATTTAAATGCATCAAACTAGTTGCCTTACACTGTGCTCTGGAGAGGGGCAATTGTTTTAGAATATGGTTTATGATTTGGAGGATGGGGAACAGCTTCTTGAGAACCTTCCCTGCTTGGAAGGAATCTCTGGGTTTATTGTGGAGCAAGCAGGAGCTTCAGAACACAGTTAACAGGTGAGGGGAAGGCAGGAATATGGTGAGGAGAGGTCAGAAGGGGTGGATGTCTGCTAACCTTGCTGCAGAAAAGATTTTTAAGTTGATGGATTCTGATTGGCTGTACGTGGCCATCACCAGTTATAATTGTTGAGTTATTGAGTCACAGTGTTATTATTGCACAAGGAAAAGCCATATCCCCATCGGGTCTATGCTGCCACTCTGCAATGAAATCCCTCCCCATAAGTTTATTTCCTTCACGCGCCTATCCAATTGCCTAGTACCAATCAGAGTAACTATTTGCAAGAGTGTGGCTTTTACAGGGTAACTCGGGTGGACTGCTGTCGAGTATTGAGGGGAGGTCCAGAGGGAAGGGGGACCGGATCCATTGTACAGTAGGGTGGGGTGGGGCTTTTGCCACAAGCAATGAGAAGACTTGGCTTTGTAAAATATCTTTCACAAACTCAGAAGGTTTTAAAGCCAATGATGTGCAATTGCTGCTGTCATACAGGAAGTAAAACAACCAATTTACACTCAGAAAGATCTCACAAACAACAACGAGGTAAGGGCCAGATGATGTTTTCCTGAATAATGCTGATTGAGAGGTGAACATTAGTCGAGACATTATGCATTACAAAGGGCATTGATTAAGTATCTTAAACACATATAGACAATTCTGGGCATTAGGATGGATGCAGACATATGTGATGATGTATTCTGTAAATAAATCCAGTATTCAGCAAAGAGGGCTTGTGTATGTCCCTTACTTCACTATCTGTCTTCAGCATTAAGTAACATACACAGGGAGCAGACTCCCTTGCCCTTCCTCAAGAGAGTCATGGTGTCTTTTGGTGTCCAGCTGAGAAGCTCAGCATAGCTTGACTTGGAAGAGGGAGTAAGTGGAGCAATCAGCAAGTTTGCAGACGATACAAAGATGGCTGGACTTGCGGATAGTGAGGAGCATTGTCAGGCGATGCAGCAGGACATAGATAGGCTGGTAGCCTGGGCAGACAGATGGCAGATGGAATTCAATCCTGATAAATGTGAGGTGATGCATTTCAGGAGAAAGAATGTAGGGGGGAGGTATATGATAAAGGGTAGACCTATTAAGAGTATAGAAACGCAGAGAGACCTGGGGGTGCAGGTGAACAAGTCTCTGAAGGTGGCAGAGCAAGTGGAGAAGGTTGTGAAGAAAGCATATAGTATGCTAGCCTTTATAGGAAGGGGTATAGAGTACAAGAGCTGGCCTTTAATGTTGCGGTTGTATAAAACGCTGGTTAGACCTCATTTGGAATACTGTGTCCAGTTCTGGTCGCCTTACTACCAGAAGGACGTGGAGACTCTGGAGAGAGTGCAGAGGAGGTTTACCAGGATGCTGCCTGGTATGGAAGATCTGAGTTACGAGGAGAGGTTAGGCAAATTGGGACTGTTTTCCTTAGAAAGACGTGGACTTAGAGGAGATCTAATAGAGGTGTACAAGATTATGAGGGGTATAGATAGAGTAAACAGGGTTAAGCTTTTTCCTAGGATGGACTCGAATAGCACGAGGGGTCACAGGCTTAGGGTGAGGGGTAAGGTATAATTTGGATGCTAGAGGGAGTTTTTTCACACAGAGGGTGGTGGGGGTATGGAATGCGCTGCCAAGTAAAGTGGTGGAGGCAGGTACTCTGGAGTTCTTTAAGAAATACTTAGATGGGCACATGAACAGAATGGGAATGGAGGGGTATAGAAAACTGATTTAAAATAGGGATATGAGCCTTGGGAGTCCCTGGGAAGTGTGTAAATAGATGATGATATTGATGTACTTGTTTTTATCCTACAGGTGCTTTGGTCACCTTGTTGTCTAACGAGGGGCATACACGCGATGGGTCGTGAGAGGGCTGCTCTTGGATTTTTTTTTTTCGAGAGTATCCTAGTGCTTCACGTCGTTAGTGTACACTTGATCTGGACCATTTGATGGGCAACTCAACAGCTCAGTGACTATCGCTGTGCTGTGCAGACACATGGATTTGGGCCTGTGTCTGTGGGAGTTTGCACATTCTCTCCATGCTTGCGTGGGTTTTCTCCGGGTGCTCTGGTTTCCTCCCACATCCCAAAGATATGCTCTTAGGCTAATTGGCAAAACAAATTCTCCCTAAATTGTCTCAAATTTGTTTTTTAATCCATAGATCTATAAACATGGGATCGCGGGTAGAGGTGGGAACATCGGGGTGGCGGCGCGGGCTCAGTGGGCTGAAGGGCCTGTTTCCCGTGCTGTTTTGTTCTTTGTTCATGTGTGAATAAGACATGGCATTAATATTTTGATGGCTTAACTGCAACATTGAAAGTTGGAAGCCAGCACAAGTGATACAGGATCCTACCAAAGGATATTAGTCAGTAATGGGCTCTGCCTTCTACATAGAAATAGATAGCTTCTTGATTAATAAGGGGATCAGAGGTTATGGGGAAAAGGCAGGAGAACGAAAAATGTATCAATCATGATTGAATGGCAGAACGGTCTAATTCTGCTCTTTTTGTCTTATGGTCTTACACATCAAGAAGAGGTCAAATGAATTAAAACCGGGATGGTGGTAACAGTTTGTCTGCCAGCATCTGCAAGGAGCACGTTTGTGAACGGTACATCATCAGAATCAGGTGAGGAACCTCCAGTCTTTCCCTGAGAGACGGACCAGTCCTGATTGGGAAATGCAACGCTTTCTTTTATCTTTGAATCTTTAAATCGGACCTCAATATTTTATAGAGGAATGACTTTTGTCCACCAGTGCGTAGCCCCACAGGTCTCCCCATTTGAAGAAAAGTGAACATGTTAGTCATGTTAATTCTGTTACAAGAGAAAGAACAAATTCACTTTAAATTGACATTAAAATGGATACAGGCTGGGTCGTCCATGTCTGGTTCTGGTGTGTCGAAGTACGGGTGTGTGCTCAACAACTCTGGGACTAGTGGCAACACCAGAGTGGGATGTCTGCTTCCAAGGTACTTGAGACATCTAGGAGGAGAAAACTTATTAAAATTCATGAGTAGAAGTTTTCAAATATCACTGATATAATCCTGTATTCATAGAATCATACAGAATAGGAGGTCACGCAGCCCGTCACGTCAGCTATTCTTTCTGTTTTTATGCAGGGCAGCGAACATCGCTTTCAACATAACTTGTGTGTTAGTTTGAATCTACGTGCGCAACCCATATTCCTTCTGTTGTTAAAACCCATAACCTCTAACAGTTAGGACAGTATACACAAGAATGCCAAATTTCAAATGATCACAACACTTTATACTGCAGGAGAAAAGGGGACTGATTTGTTGACGAGTTGAACCTGGCTGAGGCATTGCCAAGCAACAAGGAACATCTCATCTAATCGGAGTCAACTTGCCAGCCAATCAGTGCTTTTTCCTTCTGTATGATTAATTGTTGTGATTGTTTGAAATATGGGTTTGCTCTGATTAGCGCATAATTAAAACTTCAGCAACACAATATTTTCAGCAATAAATGCAGAAATGGTATGTTAGCACAGCAGTTAGCACAGCTGCTTTCACATCGCCACGGACCGGGTTCGATTCCTGGTATGGGTCACTGTCCGTTTGGAGTCTGTATGTTCTCCCCATGTCTGCACGGGTTTCCTCGGGGTGCTCCAGCTTCCTTCCACATTCTGAAAGATGTGCTGGTTAGGTGCATTGACCCGAATGTGTGCAAGACTGTGACGACTAAGGGAATTTTACAGTAACTTTACTGCAGTTTTAATGTAAGCCGTACTTGTGACTAATAAATAAACTTTGAGTTTGAACAGAAGAAGGCCATTCAGGCCTACAAGACCAACCTGTGATTCAGACTGATCTATATTGATCAGATATAGACTTTTCAAGGAGCAATCCAATTCCCTTTTGGATAATATAAGTAAATCTACTGCTGCCACCTTTTTTAGGCTGCATTCTCAGTAGATTGCAGTCACACCAGGCCTTACCAGGTGAAATAAATCAGGGCTAACTGAGAACATACGAAGGTGGGTTTCTGTTAAATTGAATTGGTTCCAAGGTGATATACTCAGCAATAGAAAAACAGCACTGGTTCACCAAGGAAGGCTCTGACAACCTGAGATAACTGATGAATACAAAAGACAAGGGGCAACATATCAGGTCAATCAGCCCAGTGAGACTCTTCCACTGGCTTCCAGGCAGCTCCACAAGCCAGCATCCGGGTAATCCTAACATACAAACGCCTTGAATCATCTTAAATATCTCCTGATGAAGGAATGGTAAGCAACTTATCACACCCAATCATACAACTCCTCGATTTGAAAATTCTCTCAACAAAAATTGTCGTATTGAAGAGCAAAGGTTAAATTAGGATCCCTCCTGTCCCAGGGAATCAGCAGGCACCACTTAACCACAGCAAGAGACTCACTTCCAGATGGAATTCCGATCAGTCGGATACTTTGCCAGATTCTTCAGAAGTTCCACCAGAGCCAAATGAATGCCATCCTTTGTCGACACATTGGTGTAGCACAGCAACTCGTGCAATGCTTCCCGGATATCACGGGAGGAATCCTGCAAAACATTAAAGCTAAATACTAAAACAGCAGCCCTGGGGAATAATTTCACCCTTCTTTTCTGAAGTTCAGCAGAATCACTTTGCCCTAGTGCACCGAACCCCATTTTAAAGGGAAGATGATCTTAGATTATTGACCAACTCTATCTATTATTTGCCCATTGCAAGATGATGATATTAAAAGTCACAGAAACATAGTGAGGCCATTCAGCCCTTTGACCCTCTTCTGCCATTAACTATATCACACTGATCTACATCTCAAATTCCACATGCCAACTTGGTTTTTTTTCGCCAAACACCCTCACCTAATCGCGGTCACTTGTCACCATAAATAAGACTGTCAAATATGTTGTCCAAATAAAATGAACTTCTTTAAGTATATAATGAAGTTTAGCAATAACAGCTGTGGTGCAGGTTCACCACTTAGTTGGGGACTTATACATCACTGGTTAGATCCCACTACATTCAAATATGAAAACAGGAGCACAAGTAAAACAGGTCTCGCTTACACAACACTCACTTGCAGACTGAAAAGCAATGAAGACTTGCACGTGCTCAGAACCCTCCACATATTCCAGTAAAACAATTACATAAGAGAAAGACTTAAGTACTTTTGTTACACTAATTAACCTCAACTTTGAAACTTTCAACATCATTATTTTGGTCTTGGCGGTGGGAGGGATGGGACGTGACGAGGTGGGAGAGAATTGGAAGGTTCCAGGTGTTGATGCTTCCTGGCATTACCCTGAACAAACGGGCTCTAACTTGAAGGTTCTGCCTCCTTGCTGTAAATTTCCACTGCCAGAGTAAGTGTCTATTCTGTAGAACACTTTTAATCATCTCAATTAGGTCACCCCTTTTAATCTCCACGCTCAAAGGAAAAGCAACCTGGGTTCAAGTCCAGCCTCGGGTCATCGTTTGTGTGGAGTCTGAAAAATCTCCTTGTGACTGCATGGGTTTCCTCCCGCACTCCAAAGATGTAGGTTAGGTGGTTGGCCATCTTAAATTGCCTCGTACTGTCCAAAGATGTGCAGGTTAGGTGGACTAATCATGATGAATTTCCCCTTAGTGTCTCAAGATATGCAGGATAGGTGGATTGGTCATTGTAAATTAGCAGGGTAAATACATGGGATTACAGAGATATGGACTGTTGTCGGTGCAGACTCAATGGGATGAAAGGCCTCCTTCTGCACTGTAGGGATTTTATGGTATATCCCCAACTCAGGAGGGTCACGTGGGTTAGAATACAAAGATTACTGGTGCCTTTAGTATTATATTCCAGTCAGAGTCGGTGCTCTTGGGAGAGCAAGAAATTGAAATGGGAGGAGAACAGATGCTCCCAGTACAATGGGAATGCTAAGGTTTAGGCCTGTTGATTCAAGTTACTTTGGAAGAGGCTGTGGTGCAGGTTCACCACTGAGTTGGGGACTTATACATCACTGGTTAGATCCCACTACATTCAAATCTGGGCACCAGACTTTAGGCAGGATGTCAAGGCTATTGAAGAGAGAGCGCAAAAAATCTAAGAAAGAAAGAATGAGGGACTCCAATTACATAGAGAAGTTGGGACTGTTTTCCTTGGAGCAGCAAAGGATATGAGACTGAATTATAAATAGTTTTGTTAGAATAAATAAGGTGAACTTCTTTCCAGTGGCAGGTGGATCGTAACAAATTTAAGATTTGTGAGTTAGATTTAAGGACCAAAGACGATAATGAGTCTTTTTTACACATCAAGATAATTCCGATCAAGAATGCATTGCCCAACAGGGAACTGGATTTGCTACTTTCAAAAGGTTTAGATAAAATCTTGATGGAGAAAACATTTACAGGATTACAGGGAAAGAAGCAGAAGAGGGGGCTAATTGGGTAGCTGTAACAAAGAGCTGGAATATTCTGAATAGCCTTCTCGGTGTTATATCCTTCTGATGTATTTTGTGTGATGCAAAGGACACAAGGAAGAAATGGAAGCCTAAAAGGTTTAAAAAAGATCACCTCCAGCACGGCCAGCACAGTGTCCAGCTGATCCTCACGCAGTCGGATGTGACAGGAGATTTTGCGCAGAGCGTGTATCGATCCTAGCCGCACCTCCTCGATTTCATCATTGAACATGTCCACCAGAAAATCCAGGCACTTTTCAGCGAATGACGCTGAGGCCTGAGCCAACATACAGAGTGATTCCACAGATGCATTACGGACCTCTGCGGTTCAAAGAAAAAGTAATCCCATAAAACCGACAGGAAATATTCTAGAAAATGTCTTATGTCAATTTAAAAAATGCTCTGCTGGACCTCAGCCCCTGGATTCATCACCATGCTGAGATCCTGTTAACTGCCCTCACCCAGATCTTTGACAAAGTTCGTTACAACTAAGTGCTTTCTGAGGGAACTAACAGGCATTAGATCATCTTACACTATAAAAAGCTTCTAAAATTCTAAGAAATTCTCTACATATGTTAATAAAATTAATAAATGGTTCTGTAAAGTTTCTTCAAAGTAATTTGTATTAAAATCGATTGTATATTCTTCTAAAAATTATTTTTTTTAGTGGTAAACTAACTTTCAGCCATTTACACCCCAGATTCCCTCTTAATCCGGATTTCCATGAGCCTGAGTGTGAAGCAGTGGTTACTGATATTACCCGCAAAACAGCCTGGTGATAATTTTTAAGGTTATACCACCAACCTGCCAAAGCCCCATGTTCACCTCCATATGTCCCAGACTGCCATCTCCACCCTGTGGAAGTAGTTTCTCTTTATGTATCCTGTTGAGTTCTTTAATCATCTTAAACAATTGGATACTGGCAAACGAGGTTTAGTTTGTGACCTGCCGTCACCATTTAACAGTTTTAGCCCAGGGATCATTCTGCATACAAACCACTCACACTGACAAATGCCCCCACCCCAAATAAAAAAGTCACTACATCCTTCATAAAATGCAGTGCCCGGAACTGAACAGAGTTACCCCAGACGGGACTTAACCAGATTTTTGTACAACTGCAACGTAACTTCCCCACTTTTCGTAAAGTGAAGTCTGAAGATGATATTGCTGTTTCTGAAATTTTGCAGTAACAGCCTCCAATCCCTCACAGCTAATGTATTACTGTTAAAGTGGGATCACCGCTGCTTTTGTAAGAGTAGCAAGGATCCCCAAACAGTATATGGATGAGCGATGCCACAGTGGCAGGCACTGCTGCCTCACAGCACCTGGTTCAATTCTGACTTTGGACAACTGTCCGTGCGGAGTTTGCTCGTTCTCCCCATATCTGCGTGAGTTTCCTACAGGTGCTCCGAAGATATATGGGTTAGGTTGATTGGCCATGCTAAATTGTTCCTTAGTGTCAAGGAGGATTAGTAAGGTAAGTAAAAGGATAGGGCCTGGGTGGATTGTTGTTGGTGCAGACTCAATGGGTCGAATAAGTCCCTTCTGCATTGTAAGGATTCTATTCTATGAGTGACCAAATAAGCTATCATTGATGACACTGCTTAAGAAATAGAAGTCAAGTGGGTTATGAAATCTTTTACATCCACCTGAGTTTAACACGTAATCCACACTGCCGGCACTCGAGACCATAGCTTGCAATGATATAGTACTTTGATCATTGCAAGACATTCCAAGCTACTTGGCAATAATTAACGCGATATTCCATAAACCCCAATTTGCAATCCGCACAGAGACGGGCACCGCTTACCGTACATCTCATCCTCCAACCCATGAACGAAGGCTCCACAGGCCCCAGAATTGATCAGATTGACTGTGTAGGTGTCCACCGCTTCCTTGGGGGCATCATCACCCCACTTCCGGCCGCTGGAGAACTCACCCGATGTGTACAGTTCCTTAGCTCGCTCGTGGGCACTGCGCTTTCTCTGTGTGGAGAATTAGAAAGTCACAGCTCAGAATCTCAGAGGCTCACAAAATAAAAATCACATCAACTTGTGTGCATTTAAAAAGTTCCTTTTATGTCGTCAGGATGCTTGCAAAGTGCTGCCGAGCCAATGGGTTTCTTGTAGGTGTTTACGGTCCATTTCTACTGGCCCTTGAGAAGGTGATGATGAGCTGCTTTCTGACCCGCTGCGGTCTGCATGGTGTAGGCAAACCTGCAGTGCTGTTAAGACGGTAATTAGGATTACTGAATCTCTACAGTGCTGAAAGAGGCAATTTGGCCCATTGAGTCTACACCAACCCACCTATTTATCTTACTCAAGCCCTATTTCCATAACCCCAAATTTTTACCTCACTAATCTTCTAACCTACATATTCTGGGACACTAAGGAGCAATTCAGCATGCCCAATCCAACTAACCTACACATCTTTGAACAGTGGGAGAAAACTGGAGTACCCAGAGGAAACCCATACACAGACACAGGGAGAACGCGCAAACTCTACACAGTGACCTGAGGCTGGAATTGAACCTGGGTTCCTCACGCTCTGAGGCAGCAGGTCAGATGTTGACCCAGCTGCGATGTTGGATGTACAGAAAGAACTCAAAAATCACACACGATTTCACAGAAGTCTCGGAAACAGGCCATTCACCCAACTAATCCATGCTGATATTTATGCCCTACTTGAGGTACCTCCCATCTTTTCTCACCTAAACCTACCAATGGAACCCTCTATTCCCTTCTCCCTCATAGACTTGTCTAGTTTCTCCTTAAATGCATCGACACGATTCACTTCAGCCTCTCCCCATGGACATTCTCACCAAGCTTTGGATGAAGAATTGAATGAACGTGTCAACAAAGAAGCTATTCTTGTGACAATGACTAAAGAATTAGTGTTGGTCAGTTCAGGGGATCGCAAAGTTGCCCTGAAGCTTAAAATCTCAAGAAAATACAATGCCACAACTCAAGTACCCATCACACAGTAAAACTGCTCAAGGACTTCACAGCAGTGTCATTCAGATAAAGAAATTGACATAGAATCAAAGGAGACATTAGGACAGGTGAGCAAATGTTTAGTCACAAAGATAGAATTTAAGTAAGAAGGACTAGAAGGTGCAGAGACCTATGGGGACAATTCAAAATCTTAGGGTTCAGCTAAAGAAAAGGCCAATTGGTGCAGAAATTGAGAATGCAGAAGAGACAGAATTGTGACAACGCAGAAATTGTGAAGGCTACAGATAGTCAGGGCAAGGCAGAGGAGGGAAGAAAGAATGGGAATTTTGCCAGTAATAATAGGGCAAACTATGTGATATATAAATCTTGGAGAGACCATTCAATGAAAGCATAAACGCACCTTCAGGTCAGACATCAATTTCTTATCAAGGGTCTGTTCCAGAAACTGTACGCTGACTTGCTGCATGGATCCCTGAAATTTAAGAGCATGATTAGAGCATTGCTATAACTGTGAGACAAAACAAGAGACAGTTATACAACATCTAAAGAAATAACAGACTAGCATTAAAATAGATTTTTTCACAATTCTGCACATCCCAAAGTGCTTTCCAGTCAATAAAGTAATATATTTTTACAATGCAGTCATACTTGTATTATAGGAAACATGGTAATCAATTTTCATACAGCTCCTGTGCAGATAGCAATAGAGGCAGGTACAATTTTGTCTTTTAAAAAGCATTTAGACAGTTACATGGGTAAGATGGGTATAGAGGGACATGGCCAAATGCAGGTGATTGGGATTAGCTTATTGGTTCAAAGAAAGCACAGTGTAGACAAGTTGAGCCAAAGGGCCTATTTTCATGCTGTAAACCTCAGTGGCTCTAGGCCAAATAACTGGCTTTATTGATTTTGTTGAGAAAGGAATGTTGGCCAAGAGGCTGAGGTGTAGGCCTCTGCCCTCCAAAATACCACAGTAGGATCTTTTATGCTCAGATGAGAGGGCAGAAGGAACACCTCAGACCAAAGACAGCAACACTCTGACAGTGCAGTACTCCTTCAGCACTGTACTGGGAATGTCCTGGCAAGACTTAAACCCACAGCTCTCAACCAAGGCACAACATAATCAGCAAGGCTTATCAAAGACAACTAACCACATGTGGCAGAGCTGTTGAACTCAATGTAATTAATGATTAGGGAGCCAGTGGTGCAATGATATTATCAATGGACTTGTAATTCAGAGACTTAGAGCAAGATCTGGAGACCCAGGTTCAAATTCCAAGGCAAAACGCGAAATTTGAATTCAATAATAATCTAGGATTAAAAGTCTACTGATGATTATGAAACTATTGTCGATTGTCAGAAAAACTCATCTGGTTCACAGATGTCCTTTAGGGAAGGAAATCTGCCATTCTTATCTGGTCTGGCCTACATGTGACTCCAGATCCACAGCAATGTGGTCAAATGTCCTCAGGAATGGAGGGAAATGTGAGGGCAGCTAGGAATGAGCAATAAATGCTGACCCAACAAGTGATGCCCATATCTGTAAAGTTAGTAATAAAAAGTCATAGAGCAAAACCTACCAACAGTTTGGCTGCTTGTACTCTCACCAGCCAGGATCCGTCATTCACCATGTGACAAATCTTCCCAAAAGCATCATCAACCAGGCGAATTTCCTCATTGGATGATGGAATAGGGACTATGCTAAAATAACAAAGATAACAGGGCACGATAATAGGGGCACTTTGTACCAACACATTCAGTCCTCAAAGAACATTCTCAAGCTCTTTACCTTCCCTTCCATCCATGCAACCACTTCAATTACTAAACATCGACACAGTAAGAAATCGACAATACCAGGTTAAATTCCAACAGGTTTATCTGGAATCACGAGCTTTTAGAAGGCTGTGCCTTCCTCAGGTCAGTGGAGAGGTAGGTTCACAAACGCAGTATATATAAGCAAAAACACAACTGCAAGATAACTACTGATTAGAATGTCAAAAATGATTGGAATGCAAGTCTTAATATGTAATCAAGGTTACAGGTACAAACAGTGCGAGTGGAGAGAGGAATAACCATGGATTAAAGAGGTGTGAATTCACTGCTGTAAAGACTTTTTTCCAACCATTCTTCACATTCCAATCAGTAATTATCTTGCAGTTATGTCTTTGTCTATATATGCCATGTTTGTGAACTTACCTATCCATTCACCTGATGAAGGATTCCGAATAAACCTGTTAGACTTTAACCTGCGTTGAGAGACTTCTTACTGAGGCCACCCCCCAGTCCCATACCAGCATCGCCACATCATAAACACCAACAGATTAACCTCACTGCGAAATGCAAAGAAATAAATCTGCGATCCGTTAGTCACATGCTGCTGATTTAAGAAATATTACGAGGGTGGTGGGAGTGCGATAGGGTGCTGTGGGGCAGAGATTATGCGCTTGTAGACTAAATTCAAAAAAGCCTGCCTCCAATCTCAAACTCTGGCAATAAGCTACTCCTTTGTCACTGCCAATAGGAAGGAGATTTGGAACGGGTGTTCAGAGCAGGGGACTGACATGCCATCACTTATCTTCTGTCCCATCACCCAACATATACCCCACCCTGCCCCAGTCAAAGTTGAATCCTCCCCCCATCTAACAGAAATTACATTGTACAGGTAGGTTCTTTACCCAAAGGGTGGTTCGGGAGTGGAATGCCCTGCCTGCAGCAGTTATAGATGTGCCAAGTTTGGTGGCGTTTAAGAGGTTAGTTGTTAAGTATATGGAAGAGAAGGGAATGGTTTAGTTTGGAGGGGCATTGCTTTTTATATTGGTCGGCGCAACATCGAAGGCCGAAGGGCCTGTTCTGTGCTGTAATGTTCTATGTTCTAAAGTTTCCTTGCTTAATGTAGTGTATGTCCTTTGTCAATTGACCCAAGTTGATTTGAGGAGAGTCAGTCTGGGATTTTAGTGCAGATCCAAATCTAAAACACACTCAAATACACCTTAATGTAATAACACTGACCTGTCAGGGTACAGCTGGCTAAGAACCCACACCAGCTGCACAGCCACAGAGCGCACTTGTTCATAGTCATCTGACAAAGCTTTGCAGGCCTTTGAAAAAGTAACCAAAAAGGAAACAGTATGGTGAGTGCCAGTCACGATCAATAACATGCATTGATATAACACATTTAACATAGCAAAATCTTCTAGGACACAGGAAGACATAGCAACCAGACAGAAATTGAATTGAGTTAGTGCAGACTTGCTGGGCCGAATGACCTCTTCTGCACTGTACGGATTCTATGATTCTATATCCATTAAGCCTCCAAGGTACGGACTTGATGAGAAGAAAGCTGGTAAAGTGGCCTAGGAATTAGCTCATAAGATCATTGAGTCATAGAATTATAGCACAGGAGGAAGAAATTGATCTACTCATGTAGAATAATCTCTAACATTTGGGGCAATAATACTTTGTGGTCATTTAAGAGATCTCATTCACATTTTAAGGGGTGTCTGGACAAATACATTAATCAGATGGGAATAGAGGGATATGATCCCCAGAAGGGTAGGGGGTTTGGTTCAGACAGGCGGCATGGTTGGTGCAGGCTTGGAGGGCTGAAGGGCATGTTCCTGTGCTGTAATTTTCTTTATTCTTTGTTCACCCAGAGAAAACCCACACACACATGGGGAGAACATGCAGACTCCACACAGATAGTGATCCAAGCTAGGAAATGAACCTGGGTCCCTGGCACTGTAAGGCAGCAGTGCTAACCACTGTGCTGCCACTTAGTCCCTCAAAAACTGAAAACGCAAAGTACGCATTTCTCTGGTAATCCTAAAGTCTGGGACTCCCATTTCCCAAACACCATAAACCTACTGATCAAGTCTAGTCAGTGATTACCACAGGGTACAGCTTGAGTGACCAGGCCTCGGGAACGGTCTTCGGTTCAGTGAAGGAAATCATCCTTTATGCAAACTGGCTTTTGTCTTCAGCACTTCATCTCTAGCTGAGCTGTTTCCCAAGGATGGCTGCCACCTTGTCCTGCCTTCTGTTGCTTCAATCCTTAATCTCTGTCTGAGGATGGTTGTCTCTCTCTCTCTCTCACTGCTACTGCTTCTCCAATATCTCATCCATGTCTAAGCTGCTTTGTGACTCTCAACATTCTGACTACCAACTGAATTAATTTAAAGAACTCCCTTTTCCACGTTATTTCCTTTTCCTTCCTTTCTGCTGCTCAGACATGGATTGCAAAATACATGGCAGTTTGATTTTGTGTTAAAAAAACATTCATTTAGATAACATTCTACCACTTCATGACAAGCTCCCTTCGAAAATTAAAGTGGTTTCCACCAGTCAGTCAGTGCATTTCAGATCATCAAAATTTTTCCAACAGTGCATTTGGTTCTTTTGCCAATTGGATCCGGCAGTATGCGGTGTCGATAGTAGTCATGATGTAGAGATGCCGGCATTGGACTGGGGTAAACACAGTAGAAGGCTGACAACACCAGGTTTAAATACAACCGATTTGTTTGAAGTAAACTCACAAGCTTTCGACGCTATGGTCTTCATCAGGTGAAGATCAACCTCCAAAGGTGTGCAGTATAGATGGACAGGCCATGGTAAAATGTGGGGGTTACGGAAATAGGGTGAGAAGGCTGCGTGAGACACTTTGTCAGAGAGTTGGTGTAGTCTTGATGGGACAAATCATCTCCTTCTGTACTGTGGATTCTACAACTCATGTGATGTGAAACGCCTGGAGAATCTGGGATTGTTCTCTTTGGAGCAGAGAAGGTTAAGAGGAGATTTAAAAGAGGTGTCCCAAATGATGATGGATTTTGATAGAGGAAATAAGGAGGATGAATTACTCAAAGAAAACCCATGCAGACACAGGGAGAACACATTGACTCCACCAACAGTCACTCAAGTTAGAAATAACAAATGTATAGAGTATAGGGCTAATGGTAGGACTCTTAATAGTGTTGAAGAACAGAAGGATCCAGGCGTATATGTGCATAGATTCCTGAAAGTTGGCAATCAAGTCGATAAGGTTGTTAAGAAGGCATACGAAGTCTTGGCTTTTATTGGTAGGGGGATTGAATTTCGGGGCCGCAACGTCATGTTGCAACTGTACAAAACTCTGGTGCGGCCGCACTTGGAGTATTGTGTACAGTTCTGGTCCACACATTATAAGAAAGATGTGGAGGCATTGGAGAGGGTACAGAGGAGGTTTACCAGGATGTTGCCTGGTATGGAGGGCAGGTCTTATGAAGAGAGGCTGAGGGATTTGAGGTTGTTTTCGTTAGAAAGAAGGCGTCTAAGAGGAGACCTTATTGAAACATATAAGATGATTAGAGGTTTAGATAGGGTGGACAGTGATAGCCTTTTTCCTAGGATGGAGAAAGCTAGCACGAGGGGACATAGCTTTAAATTAAGGGGTGGTAGTTATAGGACGGATGTCAGAGGTAGGTTCTTTACCCAGAGGGTGGTAAGGGTATGGAATGCCCTGCCTGCTGCAGTTGTAGATGCGCCAAGTTTGGGGGCATTTAAGAGCTTAGTAGATAAGTTTATGGATGAAAAGGGAATGGTTTAGGTTAGAGGGTCATTGCTTTTTCTCAATTGGACAGCGCAACATCAAGGGCCAAAGAGCCTGTTCTGCGCTGTAATGTTCTATGTTCTAAGGTCAGAATTGAATCGAGGTCCCTGGTGCCCTCAAGCCTTTTGATAAATCTCCTCTCCAAGACCTTTGTGACATCCTTACCTGGCTATAGATGGTCTGCTGCAACTTCATTCCCCGTTCATGTAACTGCAACTAGGATAAAGCACAAAAAGATGCACCAGTTCTCGGCCAGAGCAATCTAATAAACACGTCACAAATGCATTGAAATTATTAAAGTTGTGGTCGGCCTCATCATGAGGATACAGACTGACAAGTGGCCATCCAGGTAAGTGCTGCTATGGGACCTCCAACCAACACTGCCTATTGAATTTAAAACTTTACATAATCTCAGGACGTCCCAAAGTGCTTCACAGCCAATGAAGTAACTTTTTTAAAGTGAGCTCATTGCAATGTCAGAAATACGGCAGGCAATCTGCACAGCAAGTTCTTAGATAAAAGACCAATAACCTCTGTTGATTATAGAACAAAAAAAATTACAGCACAGGAACAGGCCCTTCAGCCCTCCAATCCTGCAAAAATAAAAGTGAAATATATTGGGAATAAATGAGCTTGCAATTCTCAAGACAGGTTTTCTGGCTGTTTAGTTTAAGATATTTCCAGGTTGCAATGTCCAAGTAACAATGGACAATGAAGTCTCAATTACATGCTACCTGTCTGAACTAAACTTGGCATGGTAGCACAGTGCTTAGCACTGCTGGTTCACAGCTCCAACGACCTTAGTTCGATTCCCACCTTGAGTCACTGTCAATGTGGAGTCTGCACATTCTCCTTGTGTCTGCGTGGGTTTTCCCTGGGTGCTCTGGTTTCCTCCCACAGTCCAAAGATGTGCAGCTTAGGTTGATGGTCTATGCTAAAATTGCTCCTTAGTGTCCTGAGATGTGTAGGTTAGAGGGATTAGCCAGTAAATGTGTATATGGGTAGAGGTAAATCCTGGGTGGGATTGTGGTCGGTGCAGACTCAATGGGCCAGATGGACTCCTTCTGCACTGTAGGGTTTCTACAATTTTATTCTATGACTCTAAAGTCCCCTACACTTCAGGGTAACATAACCCTCTATTCTTATTCTATTCATGTATTTGTCTAGCTGCCCCTTAAAACTCACATAGTTATCTGCTGACACTACCTCAGCAAGTTCCAGGCACCCATCACCCTTTGTGTAAAAAAACTTGTTTTTCAATCTTGCCCCTCCCACCTTAAACCTATGCCCCCTAGTACTTGATCTTCCAACCTTGTAAGATTGGTTTAGGGATAAATATTGGCCTGACACCATGGAGAATTCCCCTCCTTTCCAAAGAAGTGATTGCATTTCTAAATTTACTGGCTGTGAAAGACTGTGGGGCTTCCAGGGTATGACGGCAAAATGGTTATGTTGTTGGATAAGTAATCCAGAGGTCAGGACTAATGATTTAGAGACATGAGTTCAAATCTCATCACAGCAAGAAGAGAATTGATATTCAGTTAATAAGTTAAATATAAAGTTAGTGCCAGTAAACAGTGACCACACAATGCCTGGATTGTCACGATTCACAAACATGTTTTATGAACAAAGAGCAAAACAAAAACAGCATAGGAAACGGGCCCAACGAGCCCGTGCCGCCACCTCAATGTTCCCATTTCCACACGCAATCCCTGTCCATGTTTATAGATCTATGGATTAAAAACCAAATTTGAGACAATTTAGGGAGAATTTGTTTTGCCAATTAGCCTAAGAGCACATCTTTGGGATGTGGGAGGAAACTGGAGCTCCCGGAGAAAACCCACGCAAGCACGGGGAAAATGCGCAAACTCCCACAGACACAGGCCCAAATCCATGTATCTGCACAGCACAGCGATAGTCACTGCACTGTCGTGTTGCCCATCAGATGGTCCAGGTCAAGCATACACTAACGATGTGAAGCAGTAGGATACTCTCGAAAAAGGTCCAAGAGCAGTCCTCTCACAACCCATCGCGTGTACGCCCCTTGTTATACAACAAGGTGGACCAAAGCACCTGTAGGATAAAATCAAGTACATCAATATCATCATCTATTTACATACTGAAGAAAATCTGACTTCCTCACTCAGTTTGGCCTCTATGTGAATCCAGACCTACTCTTGAATCTTAATTGCTTAGCAAGCCATTCAGTTAACAACTCTTCTTTAGTTTCTGTCTTAAGTCAGGTTCAATGCATAGCAATTTCCGAATCCACCCTAGCTGGAATGGGAATTGAAACCCATGCTGCTGGCACCAATCTGATCCAGGCATTGTCCATTCAGCCAACTGAACCAAGCAGCCTCCCCAGGAGTCCACGGTGTAATGTCCTATCTACACCAGGGGTTGTGGGCTTTAAACAAAAAGATTTGGTTTGCATGCTGATTGAATCTATGAATGACAGGTTTATTCTGTAAGCTGTTTATTACCTGTACAGAGTAGAAACTGAAAGCAGGAGCCTCTAAAACACCCCAATGAATTCAACATCAAAGCACATTCAAATTCAAGTGTCTGTTGTTTGATATCACAACAAAGAAGAACAAATCACTTGCATATATACAGCATCTTTTGTGACTATCAGACATCACAAAGCACTTAATAGATAATAAAGTGCTCTTTTTGAAGTATAGTCTGTTGTAATGTAGGGAACTCAACAGACAATTTTACACACAGCAAGCTCACAGAAACAGGATGATAACCAGATAATGTCTTCTATTGTTAACTTTTAGGGATAAATAAATATTGACTAAGACAGAGCCTTTTTTCTATTCACTGAAATAATGCCAAAAGATATTTTATAGAATCCCTACAGGAGAAGGCCATTTGGCCAACTGAGCCTGCACTGACAACAATCCCACACAGGCCCTATCCTCACAATCCTGTGTACTTACCTTAGCTAGCCCCCTGACACTAAGGGTCAATTTAGCATGGCCAATCAATCTAACCTGCACATATCTGGAGAGTGGGAGGAAACTGGAGCAT
The DNA here is from genome assembly GCA_024679065.1 of Sphyrna mokarran. Lineage (NCBI taxonomy): Eukaryota > Metazoa > Chordata > Chondrichthyes > Carcharhiniformes > Carcharhinidae > Sphyrna > Sphyrna mokarran. The sequence goes on from JAGIQG010000010.1 coordinate 104,019,274, forward strand.
CCAGAGGAAACCCATGCAGATACGGGGCAAACATGCAAACTCCGCAAAGACAGTGACCCAAGGCCAAAACTGAACCTGGTGCTTGGAGGTAACAGTGCTAACATGCCACTCTATATGTACCACCTGAGAGGGAAACGGTCTAATCCTCTTTGAAAGCAACTCCTCCAACAAAGCAGCACTCTCTCAGTACTGCTCTGGGAGTATCAGCCTAGCTTATGTGCTCAAGTCTTTGGAATGGCAGTTAAACCCACAACCTCCTGACTCAGACATGACACACAGTGAACCAAACTCACCATGGCTTTCATCGCAGCTGTTCGAACACGAGGATCCTGATCAGTGAAAGAGTCGCTGATGATTTTCTGCACATCTCTGGCAGCAAGGTTTTCCAGCTCCTTTGTTGCTGGTTTATCAAGCGACCCCAGACAACCGATCAGCTGCAAGCATTTATTACGCACCATGTGGGACGTATCCGCCAAGTGCTGAATGTGGCAAAAAAAACCATTGGAGTTACATAGAATGCAAAGAAAGACATGCATTTACTTAGCGCCTTTCATAACCACAGGACGTTCCAAAATGCCTCCCAGCCAATGAGATCATCTTTGAAATACAATCACCGTAGCAACAATGGAACCATGGCATCCAATTGGCACACGGCAAACTACAACTACCAATAATGCGACAATGGCCGCAAAATCTATTCTGTATGCTGGTTGAGGGATGAATATTAATCAGAAATCAGAACACCAGACAGAATTCTTCACGCCAAAATAAATGCAAAATGTTGCCAACACTGGAAATCTGAATTAAAAGCAGAAAACGCTGTCAAATTTGAGCACGTCTGGCTTCACCTGTGAAGACAGAAACCGAGTTAACATGGTTGAGTCCATATTTCTCTCCGCTGCTCCAGAGTCACAAACTCGAAACTTTAACTTGGTTACTCTCTCGAAATGCTGCCAGACCTGCTGAGAAAATGCTAGAATAATCAGCAGGTTTGGCAAGTTTCGAATCTTTCTTTGAAGCTAGCCGTGTTTCTCTCTTTGCAGATAGTGCCAGACCTGCTGGGCCTTTTCAACATTTTCTGTTTTTAGTTCAGAATTCTTCATACCATGGCTGAGATACAAGAACATAAGAAACCAGAGATGCAGTAGGCCTCGCCTTGAAGTAATCTCTTCCAGCTCCACAACTAGGGTGACACAGTGGATTAGCACTGCTGCTTCACAGAGCTAGAGACCAGGTTCAATTCCCAGCTTCAGTCACTGTCTGTGCGAAGTCTGAATGTTCCCCCTGTGTCTGCGTGGGTTTCCTCTGGATGCTCCGGTTTCCTCCTACAGTCCAAAAGATGTGCTGGTTACGTGCACTGGCTGTGCTAAATTCTCCCTCACTGTACCCAGGCAGGTGCACGAGTGTGGCGATTAGAGGATTTTTGCAGTAACTTCATTGCAGTGTTAATGACACTGATAAACTTAAAACGGTGGTGGATGGTGATTCGATGATTAGGTTTAAGTCTGAGATAGACAACTTTTTATTGAGCACAGATATCAAAGGATAAGGGCCTAAAGCAGATACTGGAGTTAGGGTACAGAACAGCCATGACCTTACTGAATGGCACAGCATGCTTGAGGGACTGAATGGCCTATTCCTGTTTCTATGTTCCTAAGGGGGATGGAGTTGGTGCACTTTTCCAGTTCTTAAGGTATCTCAGAAATAACTTCCTTCCTCAGTAGGAATTGGAAATAAACAGCAAACATTCCCTACCTTACAGCCAATCTCTACCAGACGGAAACTGAGAGGCAGGTTATCCTGGAGCTGAATTCCAATCACCAAAATGGTATCCAGCAACTGGGCCAAGACATGGTGAGACTCTGCAACAGGACAGTATATTTAAAAGCAAACACTCTAAAACTAGCGCATCTTATATTCTCACACTAAAACAGTGCACATTCTGGAAATCTGAAATATAAGACAGAAAATGCTGGAAGTACTCAAGAGGTCTAGCAGCATTAAGTTGATCTTTCTCCACACTCTAGCTATAACCGTAAGACTACATTCTGCACTCTCAGCTTTTCTTCTCAATACATCGAATGCTTTGCCCATATAGTGAACAAGAAACAATGCTCTTCACTGTATACTAACACATAGACAATAATAAATCAAATCAAAGAAACTGAGTTAATGTTTCAGATCGAGATGATCTTTCACCAGAATTGAAGCTAGATAAGAAATGCAAGCGTTTTCAAAGCCAGTGGAAACAACAGGAAGCAGGAACAGCACCACTGAAGACCTGGGATAGGATGGAGTATGAGCCAAATTAAATAACAAAAGATTTCATTTCTGAAGAGAAATTGAGCAGTTTACCCTCTGGAGTTTAAAAGAATGAAAGGAGATCTAATGGAGATATACAAGATGCGAAAGGGGTGGACAGAGAGAGGATATTTCCTCTTGTGGGGCAATCTAGAACAAGACATCAAAAGAGGAAATGCTGGAAAATCTCAGCAGCTCTGGCAGCATCCCTAAGGAGAGAAAAGAGCTCAGATTTCCAGTCCACATGATCCTTTGTCAAAGTTCTGGGGAAGCTTTGAGCTTTGACAAAGAGTCATCTGGACTCGAAATGTCAGCTCTTTTCTTTCCTTAGAGATGCTGTCAGATCTGCTGAGATTTTCCAGCAGTTCCCTTTTGGTTTCAGATTCCAGTACCTGCAGTAATTTGCTTTTATTTAGAATAAGAAGTCACCTTTTTAGGATAAGAGCAGATTTAAAACAGAGATGAAGAGAAATTAATTCTATCAATGGGTTGTGAATCTGTTGAATTCACTACCCCGGAGTGTGGTGGATGCCAGGACACTGAGTAAACTTGAGGACACAGACAAATTTTTAATTAGTAATGGGGTGCAGGACTGTGGAGAATGGGCAGGAAAGTGTAGTTGAGGCCGGGATGAGATCAGCCATGGTCGTATTGAATGGCGGAGCAGGCTCGAGGATCCTGCTCCTACTTCTTATGATGCAACAGCCAAAGAGCGGTCACAGATATTCTAAAGATACAAAGGTCATGTCCAAATGAGGTGTGAATGGCTACATAAGTGGCAAGAACAGTGGTTCAAGGAATTCTGGATGTCTTGGAAGATACCTGAAATCACAACATGAAGGATTTGTGTTAGAATCCAGAAGTATAAACTGAAACCAGAGACAGTTGCAGTGGAAGGAAAATCGGCCATGGGAGCAAGGACTTTTTTCAGATGTCTAATCAAACACAAGAAGGGAAATAGAAAGCAAAAGCAAGCAAGGTTGAAGAGACAAATGGAAATCCCGTCAGAGAGAACTCCTTCAAGGTCGGCATTCTGGAAGAAAGGTTGTCTTGCATTTATTTACCAAGACAATTTGAGACTTTGCCCATTTTTACAGCATGGCAAAAGAAAAGCATCTGATCGTGGAATTAAAGTAGTAAATACTGGAAATAATCAGCATCTGTGGAAAGTCAATGTTTCCACTCATGATCTTCTTTAGTATCTTATATTACTGAAGTACCACAAAATGATTCACATATTAAAAAGTTACTTATTAAATTCATTCTTGGCCTGTGGTCAGGATTGTGATCTCAGCCTTAAATGCCCTTTGAAAAAATGATCACGAGCCACCTTGTTGAACTGTTAATAGTATCCCATAAGCTTGTTCATACAGCAAATGATTAGGGTCTAGAATGCACTTCTGAGAGTATAATGGAGACAGATTCACACAGTGAGTGGTTAGGATCTGGGATGTACTGTCTCAGATAATCATTCAACGAGCCTCCTTTGGCACTGCAACAATTGTGCGATTCTGTTACATTGGGTGTTCCAGGATTTTGGCATTTCAATCATGAAGAAATTTGAATATGTGCCAAATCAAATGCAAACAATAGCCCTATTCTACATCAGCCATAGCACACACAACTACAGTGAGGTGAATAATTTTTTTTTTGAAGGTGATGTTCAAGGAAAGTACATTAATGTGGACACTGAGCAAACACCCTGCTCACAAATTCCATGGTTCTTCAATCTGGACAGCTGCAACTGCCTCAGATCAACATCTTATCCGAAGAGTTGATAATACAAGGTGCCCTCTTGTACTGCAGCGCATTACCAAGTCCTTATGTGTTTAAGTTTGCTTCCATCCTACGGTCCATGTTTATCATGTAAAAATTGTAAAATTATCTTCTCTGCTCAGTCTGTTTTGGACAGTGATAGCCTTTTTCCTAGGATGGAGAAAGCTAGCACTAGGGGACACAGCTTTAAATTAAGGGGTGATAGTTATAGGACGGATATCAGAGGTAGGTTCTTTACTCAAAGAGTGATTAGGGAGTGGAATGCCCTGCCTGCAGCTGTTGTAGATGCGCCAAGTTTGGTGGCGTTTAAGAGGTTAATTGATAAGTATATGGAAGAGAAGGGAATGGTTTAGTTTGGAGGGGCATTGCTTTTTATTTTGGTCGGCACAACATCGAAGGCCGAAGGGCCTGTTCTGTGCTGTAATGTTCTATGTTCTATGTTCTTGTTGAATGACTGAGAGTTTCAAACTGTTTCCCATTGAGGGCAGAAGGTTGAGAGGTAATTTCACAAAGGTATACAAAACCATGATAGAGCAGATAGGGAGAAACTATTCCTATTTGTAACTAAACTATCAGATAGGAAACTGGCAGTAGAAAAATGATTGGGCACTTGGAGTTTCTGCTAATGTGTTGCTGTGAAGACTTACTTTCATTGTTCAGGGCAATGATTACATCATCAATGATACAGTCAGCTGCGAAGCCTGAAGTTTTCGATAACAACCCAATCAAAGAGGCAATCTTCAATCTGACTGAGCTCTCCTTCTCCTGCAATAGAAATACAAGCATTAGCAAGGAACTTCCAAGCCCCCAAAGCACTCCACAGGAGCAACAGCAAAAAAAACTGGCACCGAGATGACAAAAGGAGCTTTTACATCAACACTGCTTTCCCAATCTTTCCCTATAACCTATAGTGCGTAGCAAACAATCAACCTAAGTTTTGAAATTAGCGAGCACCCACAGCTCCTTGTTGTGAGAGGGATGAAGGATGAAAACAGGAAAGCGTGGCTATAACTGGGGATCTTATTACAATAAGGGATGCGCTTGACTCCAGAATTGGAGTACAGAGAATTCGGACAGTTTTAGGCTGGCAGCCTATGGTACCACAGTGATTAGCACTTCTTCCTCATAGGACCAGGGATCCAGATTCGATTTCCTGCTTGGATCACTGACTGTGTGGAGTCTGTATGTTCTCCCCGTGTCTGTGTTGGTTTCCTCCAGGTGCTCCAGACCTTCCCACAGACCAAAAAACATGCTGGTTAGGTCCACTGGCCATGCTAAATTCTCCCTCAGTGTATCTGAACAGGCACCGGAGTGTGGCAACCCGGGGATTTTCACAGTAACATCATTGCAGCGTTAATGTAAGCCTGCTTGTGACACTAATAAATAAATTTTAAAAAACTGGAGGAGGGCAAAGTTAAGGAGGGATTCAAACACAGGCTGAGAATTTTAAAAAACGGAAGCATTGCAGAGACAGGGACACATGTAGGTCAGCAAGCACTCAGAGTAATGAACGAATGGGACTTTGTGTGATGAAGCAATGAATTGCCCAGTTACTGGAGGTGTCCATTGTGAATACAAGTGGCATTAAGTGGTGGCGATCCATACCTTATAGTAGTGATCGAGGAGGATGCGCACTACTCCCTCTACACTCTCTGCCTCCACAGGTTTCTTTGCAAATTGCAGCAGGTACTGAAGGGCTTCAGTAGGGTTTGTGGATTTGCATAGGTCAATGTGAAGGGCAGCCGATTTGCTGGGTTTTGTCAGTCGGAGTTTCTTGGCTGGAATCTCTTCATGTGGCTGTTGCTAAAAAGTGAAAAATGGAGGGAATTAATTTAACAAACTTTACAACTCGTTAACATGAAGCCCAACCAGTCCAGCTTCTCCAGTGCCACTGAATTATAAAATGATACAGCAGAGAAGCCATCCATTTGGCCCATCATAGCTGTGCCTGCTCTTTAAAGAGCTATCCAATTAGTTCCACACTCTGCTCATTTTGCATCAACCTGGCAATTTTTCCCTTCAAGTCTTTATCCAATTTCATTTTCAAAGTTACCATTGAACATGCTTCCACTGCTCTTTCAGTCAGCACATTATGGATTATAATTCACTGCATAAAAAATATTTTCTTCATCTCACCTCAAGTTCATTTGCCCATTGTATTAAACATTAACGGGCACAATAAGGTAATGCTCATTTTAAAAAATATTTCAATGTTTGTCAAGCCACATGTGGAAGACATTTCCACCTACAAAGGATTCTGAAACCTGTTCAAAAATATATGAGTCAATCATAAGTCTCATCAGGGATTCAAGAAAAACCTCTTCATCAAAGAGTGGTGAAAATGTAGAACTGATTACCACAGGGAGTAAGAAATCTCACAACACCAGGTTAAAATCCAATAGGTTTATTTGGTATCATAAACTTTTGGAGCACTGCTCTTCATCAGATAAGTGGCTGAAGGAACAGCATGCTGAAAGCTTGTGATACCAAATAAACCTGTTGGATTTTAACCTGGTGTTATGAGACTTTTTACTGTGCCTACCACAGTCCAACACCATCATCTCCACATCATAACCATAGGAAGTGGCAGAAGTGAATAGTACAGATTTATTCCAGGGGAAGCTGGATAAACGCAAGGGAGAAAGAAATAAGAGGATATTCAAAGAACAGATTGGAGGAAACTTGGGTGGATCATAAAAAAGAAAATAGGAGTAGGCCGTTCAATCCTTTGAGTCTGCCGTGCCATTCATTTTGATCATGGCTGATCAAATAAACACCAGTATAGACCAATTGAGGTTAGCGGCCTGCTTCAGTGCTGTAAATTTGAAGTTAAAAAGTCTCAATCAGAAGGCCATAAATTGTGGATAGCTCAGAGGGCTGCCATAGGCAAGACAGATAATGGGATCCTTCTGTGCTAGATAATTCCAGGTATGAAATCCAAATTAAAAATAATTCATCTGCAATTTTTGGCTATATTAGGTTGTTAATACACTCTTTTCTTCTTAAGCCTGGCAGGCACATGGTGAGTCACAGTTCAGATTCTAGTCATAAGAGTTTTATAACAGAGAGAGGTTTTTGGCCCATCAAGTCTGCACCAGCCACCCAAGAACTTAGTCTGTAACCTTGTAGTCTATGTCGTTTCAGGTAATCATCTAAATGTTTCTTAAATGTTGTAAGGGTCCGATCTCTACCACCTTTTTAGGCAGTGAGTTCCAGATTTCATCAGCCTTACAGCACCGCGAACCCGAGTTCAATTCCAGCCTTGGGTGACTGTGGAGTTTGCATGTTCTCTTTGTATCTGCTTGGGTTTCCTCCAGGTGTACCAGTTTCCTCCCAATCCAAAAATGAGCAAATTAAGTTAATTTGAAGTGGGATTTAATTGAAGTGATTTGAAGTGAGATTAAGTTGATCTGAAGTGGTATTTGAACCCTTGTCTGCTGGGCCTTAGCCTCTGTGCTGCTAGTTCAGTGACATCACTACTATGCCATCTCCCTGAGATAGCATGCTTGAGCTTGATTGTAAACGTCAGGTGTATTCATGCAGAAAAACATGCCACTTAATTGTTAACTTGTGTGTTATCGTTAACCTAATAGAGAAACACTGAGTTTCTTAATTTTTTTTGTAGAAATTAGACACAGTAGACCTTTTGGTTCTTTGAGTTTGCTCTGCCATTCATTTTGATCATGGCTGACCATTGAATTCAATACCCTGATTCCTACTCCCTCCCCCCATATTCCTTGACCCCTTTACTCCACGAGTTATATCTGTTTTATTCTTGAATTGCGTAATGTTTTGGCCTCATGGCCTAATGTTTTAGCTTTTATTGGTAGGGGGATTGAATTTCGGAGCCGCAACGTCATGTTGCAACTGTACAAAACTCTAGTGCGGCCGCACTTGGAGTATTGTGTGCAGTTCTGGTCCCCGCATTATAAGAAAGATGTGGAGACTTTGGAGAGGGTACAGAGGAGGTTTACCAGGATGTTGCCTGGTATGGAGGGCAGGTCTTATGAAGAGAGGCTGAGGGATTTGAGGTTGTTTTCGTTAGAAAGGAGGCGGCTAAGAGGGACCTAATCGAAACATATAAGATGATTAGAGGTTTAGATAGGGTGGACAGTGATAGCCTTTTTCCTAGGATGGAGAAAGCTAGCACGAGGGGACACAGCTTTAAATTAAGGGGTGATAGTTATAGGACGGATATCAGAGGTAGGTTCTTTACCCAAAGGGTGGTTCGGGAGTGGAATGCCCTGCCTGCAGCAGTTGTAGATGCGCCAAGTTTGGTGGCGTTTAAGAGGTTAGTTGATAAGTATATGGAAGAGAAGGGAATGGTTTAGTATGGAGGGGCATTGCTTTTTATATTGGTCGGCGCAACATCGAAGGCCGAAGGGCCTGTTCTGTGCTGTAATGTTCTATGTTCAACTACATTCTGTGACAGTGAATTCAACACATCCACCATCCTCTGGGTGAAGAAAATTCTCCTCACTTCAGTTCTAAAAGATTTACCCTGATCCTCAAACTATGATTTCCCCCCCCCCGCCTCCCCTGTTCTGGACTCCCCCATCATTGGAATCTTCTTTCTGAATCTACCTTATCTAACTGTTAGAATTTTATAAGTTTCTATGAGATCTCCTCTCATTCTTCTAAACTTCAGTGAATATAAACCTAACTAAGTCTCTCCTCATACGAGAGACCTGCCACCCCAAGAATCAGTTTGGTGAACCTTTGCTGTACTCCATCTATAGCTAGGATATCCGTCCTCAGATATGGATACCAAAAGCAGCATTCAATACTCAGGGTGTGGTCTCACCAACACAGTATTTCAGAGCTTTAACAGTGGACAACAGATAACATTTCAGATTAATAACTCTTGTACATACTCTCAGTTTTCAAATGCCTTTATACCTTTACCCCACTCTCAATCTCAACCTCCTCCAACCCAGCAACACTTCAAGATCTCCAATCTCCTCTTATTGACCAGGTGCAAGACAGACATTGTGGTTTCAGTTCTCCATTATAGAAATCATCATTTCTATAATTAATGATCCATCCAGTCAATGTTATACCCAAATAACAAGATGTAAATAATGTACATTGAGCTTTCAATGTAGCAAAACTTCATAATCTATGGACTGCAAGATGTTGGTGTAGGACTCTGCCATTCAGGCCACTGAGACTTGTCCACCCATTCAATAATACATGACTGATCTGAAGTGATAATCCTCAACTCCACTATTCTACCTTATCCCCATAACCCTCAATTCCCTTACTGATTTGAAAGTCTGTCTGTGCCAGCCTCAAACATAGGATGTAATCGAACTAAGACTGACACCGTGCCACGCAAGTCGATAAGTGCCCTGAAGCAGCAGTACTTATCAGTGTGCCATCGTGCTGCCCCACTTAAAAAAAAACTTGCATTTATATAGCAGATTGTGCATCCACTGGACATCTCAGGACTTAGGCTGCTGAAGGCATTGTTGCCAATTTTAAAATTGAATCATACAGCAGACCGGAGGCCAACAGATTGCCAAGTGTGGAGGTTATAGGTGAACAGGACTTGGTATCTGTTAGGGTATGACTAACAGTTTTGGCGGAGCTCCAGTTCACCTTGAATACAGGAGTCACAATGTCTGACCTACAGTACAACAAAGACGGGCTTTGGACCTGTAGCCAGAACTGCAGCCAACTCAAGCTCCATTTCACCTGCATTTCGACAGCATAACTATACATTGTGTTCTACTTGCTGTAATGTTCCTGTGATCATCAAGTATAAATTCCTCTGACTTTCTGTGGGGAGATTTGCTAATGTGTTTATAATTATGACCTACTCTAAGACAGTTGTTTGATCGTCAAAAATCATCAGTGGAATTTCTTACACTAATTAGCATTAGGGAATGAAAGTGCACTCAGCAAGTCATGAAACCACAATACAAAGTCCCTCGGTGCCTTATTTTGAACTTGCTCATTAATCAATCACAGCAAAATGCGAGAAAATCTGTTAAAATTTCCAACGATCTGGAAGCAAAGATCAGGGCTGTTAGTTTATAATAGGCAGCAATCTCATTATTGCCCACTCGCTGCCCCAAAAAGCTGTTGAGGCTTGGTGTTAAAATAGGATATATGACTCAAGATCAATTCAAAGCACAAACTGATAAGATTTTTATCAAAGAACATAAGAACAAAAGAAATAGGAGCAGGAGTAGGCCATCCAGCTCCTCGAGCCTGCCCCGCCATTCAATAAGATCATGGCTGATCTGTAGTGGTTCAGTACCACTTTCCCGCTTTCTCCCCGTAACCCTTAATTCCCTTGTCAATCAAAAACCTGTCCACTCTTGACTTGAACATATTCAGCGAGGAAGCCTCCACCACTTCATCAGGCAGAAAATTCCAAAGATTCACCACCCTTTGCGTGAAGAAATTCCTCCTCAACTCTGATCTGAACTGCATCCTAATCTTGAGGCTGTGCCATCTAATCCCGCTATCATTGCTAAGCGGGGAGAGTGTCTCAACCTCCAACCTATTCATCCCCTTTCTATATCTTATACATCTCTATAAGATCCCTTCTCAGCTTTCTAAACTCCAAAGAGTACAAACCTAGCCTATTCGGGTATGAAAATTGATAAGTCCCCTGGGTCAGATGGGATTTACCCTAGGATTCTCTGAGAGGCTAGAGAGGAGATTGCAGAGCCTTTGGCTTTGATCTTCATGTCGTCGTTAGCTACAGGTATAGTGCCAGAAGACTGGAGGATGGCAAATGTTGTCCCTTTGTTCAAAAAGGGGAGTAGGGACCATCATGGAAATTATAGACCAGTGAGCCTGACTTCTGTTGTGGGCAAAGTCTTGGAAAGAATTATAAGGGATAGGATTTATAAGCATCTAGAGAGAAATAAATTGATTAGGGATAGTCAGCACAGTTTTGTGAAGGGTAGGTCGTGCCTCACAAACCTTATTGAGTTTTTGAGGAGGTGACCAAAGAGGTAGATAAGGGTAAGGCAGTTGATGTAGTGTATATGGATTTTAGCAAAGCGTTTGATAAGGTTCCCATGGTAGGCTACTGCAGAAAGTGCAGATGCATGGGATTGAAGGTGATTTAGCAGTTTGGATTAGGAATTGGCTAGCTGATAGAAGACAGAGGGTGGTGGTTGATGGGAAATATTCAACCTGGAGTGCCGTTACAAGTGGTGTACCTCAAGGATCTGTTTTAGGGCCACTGCTGTTTGTCATTTTTATAAATGAACTAGATGAGGGTGTAGAGGGTTGGATTAGTAAATTTGCTGACGATACCAAAGTGGGGGGAGTTGTAGACAGCGAGGATGGATGTTACAGTTTGCAGGGGGACATAGATAGGTTGCAGAGCTGGGCCGTGAGGTGGCAAATGGAATTCAATACGGATAAGGGTGAGGTGATTCACTTTGGTAGGAATAACAGGCATATGAAATATAGGGCTAATGGAAGGACCATTAATAGTGTTGTCGAGCAGAGGGATCTTGGGGTACAAGTACATAGCTCTTTGAAAGTTGGCACCCAGGTTGATAAAGTTGTTAAGAAGGCGTACGGTGTGTTAGCTTTTATTGGTAGAGGGATTGAATTTAGAGCCGTGAGGTTATGTTACAACTGTACAAAACTCTGGTGCGGCCGCACTTGGAGTATTGAGTACAGTTCTGGTCGCCGCATTATAAGAAAGATGTGGAAGCATTGGAAAGGGTGCAGAGGAGGTTTACCAGGATGTTGCCTGGTATTGTGGGAAGGCCTTATGAGGAAAGGCTGAGGGACCTGAGGTTATTTTCATTAGAGAGAAGAAGGTTACGCGGTGACCTAATTGAGGCGTATAAGATGATCAAGGGATTGGATAGGGTGTATAGTGAGAGCCTTTTTCCTCGGATGGTGATGACCAACACGAGGGGACATAACTTTAAATTAAGAGGTGGTAGTTATAGGACGGATGTCAGAGGCAGGTTCTTTACACAGAGGGTGGTGAGAGCGTGGAATGCCCTGCGTGCAGCAGTTGTGGACTCGCCTACTTTGGGGGCATTCAAATGTTCGATATAGATGATATTGGAATAGTTTAGGTTAGAGGGTCCACTGGCCGTCGCAACATCGAGGGCCGAAGGGCCTGTACTGCGCTGTAATGTTCTAGGTTCTATGTTCTATTCAGTCTCTCCTCATAATCCAGATCTTGTAGACTACAGATCTTGACAATCTGAAATGGAAACTTAAAAAATGCTGGAAATACTCAGGAAGTCCGACCACATCTGTGGAAACAAGTTCACATTTTAGGTTAACAATGATTGATAAAGGGTCATCATCAACTTGAAGTGTATACTTTGTTTTTGTTGCGCAAATGTATATTAAAGGGCATGGAACGAAGATACATAGCTGATCTGTATAGTAACTCCAACCCATGAGCTAATCAAATGAGAGCACAGGTTCAATGATTTGAATGACTTCCACCTATTCTTAATTACTGCAGAGGATTTGCAGATTTTTTTTTTAGGTCAACGCAAACGGAAACTATCAACCTGGAAGTTCTCACAAACTATGTGCTGATAAAGTTCTTGAATGTTGACAAAACATAAACTTTGAATCTTTTGCCAAAAAAAACTAGAAGTGCACAAATTTTAAGAAATACATAATTTTAGAAAGGTTCTATTCACATTGGCGATAGCTTTTTTGAAGCAAGTATCTATATTCTATGCACGATATGTTTTGTCTGTATAGCACACAAGAAACAATATTTTTCACTGTATCATAATATGTGACAATAATAAACCAAATCAAAAACATTCCTGAGGCATTACAAAACAGTAACTTTGAATCTGACAGAAAAATATAAAATAATATAAAACTTTTAATGCAGGATTGTACAAAAAACATGATTCTGAAAAATCCTATTTATACATTTGAAAGACCTCTCCCAAATGTCTATTTTCTCCACATTAAAAATATTTTTTTTAAAAGGGCCTTCATTAATAGAGGAATTGAGTTTAGGAGTCGGGAGGTAATGCTGCAACTTTATAAGACCCTTGTCAGACGCCACTTGAAGTACAGTGTGCAGTTCTGGTTGCCTCATATGGGAAGGATGTGGAAGCTACTGACAGGGTGCACAGGAGATTTATACGGATGTTGCCTGGATTGGGGGGCATGCCTTATGAAGATAGGTTGAGAGCGCTAGATCCCTTCTCCCTGGAGAGACGAAGGTTGAGAGGCAACCTGATAGTGGTTTATAAGATGTTGAGAAGAATAGATAGAGTGGATTCTCAGAGGCTATTTCCCAGGGCTGAAATGGTCACTATGAGGACACAGATTTAAGATGCTGGGGGCCAAGTATACAGGAGATGTTAGAGGTAAAGTTTTTCACTCAGAGGGTGGTGAGTGAATGGAATCAGTTGCCATCAGTGGTGGTAGAGGCGAACACACTGGGGTCTTTTAAGAGACTTCTGGATGAGCACATGGGATTTAATGGGATTGGGAGTTACAGATAGCCTGGTAGGTATAGACATGATCGGTACAACTTGTGGGCTGAAGGACCTGTTTGTACTGTAGCGTTCTGTGTTTTAAAGCACTTGATTCTTAACAGATCTGGAGATTCTGCAAGATATAGTCTAATAAAGACTGTTCAAAAATTTAAGTATGTAATTATCAGGAGCTGAATCTTTCTTTAAGCAAATGTGTTTTCCCATATAACTTTAAATGGAGGGAGATTTTTAAAGTGGACTGACTGGGAGGGTGTAAGCCTCAGGCCTGACTGAGAGACCGTTTTCCTGACGGCCGCATAAAGCGTCTCGACGGCCGCTCACTTGAACTCCTATGTAGGGGAGGAGGGGAAGCAAATACTGGAGAAAAAATTCCGGCTAAAACTGCTAGGAAACCAGTTAGAGTTGCGGAAAACTGGCCGACCTGGACTACTTTGGTGAACTCCTCATACACCCGCTTCTTCAGGTGGGCCGCCATTGCCGGAGAGCCGGGAACCAATGCGCAGGCGCTGAACTCTCTGCCGGACAGACCCCAAAATGCGCCTGCGCCAAGTTCCCTGCCGGACAGACACCAAACTGCGCCTGCGCCAAGTTCCCTGCCAGACAGACACCAAACTGCGCCTGCGCCAAGTTCCCTGCCGGACAGACACCAAACTGCGCCTGCGCCAAGTTCCCTGCCGGACAGACACCAAACTGCGCCTGCGCCAACTTCCCCGCCGTCCCGGCTCCAAATTCCAAATTGCGCATGCGCCAAACTCTTGGCCGTCCCGGCTCCAAACTCCAAACTGCGCGTGCGTTACATGCACCGCTTGATGTCAGAGGGAGTGGGAGTCCAGCGTCCAGATTGCAAATGCACTCTCACCAGGGGAATGCATGCCCACCTCGGGTCACCCACTCTGGGGGGAAATAACCCTTTGCACTCTCACCAGGGGAATGCATGCCCACCTCGGGTCACCCACTCTGGGGGGAAATAACCCTTTGCACTCTCACCAGGGGAATGCATGCCCACCTCGCATCACCCACTCTGGGGGGAAATAACCGTTTGCACTCTCACCAGGGGAATGCATGCCCACGTCGGGTCACCCACTCTGGGGGGAAATAACCGTTTGCACTCACACCAGGGGAATGCATGTCCATCCAGGGTCACCCACTCTGGAAGAAATAACGCTTTGCACTCACACCAAGGGAATGCATGCCCACGTCGGGTCACCCACTCTGGGGGGAAATAACCCTTTGCACTCTCACCAGGGGAATGCATGTCCATCCAGGGTCACCCACTCTGGAGGAAATAACGCTTTGCACTCACACCAAGGGAATGCATGCCCACCCAGGATCATCCAGTCTCTGGAAAAATATTCTTTGTCTAAGAAGAAGTATTGGATCAAGCCCAAGATGGAATGCAATGCATTATGTTGTAGCCACGGCTTTTGTTTCTCTCTTGTGAGAACCATGAATTTCATCAAATTGGAATTTGTTTTTCGAAACAAGCAAAGGAATGGGTTTGGGTTTGCCTGATCCATTCTGAGCACTGGCTTCATATCTTTAAGGATGAACAACATTTTTTTAATTAAGTTTTTTAAATGTAAAAAACTCTGGGGGAAATAAATTAAAAATACAGTTTATTTATTAGTCACAAGGCTTACATTAACACTGCAATGAAGTTACTGTGAAATTCATCTAGTCACCAGAATCTGAAATCTGTTCGGGTCAACGCACCTAACCAGCACATCTTTCGGACTGTGGGAGGAAACGAGAGCCCCCAGAGGAAACCCACGCAGACATGGGGAGAACGTGCAAACTCCACACAGACATTGATCCAAGGCAGGAATCGAACCAACTGCCAAAAGGGGTGCTTTATTTGTGGTGGGGGGTAGTCGTGGAGGTGGCTGCCGACAAACCAGCGACGGGTTCTGGGAGTTATTAATGGAAAACAGACAAAAGCCTGCCTTAGTGCACCACCAGGTGTGGGAAGAGAATTGGGGCACTGTGACAGTAAGTCAGGGTCAGGGGTAATGGTCACATCCATTCTACTGCACAGCCCAGAATCCTGCGATGGCGAAGGTTCATACTGCACACGCGTGTCAGAGTGAGCAATCTCTCCCCATGTTGTGGTAGTCCACTATCACCTGTATATAGCGCGCAAGAAACAATATTTTTCACATATGTTATTACATGTGACAATAATAAATCAAATCAACGTGTTCCAGGCTGCTTTGACTGGGAAGCATTTTTAGAAGTCTTTCATGGGATGTGGGCAGGTAGACCAGCATTTATTGCCCACGTCTAATTGTCCCTTGAGAAGGTGGTGGTGAGCTGCCTTCTTGAATTGCTGCAGTCCATATGGTGTAGGTACACCCACAGCGCTGTTAGAGAGGGAGTTCAGGATTTTGACCCAGTGACAATGAAGGAACAGCAATATATTTCCAAATCAGGATGGCGAGTGGCTTGGAGGGAGTCTTCCAAGTGGTGGCACTCCCATGTGCCTTCCGCCCCTTTCCTTCTAGGCGATAGAGATTGTGGGTTTGGAAAGTGCTCTGTAAGGAACTTTAGTGAATTGCTGCAGTGCATCCTGTAGATGATACGCACCCCTGGTGGAGGAAGTGAAATGTGTAAGGTGGTGGACGTGGTGCCAATCAAGTAGGTTGCTTTGTGCTGTAGGGTGTCGAGCTTCTTGTGTGTTGTTGGAGCTGCACCCATCCAGACAAGTGAAGAGTATTCCATCACACTCCTACCTTCTGCCTTGTAGATGATAGACTAGCTTTGGGGAGTCAGCGAGTTACTCACCATAGAATTCCCAGCCTCTGACCTGCTCTTATAGCCACAATAATTATATGGCTGGTATAGTTCAAAATTTAATTCATTTTCTCCATAATTCCGCCCTTAAACTTGGCACATGAGCTCAACTGTTTACTTTGGCAGCTCTGGCATCACCCAGCAATGATATGGAGGTGCCAGTGTTGGACTGAGGTAAAACACAAAGAAATCCCATAACACCAGTTTAAAGTCAAATCTGTTTGGAGTTTAAATCGGTGTTGTGGGATTTCTTTGTGTATCGTCCAACAACCTACTATTTCTCAACTTTGTCAGAATAAGAATGATTGGACACCAAGGGACACCAAGAGAATTTCTTGTGAGGGTTGCAAGTCTGTGTCATTCGCTTCTCCAGAGAGCAGTGGAGGCTGGGCCACTGAATATATTCAAAGAACAACGAATAAAGAAAGTTACAGCACAGAAACATGCCTTCCAAGCCTGTTTGTCTGAACCAAAACCCCTTATCCTTCCGGGGAACATATCCCTCTATTCCCATTCTATTGTGTATTTGTCCAGATGCCCCTTAAAAGTCACTATTGTATCTGTTTGAGTTACCCTCTGTGTAAAACACTTTAAGACTTGAATAGCAAGTTAGGTGTAAAGATTCGCATTCCTATCAGTAATCTGTAAACTGTGCTGATATGTGTGCTATTGGAGACCAGAACACCTCAGTCGTCTGACGAAGGCCGTAAAGCCGAAAGCTTGCGAGTTTACTGTCAAATAAATCGGTTGGATCTAAAACTGATGTTGTCAGACTTCTTACTGTGTTTACCCCAGTCCAATGCCGGCATCTCTACATCATAAAAAACTTGCCTCATATATCTCCTTTCAACTTTGCCCCTCACATCTTAAACGTGTGCCCCCTAGTAATTGACTCTTCCAGCCTGGGAAAAAGCATCTGACCTGTCCATGCCCCTCATAATCTTGTAGACCTCTATCAGGTTGCCCTCAACCTCTGTTGTCCCAATGAGAACAAAATACGTTTCTCCAATCTCTGCTCATAACTAATGCCCTCCATATAAGGCAACATCCTGGTAAATTTTTTCTGTACCCTCTCCAAGCCTTCCACATCATTCGAATAGAGCGGTGACAGAATGAGATAGATTTTTGATAGACAAGGGAGTTTAGGGTTATAGGGGACAGACAGGAAAGTGGAGTTGAGGTCACAACCAGACCAGCCATGACCTGATCGAATAGCAGAGCAGGCTTGAAAAACTGAACAGCCTATTCCTGCTCCTTTCTTATGCAAATTTCCAGCATTCACAGGGCTTTGCTTTTGTTTAAGGATAGACTACAATGTTTATTTCCTAATCTCCCTTCCACCCTACAAGCTGTCTGAAATTATCCTTCCAAATTCCCAACGAGAAGAACAAGCGCAGCAGATATATGGTAACACCATCACCATCATCTCCATCTCCAAGTCACGCACCATCCTGACTTGAGACATTGGCATGTCAGCTACGATTCTCACCAACTTTCACAGGTGCACCATAGAAAATATTCTTTCTGGTCGTATCACAGCTTGGTATGTGTCCTACTCTGTCCAAGACCACAAAAACTACAAAAGGTCGTGAATGTACCCAATCCATCACACAAACTATCCATCAACTCTGTCTACACTTCTTGCTGCTCGGCAAAGCCACCAGCATAATCAAAGACCCTACATTCTCCCTTCCACTTTTTTCCATCGGGAAAAATATACAAATATTTGAGGTCAGGTACTAACCAGCTCAAGAACAGTTTCTTCCCTGCTGCTTCAGACTTTTGAAAGGACTTATCTTGCATTAAGTTGATCTTTCTCTACACCCTAGCTATGACTGTCGTACTATGTTCTGCACTCTCTCCTTTCCTTCTCTACGAATGGTATGCTTCGTATAACACACACGAAACAATATTTTTCATTTATGCTAATATATGTTATAATAATGAACCACATCAAATCAAATCAAATCGAAAGAGAACAAAAGATCAATCTCTCTTAACAGGAACTTTTTCTGATAAATAAACATGCTAATTGAGTTTACTGCACAACATTCCTCCCACCTACCACCCCCCCAGCACCCACCAACTCCCACCCATGCCAAGGTTTTTCTATTATCCACAACACCATATTGACAAAGGATGATTTCTCAATTTCTGCAGAATTTGAAGGGAAGGTGGGAGGATTGGAGATGGTGTTGCAATATTTCATTGCTGATCCAGGCTTACAACATGCCCGCGAATACCGGTCATAAATAATCAGTAATGACGGTAATCAGTGGGGAATTCAAAGATTGGTTAGAATGTGGAAGTCGTTACCCCAGGGAGCGATTGAACCAAATAACATTGACGCCTTTAAGGAGAAGTTGGATAAACACATGAAGAAAAAAGGATTAGGAGGATGTAGTAAGAAAATTAGATGAGTTGGAGTGGGAGGAAGGAGGTGTAGATCGATATTAGCATTGGCCAGTTGGGCCAAATGACCTATTTTTGGTAGGTATACTGTGTGTCATTCCATAAGACCATAAAATATAAGAGTAGTCTCCACTGGGCCCATCGAGTCTGCTCCACCATTTAATCATGGCTGATATGATCCTCATCCCCATTCTCCTGCCTTCCTACCATAACCCTTGATCCCCTTATTAATCAAGAACCTATATATCTCTGTTTTAAAGACACTCAATGATCTGGCCTCCACAGCTTTCTGCGGCAAAGAATTCCACAGATTCACCACTCTCCTCATCTCTGTTTTAAAGGAGCATCCCTTCAGTCTGAGGTTGCATCCTCGAGTTCTCATCTTTCCCTCTTGCGGAAACATCGTCTCCACTTCCACTCTATGCAGGCCTCTCAGTCTTCTGTAAGTTTCACTTTAATTTTTAATTCAAGTTTTAATTTAAGTTGCAGTGCAAGTATGGCTCACCCGTGTTAATGGGCAATAATAATTTAACGTGGAGCTGTGTGCACATTGCATAGATGTGACACAGCGTCATGTTAATGTCTTGTACCTTGTTTGAGCAAGCTGTCAAACCTGTTTGGGGTTTGCATGTTGCACATTCCAGTCAGAGGTGATGAATAAGATGCTTTGAAGAGCTGCGGAATGCAGTGACTGACCTGGTTTTTGTTCATTGTTCGACTGAGTGGTACTGATTTTTGAAAGGTTACCGAGGTTTCATCCTGTAGGTATACATCAGGCTCTTACATTCATTTCCAACACCCAAACTATCTTAACTTGAATCAAATCCTGTACGCCTGTTACCTCCTGCTTTTGCTGAACTACACTGCCCTCCTGTCCAGCAGCATTTATTTAAAATATTTAAAACATTCTCAAATTTTTGTCTGATGTCCCAGTAATTAAATACCGTGGGACACTGCACTACATTAAGGGAGGTGATAGACTAATGGCTAGTACGGTGGCACAATGGTTAGCACTGCTGCCTCACAGCGCCAGGGACCCATAAGATCATAAGGCATAGATGCAGAATTAGGCCATTCAGTTCATTGAATCTGCTCCTCCATTCAAGTATGACTGAGATTTTATCATCTCCATTCTCCTGCCTTACCCCTAATCCTTATTAATCAGGAACCTATCTATATCTGGCTTAAAGACATTCAATGACCCAGCCTCCACAGCTTTCTGCAATAAAGAGTTCCACGGATTTGCCACTCTTCAGCTGAAGAAATTCCTTCTCATCTCTGTTTTAAAGGATTGACCCTTTAGCCTGACTTTGTGCCCTCTGCTTCTAGTTTTTCCCACTAGTGGAAACATCCTCTCCAGGTCCACTCTATCCAGGCCCCACAGAACACTATAATCAAATTCCCAGCTTGAGTCACTATGTGTGAACTTTGTACATTCTCCCCATATCTGCCTGGGTTTCCTCTGGGTGTTCTGATTTCCTCCCGTAGTCCAAAGATGTGTGGGTTAGTTGATTGGCCACGCTAAATTTCCTTTAATGTCAGAGGGTCTAACTAGGGTAAATGGATTGGGGTTATGGGGATAGTGCCTTATGAGATTATTGTCAGGGCAGATTTGCTGGGCCAAATGGCCTCCTTCTGCACTGTACGATTCTATGATTCTATCAATGTACTATTATCCAAAAACGCAGTTAATTTTCTGGGGACCCAGTGTTCGAATCCTGCCATAGCAGGGGTGGAATTTGAATTCTATAAAAAATATCTGGAATTAAAAATCTACTTATGAACATGAAACCATTGTCGATTGTCAGAAAAACCCATCTACGTGTGACTCCAGAGCCACAGCAATGTGGTTGAGTCTCAACTGCCCTCTGGCAACCAGGAATGGGCAATAAATGCTGGCCAACCAGCGACACCCATGTCCCACAAATGAATTTTAAAAAGTGCTATGTAAATGTAAGGTGTTGTTGCTTCGTGCGATACTGTGGCGGTGGCATGATTAGCATGGCAGTGCTGTCACCCGACTAGTAATTCAGAAACTCTGGGGACTGGGTTCAAATCCCACCATGGCAGAAAGTGAAATTTCATTTCAATAAAAATTTGGAATCAAAAGTATAATGATGACCGTGAAACCATTGCCATAAAAAAAAGACATCTGGTTTACTAATGTCCTTTAAGGAAAGGAATATGCTGTCTTCACCTGATCTGGCCTACATGTGATTCCAGATCCATAGCATTGTGGCCAATTCTTAATTAACAATTTGGCCTCGCAATGAGGAATATCAGCATCCCACCATGGAATCCCTGGAATCATTGAATCCGGACAGTGCAAAAGGAGACCATTCACATCACTGAGTCTGCACCAACTCTTCAAAAGAGCATCTTACGCAGATCCAAACCCCACACCTCTTCACTCACCATTCTATACTCCAGCCCTGCTGTTATAGATACAGGTTATCCCTGTAACCCCACGCATTTATCATGGCTAATCAACTTAACCTGCACATCTTTGGACACTAAGCAACAATACAACATGGCTTATCCACAATGGCCTCCTTCTGCACTGTAGGGATTTTATTATTATTTACCTTTGAACTGTGGGAGGAAACTGGAGCATCCGGAAGAAATCTACGCTGACATGGGGAGAATGTGGGCAACATGGTGCCACAGTGGTTAGCACTACTGGCTCACAGCTCGAGGGGCTTGGATCACTATCTGTGTTGAGTTTGCACGTTCTCCCTGTGTCTGTGTGGGTTTTCTCCCACAGCCCAAAAAATGTGTTGGTTAGTTGCACTGGCTATACTAAAATTCTCTGTCATTGTATGTGAACAGGCACCAATGTGTGGCAACTCAGGGATTTTTATAATAATTTCATTGCAGTGTTAATGTAAGCCTAATCAACTTTAAACCTAAACAAGTGGGAGAGAAAATTGGAATGGTAAAACAAGATTTGGATGAGAAAATCAGATATCTCCCTTTTATATCTGCTTAGAGTCAGAGAATCCCTACAGTGCAGAAGGAGGCCATTCAGACAATCGAGTCTGTACTGACCACAATCCCATCCAGGCTCTATTCCCATAACCCCACACATTTATCCTGCTAATGGGGGGAGGTGATGGCATAGTGGTGTAGTCATTGACCTAGTAATCCAGAGACCCTGCTCAATGCTCTCAGGATCCGGGTTCGAATCCCAATGAGCAGACAGTGAAATCTGAATCCGATAAAAGTCTGGAATCATAAGTCTACTGATGACCAAGAAACTATTGTTTATTGGTCATCAATTCACTAATGTCCCTTAGGGAAGGAAATCTGTCGCCCTTATTTGGTCTAGCCTGCTTATTATTCCACACCTACAGCAAATGTCCTCCCGGATGGACAATAAATCCAGGCAGTGACGCCCACATCCCATGACTGAATAAATAAAAATCCCCCTGACACTAGGATCAAATTTAGCAATGGCCAATCAACCTATCCCACCCATATTTGGACTGTGGGAGGAAACCGAAGCACCCGGAGGAACCCACTCAGACACAGGGAGACTGTGCAAACAGACAGTCACCTGAGGCTGGAATTGAACCCGGGTTCTTGGTGCTTTGAGGCAGCAGCGCTAACCTCCTTCTGCTGTACTGCCCTTTCTGTGGTCAAATTTTGCTAGCTAACCTCCTATGTGGGACATTTGACTTTGTTTTGCAGAGCAGCACAGTATCTGAGGCATAGCTGACCAACAGTCTCCCAGCCACTCTGTCACACCTTTGTGACACATCACTACTTTTCTGCTGCCTTCGGTGAGATTCAATGATCACAATCCTGTGGCCTCCGACATTCTCACTGCCACCCAGAGAGTAAACAAAGGAGGGCGTGTTATGGAAAGGTTGAACATGCTGGGACTGTTTGAACCTTTCCGTCTAAGAAACAAGAAGCATCATAACGTCACTTGATAAGATCCTTGTCAGACCCCACTTGGAGCATTGTGTGCAGCTCTGGTCGCCTCACTACATTGAGAGGGTGCAGAGGAGATTTACAAGGATGTTGCCTGGATTGGGGGACATGCCTTATGAAGATAGGTTGACAGAGCTCGGTCTCTTCTCCCCGGAGAGACTAAGGTTGAGAGGCGACCTGATAGAGGTTTATAAGATGTTGAGAGGAATAGAGTGGATTCTCGGAGGCTATTTCCCAGGGCTGAAATGGTCGCTACGAGAGGACACAGGTTTAAGGTGCTGGGGGGCAGGTACAGAGGAGATGTAAGTTTTTCACTCAGGGTGGTGAGTGAATGGAATCGGTTGGCATCAGTGGTGGTAGAGGTGAACTTGCTGGGGTCTTTTAAGAGACTTCTGGATGAGTACGTGGAATTAAGTGGGATTGGGAGTTACAGATAGTTCTATGGCTTGGTAGGTATAGATATAATCGGCACAACTTGTGGGCCGAAGGGCCTGTTTGTGCTGTAGTGTTCTATGTTCTATGTCACATTTTGCAATTGTAGAAATGACAGGGCTGAAAGAGACCATTCAAGCTGTTATGTCTGCACAGGTTGGCAAAGCTTTCGATGAAGGACACACAGAGAGAATGTTTCCTCTTGTGGGGAAGAGCACAACTAGAAGCCACCAATATAACATAATCATCAAGAAATCCAATCGGGAATTCAGGAGGAGTTTTAACCCAGAGAGCGCTGAGGATGCAGAACTATAGTTAGTGTCAACACTACAGTTAAGAAATTCCACCAAACACCCCCACTTTCTCAGAAGAGTAAGGAAATCTGGCATGTCAGCTACGACTGTCACCAACTTTTTCAGATGTACAATAGAAAGCATTCTTTCTGGTTGTGTCACAACTTGGCATGGCTCCTGCTCTGCCCAAGACTGCAAGAAATTACAAAAGTGTCATGAATGTAGCCCAATCCATCAGGCAAACCAGCCTCCCATCCATTGACTCTGTCTACACTTTCTGCTGCCTCGGCAAAGCAGCCAGCATAATTAAGGACTCCGACACCTCGGATATATTCTCTTCCACCTTCTTCCGTTGGGAAAAAGTTACATTGATATGAGGACACATAATAACCGACTCAAGAACAGCTTTTTCCCTGCTGCCATCAGACTTTTGAGGAAATTCACACAGACACGGAGGAGGAGGGGGAGGGAGGAGGAGGAGGAGGGGGAGCATGGGGGGAGGTGGGAATGTGCAAACTCCAGACAAACAGTGACCCAAGCCGAGAATTGAACTGGGTCTCTGGCACTGTGAGGCAGCAGTGCTAATCTGCTGTGCCACCCATTAATGAATCCCTTTAATAAAAGCAGGATACTTATCCAGCAGGATACAGTGAGTGGCAGATAGTTATATAATTGTGTTCCAGTCAATCCCGGTTACCTACGATTGTACGATCTTCAAGTGTGATTCACAAAGGGGATATTATGCAACAAACTCCATTCCGAACATGCTTTGTGACACCAGTGTATGCAACAAAATATAAAAAATACCTCGCAGTATCGATCAATAAGACATTTATCATTCTTTAATAGAAGTAACCACAGGTGCCTTGCAGATTTCCCAACCTGATCCCTCAATCACAGAGCAACCATGCAGCGTACACCACACCCAGCTACAATTAGCAAATGTATCACGGCTCCCAGTTTAACTCATAAGTGCAGCATAAATAAAACATCTTTCTATCCGGAGGCAGTTCACAGTGTCAGATGGCCTCGATTGCTGGGATACATGCTGAGAGTGGGATTTGAGGCAGGGGAGTAGAGTGGGAGATGGGGGGCTGCCTAGCAGAGTATGTGTGTCTGTGGCTGGTGCAGATTCAATGGGCCAAGTTGGGCTGAAGTGTCTGTTTCCATGCTGTAAATCTCTACGACTCTATAGACTGTTACACGGGTAAGATGGGATAGAGGGAGTTGGGCCAAATGCGGGCAATTGGGACTGGCTTAGGGCTTTTAAAAAAAATGGGTGGCATGGACAATTTGGGCCAAACAATCTGTTTCCATACTGTAAACTTCTATGACTCTATAGATTGTTACATGGGTAAGATGGGTATAGAGGGATATGGGCCAAATGTGGGCAATTGGGACTGGCTTAAGGGCTTAGAATAAAAAGGGCAGCTTAGACAAGTTGGATTGAAGGGCCTGTTTCCATGCTGTAAACCTCTATAACTCTAAATGGCCTTCTTCTGCACTTGGGATTCTATAGCATAGAAGCCAGTCTCTTCAACTTTTCCAGCGAAAAGGACAGGCCCATTTTGAGGCCTGTACCTCTGCAGCAAGAACCTGGCAAACCGGGGTATCAAGGTGGATTAGGATTGAAGGTGGGGCAGATGCAGAAACAGCTGGTACAGAGTGAAGCAGCTGCTCCAATTACATCCCACCCAATGTCCAGTTCTGCTGATTTTCATGCTGATCAACCATTTCTCTTCAATTTTAAACTCTCCGCTAGTTTGACTCTCAACTCACAAGCCTGTCGTGAGAAGATGTCCAGATGAATTTCAACCTTCTACCTCTGCTGTCACAGGGCTAGTCGGAGTCTGTCAAGCTGGGAATAAAACCCGGGTCCCTGGCGCTGTGAGGCAGCAGTGGTAACCAATGTGCCATCCATCTAAACTGATTGATCTCTCACCTAAAAATATTGGCTAAAAAGATGCAAAGTGCTGGAGTGTGAACTCAAATGGAAGTTGCATATAGGCCAATGCACCTACCCAAGCACGTCTTCCCGTCAACATGGTGGCACAGTGTTCAATTCCCGGCTTGGATCACTGTCTGTGTGGAGTTGGCACAGTAGGAAGTCCTGACAACATCAGGACAAACCTGTTGGACTTTAACCTGGTGTTGTGAGACTTCTTACTGTGCTTACCCCAGTCCAACGCCGGCATTTCCACATCATGAGTGGAGTTGGCACATTCTCCCTGTGTCTGCGTGGGTTTCCTCTGAGTGCTCCAGTTACCTCCCACAGTCCAAAAATGTGCGGATTATGGTGATGGGCCATGCTAAATTGCCCCTTAGTGTCAGCAGGATTTGTAGAGTAAATGTGTTGGGTTATGGGAATCGGGCCTGGATAGGATTGCGGTTGGTGCAGACTCGATGGGCCGAGTGGCCTCCATCTGCACTATAGGAATTCTATGACAGATGTGCTCACGTGTCAAGAGGCTGGAGAGAGAAGTGAGAGGCTGCTCCTTTTGTGAGCCATAACATATGGGACCAGATTGAGTAAACTTGGGAACGTAAAGAATAGGAGCAGGATTTCAGTTGCTTGAGACTAGATCAACAAGATCATGGCTGATCTTCCACCTCAACACTATTCCCATATCCCTCGATACCTTTACGATCAAAGTTTTTAAGTATATTTATTAGTGTTACAAGTAAGTTTACATTAACATGCAACTAAATTACTGTAAAAATTCCCTAGTCACCACACTCCAGCACCTGTTTGGATATACTGAAGGAGAATTTAGTGGCCATTGCAACTAAACAGCATATCATTCGGACTGTGGAAGGAAACCGGAGAAAATCCACAGACATGGGGAGAATGTGCAGACTCCACACAGACAGTGACCCAAGCTGAGAATTGAACCATGGTCTCTGGCGCTGTGAGGCAGCAGTGCCAGCCACTGTGCCACCAACTTAAATCTGATGATTTCACTCATATATATGAAATGACTGAGCCTTCACAGCCCTCTGGGAAAGATTTGCCACCCTCTGAAATAAGAAAGTCCTCCTCATCTTGGTCCCCAGTGGTCTGCCCCTTTATTCTGTCACAGCGTACCCTGGTTCTAGATCCTCAATGACGTGGAGATGCCAGTGTTGGACTGGGGTAAACACAGCAAGAAGTCTCATAACACCAAGTTAAAGTCCAATTGGTTTATTCGGTAGAAAACACCACTAGCTTTCAGGGTTTGCCCTTTCGCCCTCACTTGACGAAGGGGCAAACCCCGAAAGCTAGTGGCATTTACTACCAAATAAAGCCGTTGGACTTTAACCTGGTGTTGTGAGACTCCTTACTGTCTCGATCCCCCAGCCAAGAGAAAAATCTCTCCTGCTCTACATTTCTACAAGAATTTGTATCCCTTCTAAACTCTAGAGAACACTGGCCATTCCCTCAATCTTTCCTCATAAAAATAATTCCGCCATTCCAGGGATTATTCCAGTGAACCTTCATTGTGCTGAATGAAATATCCTGAAATAATACAGGTTCGTCTATTCCAGTTATCTGGAGAAAGTCACCAGCTAAGCTGAATGGGATTTAACACAAAGAGATTTCTCAGGCACTCCCCATTGCAGATTAAATAAATGGGATTAGAAACTGTGCTCAGACAGAATGAGCTAGCTTGATTGGCCCAATGGCATTCCTTTACTCTGAGTTGTCTTTGTCCCCTTGGTATACTTTGTTTGAAGCTCCTTTTGACTGCATCATGAATATAAAGGAAAGGAAGTCCCATTCGATAGTCCAACAACGTCATAATTAAAAAAGAAACATCTTTAAATCTATTGCTAACTGCATGAGATATAATGAACAGTAAGCAGTCTCACAACACTAGGTTAAAGTCCAACTGGTAGCACAAGCTTTCGGAGTGCTGTCCCTTCATTAAGTGCTGAAAGCTCATTCTACCAAATAAACTTGGACTTTGACCTGATGTTGTGAGACTTTTTACTGTGCCCACCCAAATCCAATGCTGGTATCTCCACATTGAGATATAATGAATTGTGAAACACATGTACGGCAGCGTGTGCGGTACAGGCTTGGAGGGCCAAAGGGCCTGTTCTTGTGCTGTAATTTTCTTTGTTCTCATTATTATTTGTTTCTTAGTCTAAAGGACTATCTAAAGGACACAGATTTAAGTTAATTGGAAGAACTGAAGAGATGAGAAGAATTTTTGTTGAGTTGTCAGCATCTGGAATGTTTTCTCTACAAGGGCAGTATTACCAAATATAGTAGTAACTTTCAAATGGAAATTGGATAACTATTTACAAAAGAGAAATTTCTAGGGCTGAGGAAAGAGTGAGGGGAGTGGAATTAATCAGAGAGCTCTTTCAAAGAGCTAGCATAGGAATGATGGGCTGAATGGACTCCTTCTGTACTGATTCGCATCTGGCTGAAATGCAACACCGTCTCTTCACACAAACTCCCCTGGTTCCCAGTAAAACAGACACTCCAAATGTCTTCACTGGGCGGTGTGAGAACAGTTCCTGCTGCGTTACATTTTACCACCATGTGAAGGTAAATTTGTAGAGGAATTCACAAGGGCGCACGAGGAAACCTTTTCCCACCTCGTGGGCTCGGAAAGACGTGCTGTAGCCTTTGCTTTCGATGTCCAGTTTGATACAATGTAGCAGGTCAGAGATGGAGGGTGATGCTTTCCAGGGTCCGAACCTCACCACCGACTCCTTGCCATTGTCCAGGCCATTCATCACCTCGTGGCATTTGGCCGCATCCTCCTCGTTTCTGACCACACATACCAAGACAGTGGACTGCCGCGAGGCCACAGCCTCTGCCCTGGCCACCCGCACCATCACCTCAATGTTCTCCTGGTAGTTTGGTATCCTGGCCAGGAACTGCCTCCGTCCCACCAGCTCGCCAAAGAGCTTGGGCGAATCTTCCAGCAGCTTGGCTAAGGGCTCGATGCCGTAGTACACGGCCTCCTGGTAGACCTCCTCGGCGAGGCTGGGGGGCGGCTCATGGCCCCGGAGGAACTCCAGCACGTATCTGAAGTAGGTCCCATCCCGGTCAATGAAGTACCTTCCTTCTGAATCCAGCATTGGTCGGGACGGACTGTTGAACATCTCGGCCAGCTTCGATCCTGGATACTTCAGCAGGGTTCCAAGCATGGTGGAGTAGATGTGACCCCCAATGTTCAGACTGATGACTGACGAAGCCTAGAAAAACAAAACAAAATGAATTGAGAGCTGTTCACCCCCATTCCCCTGCCCCCCTCCACTCCCAATTAGTGAAATTATTTGCAAAAGGATATTTTGGCCTTGGAAGGAGTGCAGAGAAGGTTCATCAGGCTGATACCGGAGATGAGGGGGTTAGCTTATGAAGAAAGATTGAATAGACTGGGCCTGTACTTGTTGGAGTTTAGGAGGCTGAGGGGCGATCTTATAGAGACTTACAAGATAATGAAGGATCTAGACGGGGTAGGAGTAGAGAGATTCTTTCCGCTTAGAAAGGAAACCAGAACTAGAGGGCACAGCCTCAAAATAAGGGGGCTGGGGGGGTAGTTTAGAACGGAGTTGAGGAGGAACTTCTTCACTCAAAGGATGGTGAATCTCTGGAATTCTCTGCCCGTTGAAGTGCTGGAGGCTACCTCGCTGAATATATTTAAGTCACAGGTAGATAGATTTCTGATAGACAAGGAAATTAAGGGTTATAGGAAGAAAGCGGGAAAGTGGAACTGATCCACTTCAGATCAGCCATGATCTTATTGAATGGCAGGGCAGGCTCGAGGGGCTGGATGGCCGACTCCTGCTCCTATTTTTTATGTTCTTATGCTCTAATGCATCACCTTCATCACCCACCTGATGAAGGGGCAGCGCTCTGAAAGCTAGCGGTTTGTGCGACTAGATAAACCTGTTGGACTTTAACATGGTGTCATGAGACTTCTAACTGTAGGTACACCCACAGTGCTGTTAGGGAGAAAATTCAAGGGTTTTGACCCAGCCATAGTGAAGAGACAGCGATATATTTCCCAAGTGAAGATGGTGTGGGGCTTGTCGGGAACTTGTGTGTGTGTGTGTGTGTGTGTGTGTGTGTGTGTGTGTGTGTTCAAAACTATGATTTATTAGCTAGGGGTGGAGAAACTTGAAATATATCCATAAATATGAGATATTCCCAGCAGGAAAGAATGAGGCTGTGTCCCTTTGTAGAAAAGGGAAGACTGAAGATTCACCTGTTAATAACTCAGGCAGATATTGATAAAGTAAGTACACAGTGCTCTCAAATTACACTTCCTGAAGTCGATGACAATCTCCTTCATTATAAAATTGATTCCAGTGTAAGTCATGATAACCCATGGTTACTTTATTTAAAATTTTATTCGTATTAGTAAGGCTTACATTAACACCGTAGTGAAGTCACTGTGAAAATCCCCTAGTTGCCACACTCGGCGCCTGTTTGGGTAAACGTGTCTAACCAGCATGTCTTTCGGATTGTTGGAGGAAACCGGAGCACTCAAAGGGAACGCACGCAAACATGGAAAGAACATGCAAACTCCGCACAGACTGTGACCCAAGCCAGGAATCTAACCACTGTGCCACCATGACATCCAGAAATTGAACTGATCTGTTGGCCCTTTAAGACTGCGGCATTGTCACTGTGCTAACATTCTAGAAATACTCACCGAATGAGTCATTCCGAGGACAGGACACTGCCTGGAAATTCCATTGGAGACAATAACTATTTGTTGTTCAAATATTGGTGCACTGATCATTACTTGCCAACACCCTGTAGCAAATACATACGCAAGCCTACACACATTACAATGCTTAAACAATCTGAGTTCTGATAGCGCAATGGTTAGAGGAACATATGAACGAGGGAGGAGATAAGTGAATCTCCCCATCTGTCAATCGGTAATGACAGCTCTGTATCACAAATCCAGCTACACAATCTGCTTTCAAAATCTATCCATTGTCAATCGATTCAGCCTCAAATCTTTTAGATGGAGAGAGTTCCAGGTTTTAGCTACCAGTTTTAGCAGTGGATTAACAATAGGTTGTGAGGCTAAATCACACCTTGGCAAGAGATTAAACTAAATGCAGAGAATTGATTAGATGTATATAAAATTAGCTGACCCTTCAATGATACAGTTATGTTGCCTTGATAGCGATTAGATTTGATTTATTGTCACATATACAGTGAAAAGAATTGTTTCTTGCGCGCTATACAGAGAAAGCATACCATTCATAGACAAGGAAAGGAGAGGGTGTGGAATGTAGTTTTACAATCATACCTAGGGTGTAGAAAAAGATCAATTCCAAGGATGTGCAGGTTAGGTTGACTGACCATAATAAATTATCCCTTAGTGTCAGGGGGACTAGGACATTAAATATGTAGGATTTTGGGGATAGAACTTGAGTGGGATTGTGGTTGGTGAGGCGCTATGGACCAGATGGCCTCCTTCTGCACTGTAGATTCTATGATTAATGTGAGATAGGTCCATTCAGAAGTCTGATAGTGGCAGGGAAGAAGCCGTTTTTGAGTCACTTAGTACTTGCCCTTAAACTTTTGTATGTTGTTTCCTATGGAAGAAGGTGGAAGAGAGAATGTCCGGGGTGCGTGGGGTCCTTAATTATGCAGGCTGCTTTGCCAACGCAGTGGGAAGTGTAGACAGAGTCAATGGATGGGAGGCTGGTTTGCATGATGGATTGGGCTACATTTATGACCTTTTGTAGTTCCTTGTGGTCTTGGACAGAACAGAGGCCATTCCAAGCTGTGATACAATCAGAAAGAATGCTTTCTATTGTGTACCTGTGTGGTGCATTTCTGTGTGTAGAGAGTCAGTGGATGGGAGGCTGGTTTGAGTGATAGACTGATTTTTCATTAAACCTCTCTGCTATCAGTGGCTTGATAGAACATGACGAACATATATTGCAGTGAAAATAGTCCAATACTCACAGCTAATGATTGAATATTGTGGATGTTGAGCTATCGTCACTTCATCTATGGTCTACATGCCTCTTTCACTTCACCTGAGAAAGGAGCAGTGCCCCAAATGCTTGTGATTTCAAATAAACTGTTGGACTATAACCTGGTGTTGTGTGACCCCTCAGTTTGTGCACCCCAGTCCAACACTGGCATCTCTCTTATCTTAGTAGATCACTGCAGACTAGTGGCGGGGACAAGGGAAGAAGGTCATTCGTGTGATGTCACCCTCACCAATCATTCTGACAAAGGCACATCTGTCCAGGGTAAATAGGTAGGAATGCTCATTGCCCAGTTCTTGAGAAGACCATATCTAGCCTTCACAGTGAGGATATGGAATTATGGCTCTACCACTGTGTTAGGGACAGAGCAGTTTAAGTTTATGTACTAGTGTCACAAGTAGGTTTATGTTAACACTGCAATGAAGGTATTGTGTAAATCCAAAAGTCACCACACTTGAGTGCCTGTTCAGGTGCGCTGAGGGAGAATTTAGCACGGCCAATGCACCTACACAGAATGTCTTTCAGACTGTGGGATGTCACCGGAGTACCTGGGGGAAACCCATGCAGACACGGGGAGAAAGTGCAGACTCCGGGCAGACACTGACCCAAGCTGGAAATTAAACCAGGGTCCCTGGCACTGTGAGGCAGCACTGTGATAGATCCAGCAGCTCACGAGCTAATGTGGGCAAGATTAAACATCATTACAATCTGTAATCTACTATCAAGTTGAAAGTTCTTAGCTTGACAGTGACCTAATTCAAACTAAATGTATAGTAAGAAGTCTCACAACAAACAGGTTAATTCCTACAGGACTTTAACATGGTGTTGTGAGACAGCTTACTGTGCCTACCCCAGTACAATTAAAACTAAATGTAGAAAGAATAGGTCCTTTAATGGAATCAAGTTATAAGTGGTTTTATTAGAATAAGTGAGGAGATACAATTTCTACTTGCAGGAGGGTGGATAACCAGAGGACAGGATTTAAGGTAATTGGTTAAAGAGCATGAGGGGAGCTGAGAAGATATTTAGTTACATAGTGAATGGTTGTGACCTGTTATAATTAAAGGGGGAACACATGGTGAACTATTTGCAAAGAGTGGACTATTCTTTGGATAGCTGGCACAGGTATAACGGGCTGAATGGCCTCCTTCTGTGCCACGAGATGGGACACATGGCATATTTCAGTAGGTGCAATCAACCTTGCAAAGCAACCATCCATACCCACTTCAATGTAGAAGGATGTAGCTACAGTCATCAGATTCCAATAGCAGCCCTCAGCGTCAAGGCAGCATCTCACCAAGAGGCCTGGATGAAAGTTGAGGTCAGTATGGGTCAAAGGAGAGCTACACTGGGGCCTGGAGCCATGTTGGGCGCAAAAGATTCTGTTTGCCAAAGACAATTGTCACAGCCCCAGGGCACTGCTGATTCCATAGGGAAGGCGAGAATCCTGGACCCAACATCAGAAATGTTCCCGAGCTGGCAGAGGGAGAGTTCCAGAGCCTGTGTGATATCCTTTATTTGACCAGTAATTCATTATCTGGAATCGCTGCTTTGGAAAGAGGTGGTTCTGATCTGTAACATTGAACCTTTTCCACAACAGGGTTGCCAACTCTTGTTGGATGCATTCCTGGAGGTTCCATTACATCAACCCCCGCCCCCTCTTCTCCAATGAGCTCACCACAGTCGCTCTGCCACTGGCTGCCTGATCATCATCCTCCTCATTCACACGGCCAAATGGAAACTACCAGGCAGTTGATAAGATGAGTTCTGATTCTCAGTTTAAAATTTATTTACTATGAAAATCCCCTAGTTCAGATACGCTGAGGAAGAATTTAGCATGGCTGATCCACCTAACCAGCACATCTTTGGACTATGGGAGGAAAGCGGAAGTCTCACAACACCAGGTTAAAAACTTCTAACTGTGTTTACTCCAGTCCAATGCTGGCATCTCCACAACAGGAAACTGGAGTACCAGGAGGAAACCCACTCAGAAAACTATGCAGACTCTGCACAGACATTGACCCAAGCCAGGAATTGAACACAGGTCCCTGGTGCTTTGAGGCAGCAGTGCTAACTACTGACGTCCCTACTCACTCGAACAGGCAGGTATTTCTATCACAATGTAGTGAAAGAGGATTTCTTTCTTAGTGGCCCTATGATTATTTTCCCGGGTGTTCCTTGACCAGTCACAGACTAGTTGCAATATCAGCTGCAAAGTGGTCAGTCATTCTCATTGGCATTGATGCATTATAGACCTTGAAGCATCTCCAAATATCTAGAATCCAACACCTGCAGAGAGATGGTGGCATAGTAGTGACTGGACTCATAATCCAGAGGCTAATGTCCTGGGATGGTGAATCTGTGGATCTCACTGCCACAGAAGGCTGTGGAGGCCAAGTCCTTGAGTGTCTTTAAGACAGAGATAGATAAGTTCTTGATCAATAAGGGAATCAAGGGTTAAGGGGATAAGGCAGGAGATGAGAATCATATCAACCATGATTGAATGACATAACAGACTCAATGGGCCAAATGGCCAAATTCTGCTCCTATATTTTATGGTTTTATGGACACAGGTTCAAATCCCAACATGGCAGATGGTGGAATCTAAATTCAATTAATAAAATCTGGAATTGAATGTTAGTCCCAGTAATAGCAGTAATGATTATCATTGCTGCCTCGCAGGAATGCTAGGAACACTGGTTCAATTCCTGGCTTGGGACACTGTCTATGTGGAGTTGCACAGTCTCCTTGTGTCTGCATTGGTTTCCCTCGGGTGATCTGGTTTCCTCTCACAGTCTCAGTGCTGGGTAGGTGCATTGGCCATGCTAAATTCTCCCTTCGTGTACCTGAACAGCTGCCAGAGTATGGCGATTAGAGGATTTTCACAGTAACTCCATTGCAGTGTTAATGCAAGCCTACTTGTTACACTGATAATAAAGAAAATTATTGTAAAAAACACCCATCTGATTCGCTAATTTTCTTTGGGGAAGAAAATCTGCTGTCCTTATCTGATCTAGTCTAACATTCCAAAGATGAACGGTTCAGTGGATTGGCCATGTTAAATTTTGCCGTATTATCGGAGGACTAGCTAGGGTAAATACCATGGGGTTATGGAGATGGGATTGTTGTTGTAGACTTGATAGGCCGAATGGCTTCCTTCTACACTGTAGGATTTTATGATTCTGTGAGATTCTAAAGCCACAGCAATGTGGTTGACTCATGAAATGATTTAGCAAGCCACTCAGTTTATGTGCAATTAGGAATGTGCAATAAACGCTGGATCTTGTTAGTATCGGTCACATCCCAAGAAAGAATGAAGGGAAAAGAAAAAAGAGGTAGAGAAGGACAATCTGCCCTTTCTCTTGGCTTCACTGATGCAAGTAATTAGTGACCTACCTCACGAGAATACAAACACGCAAATGAAATTGGCAAAGAGAGCCTCAAAGCAGAGGTTAGAAAATTAGAGAATTTCATCGAGGTTTCAAATCATGTTTCCAGAGATCAAATTAAATTAAGACATTTAGATCAATGAGCAGGAGGCTATTTTTTTTAAATGCAGGACGTTAAAGCAGTGCATTTTTTTCAAAAATGAAGGGCCATAAATATAACTTACTCAATAAGGAATTCAGGAGAAACTATTTTGGGAAATACTACCAGAGGGAATGGTTAAGGTGTATATAATTGAAAGCATTTTAGAGGAAGCTGGATAAACACACAAGGGGGAGGAGACAGAATAGAAGGATCTTTTTAATAGAGGGAGGTGAAATAGGTTGGAATGGGCTTGTATGGAGAATAGAACAGATGGTCCAAATGGCCTGTTTCCTGATTGTAAATTCCTTTAAAAAACAGCAGAGGATTGTGAGAAACTTGACTGGAGTTAGTCACTGATGTGATATACAGTGCAGAAGGAGGCTGTTCAGCCCATCTAGTTTGCAGCTACAACAATCCCACCCAGGCCTTATTCCCATGTATTTACCCTATTAATCCCCTGACACTAGGGTCAATTTTAGCATGGCCAGTCAACCTAATGCACACATCTTTGGACTCTGGGATGAAACCGGAGCACCCAGAGGAAAGTAGCATTATGTAACTGAACTAGTAATCTAGTGGCCTGGTCTGATGACAGGAGTTCAAATCTCACCATGGACACTGGAGAATTTACATTCCGTTAATTAGTTAACTTTAGGATTAAGAACTGGTCTCAGCAATGGTGACCATGAAACTGTTGTGCTGTTGTAAAAGCCCCATAATGTCCTTTAGGGAAGGAAATTTGTCGTCCTTATCCAGCCTGACCTACACATGATTCCAGGTTTAAGGGTGGCATAGTAGTTAGCACTATTGCCTCACAGCGCCAGAGGCCCAAATTCAATACCAACCTCAGGTCACTGACTGTGCAGACTTTGCACATTCTCTCCATGTCTGCGTGGGTTTCCTCCAGGAGCTCTGGTTTCCTCCCACAGTCCAAAGATCTGAGGGTTAGGTTGATTGGCCGTGCTAAATTGATTCTAGTGTCAGGGGATTAGCAGAGTAAATACATGGGGTTACGGGAATTGGGCTTGGGTGGCATTGTGGTATCTGTAGACTCAGTGGGCCAAATGGCCTCCTTCTGCACTGTAGGGATTCATAGAATCATATAATCATTGAACCCTACAGAGCGGAAAGAGGCCCTTTGGCCCATCGAGTCTGCACTGAACACAATCCCACCCAGTCCTTACCCCCATATCCCTACACATTTTACTACTAATCCCTCTAAACTACACGTCCCAGGAAACTAAGGGGCAATTTCTGAGCATGGCCAAATCAACCTGACCTGCACGTCTTTGGACTGTGGGAGGAAACCCACACAGACACAAGGAGAATGTGCAAACTCCACACAGACAGTGACCCGAGCCGGGAATCGAACCCAGGTCCCTGGGTGTGAAGCAGCAGTGCTAACCCACTGTGACACTGTGCCGATTCTATGGCTCTTAACTGCACTTTTAAGTAAGGTAGCAAGACCTTCAGTGAAATGGGCAATAATTGATTGCCTTGCCATCACATCCTGTCATTGAAATATCAAGAGAGCACATTGTCACAAGTTCACAAGAAACCAGAGCAGAGTTTGATCATTTGATCATTAGCCCATCAGGTCTGTTATTCAATGGGGCGATGGCTGATCTCAGCTTTTTTTTTTTAAGTTCTTAAAGTTTTTTTAAGTTTATTTGTAAGTATCACAAGTAGGCTGACATTAACACTATAATGAAGTTACTGTGAAAATCCCCTAGTAGCTACAACTCCATCACCTTTTCGGGTACACAGAGGGAGAATTCAGCACGGCCAATGCACACAACCAGCATGTATTTTTTGGACTGTGGGAGGAAACTGAAGCACCCGGAGGAAACCCACGAAGTCATGAGGAGGACATGCAGACTCCACACACGGATAGTGACCCAAGCCAGGAACTGAACCCAGGTCCCTGATGTTATGAGGTAGCTGTGCTAACCAATGTACACCATGCCACCCAATGCCACTTCAGGGAAGGAAACTTAAACGTAAAATCTTAAGTACCAACATGGGCAGCACAGTAGCACAGTGGTTAGCACTGTTGCTTCACTGCTTCAGGAATCTGGGGTCGATTCCCACCTTGGGTCACTGTCTGTGCAGTTTGCACATTCTTCCTGTGTCTGCATGGGTTTCCTCCAGGTGCTCTGGTTTCCTCCCACAGTCCAAAGATGTGCGGGTCAATTGGATTGGCCAAAGTAAATTGTCCCTTGGTGTCCCAGGATGTATAGGTTAGAGGGATTAGCAGGTATGTATGTAGGGATACAGGAACAGAGCCTGGGTGGGTTTGCTGTCGGTGCAGACTCGATGGGCTGAATGTCCTCTCTCTGCACTGTAGGGTTTCTATAGATCCTTGAGGCTGATTGGCCTCTGTTATAAAGATTGCTAGTCTCCCATCCATTAATTGAATTGGATGATAAATTGGTCTGGAGTGTGGAATTTTACAGCGGGCACCAACCACAAAATGAGATCTGTCTCCCATGGAGACAGGGGCCAATGTTTTAGGAAGAGTGAAAGGAAAGAGATTGAAATTTAACAACACAGCAGCAACAGTGAGTTAATCATTGCCCTCACCCCCAATCCCTCTCCCCTGGCCCCACAACTAAAACACAGTCACTGCAAACCCTTCCCCCAATTCTGACAGTCTCCAACTACAGGGATTAGTAAACATCACTCAGGGAGAGGCATTAACTGGTAAATTGATTGCCTGGGGAATCTTTAAAGATCTGACGGACAGAGAGAGAAAGACAGCCAGGGTTAGAAATAAAGATAGGAAGAGAAGGGAGTGAGGGGCAGAGAGGAAGAGAATAAGAGAGAGAAAAGAGAGTGGAGGAGTTGAGAAGAGAGAGAGAAGGAAGTGACAGCCTGGAAACTTTCCTTTACAAAGTTAAGCAGTAAGTGTTTACTCAGGGAGAAGGTCAAACTCACGCTTTGAAGGCTGCCAATGTTGGATTTTACTGAGGTCCCTCTCGATCCGGTTGAACTCATCCCTGTCTATGTGTCTGTTTTCCAGCTGCTGTGTGTGGGGCAGGCAGGATACTGGAAGGCACCTGCTGAAGGAATTCCTACGTAAACAGTCAGGTGGACAGGGCGGGGAGCAGCGGGACAGCCTCAGAGTGCAACGCAGCCTGAGAGACAAACAGGAACTTAAAGCCACAGTACGTGCTCATGTGACGAAAACAGAAAATGCTGGAAAATCTCAGCAGGTCAGGCAGCATGTGTAGAGAGAGGATAGAGCCCAAAGTATCGAGTCTGGAGGATCCTTCGTCAGACCGTACGCACTCATGTGGACTGGAAAACACTACAGGAAAAGAAATGTGTAAAGCAGGTTGCTGTTCACATACATAAATCCTTATAGCACGCTGGACAAGTCGACAAGTTGGTCAACAAAGCATTTGGGTTATTTGTAGCATTGCTAAATCTGGCTGACAGTACCCCAAGACTGCAAGAAAATACTATGGGTTGTGAACGAAGCTCAGCCCATCACACAAACCAACTTTCCATCTATTGACTCTGTCTACACTTCCCACTGCCTCGGAAAAACAACCAACATAATTATATACCCCCACGCACCCCGGACATTCTCTCTTCCACTTTCTTCCATCAGAAAAAAGATACAGAAGTCTGACATCACATACCAACAGACTCAACAACAGCTTCTTCCCTACTGCCACCAGACTTTTGAATGGGCCTACCATATATTAAGTTGATCTTTCCGTATACCCTAGCTATGACAGTAACACTCCATTCTGCACTCTCTCCTTTCCTTCTCCCTTAATTACTTTATGTTTCAATGGGTCTATGTTTTTTCTATAAAACACACAAGAAACAATACTTTTCCAAATACCTGTGACAATAATAAATCAAATCAAATCCAGGAGATATTGGTGGGGGTGACATCAGGGAGGGTGGGCAAGTCCTAAGTATTAATAAAATCCAAGCCGGTTGAAGAAGATGATACCAAGGCTTTTCTTTACTGAGAGAGTTTATCAACTTTATTCAATCTCACAGCTCTCCTCACACACAGCTAGGGTCCCAGATATCCCTTATTGATACCCTCTCAAAGTATTCCATTGAACAATACCCTTCATCTGTGAACGCTGGCAATATAATTAAAGTTTATTTATTAGTCTCACACATAGGCTTATATTAACCCTGCAATGAAGTTAATGCATCTCTTAGTTGCCACACTCTGGCGCCTGTTTTGATACGCTGAGAGAGAATTTAGCACAGCCAATACACCAGGAGGAAACCCACACAGACATAGGGAGAACTCTGCACAGAACTCTGCAAGTCAGGATTCGAACCCGGGTCCCTGTGAGACAGCAGCGCTAACCACTGTGCCACTGAATTAAGAAACCATTAGCACTACAGGACCTCATGAACCGAAATCAAACCAACACTCGTTTGGCAAGCCTGATGAATTTGCAGCGAGAGTGAATATCGATTAAAGTTTAGGGGAATGGAAAGGTTCTCCGAGGCGCTATTTGGGTCTGACCTCGCCTGCGTCTGAATTTTTCCAGTCCTGCAGCAGCAAATGCAGACTTGGCTGAGTGCCACATTTTCCATTCTCACCGGGAGCAGTGGCGGGGAGTGTGACACCGGAGAATTCCGGCCACAATTTCAAAAGCTGCTCAAGTTCAGGAGGAATTAAAGGATTAACAAAGAACAAAGAACAAAACAGCACAGGAAACAGGCCTTTCAGCCCAACGAGCCCACGCCGCCACCCCAATGTTCCCACCTCTACCCGCGATCCCTGTCCATGTTTATAGATCTATGGATTAAAAACCAAATTTGAGACAATTTAGGGAGAATTTGTTTTGCCAATTAGCCTAAGAGCACATCTTTGGGATGTGGGAGGAAACCGGAGCACCCAGAGAAAACCCACGCAAGCATGGGGAGAATGCGCAAACCCCCACAGACACAGGCCCAAATCCATGTATCTGCACAGCGCAGCGATAGTCACTGAGCTGTCATGTTGCCCATCAAATGGTCCAGGTCAAGCGTACACTAACGACGTGGAGCACTAGGATACTCTTGAAAAAAATCCAAGAGTAGCCCTCTCACGACTCATTGTGTGTATGCCCCTTGTTAGACAACAAGGTGGACCAAAACACCTGTAGGATAAAAACAAGAAAAACATTCTTTCTTTCTCAGTCTCTGTGTTTTCAATGAAGAGATAATTTTAGGCTCTTAACCTCAGGAAAAATATAGAGGTGGGATATTCTGGCTGTGCTCATTCCAAAAATCAGAAAATCCCGTCCAAGAATAACGGACCTTTGCACCCTCCCCACACTTCTCCACCCGCTACAATTCCTGTGGCAGGCAGGATGGGAAAATTCCCTCCGTAAAAAGGAACATAGAATTCATGGATATAGAAGCAGAAATGGGCAATTGGGCTCATTTCGTCTTCTCTGCTGTTCGATCATGGCTGATATGATTCTCATCCCCATTCTTCTGCTTTCTCCCTGTGATTCCAGACGGCAGCTCCGCTCCTGACGCTGTTGCGGGTAGTGGGGGTGGGGGGATTTGCAGGCAAATGAGAAAACCCCAGTCGGCCTCTGATCAACAATACTAATTGGCCTTTCAATTATTTTAACAAGTTACTTGCTAAGTTGTGAGTGGGATAGTCATGCTGCCTTTGATCCTGCCCTTCTTGGAAATGGCCTGTGATTGATGATGCTCTAATGCCAGCATTCTGGTTTGCAATTGTGTCTTACTGCTGGCCTTGGATCAGGACCAATAGCCTGTCCTTGCATTTGTCCACATGAGAGTGAT
Organism: Sphyrna mokarran; assembly: GCA_024679065.1. NCBI lineage: Eukaryota > Metazoa > Chordata > Chondrichthyes > Carcharhiniformes > Carcharhinidae > Sphyrna > Sphyrna mokarran. The sequence goes on from JAGIQG010000010.1 coordinate 104,059,964, forward strand.
GAAGCTGTTGAAGATTATCAGTTAAGAGACTCTAATATTGTGACCTGCCCTGCCTCTAAAAATGACTCACTGGGAGTAGCTTGGTTTGACTCAATAAGGCTGGAATGATTTTATGTGTTCTTGGATTGTTGAGTTGAATCAGGCCACCTTTGGTTCTCCACAATTTCTCTACTGTGTATTCTTTTGTCATTTCATTCTATCTTTGTTGACTTTAGTGTTGTGCAAAATGTACAAATCAATTTCCACTGCAAGTGTAATGTTGCAGCTCCCTTGAATGTCATTGTTAGAGGTCCTCGGAGGCAGAAGTCCCTTCACCAAGATCCTGTTATTTCCAGCAGCATACAGAGCGATTTCAGTTAGCAGCCTACACTCGGAGTTCCAGAGGAACTGACACGCCTAGTTAAATACAAAGCAAGAGTCTCCCTGATTGCCCATCAATTTGGCCCTTAATTAGGGAGTTCGTATTCTAACAGGTCCACCTCAATTGCCTGATTAAAGTTATTACAGTCCTCAAAATATTTCAGTGTTAGGTCATGGACTGAGATAATAGTGGTCGATACTGACATTGATTCCTCTGAGGTCTGAGCGATTCCATGGATTGTCAGTAGTGTGAGGTCATGGCAGGGTGTTAACTGGACCATTAGACTCCGTGATGTGGAACATCTGTGATACCCAGGAGTATTGATTGGACTTGCACTCCAAGACTATGAATCCTGCATGTGGAATTCATGAACTGAGGGTTGCACCAAGGCCCTCCGAGGATAGTTTAGAATTCACAACAGTAGCTTGCTCACACTTGCTCCTGCGTCAATAATGAATAGTTATCACCTTGCTTCGGATGGATAATTTAACTCTTGGCAAACACTTCAGGTGATGAGCTGGTATGTATGTTTTCCATAAAATTGAGAGTGCGAGATCCTGTGTACGCTTGGCCCTGTTTGCTTCAGTCTATGCAAAGATTTCATTTTAAGGTATTTTTGCTTATGTCTGCTATGATACTCATCCCCATTCTCCCACCTTCTCCCCATAACTCCAGACAGCTGTTCTGATCGACTGCTGACTTGACTACATTTTAAAACTCAGAAGGCATGCTAAAAATTGACTGCATTTCTGAAGGATACACAGCAGGCAAAACAAGTTCTGCAGCTGCAAAACTTGTTTTCCTAAATGAAGATAACCTGTGAAGGGCATTCCAATGATGAGATAAGGGTACAAATAATAGTTTAGATTTTAGTGTGCTTTTATGTGCTATTTGTTTTCACAATCCTGTTGAAATTTCAATACAGAAGCTGGCAGTAAAAGTAAGCTTGCTTTGCCTTTTCTTTTTGCTTCTGTCATGATTTGATTCTGTTCAATAAAAGAAATTCGTTTTTAAAACCCCCATCCAAGTGCTGTCCCCTCGCCTGTTCAAACAAATGAATCGCACGGGGCTGGTGAGGCAGCACAGTGGTTAGCACTGCTGCCTCACAGTGCCAGGGATTCAATTCCTAGCTTGAGTCACTGTCTCCGAGGAGTCTGCACATTCTCCCCATGTCTGTGTAGGTTTCCTCCAGTGCTCTGCTTTCTTCCCACAGTCTGAAGGACGTGCTGGTTAGATACGTTGGCTCTGCTACATTCTCCTTCAGTGTATCCAAACAGGTGCCAGAGTGTGGCGACTTGGTGGTTTTCACAGTAACTTCATTGCAGTATTAATGTAAGCCTACTTGTGACTAATAAATAAACTTTACTTTGAATGGACCCAACACATGCATTCACCGCTTTGTCTCATTATGCACTTCATCGGTATTTTCTGTAAAACAAGTGCACGTGGAAGCTGAAACAAAAACGGAAAATGCTGGAAAATCTGAGCAGATCTGACAGCATCTGTGGAGAGAGAATAGAGTCAATGTTTCTGGATCAACTCTTTATCAGAGTTAAACCCTTTGTTAGTCAGCTCTGATGAATATGGAACGGAACCTACAAGGAAGCAAGCTACCTTACATATAGTTCTGTGTAATGAGACAGGAATAATTAAAAATCTCACAGTTAGGGATCCTCTCGGAAAAGTGATCAAAGAAGGTTGAATTTAAAGTAAAGATGGAATGTGAGAAAGTAAAATCCAATACCAGTGTCTTGTGCTTAAACAAAGAAGACTACAATGGAATGAGGGAGGAGTTGGCTAAGGTAGACTGGGAGAAAAATCTTTATGGGGGACAATTGTGAAACAATGGAGGACTTTCAAAGCAATTTTTGACAGTAAAAGTATACACTAGTGATAAAGAAGGAACTTTGCCAACAGACTATTGAATGTCACAGTGAAGCAGCAGTGTAGGGCACTAAACAGTAGGTGGGGCTATTGGCTTGTCTATGTTATTAAGTGTCACTGCAAGTTGAGTCAACAGTAAACTTGATTACCATCAGGAGAATACATTAATCTAAAATAATATTCTTCACATTTCAAGTGATAACAGAGACGCACATCAGATGTGTTATCCTATTCAATCAGCTTATATTTCCAGAGCCTGGATCTGTTTTTTTGATTCATTCATGGGACAAGGGCACCGCTGGCTGGGCCAGCATTTATTACCCCAACCCTCGCTGCCCAAGGGCAGTTGAGAGTCAACCGCATTGCTGTGGCTCTGGAGTCACGTGTAGGCCAGACTGGGTAAGGACGGCAGATTTCCTTCCCTAAAGGGCATCAGTGAACCAGATGGGTTTTTCCAACAATTGACAATGGTTTCATGAATATTAGTCGATTCTTAATTCCAGATTTCTTAAAATTGGATTCGAATTCCACCATCTGCCATGGCGGGATTCGAACCCGGGTCTCCAGAACATTAGCTGAGTTTCTGGATTAATAGGCCAGCGACAATATCACTAGGCCAATGCCTCCCTTTGTGCAGAATGATGGAGAAAGCTTGATGGGCTATATGGCCTACTCTTACACCTATTGCTTGTGATCTTGCATTTGATGGGTACATAGTTCTTTTTGAAATTTGAATTATATTTTTAATGATCTTTTGTTCCAAAGGTAAGGCAAAGGTGCCATATTGTTCTTTATAATCCTGGATGGCCATAGGTTACTCTCCCCTTTGAGGGAAAGAAATAATTGGTGGTGATTTTAAGCTGAGGACTCCCACACCTCAGGCAAGGTTGAGCCTTCATGAATAACCTTAGGCATTAAACCCACACTGTTGGCATCACTCTGCATCAGAGATCAGCAATCCATCCAACTGAGCTAAGCTGACACCCAGTTCTAGGAGTGGAAAGAGCACAGGGACTTTTGCACCCTCTCTGACTGCTGGGAGGAATGGGCTAAATGTTTCAAAACTATTTCGCTTTGTAATCTCTAAAATGGGGTGGTGTCACTTCATAAGACTTGTCAGTTAAGTCCCTATAATCGTGTAGTGTGGATGGAAACAATAGCAGTTACGTTGGTTACATAGAGGGAGCTTAGGGACTAAATTATCTCTGGTCGTGACACCATCTCCCTGTCCTGTAGGATAGGTTTGTCCATAGATAGGGCAGGCACGTGGTTAGCGTTGCTGCCTCACAGTGTCAGGGATCCGGGTTCGACTCCCGGCTTGAGTCACTGTATGTGCGGAGTCTGCACGTTCTCTCTGTATCTGCATGAATTTCCTCTGGGTGCTCTGGTTTCCTTCTACAATCTGAAGGATGTGCTGGAAAGGTGCACTGGCCATGCTAAATTCTCCCTCAGTGTGCCCAAACAGGTGCCAGAGTGTGGCAACTAGGAGATTTTCACAGTAACTTCATTGCAGTGTTACTGTAAGCCTATTTATGACACTAATTGATAAAAAAAGAGATGTAAGTTCTTAAGGGTTCATAAGATATAGGAGCAGAATTAGACCATTCGGCCCATCGACTACACTCTGCCATTCAATCATGGCTGAGATGTTCCTTATCCCCATTTTCCTGTCTTCTCTCCATAACACTTGAATCCATTATCAATTAAAAATCTATTTAATTCCTCCTTAAATTTACTCACTGTCTCAGCACCCACCACACTTTTGGAATAGCGAATTCCACAGATTCACAAAGCAGTTTCTCCCCAGCTCTGTTTTAAATCTGCTGCCCCTTATCCTAAGGACATGACTTCTCATCACAAGAGGAAGCATCTGCTCCACCTCTACTTTACCCGGACCTTTTATCATCTTGTAAACCTCACTTTGATCTCCCCTCATTCTTCTAAATTCCAGAGAATTTAGACCCAAATTGTTCAATCTCTCTTCATTCCTCAAACCCCTCCTCTCTGGAATCAATCTGATGAACCTCCTGTAAACTGCCTCCAAATGCAACCACATCTTTTCTCAAATACGGAGACCAAACTATGCACAATACTCCAGCTTCACCAATGCCTCACCAATTGCAATAGTACTTCCTTAGCTTATATTTTATTCCTTTAGCTATAAATGTCAACATCCCATTTACTTTTTTTTATCATCTGCTGAACATGCACGCTAGTTTTCTGTCTCTCAACACCAGATTTGAGTCCAACCTATTTATTTGTTAGTAAACTCACAAGCTTTCGGGGTTTGCCCCTTTGTCAGGTGAATGGAGAGTTCTGGCCTCAGACACAGCATATATCAGCACAGACAGTTTACAGCTTACTGATTAGAATGCAAATCTTTACACCTAACCTGCTATTCAAGTCTTAAAGATGCCAATGATGTGAGTAAAGAGAACTAGGCTTAAAGAGATGTGTATTGTCTTCAGACAGTACCGTAAGAGAAGTTTTGCAAACCCAGGCAAGTCATGGAGATTACAGATAGTGCGATATGAATCCAAGATCCTGGCAGATGCAGTGCAGTGTTTTGCTTTTGGAAAGACAGAGCACTCTTTCTTTCAAATCTTTTGCTGGCATCTTGGGGTACATCAGCCATCTAACCCTGCGGGCGGCACAGTGGCACAATGGTTAGCGCTGCTGCCTCACAGCACAAGGGACCCGGGTTCAATTCCCAGCTTGGATATTTGTTTGCGCAGAGTCTGCACGTTCTCCCCATGTCTGTGTGGGTTTTCTCCCACAGTCTGAAAGTGTATCCTTCAGTGCCTTCAGTGTATCCAAACAGATGCCAGAGTGTAATGACTAGGGGATTATCACAGTAACTTTATTGCAGTGTTAATGTAAGCCTACTTGTGACACTAATAAAAAACTTTAAACCTCCCAACCAAGCCCATTGCCTGTTTGGTTTTTAAGTTTAAAATTTATTTATAATGTCTCCAATTGTACTCCAATTCTCTCCCCACACAGAGTGATGCTCTAAGGTAGGCTTTTGTCTGTTTCCATTGCTCATAGTTCCCAGAACAGGTCACTAGTCTGTCCCCAGGAGTTTATTGTTTGAAGGGCATCATTCCACATCAAGTGAGGTTGGCCAGGAGTCTCTCCCGCTCTCCCTGCAGCCACTGGTGTGTGTTTGGAAGGATGTGCTAGTTGAGACTCACTTTGTTTGAACGCACCTTCCTTGACCATCAAATCCTGGAATTGGACTTGAACACAGAGATTCAGACTCAGAGGCCGGGAAGCAATCCATCACAAGATCACTGAATCATTTGAATAACCCATGCTTATTATGATTTCAAGGAATCCTGCAGTGCAGAAGGAGACCATTTGGTCCAGTTGAGTCTGCACCGACTCTCTGAAAGAGCATTATACCCAGGCCCTATCCCTACATATTTTGCCCCCATTAATTCCCCTAATCTACGCATCTTGAGATACTAAGGGGCAAATTAGGATGGCCAATCCATCTATCCTGTACATATTTGGAGCGATGATGTGAAGCTGTCGGTGTTGGACTGGAGTAGGCACAGTAAGTAGTTTCACAATAGGTTAAAGTCCAACAGGTTTATTTGGTAGCACAAGCTTTTGGAGTGCTGCCTTTTCATCATAGATCAACAGTTCCGATGTGCTGCAGTGAAAAACTGCATCGTCCTCTGCAGAAGACAAACACAGGACATGGCAGACAGAGAATCTTTCATCATCCAGGACTTCTCTGGAGCGGAGAAGCCAAGGCATCTTCTCCAGAGCCATCAACATGTCATCGACGAACATCTTGTCAAGGCCATCCCCATACTCCCCCTACTTGCCTTCAAATAACTACAAAACAGACCTTTGTATGCAGCAAATCATCCAGCCTTCAGGAGAACAGTGATGACAACAACACACAACCCTGCCACAGCAACCTCTGCAAGACATGCCGGATCATTGACATGGGTGCCATCCACCAGGTACATATGAAAACACCATCCACCGGGTCCATACACTTGTAACTCGGCCAATGTTGTCTACTGATACGCTACAGAAAAGGATGTCCCGAAGCATGGTACATTGGCGAGACCATGCAGATGCTACGATGAACGGATGCTGCTCGACAGACCCCAGGTAAGACTGTTCTCTTCCTGTCAAGAAAGACTTCAGCGGTCACGGGCATTCGGCCTCTGATCTTCAGTAAGCATTCTCCAAGGCGGCCTTCATGACACACGACAGCGCAGAGTCACTGAGCAGAAACTGATAGCCAAGTTCCGTACACATGAGGATGTCTCAACCGGGAGCTTGGATTCATGTCACACTATCTGTAACCCCCACGATTTGTCTGTGCTTACAAAATCTCACTAACTGTCCTGATTGGAGATAACACACATCTCTTTCACTTGTGTTGAACCCTTTTTCCACTCGTGTTGTCTGCACTTGTAAATACTTGATTACCTAATAAGACCATTATCTTGTAACTGAGTTTGTATCTGTATATGCCCTGAACCAAACGCTGCACTCACCTGATGAAGGGGCAATGCTCCAAAAGTTCATGCTACCAAATAAACCTGTTGGACTTTAACCTGCTGTTGCGAGACTGCTTACTGCGTCTGTAGAGTGAGGGAGGAAACCGGAGCACCTGGAGGAAACCCATGCAGGCATGGGGAGAACATGCAAACTCCACACAGATAGTTACCCAAAGCTGTAATTGAACTTATACTGTGTCACTGTACAACCCATTATTTTAATAGTTTGTTCATAACAAATATAAACTTTTCTCAATTGCCATTAGCAATTTAAAGTCGCAGAATATCAAATTATAGATTATTTTCTCTCGTCACACTACTTAACAGATGCCTGTCACTCAAATATAAATAGCCTCTATCCTTTTATCAATTTAAATATTTACGATTCCATGATTTCCTTTCATTACTGGGTGAACCAAATAGTACAATATCCAAGAGTAAATATGTTAATGGTAGCTTTATTATCTCTCTGCATTGAAAACAGCTAAATGTCACCGGAGGTTTTTCAATAGCGAGAAACAGTACGACTTGAATCCAATTATGGAACTCTTTGTCAAATGTTTCTGCTGAAAGCAATGAATTGGCACAGGATCAAACAGATTAGATTCTTAAATGTATGGTTGAAAGAGTGGTGTGGGAGGCAGGGGTTACGGTACATGGTGCCCAAGCATCGGTACAGGTGAAAGGGATTTCTCCATTGGGGGTGATTCCACTTAAACTGGGCTGGTTCCAGTGCCTTGCCAAATGGAATATCCCCCAGGGCAGTAAACAGGGCTTCAAACTAATTCCAAAGCTGCGAAACAAACATCAGGGCTTTAGACAGGAGCAGTGACTTGGGATAAAAATGGATAAGAATGGGAAAGGAATATCCAGCAATTGGAACTCAGGTAACTAGATGTTACTGACCTGGTAGACATCTGGGTAAATAACTAGAATAAAGTTAAAGCTAAAGCTATTTTGGTAACAATTTCTCAACAAAATGGGAACGCGATGGCCTGGTGATATTATTGCTACGCTATTAATCCAGAAACTCCACTAATATTTTGGGGACCTGGTTTCGAATTCTGCCTCAGTAGATGGTGGAATTTGAATTCAACACAAAATGCCTGGAATTAAGAATCTACTGATGACCATAAAACCATTGTTGATTGCTGAAAAATCCCATCTGGTTCACTAACGTCCCTTTAGGGAAGGAAATCGGCCATACTTACCTAGTCTATCCTGGTATGATTCCAGAGCCACAGCAATGTGGTTGACTCTCAAATGCCCTCTGATCAAGAGCAACTGGGCATGGGCAATAAATGCTGGCCAGCCAACGACTCCCATGTCCCAAAGAAATAAAAAAAATCCATCTTGTTATGATCACTCTTTGGTATTCATGATGTGGAGATGCCGGCATTGGACTGGAGTAAATACAGTAAGATGTCTCACAACCACAGTAGAAATCAGTACCACCGCAAGGAAATCCATTGTCAACTAACTTTAATGTGCTGTTGTGAAACTTCTTATTATGATCACTCTTCCCCAGAGGCTCCTTTGCTACAAGATTATTAATTAACCCTCTCCCATTGTGGAACACTACATCAAAAAAGTATTTTCCCTAGTTAGTTCTTTAACATACCGATCTAGAAAATTATTTGAATGTTTCCCATAGAGTTCTCATGGAAATCATTTCAAATTGGCTTCTTCCAGTCGCGTGAAGATTAAGATCTCACACGATTAATGTGTTACATTCACCTCTATTTTCCTGATTTATACTCACCCAACTGTTGCAACTGTTGTTTGGGGAGCTATAAAGCACTCCCATCAGCCGCTTCCACCCTTTTCTGTTTCTTAGCTCATATTCCTCATCAGTAATTGCAGAGCTAACATCCTTCTGGCCTTGGGTCATTGTCTGTGGAGTATGCATGTTATCCCTGTGTCTGCCTGGGTTTCGTCTGGATGCTCCGTTTTCCTCCCATACTCCAAAGATGTGCCACTTAGGTTGATTGGCCATGTTAAATTAAGCCTAGTGTCAGGGGAATTAGCAGGGTAAATAATGGGGGGTTATGTGAACAGGACCTGGGTAGGATTGTGGTTGGTACAGACCTGATGGGCCAAATAGCCTTTATCTATACTGTAGGGATTCTATTCTAGTCTACTGTAAATGTACGCTGCTTACAGATAGAGACAGAATAAGTTGTAATGTGTAAAAGGAAATGACGTGTTAAATCTATCTCTAAGGTGGAAGATGCATAAAATTTCCAGAACTAGCACGAGGGGACACAGCTTTAAATTAAGGGGTATGAGTTATAGGACGGATATCAGAGGTAGGTTCTTTACTCAAAGAGTGATTAGGGAGTGGAATGCCCTGCCTGCAGCTGTTGTAGATGCGCCAAGTTTGGTGGCGTTTAAGAGGTTAGTTGATAAGTATATGGAAGAGAAGGGAATGGTTTAGTTTGGAGGGGCATTGCTTTTTATTTTGGTCGGCACAACATCGAAGGCCGAAGGGCCTGTTCTGTGCTGTATTGTTCTATGTTCTATTAACTAGTGGAAAACCAAGCCTAGTGAGAATGAGTAATTAAATGAAGTGAGTGTTAGTAAAGTGAAATATAATGCAAAAACTAAAATCTGCAAATCCCCAGCATGCTAGTGTTTTAAAGAGATTGTGACATCCATGACCGGAAACTGGTTTAGGTGTGACATTTTTATGCAATACTCCCCACTTGCCTGGAGGAGTGCGGCTCCAACAACACTCAAGAAGCTCGACACCATCCAGGACAAAGCAGCCTGCTCCATTGGCATCCTTTCCACAAACATTCACTCCCTCCACCACTGACAAACAGTGGCAGCAGTGTGCATTATCTGCAAGATGCAAGATGCACTGCAGGATCTCACCAAGGTTCCTTTGGTAGCACCTTCCAGACCCACCACCATCTAAAAGGACAAAAATAGCAGACACCTGGGAACATCACCACCTGGAGATTTCCCTCCAAGCCACTCACCATCCTTATTTGGGAATAAATCCTTCACTGTTATTGGGTCAAAAATCCTGGAACTCCCTCCATAACAGCGTTGTCAATGTAACTACATCACATGGACTGCAGCAGTTCATCACCACCTTCTCAAGGGTAATTAGAGATGAGCAATAAATGACAGGATGGTGAGTGCAGAGGTATCTGAAGACCAGCAATGATGGAGTGTTGAGAATCTGCGATGGTCATATTGCTTAATGGGGTTAGTGCTGATAATGTGTGGCAGGGGTAGGATGCTATTTTAGATCAGTTTTGGAAAGCAGTGACAAATGACTTGGGAAAGGCATGATGGTCATTAAGCCAATGGCAGCCACTGCTGGCATTTAATAATATTCATAGAATCTCTACAGTGCAAAAGGAGACCATTTGGCCCATCGAGTCTACACTGACCACAATCCCACCCTGACCCTATTCCTGAAATCCTATATATTTACTCTACTAATTCCCCTGACAATTTAACATGGCCAATCAACTTAACCTGCACATCTTCGGAGCGTGGGAGGAATCTGGAGTACTCGGAGGAAACACAGGCAGATAATGTGCAAACTTCACACAGACAGTGATCCAAGCCGGGAATCGAACCCACGTACTGCTGCTGTGAGACTACAGTGCTAACCACTGTGCTACAGTGCAGCAAGAGATCTAAAATCACGGTGAGTACTCACAGACCTCTGGTATCTCCCCTGAAAGCAATGTTAATAGCTTGAATTACCTTGCTAACATTGACATTATTTTCCTTGAGAAACATCGGCCTCTAGTCAGGGATTACTTACAAACATACCGGATTAATTTTCAAAATCATGAGGACTTTGGACATGGGGGTGTTGGAAGGTATTGTTAGATTGTTATCTGAAAAGGATGAATGTGCAGGCTCACAGGGTTAAGTAAGCTGCTCACTTGGGGAGCTGGTGTGGACAAAATAGTTGAATAACTTCTTTCTGAGCTGTAAAAGATGTGGTGATTCTGTGATCTGATAATGTAAGGGTCTGTTCACTTGCGGGCCAATTCAGGGTAGCTGGATGTTTTCCCACAAAGGAGATTGATGCACGTTTTGCTGTTGTTATGGTAACCCAATACTTTCCATTGATTTTCCCCTGGTGATATTTACCCAATTTAATTTCTCTCACTGTGGGGAGATGGCGATACATTAGTCATCCAGAGACTCCAGTGTTCTGGGGGCATGGGTTCAAATCCCAACATGGCAGCTGGTGGAATTTAATTTCAAATGAATAAAAAATAAATCTGGAATATAAAGCCAGTCTCATTAATGATGACAATGAAACTATCATCGATTGTTGCACAAACACATCTGGTTCTCCTCATGTCCTTTAGGGAAGGAAATCCTTACCCAGTCTGGCCTACATGTGAGTCTGGGCCCACAGCAATATGGCTGGCTCTTAACTGCCTCATGAAGTGGACCAGCATGCTACTTAGTTCCAGAGCAATTAGGGATGGGCAACAAATACTGACCTAGCCAGCAACATCCTCACTCTGTGAATGAATGAAGAACAATGGGAATTTAATTTAAATTGTTGTTTGCTCATCAATATTATAATTGGCTATAAATTCCTTCCGCTGATTGGCTTATAAGGGATGAAATTATTTGATTTGAGTTGATTTATTATTGTCACATGTATTGGGATACTGTGAAAAGTATTGTCTCTTGCGCACTATACAGCTAACACATACCGTTCATAGAATACATAGGAGAGAAGGAAAGGAGAAGGTGCAGAATGTATTGTTACAGTCATAATTAGGGTGTAGAGAGGTAAGTCCATTCAAAGATCTGATGGCAGCAGGGAAGAAGCTGGTCTGGAATGTCTTGTTATGTGATCTCAGGCTTTCGTATCTTTTTCCCACAGAAAGAGATGGAAGAGAGAATGTCCGTGGTGCGTGAGGTCCTTGATTATTCTGGCTGTTTTTCTGAGGCAGTGGGAAGTGTAGATGGAGTCAATGGATGGGAGTCTGGTTTGCGTGAAGGACTAGTTTGCGGGATGTGATATGTATTGGATTCTTCATTGTGGCTAGGGGAATATCCTAAAATTCTGCACTTAACACCATCGTGGAACACTGTCCAATAAAGTGAGCTGCAATGGTTCAAGAAAAAAATCCCCTCACCTTCTCTTTGGAGCAACTGAAGATGGACAATAATTAGAAAGAAAGGCAGACTTGCACTTTGCAACCTTAGGATGCCTCAAAGTGTTTTACAGCATGTGAATTACTTTACGATGTGTAGCCTCTGCTATAATGCAGGAAGTGGAGGAGTAATTTGCTCACAGCACATTCCCACAAACAACAATCCAACAATATCCAGATATCTTGTTTTAGTGATGCTTGGTTGAGGGATAAATGTTGGCCAGCATAAAAGGGGAAAATTCTGCTGCTCAAAGTACTGGGATCTTGAATGTCCACATGATATTTTCCTGTCTCCGAAGTTTAAAGGTTGGAAGATGCTAGAGATCAGATTTACTTCTCTATTTGACTGCCTTGAGGATGTATCCTTCTCTGAAAAGTGCTGTTTGGATTTCTGTCTATAGCTGTTAAAAACTGAAAATCTAGTTCACATGAGCACACTTATTGTAATGCTAAATAATTCTGAAAAAGGATGTATGTCTATGGGGTGTGGCTTTTAAATTGGAACAACACAGATAGCTAGTTGTTAAGAATTATACTGTCATTTTAAGTTTTATAACTGGTCAAAGTTAAGTTAAATCTTTTTGATGTAGTGTAACCATGTTTTTAAACACTTCCTAGTGAAACCCCTTATGCTTACCAATGCCAGAATCAAATGTAGAACTTAGAGTCTGGGCTAATTTCACAAAATATCTCAGTTTCTGGCTTAGGTATCAATATATACTTGCAAAAAATTCATTACAAAAATTCATTATGAACAAGCACATAAGAGATGCAAACTAACTTCTAGGGCAGTTATTTCATTTTGCCTTCAAATTGCATTAAAAGCATTGCATATAGAATTCCTTCCACTGCTTTCTGAAGGAAATTGTTAAATTGATTATTTCAAACAGATTTAAAAAGATCCAGGGGTAACCAGACTGTAGACCAAAGTTTCAGAAAGTGATGTGATTTCAAAGTTTAATGGCTAAGGTCCTCCAGAAATACTATAGATGTTGGTATACACGTCAACCATCGACCCTCCAGAAATAATTATTTATTAATGCCATGAGTAGGCTAACATTAATACTGCAATGAAGTTACTGTAAAAATCTCCTAGTCACCACACTCCAGTGCCTGTTCAGGGGGACACTGAGGGAGGATTTAGCATGGTCAATGCGCTTAACCAGCACGACTTTCAGACTCTGGGAGCATCCAAAGGAAACCCACGCAGACACGGTGAGAACATGCAGACTCCACACAGGCAGCGACCCAAGCCGGATATCAAAACTGGTCCCTTGGCACTGTGAAGCAACAGTGCTAACGACTGTGCCACCGTGCTGCCCTAATTGAGGGTACACATGAAATTAAACCTCCGGTTTGGTGTGGTTAGTTAGCATTTTGAAAGTCCATCAGCATCTAATATAAAGATTGAGCCTGTGTTTAAACTCCCACGAATGTTTGCTGGATTGCCATTATCTCCTACTGGATCCTTTGTACCCAGTTATAAAAGGTATTAATCAGTGAAACATGCAGTTGTGGGAACAGAAATTGAGGCTGACCACTATTATGAGTACAGCACATTATAGCTGCAAAGTTGATTTGCATACCCCTGATATGATAAAATATGATCTTCTGGTGCTGGAAAAATGGCTCGACCTAAATGTTGGGTTGACTCATTTGCCTCAATTTATAGTAATAAACCTTTTGATTGATAAACTATCAAAATAAGTTCTAAAATACATTTTAATGGGTTGGTGCGCATTAAGTCATTGAGTCAACCTTTCATTGAGTCAATCTCACATGTGGGATGTGGCCATTTAATCCAGTTTTAATTTATTCCTGGCTCTGTGTTTGAGAGGTGTATTAAAATGTCAAGATGTATTAAAATTTCGCGTGTGTTGAACAGTTCCATTGCTATCACATCGGTCTCAGAAACAAATTGATTTAATATTCTTTCACACTGAGCAATCACTTCATTTGCACTTTTCATATTTCACAAGCAATGATGCAACTTCAATTCTGTAACATTTTCTACTTCTGACAAATATTCCATAGATGCTTACAAATAATTTGCAAAGACCTTTACGGAGATGAACACATGAACAACCCTTTACATGTAACTAGTACTGGATTTTCTTTTACCTATGGCAGTATATTCAGTTCACTGCTACAAAGTTCTGCTGCTGCCTCTTGTTCTCAAGCACAATTACGTATTGAAGGTGCAAAACTCCTATGTGGGTGCCAGTGAGAGGTAAGGTGAGGGTTCTGTCACACTGCTGTCCCAACATACATTACTGTACAGTATCTTTACTATATTTATACTAACACATTTGCATACAGGTGGCATGCTTGACTGAAAAATAGCAAAATCACACAGCAGTTACAGCACCTACAGAGGCCATTCAGCTCTTTGTGTCTACACTCTCCCTCTGAATGGGCAATTCACTGAATGCAGCTTCCCCACCTTCTCCTTGTGACGCTGCGCATACTTTCTTTTCAACTAACAATCCAATTCTCTTCGGAATGCCTCGATTAAACCTGTCTCCACCACACTCTCAGACAGTACATTCCAGATCCTAACCACTCACTGTGTGAATCTGTCTCCACCACACTCTCAGACAGTACATTCCAGATCCTAACCACTCACTGTGTGAATCTGTCTCCACCACACTCTCAGACAGTACATTCCAGATCCTAACCACTCACTGTGTGAATCTATCTCCACCACACTCTCAGACAGTACATTCCAGATCCTAACCACTCACTGTGTGAATCTGTCCCCACCACACTCTCAGACAGTGCATTCCAGATCCTAACCACTCGCTGTGTGAATCTGTCTCCACCACACTCTCAGACAGTGCATTCCAGATCCTAACCACTTGCTGTGTAAATCTGTCTCCACCACACTCTCAGACAGTGCATTCCAGATCCTAACCACTCGCTGTGTGAATCTGTCTCCACCACACTCTCAGACAGTACATTCCAGACCCTAACCACTCACTGTGTGAATGTGTCTCCACCACACTCTCAGACAGTACATTCCAGACCCTAACCATTCGCTGTGTAAATCTGTCTCCACCACACTCTCAGACAGTACATTCCAGATCCTAACCACTCGCTGTGTGAATCTGTCTCCACCACACTCTCAGACAGTGCATTCCAGATCCTAACCACTCGCTGTGTGAATCTGTCTCCACCACACTCTCAGACAGTACATTCTAGATCCTAACCACTCGCTGTGTGACTCTGTCTCCAGCGCAATCTCAGACAGTGCATTCCAGATCCTAACCACTCACTGTGTGAATCTGTCCCCACCACACTCTCAGATAGTACATTCCAGATCCTAACCACTCGCTGTGTGAATCTGTCTCCACCACACTCTCAGACAGTGCATTCCAGATCCTAACCCCTCACTGTGTGAATCTGTCTCCACCACACTCTCAGACAGTACATTCCAGATCCTAACCACTCGCTGTGTGAATCTGTCTCCACCACACTCTCAGACAGTACATTCCAGATCCTAACCACTCGCTGTGTGAATCTGTCCCCACCACACTCTCACACAGTACATTCCAGATCCTAACCACTCACTGTGTGAATCTGTCTCCACCACACACTCAGACAGTACATTCCAGATCCTAACCATTCGCTGTGTGAATCTGTCTCCACCACACTCTCAGACAGTATATTCCAGATCCTAACCACTCGCTGTGTGAATCTGTCTCCACCACACTCTCAGACAGTACATTTCAGATCCTAACCACTCGCTGTGTGAATCTGTCTCCACCACACTCTCAGACAGTACATTCCAGATCCTAACCACTCACTGTGTGAGTCTGTCTCCACCACACTCTCAGACAGTCCATTCCAGATCCTAACCACTCACTGTATGAATCTGTCTCCACCACACTCTCAGACAGTACATTTCAGATCCTAACCACTCACTGTGTGAATCTGTCTCCACCACACTCTCAGACAATACATTCCAGATCCTAACCACTCACTGTGTGAATCTGTCTCCACCACACTCTCAGACAGTACATTCCAGATCTTAACCATTCGCTGTGTGAAAATGGTTTTCTTCTTGTCACCATTGCTTCTTACACTATTTAATTCTGTGTCCTCTCATTCTCGATCCTTCCACCAAAAAGAACGTAACTCTATCTACTCTATCTGCACTTCTCATGATTTTGACACTTCTATCAAATCTCCATCATTTCCCCAAAGCCCCATCTCCTCCATTCTATCCACATAGCTGAAGTTCCTCATTCCTGGAACTATTTTCCTGAATCTTTTAGTGGAAGTAATATGTAGTCAGCAAAATAAGATACAAAGGGATTTTGGTGAAATCAAAGGAAACTCCTTGTGGGATGTATAAATGGATGCGTAAGTAATATCTGCTACTTTCTCTTTCATAGGATCATAGAAACCCTACAGTGCCAAAAGAAGCAATTTGGCCCATCGAGTCTGCACCAACTACAATCCTAGACAGGCCTTATTCCCGTAACTACATATATTTACCCTGACACTAAGGGTTAATTTAGTATAGCCAATCAATCTAACCCGCACATCTTTGGAGGATGGGAGGAAAACCAGCGGAAACCCTTGCAGACATGGGGAGAATGTGCAAACTCCATACATTCAGTCATCCAAGATGGGAATTGAACCAGGGTCCCTGATACTGTGATGCAGCAGTGCTAACCACTGTGCCACCATGCTGCCTGTTTGGTTTGTTCACTGGGCTCGGGCAGCAGGTTTCAATGGCCTTCTGACCCCCCCCACCAGCAAGCTGCCTCCAGTTGCTGGATTCCTGGTTCAGTGGGGAACTCATCCATCTCTGGGTAAGTTCCATCCTAGTGGTAAAATGGTCTTAGTGGGTCTGCTGCTCATCCCCACAGAGCAGGTGGTGGATTCCTGAGGTATCCTGACCCCAGGAAACCCATCTAGTGGATGGCCAAGACCAGAGAGCCTTTCTGCCCATCCAATGTGCCAGTAAAATCCCACTGCCCAAATTACCTGTCCTGCCCGTTGCCCTTAGCACTGGCAGGACAGTACCGCAACAGTGTGGGAATCATTCTGTAGGTTTGTCCATTTGGAACAAGGCCAATTCTCATAATTCTTTCATGGAATCATAGAATCCTTACAGTGCAAAAAAGGCCATTCGGCCCATCGAGCCTGTGCTGACAACAATCCCACCTGGGCCCTACGATGTGGGCATCATTTGCAGAGTCTGACTCTGCTTAATGTGAAGACCAGAATTGGCCAGTGTTTATGCTCACTGTGGGCAGATTGCTTTGGAGGCAACTTGGGCAACGGTTCATGATCTGTCCGCCACTCTCCTCCTGCCCAGCCGTTTGAGGAAGCTGTTCCTGATTTCCTTGGTCCTCACACCGTAAATGATGGGATTGAAGAAGGGTTGAAAGATGGCGAAGGTGACAGCCACCACAAAGTGGAGCTCGGAGGAGAAGATGCTGGGGACCAGGTACATGGTGAACTCAAAGAGTGCGCTGGTGTAGAACAAGATCAGGACGCAGCAGTGGCTGGTGCAGGTGTTGAGGGCTTTGCTCCGGGCCTCCCCACAGCCACTGTGGAAGGCCACCTTGTAGATCTTGAAGTAGGAGATGATAATGAGGGAACTGTCGGGCAAAGTGATGAGGAAGGACAGGGGGTAGGTGATGGCATCGCTCACGGTAACGCCGTCACAAGCCAGCTTGGACAGCGAGCCATAATTGCAGTAACAATTCTGGATGAAGTTGGAGCCGCAGTAAGTGGCTTGGGTCAGTAACGTCGCTACGGCAACGAAGCACATGGCCCGGAGGAAAATAATCACGGCCACGACCAGGAGAACGTAGTGCAATTTGAGTTTATGGTAATTGAAAGGCTGGCAGATAGCCACGTAACGATCGTAGGCCATGGCTACCAGAAGTGTGGATTCACTCAAAGCCGTGCAATAGACAAAAAACATCTGGGTGACACATGCCTTCAGGGAAATGACCTTGGATTGTGATGAATACATGGCTAAAATCTTGGGGATGGTCACGTTGCTGAGGATGATGTCAATGCCAGCAAGCAGGCAGAGGAGGTAATACATGGGACCATGCAAATTGGTCTCGGTCTTAACCAGGCACATAATGGTGAGGTTGGCTGTGATGATGACCACGTACACCAGCAGAAAGGAGATGAATATCACAAGGTCGTGACCATCGCCGTTGGGGACGCCTTGCAGGAGGAACTCAGTGTGGCTCTGAGTGCTGCCGTTCATTTTCACCTTGCTCCGGGGAGACCTGGAAATGGGGATGAACAAGAGGTCCGTGAATTAATGTGACTGCGTTTCAGCGACCCGCTGAGCTGCACCCAATGGAGAGAAGGTCTGTGCATGAATTTACATGAATGGAGCCAATACTTCCCAATGTCCTCCCAGGGTGGTATGGTGACACAGTGGTTGGCATTGCTGCCTCATAGAGCCAGGGACCCAGAGAGTTTGATTCCTGGCTTGGGTCACTGTTTGTGTGGAGTTTATACATTCTCCCCGTCTCTGCGTGGGTTTCCTGCGGGTGCTCTGGTTTCCTCCCACTGTCTGAAACATATGCTGGTTAGGTGCATTGGCCATGCTAAATTCTCCCTCAGCATACCTGAACAGACACCAGAGTGTGGTGTCATAGAGGTTTACTGCATGTAAATAGGCCCTTCGAATTGACTTGTCCATGCCACCCCTTTTTTTTAAAAGCCCTAAACTAATTCCAATTGCCCGTGTTTGATCCGAATTCCTCTATACCCATCTTACCTATGTAACTATCTAAATGCTTTTTAAAAGACAAAATTGTACCTGCCTCTACTACTACCTCTGTCAGTTTGTTCCAGATACTCACCATGCTCTGTGCGAAAAAAATTTACCTTCAGGACATTTTTGTATCTCTCCCCTGTCACCTTAAACCTATGTTCTCTAGTTTTAGACTCCCCTACCTTTGAGAAAGGATATTGACTAATCTAGCTAATCTGTGCCTCTCATTATTTTACAGACCTCTATAAGATCACCCCTCAGCCTCCTACACTCCAGAGAAAAAGGTCCCAGTTTATCCAGCCTCTCCTTATAACTCAAACCATCAAGTCCTAGTAGCACCCTAGTAAATCTTTCTAGTTTAATAATATCCTTTCTATAATAGAGTGGTCAGAACTGTGCACAGTACACTGGTGTTAATGTAAGCCTAATTGTGACTAATAAATAAATGTTATTTGGTCTCAATTCCCAAATTAATCCACCAATTCTTCCTTCAGTCTTTGCTATTTTCACACACCATTTATTTTGTTTTAAAGTTTATTTATTAGTGTCACAAGTAGGCTTACATTGCCACTGCAATGAAGTTATTGTGAAAATCCCCTACTCAGAGACTCCCTACAGTGCAGAAGGAGGCCATTTGGCCCGTTAAGTCTGCACCGACCACAATCCCACCCATTCATAGCTAAGATGTAGAGAAAAATCAACTTAATGTGAGGCAGGTCCATTCAAAAGTCTGACAGCAGCAGGGAAGAAGCTGCTATTGAGTTGGTCGGTATGTGATTGCCGTTAGGATAAGGGAGGTGAACTCCCGCGGAAGGTAGTAGGGGTGGCATTTTAGCATGAAGCCTATTCTAGGTCCAACAGAAAGTTACCAGTGTTGCTATGTTCTGGCACCATGAGGTGTTGATTAGGAAGCAGACTTCCACCTCCCCTAACCTTGCCTGAGGCTGCTGCGCAGTCCATTCAATGGATTGACAGGCCCTCTGGATGTAGGGCACTGTCCAGTGAAACAGGAGTGAGCCCCGTCTCCGTGAAACAGAGCACACAGCCGTCCCTCAGTTCTCTTTGGAAAGTAAGGTGTAAAGGACGGATAAAGACTGGAAGGAATCAGAATTTGGGCAGGGGTTGCAGGATAAATAGAGCAGTGTGAATGATCGGGAGAGATTGAATGACCTAAGGTACACTCTTCAGCCTTCCAGACCCAACACTGATTTCATCAATTACAGTTTGTAACATCAGTTTTCCAGGCATGTTTTGATGGAATTCATCTTCCCCTCCTCCAGACTCACCTGAAGACCCACAAACCACCTGTGACTCCACTTTCAGGGAGCTATGAACATGTACCCTGAGATCTCTCTGTTCTGTAACTCCCCCCAGTGCCCTACCATTAACTGAGTAAATCCTGCCCTGGTTCAATCTACCAAAATGCATCACCTCGCATTTACCTAAATTAAACTCCATCTGCCATTTGTCAGCCCACTGGCCCAATTGATCAAGATCCCGTTGCAATTGGAGATAACCTTCTTAAAGTTTAAAGTTTATTTATTAATGTCACAATTAGGCTTACATCAACACTGCGATGAAGTTACTGTGAAAATGCCCTAGTTGCCACACTCCGGCACCTGTTTGGGTACACTGAAGGAGAATTTAGCACGGCCAATGTACCTGACTAGCACATCTTTCAGAATGAGGAACGAAACCAGAGCAGCCAGAGGAAATCCATGCAGACACAAGGAGACTGTGCAGTCTCCACACAGACAGTGATCCCAAGCCAGGAATTGAACCCGGGTCTGTGGCGCTGTGAGGCAGCAGTGCTAACCACTGGGACATCATTTTGCCGATCTTTCTTCTTGCAGTCCAACCAAGGACCAGTCCAATGCAATAACAGCGATAATTTCATGCAGTCATAGAGTCATAGAGTTTATAGCATGAAAATGGGCCCTTTGGCTCAACTTGACCATGCTGCTCTTTTTTTAAAACCCCTAAGCTAGTCCCAGTTGCCTGCATTTGGCTCATATCCCTCTGTACCCATCGTACCTCTGTAATTGTCTAAATGATTTTTAAAAGACAAAATTGTACCCACCTCTACTACTACCTCCGGCAGTTTGTCCCAGACACTCATCACCCTCCGTGTGAAAAAATTGCCCCTCTGGACACTTTCATATCTCTCCCCTCTCACCTTAAACCTAGTTTTAGACTCCCCTACCTTTGGGAAAAAAATGATGACTATCTAGTTGATCTGTGCCCCTCATTATTTTATAGACCTCTACAAGTTTCCAGTCTATTCAGCCTCTCCTTATAACTCAAATTGTCAAGTCCCAGTGGCATCCTAGTAAATCTTTTCTCCACTCTTTCTAGTTTAATAATATCCTTTCTATAATAGGGTGACAAGAATTATACATAGTATTCCAAGTGTGGTCTTACCAATGTCTTGTACAACTTCAACCAGACATCCTAACTCCTCTATTCAATATTCTGACTGATGAAACCAAGCATGCCAAGTGCCTTCTTCACCACTCTGTCCACCTGTGACTCCACTTTCAAGGAGCTATGAACATATACCCCCTATATCTCTTTGTTCTGTAACTCTCCCCAGTGCCCTACCAAAATGCATCACCTCATATTTATCTAAATTAAACTCCATCTGCCATTGGTCAGTCCACTGGCCCAATTGATCAAGATCCTATTGCAATTGGAGATAATTTTCTTCACTGTCCACTATGTCATCAATCTTGATGTCATCTACAAACTTAATAACAATGCCTCCTATATTCTCATCCAAATCATTAATATAAATGACAAATAACAGTGGACCCAGCACTGATCCCTGAGGCACACCACTGGTCACAAGCCTCCAGTTTGAAAAACAACACTCTACAACCATCCTCTGACTCTTGTCATCCAGTAAAGTTTTACAACACCAATTTTAAATCCAACCAATTTATTTGATAGTAAATTCGTGACCTTTCGACTCTATAGCCTTCGTCAGGCAAATGCAGTGTTCTGGTCTGCAATAGCACTCATATCCACACAGACAGTTACAGATTGCTGATTAGAATGCGAATCCTTACATCTAACCTGCTATTCAAGTGTTAAAGTGGCTAACAATGTGTGTGAAGGGAATCCTGAGCATTGGTTAGAGAATTGTGTATTTTCTCCAGACAGCACAGTGAGTGAGGTTTTTTGCTAACCCAGGCAAGTTACGGGGGTTACAGATAGTGTGTCATGAAGCCAAGATCCCTATTAAGACCGTCCTCATTGGTTGGATTTAAAATTGGTGTTGTAAAACTTTACTGAGTTTACCCCAGTCCAACGCCGGCATCTCTACATTTTGTCATCCAGCCATTTGTATCCATTTAAGAAATCTCACTCTGGATCCCGTGAGTTTTAACCTTATGCAACAACCTACTATGCGGTACCTTTAATTCTCTCATTTGTTTTATTATCACTCCCCTTTGCCCTGCACTATTATCCCTTCCATTATTTAATTTCTCCTGCCCTCCGCCCTATCCCTGACCCCCCACTCACAGCTTCCTGATCTCCTTAATATCTCCTGGAATGGTCCAGTGGTTAGCATGCTGCTTCACAGTGCCAGGGTCTTGGGTTTGATTCCCAGTTTGGGTCACTTGTCTGTGCAGAGTTTGCACATTCTCCCCCAACCTGCCTGGATTTCCTCCAGGTGCTCTGGTTTCCTCCCACAGTCTGGTGCTGGTTAGGTGCAATGACCTGAACAGGTGCCAGAGTGTGGCGACTAGGGGAATGTAATGTAAGCCTGCTTGTGACAATAATAAATAAGCTTTACTCTTCTTTACATTAAAATCTGTCACATCTCAAACTCATTTCCTTCCCCCTCCAGTTCTGACGTAAGATCACAGTCCTGAAACAAACTCTATTTCTCTCTCCACAGATGCTGCCAGACCTGCTGAGTACTTTCCCTTGAATATTTTCTTTCTAAATAATAAGTTAATAAGTTCATAAAATATAGGAGCAGAATTAGCTATTCGGCCCATCGAAACTACTCTGCCATTTTACCATGACTGATATGCTCCTCATCCCCATTTTCCTGCCCTCTCCCCTTCAACCCATTAAAAATCTGTCTAACTCCTCCTGAAATTTACTCACTGTCCCACCCAGCATCCACCGCATTTTGGGATAGTGAATTCCACGGATTTACAATCTTTTGGGAAAAGTGGTTTCTCCTCAATTCTGTTTTAAGTTTGCTACTTCTTATCCTAAGACTATGACCTTTCATCCTAGAATGCCCCACAAGAGGGAACATCCGCTTCGTGTCTACTTTATCCGGACCTTTTATCACTGTGTATACCTCAATCTGCTCTCCTCTCATTCTTCTACATTACATAGAGTATAGGACTAAATTATTCAATCTCCCTTCATACGGCAAACCTCTCTTCTCTAGTGAATCAATCTAGTGAATCTCCTCTCAGCTGCCTTCAATGCCAATCCATCTTTCCTCAAAATAAGGGGGCCAAAAATGTGCACAATAAAGATTATTTTAACATTGAAAAAAAAAAGCTAGCATAGGCTTGATGGGCTGAATGGCCTTCTGTGATGCAGGATTGTACAAAGAAGCCATGGTTCAAGAATAAATCAATGATATTTTGCCTGAGAATGGAGAGAAATTGGACTGCCAGATTCAGCAACAGAGTGGACCATCAGAGGCTGAAAAAAAAGGGGACAAATCTCCTAGAATCTCAGCTCAAAGGCTTCGCAAAGCAATTTTACAAGCCATTTTCGTTTGAGAGAGGAGGAAAACTTGCTGGGGAAACCAACATTGAAACTCCAGAGGCCAGCCCCTCGCTTCACCCAAAGGAAGGGCAAAGAAAAGGAAATAGTTGGGATTGCTCAGAGATTTTGGATGGTGCATGCTACATTGTGCTAAAATAGTCGGACAAAGCGAACAATTATAGCAATCTAAATGGTTCTGAGTTGTGGCCGCATATCATTGCTTCCAACCCCTTAGAGTTCGTTCAACTTCAAATTGTTTCCTCCAAACCATTTGAGATTCTGTAAAAGGCTAAACCTTTTACCCAGCGTTTGGGGAAGGTGACTGGGTCAAGATAAAGATTGTTTCTAAGGGGGTAAGAATTTAACAAGCAAATACATTTGGTCAGTTTTCATTCTATTCACTACCCGCCCCCCCAGCCCACCCCAAACAGGAAACACCAAAAGCTGGCTTTACCTTGTAGTTTGCGTCTGGATTTGCAAACGGGATTGACCAGTGCTGAAATGACAGCGACCACTCTGCGCTCTCGCCAGCTCCACCCTGAAGCCGCAGGGATGGAGTGGAGATCACAAAGAGAATATCCTCCCAGCACTGGCTGGCAATTGATTTTTCGGTGACCACGTCAGATGGGCTATTAATTACTCGAGAGAATCCACGCAAAGGCTGGGTCTTTTTACGCATATCGACAGGAGATCCATCAAATGATTGTAGGGTTTGAATTACCTGAGAGAGGGACTGGCATTGTGCTTTTTTCACCCCCCCCCCCCCCCCCCCCCCGCAGCACAGCAAGGGGAGCTTGAACTGAGAGAGTTTTAGCAAGAATAAATGAGGAGAATTACACCCCCAATGGAGGGCAACTAATCAAAAGATACAGATTTAGCATAATTATAGAATCCTACAGTGCAGAAGGAGGCCATTCAGTCCATCAAGTCTACACCAACCACAATCCCACCCTATCCCTATCACCCCATGAATTTAACCTAGCTAATTCCCCTGTGACTAGGCGCAATTTATCATTGCCATTCCACCTAACCCTACACATCTTTGGACTGTGGGAGGAAACAGGAGCACCCGAAGGAAAACCACCCAGACATGGGGGGAATGTGCAAACTCCACACAGGCAATGACCCAAGTCAGGAATCAAACCCAATGCTGTGAAATAGCAATGCTAACCACAGTGCCACAGTACTGCCTAAAAAAATATTTTTCCCTGAATCCTCAAACTCAAGTCAAAGGAGGAGAATTTTTTGTCAAAACAGGTCATACATCTTAAAGATTAGCACTTGATGACCTGTTCTTGAGTCACGTACTAAGAACAGGCCATCAGCTGCCAGTCTCAAGGACAGCTTCTTCCCTGCTGCCATCAGCCTTTTGAATGAACCTATCTCTCGTTAAATTGGTCTTTCGCTACACCCTAGCTATGACTGTAACATTACATTCTGCACTCTCTCCTTTCCTTCTCTATAGCTTGCAAGAAACAATACTTTTCATGGTAAACCTATACATGACACACCAATAAATCAAATCAAAATCAAATAAAAAAAAAATTACTGGTATTACTGCTGGACTATTAATCCAGAAACTCAGCTAATATTCTAGAGACAAAAACAGAAAATGCTGAAAAATCTCAGCAAGTCTGATAGATCACTGGAGAGAGAATGGAACTAATGTTTTAAGTCTGGATGATCCTTTATCAGAGTTGCTAATGTTCTGGGGACCAGGGTTCGAATCCCGCCATGGTGGAATTTGAATTCAATAAAAAAAATCTGGAATTAAGAATCTGCTGATGATCTTGAAATCATTGTCAATTGTCCAGAAAACCCATTTGGTTCACTAATGTCCCTTTAGAGAAGGAAATCTGCCATCCTTACCTGATCTGGCCTACATGTGACTCCAGAGCCGCAGCAATATGGTTGAGCTTAAACTGCCCTTGAACAAATAGGATTGGGCAATAAATGCTGGCCAGCCAGCAGCACTCATGATCCACAAATGAACAAAAAAAGTCATATTAAACAGTATGTCTCAACCATTGTTTGCAAATGGCAAAGTATAGACTGTACTCAACCAGCCCCTGCTTGCAAAACTCGAAACACAGCGACCAATATTAGATGTGATTCTGTGATTGGACAACATTCATTAAATAATTATCATCATGCTAAGAATTATTCCTGGTTTGGGTCACTTTCTGTGTGGAGTCTGCACGTGTTTCCTCACACAATCCAAAAGAAGTGTTGGATAGTTGCGTTGGCCGTGCTAAATTCTCCCTCGGTGTACTCGAACAGTGTAGAGACTACGGGATTTTCACAATAATTTCACTGCAGTGTTAACGTAAGCCTACTGTGACACTAATAAATAAACTTAAGAAGAACATAAATTTAAATCTGTGTCATCTCATTCTCAATCTTTTCACCAATGGCAACAATATCCCTCTGTCTATCTAGACACCTCATGATTTGGATGCAATTACTGGCTGTTACTTATGTTATGCAAATGTTACTTGTTCAACCGGGGATTTGTCAATAAGAGATGATATTTTTCCAAAAGCCTTGAATTATGTCAATGAAATATTAAGCCATGCCACTGTATTTCTCTCATACACTGAATGACTGCATGAAGGAATGTTTCCATTTAATAGATTATTGATGGTAATGTCACAATCACTTAAAAGATGTTTCCATGAGTTAAAGGTTTGTATGTGTGATAAAGGCAAAATACTGGAATCTGAAACAAAAACACAAACAGAAATGGTCTTTTGGCTAAAATCAAGTGTAGTATTGACATGCTGTGTTTAGTTGAAGTCATTAGGTTACATTTCAGCTTCATTTGAAGCAATTTTTTAAAGTAGCATGTCAGCCTTTTGGCTAAGATGCAAATGAGATCAAGCCTTGGAGGAGCTACACCTACTCCAATCAACTTGGATCATATAGATCAAGCCCAAGACTGGGTGAGAACCCTGTCTTGTCAGCTTGGATTGGGAATGTCCCAATTTGTTGGGACTCTGGATTGGATTTGATTGGAATGGAATAAAGTATAAGAAAAACAGAAATGGCTTTTTGGCTCAGATCAAATCTGGTCTTCGCTACTGAGGTTAAACTGAGACTTCATTTGAAGCAATTTTTTTAAAGCCATCTGGACCTTTTAGCTAAGATGAAGATCAGATTGAGCCCAGGAGATGTAATGCCTCATCCTATCAATTTGGATATTGTTGGACTGACTGAGAGGTATGGCCTATCATGTATTGGATTTTGTCTCTCGTGTGGAGACTCTGTTTGAGCCAGATTGGATTTTTGATTTGGAATAAAAACACCAAAAAAATCCAGAAAATCAGTTTGGCCTCTGGTGCCAAGGTAAATTGTGGCAAGAGTGAAGCCACGTTCTTTGGGAACTGGGTGGGTCAATCCTTCATCCCCTTTACTGTTAAGTCAGATGGCCTGAAGGTGTTGGAGATCTGGTTCCGAGGAACAGGGCATGCATTTGAAACTGGAGGGATTGAGTAGCTATAATGAACCAAAAGCTGGGTACTGGGAGCCTCGCTCCCTCTCCATTGCAGGTAGGAACCTGAGCATCTGGTGTCGCTGGTGCAGGTATTGTCCGTTCCCCAGTCCTGCACTGTGGAAATTGCCCGAGCCATTTTCTGCTTCATCTCGTGGGAAAAAAATGGATTGTGTTTTTGGGACGTGATGGATAAAAGGGGAAAAAGCGTGCCCAATATCGCTCTGTTCCTGATGGCCCCTTTTATCTGTGGCTGCATCAAGCTGTGCGTAGATCCTCAGCACACAAACACCAAGTGTCACTACGTACTGATCTCCTACCTGTCTTTGGGTGCTGTGAAGGATGGGTTTGCCAAGCTGCTGTGGAATGCTCCAAGTAGTTAGACCATGGTGCACTACCTGTTCTTCGTGGATAAACTTACCCACAGAAACAACTATGATCACAAATCCATCAGACAGCGATCTGCACATAATGACCTGGAGGCACTCCAGGAAACAGAGATGGTGCATCCTGTTGGATGGTTCCCTGAACAGGATGTCACAGAGGCATTTGGCAGAATATCTCATCAGCAGAACTTTCAAACAAGGACCTAGACCTGGCCTGGCTGGTGGTGAGAAAGGTCCTCCCTGTCAGATCCTTCCTACATGCCTGGAGTCTCACTCCATCTATACATTGCCTCGAGGCGAGGAAAGACCACTGCACATCTCCTTGTGGAATGGGCCTTTGCAAAAAAGGTCTGGAGAGAGGTGAGGTGGTTTTTGTTGAAATTCATCCGGAATAGCTCCATGATGCAGGCCTCTGTACGCTACGGGATATTCCCAGGGACGTAATGCTCTGTGCTCTACGGAATATTCCGAAGGACAGGGACTCTGTGTTGTACGGGCCATCCCCAGAGATGAGGACTCTGTGCTCTACAGACTGTGCCCAGGGACGGGAACTCTCTTCTATGAGATGTTCCCAGGGATGTAGGACTCTGTGCTCGATGGGACGTTCCCTGGGACAGAAGACACTGTGCTCTATGGGCCATTCCCACGGATGGGGACGCTATGCTCTATGGGATGTCCCCTGGGACACATGACTCTGTGCTCTAGGAGCTGTTCCCAGGGATGAAAGACTCTTCCCAGGAACATACACCAAGACAAACATCAGATGTTGCTGGAGGACCATCACTTTGGTGAAAGATGCTCTTTAATCTGTCTGAAACCTATTGGCTTTCCAGTGTAAGCAATTGTCCTTGACCGAGTGTTGCACTTTCCAAAGCCCAGGACAAGGTGCTGAGGGACACACTGAATGAGTTTGCTTTTAAAATGCATTTTGTGAAACTTCAGCCATCGGAAATGTACAGCAGGGTTTGATGAGGTGAATTAGCAGACAGGGTCTGACCGTGGGACAATGGTTTGACTGAATGTTGTTCCTTTATCAGCAGTTGCTGGGAACAAGCTTGCCTCCAATGCCAGTGTGATGAAAAGAACTATACAGTTCCAAACTGATAACACAGGTACAAGGCAGACATAACAATTTTCCCAGGATCGGATAAGTCTCAGTTGAGCTTTGAGTCCATGAGAATCATTCTTGCATCTCACTGTCCTGTGATGCTGGGCAACAGAAAGGAGGTAAAATCTGTGATTAAGGACAAATCAGATCCTATATGGTCAGGATGTATATTGTTATTGGCTGGAGTTAGTGATAGTGATGATTACTGACTGATTTGTATCAATGATTATTGGATTATACCCACCAGAAAGATGGGAGATTTGATTTTGGAAAAAGCATAATTGCCCTCGCAGAGTAATTTTATTTCAGAGGGATATTGGGTTACCCTCATTCTATAATTTGAGTGCCGGGTATTTTATATCATTCCCCCATTTGGTCTATTAATTAAATTAAATATAAATATAAATAATCAAATCAGTGCTAAATTGGGGGAAGGCTAATTACAACAATATTGGGCAGGAACTGAAGAATGTAGATTGACAGAAACCAATCAGTCAATAATCATCACTGTCACTGAATAATGTAGATTGGGGGCAGATGATTGTGGGCAAATCACTTCTGGGAGGCTTTCAAATATAAGTTGATAGGGATTCAGGAGTGGCACATTCCTGTAACGATGAAGGATAAGTATTGGCAATTTTTGGGAACCTCGGATAACAAGAGATATTGTGAGCCAAGTCAAAGAGAAAAGTGAAGCATTCGCCAAAGCTGGGAACACACAAAGCAAGTGTGGAATACAAGGAAAGTAGAAAGAAACTTAAGCAAGGAGTAAAAAGGGCTAAAATGGGTCATGAAAAAGCATTGGCCAGCAGGTTTAAGGAAAATCCCAAGGTTTTTTATGCATATATAAAGAACAAGAGGGTAATCAGGGAGACGATTGGTTCACTCAAGGACAAGGGAAGGAATCTGTGCGTGGAGATAGAGGAAATGGGCAAGGTATTAAATGAGTACTTTGCATCATTATTCACCAAAGAGAGTGACTGGGTGGATGATGAGTTTGGAATGTATAGATACTTTGAGTCATGTTGAGATCAAAAAGGAGGAGGTATTGGGGTTCTTGAGAAACATTAAGGTAGACAAGCCGCAGGGCCTGATGGGATATACCGCTGAATACTGAGAGAGGCAAGAGAGGAAATTGCTGGGGCCTTGAGAGAAATCTTTGTATTCTCACTGGCTACAGGGGAAGTCCCAGAGGATTGGAGAATAGCCGATGTTGGCTTTTGTTTAAGAAGGGTAGCAAGAATAATCCAGGTAGTTACAGGCCAGTGAGCCTTACGTCAATGATAGGGAAATTATTGGAGAGGATTCTTCAAGACAGGATTTATTCCCACTTGGAAATAAATGGATGTATTAGTGAGAGGCAACATGGTTTTGTGAAGGGGAGTTTGTGTCTCACGATCATTATTGAGTTTTTCGAGGAAGTGACAAAGATGATTGATGAGGAAAGGGCAGTGGTTGTTGTCTACATGGATTTCAGTAAGGTCTTTAACAAGGTCCCTCATGGCAGACAGGTGCAGAAGGTGAAGTCACACATGGGATCAAAGGTGAGCCGACAAGATGGAGACGGAACTGGCTCAGTCATAGAACACAGAGAGTGGAAGGTTGTATTTTTGAATGGAGAACTGTGACAAGTGGTGTTCCTCAGGGATCAGTGCTGGGACCTTTACTGTTTATAACATAGAACATAGAACATAGAACAATACAGCACAGAACAGGCCCTTCGGCCTTCGATGTTGTGCCGACCAAAATAAAAAGCAATGCCCCTCCTAACTAAACCATTCCCTTCTCTTCCATATACTTATCAACTAACCTCTTAAACGCCACCAAACTTGGCGCATCTACAACAGCTGCAGGCAGGGCATTCCACTCCCGAATCACTCTTTGAGTAAAGAACCTACCTCTGATATCCGTCCTATAACTCATACCCCTTAATTTAAAGCTGTGTCCCCTCGTGCTAGCTTTCTCCATCCTAGAAAAAGGCTATCACTGTCCACCCTATCTAAACCTCTAATCATCTTATATGCTTCAATAAGATCCCCTCTTAGCCGCCTCCTTTCTAACGAAAACAACCTCAAATCCTTCAACCTCTCTTCATAGGACCTGCCCTCCATACCAGGCAACATCCTGGTAAACCTCCTCTGTACCCTCTCCAATGCCTCCACATCTTTCTTATAATGTGGGGACCAGAACTGCACACAATACTCCAAGTGCGGCCGCACTAGAGTTTTGTACAGCTGCAACATGATGCTGCGGCTCCTAAATTCAATCCCCCTACCAATAAAAGCTAAGACTCCATAAGCCTTCTTAACAACTTTATCCACTTGACTGCCTACTTTCAGGGATCTATTGACACATACACCAAGATCCTTCTGTTCCTCAACACTATTAAGAGCCCTACCATTAGCCCTATACTCTACACATTTATTGTTCCTGCCAAAGTGCATTACCTCACACTTTTCCACATTAAACTCCATTTGCCACCTCTCGGCCCAGCTCTGCAACTTGTCCAAGTCACTCTGTAAACTATAACACCCCTCTTCACTATCTACCACTCCACCGACTTTAGTGTCATCTGCAAATTTACTGATCCATCCCTCAATACCCTCATCCAGATCATTTATAAAAATTACAAACAGCAGGGGCCCCAAAACAGACCCCTGAGGCACACCACTCGTCACCGAACTCCACGATGAATATCTCCCATCAACCACCACCCTCTGTCTTCTATCTGCCAGCCAATTTCTAATCCAATTAGCTAAATCACCCTCTATTCCACACATCTGCATTTTCTGTAGAAGTCTTCCATGGGCCACCTTATCAAACGCCTTACTAAAGTCCATATATACTACATCAACCGCCTTACCCCCATCCACCTCTCTGGTCACTTTCTCAAAAAACTCAATGAGGTTAGTAAGGCATGACCTACCCTTCACGAAACCATGCTGACTATCCCCAATCAATTCATTTCTCTCTAAATAACTATAAATCCTATCCCTAATAATTCTCTCCAATACTTTGCCCACAACAGAAGTAAGACTCACTGGCCTATAATTCCCTGGAAGGTCTCTCTTCCCCTTCTTAAACAATGGGACCACATTCGCTATCCTCCAGTCCTCCGGAACCACACCCGTAACCAACGAGGACCTGAAGATCAGAGCCAGAGGCTCTGCAATCTCCTCTCTTGCCTCCCAGAGAATCCTAGGGTAAATCCCGTCCGGCCCAGGGGACTTATCCAACTTCAAACCCTCGAGAATTTCTAACACATCCTCCCTATCTACTACAATACTCCCCAATTTGCAACATATATAAATGATTTGGAGGAAAATGTATATATTTAGAGGAAAAGGTTGAGGGGAGAAATGATAGAAGTCTACAAGATTATGAGAGGCATGGACAGAGTGAATAGTCAGAAGCTTTTTCCCAGGGTGGAAGAGTAAATTACTAGGGGCGTAGGTATAAGGGAGGACAAAGTTTAAAAGAGATGTACAAAGCAGATTTTTAACACAGAGAATAGTGAGTGCTTGGTACTCGTTGCCGGGGAAGGTAGTTCCTGAGCTGTAATTTTCTTTGTTCTTTGTTCATGTTTTAAAATCAGTACACTGAGTATCATGAATCCCTGTATTTAATTTAAGTTTAGCAATACACAACCTCAAGAGAAAGTCTCTGACAACACACCGTATGAGGAAAAATTTAATTCTATTGCACTTTCTGTAATTTGCAGTTTGAAAAGTTTTTGATCTCAGACATGGGAATGTATATTATAAATACCAAAAAATTTACAATTGTACAGAAGCACCTAAAAATGGATCACATTGTGTAGAAACAAATTAGTTTTCATTGCACTTTCTGCTATTTTCAAGTCAAAAGGTTTTGCAATGGGGCAACACAGTGGTTAGCTACCTCACAGTACCAGGGACCCGGGTTCAATCCCAACGGCACGGTGACACAGTGGTTAGCACTGCTACCTCAGAGTGCCAGGGACCCGGGTTCAATCCCAGCGGCACGGTGACACAGTGGTTGGCACTGCTACCTCACAGTACCAGGGACCCGGGTTCAATCCCAGCGGCACGGTGACACAGTGGTTAGCACTGCTACCTCACAGTGCCAGGGACCCGGGTTCAATCCCAGCGGCATGGTGACACAGTGGTTAGCACTGCTACCTCACAGTGCCAGGGACCCAGGTTCCATTCCTGGCTTGGGTCTCTGTCTGTGTGAATTCTGCACGATCTCCTTGTGTCTGTATGGATGTTGTCCGGCTGCTCTGGTTTCTTCCCACAGTCCAAAAGACCTGCTGGTTCTGAACATTGGCCATGCTAAATTCTCCCTCAGCATTCCCAAACAGGTGCCGGAGTGTGGCGACTAGGGAATTTTCATGGTAAATTGCAGTGTTAAGCCTACTTGTGACTAATAAATAAACATTACTTTTGCAAATTGTACAAATAACTATGTCTTTGGGATGAGTTATAAACATCCCTGCAAACAAGTGTTTAGTCTTAAACAAAATAAAGATTAGTTTGTTATAAACTTACTGGTGAGTTACTGGCTAAATGTGTGGTGTGGCATGGTGGCACAGTGGTTATCACTACTGCCTCACAGTGCCAGGGACCTGGGTTCGATTCCCGGTCTCGGATCACTGTGTTGTTGGAGACTGCACATTTTCCCTGTGTCTTCATGGGTTTCCTCTGGGTGCTCCAGTTTCCTCCCTCAGTGTACCTGAACAGGTGCCAGGGTGCGACGACTCAGGGATTTTCAATAACTTTATTGCAGTGTTAATGTGAGCTTACTTGTGACACTAACAAATAAATTTAAGAAAAAATACAGTTAAAAAGATTAAGATGCAGATCAAGAGAAAGATGAGTTATAGAAACATAGGAGCAGCAGGAGGCCATTCAGCCCTTTGAACCTACTCAGCTATTCATTACGATCATGGCTAATCATCCAACTCAATGGCCTAATCCTGCTTTCTCCTCATAACCTTTGATCCCATTCACCCCAACTGCTATATCCAGCCACCTCTTGAATACATTTGATACTTTGGCATCAACTACTTCCTGTGGTAACAAATTTCACGCTTTGGGTAGAGAAAAGGCTTCCCATCTCCGTCCTAAATCGTCTACCCTGAATCCTCAGACTGTGACTCTCTCACCATTGGGAACATCCTCCCTGCCTCTATCCTGTCTAACCCTGTTAGAGTTTTATAAGTCTCTATGAGGTCCCCCCCTCATTTGTCTGAACTCCAATGAAAACAATCGTAACCTAGTCAATTTCTAGTCAAACCTAAGTCCATGACTCTGAATTCTCTCTGTCTGAAGTGAAGAGTTTGAAACTTGGGGAGCCGATTTTCCCATCACGACCCACAACTTTTCTGGTGGGTCGGGCTGGGAGATACACATTGTCAGCTTTTCTCTTCTGTGCATCTCCCAGAGTTAGAGAACAGTCGGAATCCAGACCACACTGGAAACAGGCAGGAAGAAAGGTAAGTATTTGAATCTTTGTTTAATATAGTTTAAATATGTTTAGCTTGCGATTACAGGGGACTTGCCCGATTGAACCTCCCACACCGCCAAGAGTATTTCATTCTAGCGGGATTTACACTAACTCCCCACTTTTGCGGAACAAGTGGGAGACCCCGTCAGAATGATTGTATATACAGCCCACAATCAGTCTCTGTGTATTCACAATCTCTTGTAATTTCTTGCTGTCTAGGGCAGAGCAGGAGTTATAGTAAGCTGTAATGTAACAGAAAGAATGCTTTCTGTGGTATATCTGTAAAAGTTGGTGAGAGTCATAGCTGACATGCCAAATTTCCTTCGTCTCCTGAGAAAGTAGAGGCATTGGTGGGCTTTCTTAACTATAGTGTCGGCATGAAGGGATCCAGGACAGATGATGTAGGCACCTAAAAACGTGAGGCTCTTGACACTTTCATTCATCCCCGTTGATGTAGACAGGGGTATGTTGTCCGCTATGCTTCCTGAAGTTGATGACAATCTCAAGAGAACAATAAGAGAACAGTAGCCATTTAATAACGGTGCTCTGTGAAAACAGCCATGTAGAGAAAGCTTGCATATAGTTTCAGTGCAAGGACATCAGGACACCAAATTGCAAGCTGTTATTTTTCAGAAAGAGAGACAAAGGAAGGCTGTTCGAATGACAGATGTGGCCTTCAGATAAATGAAGGAAGGGGGAGTGTAGAGTGAAGGAATATTTACTTACCAAGGACTCATTAAATTAGACATCTGGACATGTGGAGAAGTGATTGAATCCAGACTCAAGCTGGAATATCAAGGATAGTTTGTAATGAATTAGGTCAGCTAACTTGATTAAGTAAGTCTTCACGCTGATTGGATATTATAATTAAGCAGGCGCACAATCATAGTAATTGGTGTTCAACAAATGTTTCCCCAGGCTGATCCCTGAGATGGCAGGTCTGTCGTATGAGGAGAAACTAAACCAATTAGGATTATATTCAATGGAGTTTAGAAATGTGAGAGCACATCTCGTAGAAACTTATAAAATCCTAACAAGTTTAGACAGCGTAGATTCAGAAAAAATGTTCCAGATGTTTTGGGAATCCACAGTTAGGGAGTCATAGTTTGAGAATAAAAGGTAAACCTTTTAGAACTGCAGTGAGGAGAAATTTCTTCACCCTGAGGGTGGTCAATGTGTGGAATTCACTCCCACAGGAAGTAATTGAGGCTCAAATGTTTTTGAGAAGAACTTAGATATAGCTCTTGGGGCTAAAGCGATAGAGTCATAGAGAGTATAGAGATTTACAGCACGGAAATAAATCTTTCGGCCCAATTTGTCCATACTGCCCGTTTTTTAGTTCCACTTTCAAGGAGCTATGAACATGTAGCCCTAGATCTCTTTGTTCTGTAACCCTCCCCATTAAGTGGTTTGATGGGTTAATAAGTTTATAAGATATTGGCTGAGAGTCGACCACCTCGTCTGCCATAGAGCCAGAATGGGTGAGGTCGGACAACAGAAATCCCCAATGACCTGGGGGGGGGAGAGGAGTTTCTGGTCTCGCTCAAAGCTGTAAAATCCTACTTATAGGATCAAAAGTAGGCCAAACAGCTCCTCGAGTGTGCTCTGTCACTGGATCACAGCTGATAGTTATTTGATTTGATTTATTATTGTCACGTGTTAACATGCAGTGAAAAGTATTGTTTCTTGCGCGCTATATAGACAAAGCATACTGTTCATTGAGAAGGAAAGGAGAGAGTGTGGAATGTAGTTTTACAATCATAGCTAGGGTGTAGAGAAAGATCAGCTTAATTCAAGGTAAGTCTGTTCAAGAGTCTGATGTGGAGATGTCGGCATTGGACTGGTCGACAACGGATAAATGAACATCGCTCAACAATCACCAGGCAAGACTGTTCCTTTCCTGTTGGTGGACACTTCACTGGTCATGGACATTCAGCCTCTGACCTTTGGGTCAGCATTCTCCAAGGCGGCCTTCACGACACACGACAGCGCAGAGTCGCTGAGCAGAGACTAATAGCCAAGTTCCACACACATGAGGATGGTCTCAATAAGGATCTTGGGTTCATGTTGCACTATCTGTAACCCCCATGACTTGCCTGGGTTTGCAAAACCTCACTTACTGCGCTGTCTGGAGACAATACACATCTCTCTAACCTGTGCTCAGTGCTCCTTCCACTCACATTGTTAGCCACTTTAAGACTTGAAAAGCAGGTGAGGTATGAAGATTTGCATTCTAATCAATAATCTGTAAACTCTCTGTGCTGTTATATGCTCTATCTAAGGTCAGAACTCTTCATTCACCTGACGAAGGGCAAACCCCAAAAGCTTGTGAGTTTACTACCAAATAAATTGGTTGGACTTAAACCCGGTGTTGTCAGACTTCTTACAAGAGTCTGATGGCAGCAGGGAAGAAGCTGTTCTTGAGACAGCTGTTATTGATCTCAGAGTTTGGTGTCTTTTTCCTGACGGAAGATGGTGGAAGAGAGTATAGAATACAAGAATACAAGAGCAGGGATGTACTTCTGAGGCTGAGACCACACTCGAAGTATTGTTAGCAGCTTTGAACGTAGAACATTACAGCGCAGTACAGGCCCTTCAGCCCTCGATGTTGCACCGACCAATGGAACCAATCTAATGACCCTCTAATCTAAACTATTCCAATGTTATCCATATGTTCATCCACTGACCGTTTGAACGCGCTTAAAGTTGGCGAGTCCACAACTGCTGCAGGCAGGGCATTCCACGCCCTTACTACTCTCTGAGTAAAGATGTAGAGTTCCATATCTAAGGAAGGATGTACAAAGAACAAAGAACAAAACAGCATGGGAAACAGGCCGTTCGGCCCAACGAGCCCGTTCCACCACTCCGATGTTCCCACCTCTACCCATGATTCCTGTCAATGTTTATAGATCTATGGATTAAAAACCAAATTTGAGACAATTTAGGGAGAATTTGTTCTGCCAATTAGCCTAAGATCACATCTTTGGGACGTGGGAGGAAACCGGAGCACCTGGAGAAAACCCACGCAAGCACAGGGGAGAATGCGCAAACTCCCACAGACACAGGCCCAAATTCATGTATCTGCACAGCACAGCGATAGTCACTGAGCTTGTCGTGTTGCCCATCAAATGGTCCAGGTCAAGCATACACTAATGATGTGAAGCACTAGGATACTCTTGAAAAAAATCCAAGAGCAGCCCTCTCACGACCCATCGCGTGTCTGCCCCTTGTTAAACAACAAGGTGGCCCAAAGCACCTGTAGGATAAAAACAATACATCAATATCATCATCTATTTACACACTTCCCAGGGACTCCCAAGGTTCATGATCCCTATTTTAAATCAGTTTTCTATACCCCTCCATTCCCATTCTGTTCATGTGCCCATCTAAGTATTTCTTAAATAACTCCAGAGTGCCTGCCTCCACCACTTTACTTGGCAGCGCATTCCATTCCCCCACCACCCTCTGTGTGAAAAAACTCCCTCTAGCATCCAAATTATACCTTACCCCCCTCACCCTAAGCCCGTGACCCCTCGTGCTATTCGAATCCATCCTAGGAAAAAGCTTAACCCTGTTTATTCTATCTATACCCCTCATAATCTTGTACACCTCTATTAGATCTCCTCTAAGTCTACGTCTTTCTAAGGAAAACAGTCCCAATTTGACTAATCTCTCCTCATAACTCAGACCTTCCATACCAGGCAGCATCCTGGTAAACCTCCTCTGCACTCTCTCCAGAGTCTCCATGTCCTTCCGGTAGTAAGGCGACCAGAACTGGATGCAGTATTCCAAATGATTTGGAATGTACTGGCCTTGAAAAGGGTCCAGAGGAGGTTCAAAAGAGTGATCCCTGGAATGAAGAGTTTGTTGGAAGAGAAATGGCTGAGGCCTCTGAGTCTGTACTTGTTGGAGTTTAGAAGGATGAGGGGAGATCTTATTGAAACTTATAGGATACTGCGAGGCTCTGGATAGAGTGGGTGTGGAGAGGATGCATCCACTAATAGGAAAAACTAGAACTAGAGGCTATCGGGATGATCCTTTAAAACAGAAATGAGGAATTTCTTCAGCCAGGGAGTGGTGAATCTGTGGAATTCTTTGCCGCAGAAGGCTGTGGAGGCCAAGTCATTGAGTGTCTTTGAGACAGAGATAGATAGGTTCTTGATCAATAAGGGGATCAGGGATTATGGGGAAAAGACAGGAGAATGGGGATGAGAAAAATATCAGCCATGATTGAATGGCAGAGCAGACTCGATGGGCCGAGTAACCTAATTCTGTCCCTATGTCTTATGCTCTCTTAGTATGTCTGGAGTACGTGGATTCCTTAATTATACCTGCTGCTTTTCTGAGACAGCGGGAAGTGTACATTTCTCAATGCCATTCGTCTGTAACCTTGGATCCTTTTGCCAATCAAGAGCCTATCTATCTCTGTCTTAAAGACTCGGCCTCCACAGCCTTCTGCAGCAGAGTTCCACAGATTCAGCACCCTCTGGCTGAAGAAATTCCTTCTTATCTCGCATCTAAAGGTTTGTTCTTTTACTCTGAGGCTGTGCCCTCGAATCCTAGTCCCTCCTACTAATTTGAGGAGATACATTCTGTTGATGACCATAAGGGAAAATTTCTTTTGAAAATACAATTCTTAACTGAAATATTCCATATACTTCCAATATTCCTAGAATCCTACAATGCAGAAGGGGACCCATTGGGTCTGCACCCCAATCACAATCCCACCCAAACCCTATCTCCGTAACCCCATGCATTCATAGAACATAGAACATTACAGCACAGAACAGGCCCTTCGGCCTTCGATGTTGCGCCGACCAATATAAAAAGCAATGCCCCTCCAAACTAAACCATTCCCTTCTCTTCCATATACTTATCAACTAACCTCTTAAACGCCACCAAACTTGGCGCATCTACAACCGCTGCAGGCAGGGCATTCCACTCCCGAACCACCCTTTGGGTAAAGAACCTGCCTCTGATATCCGTCCTATAACTATCACCCCTTAATTTAAAGCTGTGTCCCCTCGTGCTAGCTTTCTCCATCCTAGGAAAAAGGCTATCACTGTCCACCCTATCTAAACCTCTAATCATCTTATATGTTTCGATTAGGTCCCCTCTTAGCCGCCTCCTTTCTAACGAAAACAACCTCAAATCCCTCAGCCTCTCCTCATAAGACCTGCCCTCCATACCAGGCAACATCCTGGTAAACCTCCTCTGTACCCTCTCCAATGCCTCCACATCTTTCTTATAATGTGGGGACCAGAACTGCACACAATACTCCAAGTGCGGCCGCACTAGAGTTTTGTACAGTTGCAACATGACGTTGCGGCTCCGAAATTCAATCCCTCTACCAATAAAAGCCAAGACTCCATATGCCTTCCTAACAACCTTCTCGACCTGACTGCCTACTTTCAGGGATCTATGCACATACACACCAAGATCCCTCTGTTCATCTAGACTACTAAGAATCCTACCATTTGCCCTATACTCTACACATTTATTATTTCTGCCATAGTGCATTACCTCACACTTTTCCACATTAAACTCCATTTGCCACCTCTCGGCCCAGCTCTGCAACTTGCCTAAGTCCCTCTGCAAACTATAACACCCCTCTTCACTATCTACCAGTATAAATTATTATTTATTCACCCTGCTAATTCTCTTAACATTAAAGGGCAATTTTAGCATGGCCAATCCACCTAACCCACACATCTTTGGACTGTCGAAGAAACTGGAGCACTTGGAGGAAACCCACACAGACATGGAGAGGATGTGCAGGTTCCATGCACGCAGGTATTGAACTTGGGTCCCTGGCACTGTGAAGGAGCAGTGCTAGCCACACTGCCACCGTGCCGTCCCAAATTAGCATTGATAACAATTTGTTTACAAGTTATGGAAACTAGTCAGAGAGGAGCTGGGCTGATTACATCTCAGATTGATCTTCTGAACGATGTGCATGGTAAGAGATGATAATTAGTAGATGTATTATGGAGGATGGTTTCCCTGGAGGAGTCAGTGACCTCACTCACGCTACTAGTTTCCTTCCTGGTAATCAAAACTCCCTAAGCTGCTTCTCAAAAGATGCAGTTGATAAATATTCACCCCTTATTCATCTCTCCTGGTGGC
Source organism: Sphyrna mokarran (assembly GCA_024679065.1). Classification (NCBI taxonomy): domain Eukaryota; kingdom Metazoa; phylum Chordata; class Chondrichthyes; order Carcharhiniformes; family Carcharhinidae; genus Sphyrna; species Sphyrna mokarran. Next base: position 104,099,985 of record JAGIQG010000010.1, read on the forward strand.
TGCCACTGAGATACATATTAGCTGAATCAATCCACTTCATATTTCCCTTTTGTGGTTACAAACAGCTCTTAATGAACTAAAACTCAGACAGAAATAAGTACCTGATTTATATCATTTCCATGACCTGAAATGTGCGAATATTGGAATTTCAGATTGAATGTGTTGACAAGGAGCTTTAATATACAATGACTACACTCAAAATGTTTCACTCTCTCTGATGATTACTAATGATTAATGATGCAGGGCATGGTTTCACAGTTTACAGATGCATTTTGCAAGTGCAATTAACAAGGAGGAGAATTAACAACAGACTTCAGGAAGGCCTGACTAATGATGAAATGCACATACATGACTGATGAAATTTAACAGTGAAGTGATATAAAATCCTAAGGTAGGAGCAGCAGAAGGCCATTCAGCCCCTCGAGCCTGCTCTATGATTTGATAAGATCATGACTTATCAAGTCATGTCCCTATTATTAGGGATAGGATTTATAGTTATTTAGAGATAAATGAATTGATTGGGGATAGTCAGCATGGTTTTGTGAAGGATAGGTCGTGCCTTACTAACCTTATTGAGTTTTTTGAAAAAGTGACCAAAGAGGTGGATGGGGGTAAGGCAGTTGATGTGGTATATATGGACTTTAGTAAGGCGTTCAATAAGGTGGCCCATGGAAGGCTTCTGCAGAAAATGCAGATGTATGGGATTGAGGGTGATTTAGCTAATTGGATTAGGAATTGGCTAGCAGATAGCAGACAGAGGGTGGTGGTTGATGGGAGATATTCATCGTGGAGTTCGGTTACAAGTGGTGTACCTCAGGGATCTGTTTTGGGGCCCCTGCTGTTCGTAATTTTTATAAATGATCTGGATGAGGGTATTGAAGGATGGATTAGTAAATTTGCAGATGACACTAAAGTCGGTGGAGTGGTAGATAGTGAAGAGGGGTGTTATAGTTTGCAGAGAGACTTGGACAAGTTGCAGAGCTGGGCCGAGAGGTGGCAAATGGAGTTTGATGTGGAAAAGTGTGAGGTAATTCACTTTGGCAGGAATAACAAATGTGTAGAGTATAGGGCTAATGGTAGGACTCTTAATAGTGTTGATGAACAGAGGGATCTTGGTGTATATGTGCATAGATCCCTGAAAGTTGGCAATCAAGTCGATAAGGTTGTTAAGAAGGCATACGGAGTCTTAGCTTTTATTGGTAGGGGGATTGAATTTCGGAGCCGCAACGTAATGTTGCAACTGTACAAAACTCTAGTGCGGCCGCACTTGGAGTATTGTGTGCAGTTCTGGTCCCCGCATTATAAGAAAGATGTGGAGGCATTGGAGAGGTTACAGAGGAGGTTTACCAGGATGTTGCCAGGTATGGAGGGCAGGTCTTATGAGGAGAGGCTGAAGGATTTGAGGTTGTTTTCGTTAGAAAGGAGGCGGCTAAGAGGAGACCTTATCGAAACATATAAGATGATTAGAGGTTTAGATAGGGTGGACAGTGATAGCCTTTTTCCTAGGATGGAGAAAGCTAGCACGAGGGGACATAGCTTTAAATTAAGGGGTGGTAGTTATAGGATGAATATCAGAGGTAGGTTCTTTACCCAGAGGGTGGTTAGGGTATGGAATGCCCTGCCTGCGGCAGTTGTAGATGCGCCAAGTTTGGTGACGTTTAAGAGGTCAGTAGATAGGTTTATGGACGAAAAGGGAATGGTTTAGTTTGGAGGGTCAATGCTTTCTCCTAATTGGTCGGTGCAACATCGAAGGCCGAAGGGCCTGTTCTGCACTGTAATGTTCTATGTTCTATGACTGATCTGATTGCAGATTAACTCCACTCTCGTGCTAGTTCTTCATAGCCCTTGCTTCCCTTAGCGATCAAAAACCTGTCCAACTCAAATCAGGTCTAACTATCAGATTAGCCATGATCTTATTAAACGGTGAAGCAGACTCGAGAGGCTGAGTGGCCTATTTCTGCTCCTTGTTCGTATGTCTGTACGTTCATAACTCAGCCTTGAATACATCCAATGATTCATCCTTCTGAGATGTGATCAGACAAGGGCAGTACGGTGGCACAGTGGTTAGTGCTGCTGCCTCACAGCACCAAGGATCCAGGTTTGATTCCGGCCTCGGATCACTGTCTGTGAGGAGTTTGTGCATTCTCACCGTGTCTGCGTAGGTTTTCTCCAGATGCTGCAGTTTCCCCCCACAGTCCAAAGAAGTGTGGGTTAGCTTGATTGGCCTTGCTAAATTGGACCTAGTGTCTGGGGGATTCACAGGGTAAATATGTGAGGTTACAGGATTAGGGCCAGGCTGGGATTGTGGTTGGTGCAGACTTGATGAGTCAAATGACCTCCTTCTGCAATGTAGAGATTCTTCACTGCTCTCTGGGGAGAGAATTCCAGATGTTGATGACCGTCTGAGAGGAGATGTTCCTCCTCATTTCTATCTTAAATGGGAAATCTCTTATTTTTAAACAGTGCTCCCAGTTTTAGATTACCAGGCGAGGGGATATGTCCTCTCAGCATCTGTCCAGTCCCCTCCTAATCTAATATTTTTCAATAAGATCTATTCACCAGAATTTAGAAGAGTGAGATGGGATCTCATAGAAACTTATAACATTCTAGCAAGGTTAGACAGGATAGATTGAGAAAGAATGTTCCCAATGTTGGGGGAGTCCAGAACTAGGGGGTCAAGGTTTGAAGATAAGGGTTAAACCTTTGAGAACCGAGGTGAGGAGAAATTTCTTCATCCAGAGGGTGATGAATGTGTGGAATTCACTACCACAGAATGCGTTGAGGCCAAAACATTGTCTGATTTCAAGAAGAAATTAGATATAGCTCTTGGGGCTAATATAATTCTCTAAATTTGCACCCCTTTATTGTGGGGTCCACGAGATGTAGAAAAAAGTAGCAGGTAGAAGAAGGATTGGAATGAGACCCTTGCTGAGTGTTAAAATGGGCAGCGCAGGCTTGTAGGGCAGAAGGGCTTCTTTCCCGTGCTGTGTTGTTCTTTTGTTCCTTTTTTGCTCTTTTGTTCTAAAGGAATCAAGGGATATGGGAGGGATGGGGTGAGGGGGAGAGGGGGTGTCACGATATTGAATTTGATAACCAGCCATGTTCAAAATGAATGGCAGAGCAGGCTCGAAGGGCCGAATGGCCTGCTCCTGTTTCTATGTTAAGGTCACCCTCATTAATGAAGGGAGGAATGTAGACTAGGTGGTACATTGTTAAAGGGGATGCAGGAAGGTGGTGGGAGGTGGAGGGGAATGTTTGTATACAGATTTTTGCAGGTTGAGAATATAAAACAGACATATATGCTCTGCATCATTGGTCATCCAGCAGTAGATTCCAGCAGCAAGGAAGGTACGGTCAACTCTTATCAAACGTAGGCTAAACCTTAGCTGGAATATTGTCCTATTCTGGGCTACACAACCTCAGGAAGAACATCAAGACCTTGGAAAGGATGTGGAGGGTAACAGAGATGAGTAACATCAGTGAATGTGGAGAGACTGGGAGAAGTTGGATAAACTAAATAAAGTTTATTATTAGGAAAGATTAGGAAAAGATTTGGTTACTCAAACAGGTGCCAGGGTGTGGTGACTAGGGGAATTTCACAGTAACTTCATTGCAGTGTTAATGTAAGCCTTAAAGAACAAAGAACAAAGCACAGGAAACGGTCCCTTCGGCCCAACGAGCCCACGCTGCCACCTCTATGTTTCCACTCCTACCCATGATCTCAGTCTATGTTTATAGATCTATGCATTGGAAGCAAATTTGAGACAATTTAGGGAGAATTTGTTCTGCCAATCAGCCTAAGAGCACATCTTTGGGATGTGGGAGGAAACCGGAGCACCCGGAGAAAACCCACGCAAGCATGGGGAGAACGCGCAAACTCCCACAGACACAGGCTCAAATCCATGTATCTGCACAGCACAGCCATAGTCACTGAGCTGTTGTGTTGCCCATCAAATGGTTCAGGTCTTACTTGTGACTTATAAATAAACTTTACCTTTACCTTTGAAGGAGAGATTTGGGGTAGCACTGTGGCTTAGCACTGCTGCCTTACAGCGTCAGGACCTGGGTTCGATTCTTGTCTTGTGTTACTGTCTGTGCAGAATCTGCACTTTCTCCCTGTGTCTCCAGTTTCCTCCCACGGTCCAAAACACGTGCTGGTAAGGAGCATTGGTCATGCTAAATTCTCCCTTAGTGTACCCAAACACGTGCCGGAATGTGGTGACTAGGGTGTGATTGTGATCAGTGCCAGCTCGATGGGCCAAATGGCCTTCCTCTGCACCATAGGGATTCTGTGATTTTCACTGTAACTTCTTTGCAGTGTTAATGTAAGCCTACTTGTGACACTAATAAATATAAAGGAGAAATTCTTTCTCATGGCAAAGGTTCGGTTATGAGAGGATTCCGATTTAAGGAGACTGGCAAAAGAATCATCAGGGAAATGAAGGCACATTTTTTTCAGCAAAGAGATATTGAGACCCACGATGCGCTGGCTAAGAGACTGTTGGAAGCAGAGTGGATAGCAACTTTCAAAAGCAAATTGAGTATATACTTGAAAGGTAAGATTGCCAGGGTTATAGGGAAAGAGTAAGTGGAATTAGTGCTTTCAAAGAATTGTCACAGGATAATGGGCTAATGGCCTCCTTCTGTAGTGTATTATCAATGGCTCTATGCAAGCGTATTCAAACAAATCCCACCTCATTCATTACGTAACATTACAGGGTCTGAAATCAACAGGTTCGTCTCTTTAGTTTGAGATATAACTTTCTTTTCCACACGAGATAAGCAGACCTGGTGATGGTCAGGATTTAATGGGTTTTACAGGGATGGCTTTGAATCCCTCATCGTTCTTTGCAACTCAGAGCTAATTAGGAGCATTTTTGTTGCTGTTAATGAGATGGAATACAAATATTGTTTGTAATCAACAATGGTTATCTGACTGTTAATGATGTCTTGTGGGGTTTATACACAAAGGAAGAATTCTCCACAGCATTGTTAGCCAGGGCAGTATACAGTATCTTTGTTTGTGACCTGTGTACAGGGCCAAAGGGAATCTCTACGATGCTGCATTCTTTACCTGCACAGTGAGTCAGGAAGCAAACTGGTCATCTCTGTAAAACCAAATGCGGCATGGTGGTACAGTGGTTAGCACTGCTACCTCACAGTACCAGGGATATGGTTCAATTCTGGCCTTGGGTGACTGACTGTGGTGATCGGTGGGGTTGTGGGGGAGTCTGTTACCTCTCTGCATGTGATTGGTGGAGCTGGGAAGGGGAGGGGGGCCCACGATTGATCTGGTTAGCAGACGGGTGGGGGGGGGGGATGTGGGAATCATAGAACATAGAACATTACAGCGCAGAACAGGCCCTTCGGCCTTCGATTTTGTGCCAACCAATTATGAAAAAAGCAATGACCCTCCAAACTAAACCATTCCCTTCTCTTCCATAAACTTATCAACTAACCTCTTAAACGCCACCAAACTTGGCGCATCTACAACTGCCGCAGGCAGGGCATTCCACTCCCTAACCACCCTCTGGGTAAAGAACCTACCTCTGATATCCGTCCTATAACTACCACCCCTTAATTTAAAGCTGTGTCCCCTCGTGCGAGCTTTCTCCATCCTAGGAAAAAAGCTATCACTGTCCACCCTATCTAAACCTCGAACCTTATATGTTTCGATAAGGTCTCCTCTTAGCCGCATTATTTCTAACGAAAACAACCTCAAATCCCTCAGCCTCTCCTCATAAGACCTGCCCTCCATACCTGGCAACATCCTGGTAAACCTCCTCTGTACCCTCTCCAATGCCTCCACATCTTTCTTATAATGTGGGGACCAGAACTGCACACAATACTCCAAGTGCGGCCGCACTAGAGTTTTGTACAGTTGCAACATGACGTTGTGGTTCCGAAATTCAATCCCCCTACCAATAAAAGCTAAGACTCCGTATGCCTTCTTAACAACCTTATCGACTTGACTGCCTACTTTCAGGGATCTATGCACATATACACCAAGATCCCTCTGTTCATCAACACTATTAAGAATCCTACCATTAGCCCTATACTCTACACATTTATTATTCCTGCCAAAGTGCATTACCTCACACTTTTCCACATTAAACTCCATTTGCCACCTCTCAGCCCAGCTCTGCAACTTGTCCAAGTCTTTCTGCAAACTATAACAGTAATGAATCAGTAATGTTGTGGGGGTGGGGCAATATTTGTGGCAGGGGGGGCAATGTGGGGCAGGGGAACGTTTTTCTATCTTTATTTTTCTGTGCGTGCGCAGTTGGAGATTGGATCTACAGCATTTCGGGCACATTAGCCTACTGGCTGGTGCAACGCAATTCTGAATCACTGCTATCTTTTCAGGCAGAGTGTGTATGGGGGGGGGGGGGCCCTGAGAATGGGTCAAAAAGTCGGATCTGAAACACTCCCAGATTCGAGTCTATCCAGCACTTAGAATGAAGAAGGTTAAGGCCCCCTGTTTTACTTTCTGTAAATATCTTGAAACAAGAATTATTCTATCTGATTTGATATCCGTCCATTTCTGAACTTCCCAAACCGGGGAGAGCGTGGGGCAGTGAGAAGTCCCAAAAGATTATTCCAGGCAAAAGATAAAAGCCAGGGAACAGATGTAGAACTAAAATGAGTTAAAGAAAAGAACAGAGTAATAGGTTCCAAATTCATGGAAAGGTTTCAAGGAGCAGATTTTAAATCAAATTGGAGCAAGATGTGCTCTGAAGATCCAAGAGGGCACACAAAGAAAGTGTGCATTGAGGGCCACTGGGGCAAAGGTACCCCTTCAGATGGCACTATTCTGCTTGGCACAGCCAAAAATCTGAGATTTTACATGGAAAGTGAAGTGTGGAGGTTCTCGGAGAAACACAACAAGAAGTCTCACAGTCCCAGGTTAAAGTCCAACCAATTTATTTGCCCCTGTCCAACACCGGCATCTCCACATCATGGTTCTTGGAGATCCAGGGAAGAAAAATCTCAGAGGGTGAGAATGAAATCCTGCGAATTGGGTCACTGTTAAAGTGAGATTTGAAGAGAATTCCAAGGTGTGATCTTCAAATGTGGTGCTTGGAAACTCTGGCGAGAAAGGTGAAGTTTCGGTGGGAGTGACTGGTTTACAATGTGACAAATGTCTGGGTGGGTTTTTTTTTGGAAAATCCATACAATCGATTTTGCTCATATCTGTCAACTGTTGTGTAGTGGGGTGTGTCCCAGCACAATTCAACTCATAGATACACACTTACCCTGAATGTTAGCGTTGTTACAATCCCAACTGAGAGCACTACTGTACGTTGTCTCCACTGTGGGAGGAAACTGGAGTACCAGAGGAAACCCACGCAGACATGGGGAGAATGTGCAGAATCCACACAGACAGTGACCTAAGCTGGGAGTCGAACCCAGGTCCCTGACACTGTGAGGCAGCAGTGCTAACCGCTGTAGCACCGTGCCTCCCAGGGCTAAGAGATTTCAGAGGCTGGATTAGCACAATCTGTGCTGGGTGTCCAGCCCTCAGTGCCTCTCTCAGCACCGGATTTCTAGTGTCGTCTGCTGCAGAAATAGGTGTAGAGTTGTATTAGGCATGCAAAGGAGAATGCAGATCTAATTGGACAGAGGCACCAGAGTTTTAGGTGCAATATTAAAAATATAATCTGCACTGAGAGTACATTGTGCAGATGGTATGCAATAATGTTTCTTAAAAAAAACTGCATCAGTATCAAAACTTGCATTTGCAAAACATATCCAGATTGCATTTCACTTTGCATAAACTGTCTTGTAGATATTTAGAGGGACAACTAGCAATTGAATTCAGAAAAATGTATCTTCAGACTTCACGGGAATACAAATTGCTCCCCATGGTCGCAGAACATGGTGACCAATTAGCTACTGCCAATTAGTAAATTAGCCATGGGGTAATAATTGTCCTAATTGGAAAAGGTTTAATTAGCGGCTGCTCTGTGTCTGGAGCTCCCCCAGGGTCCTGCCTGCTCAATGGAGGGTTTGCCCACCTCAGTGGATTCCCAATTAACCGGTGCGGTTGTAAAAATAACTGGACTGGTTTTGTGTTGTTTTTCCAGTGTTATGATCATGATTATACTTTGTGGTGTACAAATGTTTTTTAAATCACATCTGGATAACTTGACACAAAAGAAGTTGATTGTTGCTCAGCGGTTAATAAATAACAGCTGTTAATAAGATTAACGTATTAAACCGGCCTCCCATCCATTGATTCTGTCTACGCTTCCCGCTGCTTCATCAAAGCAGCCAGTATAATTAAGGACTCCACGCACCCCGGACATTCTCTCTTCCACCTTCTTCTGTCAGGAAAAAGATACAAAAATCTGAGATCACGTATCAATTGACTCAAGAACAGGTTCTTCCCTGCTGCTGTCAGACTTCTGAATGGCCCTATTTCATATTAAGTTGATCTTTCTCTACACCTTCGCTATGACTGTAAAGCGACATTCTGCACTCCTTTCCTTCCCTACGAACGGTATGCTTTGAGTGTATAGTGCGCAAGAAACAATATTTTTTATTGTATATTACTACATGTGACAATAATAAATCAAATCAAAACCAAAATATTATAAGGAGGCCAGGAATCTCTTTATTTAGCTTTTAATACATATCGATTATCCGAGATTTTAACAATGCCTAGGTCCACTCTGATGCAAACGGTCACACAGATGCAACATCTCACCAGAATTGGGAACTGAAATTCTCGTGACAGTGTGTTAGTAGATTTGGCCTAAAAACCCAGCGATGCATCCGGAGAGATTCTGGGGATGATTCTCCCATCCCACTGCCTGAAGTTTTTAGCACAATAGCCTGGGAGATTTCAGTGGGGTTGGATTAGCGCGAGTGCCTTTCCCAGCTCCAGATTTCTAGCAGCGTCAGTTCCGCACTGGAAAAGGGAGCTACATTCAGCATGCAAAGAAGCAAGCAAAGATTAAAGAACATTCTTATTGAATGGCGGGGCAGGCTCGAGGGGCTGGATGGCCTACTCCTACTCCTATTTCTTATGTTACGTAATACACCATAGAAAACAGGCCCTTCGGCCCTACAGGCCCATGCCGCCTATTTCAATACTTAGTGAGTGCCTCATTCCAATCCTCCTTCTACCTACATCTTTTGTCCACATCTCATGGACTCCACAATAAAGGGGTACAAATTTAGGGAATTATATGTATACCAGATTAAGGGAGATCCAATTAAATCTAATTTAAGTATCATTAATGGGCCGGAACTGAAGTCTCTGGACCGGCTAGTCTCTCCCCTAACCTGTCACAAGTGGTTCACTCCAGCAGGGATTACAGTAACTCCTCATTTTTGGGGAGTAGTGGCCCAGCCCCAGTGGAGTGAAGGGCGGCTATCGAAGCCCCCAGGGAGTGGGGCAGTGTATGGGTGATGCACCCTGCGCATTGGCACCTTGGCAGTGCCAGTCTGGCTCCCTTGCCACTGCCCAAAGGGCAAAGCGCCAATGCCCAGGGAGCATCTTGGCACTGTCCCTCAGGCGTGGGGCAATGGGGATGGGGTCTGGGGCTTGGGGCCTCAATAGAGGTCTAATGGGTATGGGGTCTGGGGCTTGGGGCCTCAATAGAGGTGGGAGGTGGAAGTCCCGCTACCAGTCTGCATACAGATCACAAGCAAAGGGAGGGAGGCCAGCAATTGGGGCTGGCCATTGGGGTGGTGGGGTTTTGGCCTGCTGCGGGGGGGAAGAGGGGGGATGGTGCGTAGGGTCAGGGGTGTTGAATGGGAGATAGGGGCTGCAGGGAGGGGGCAGTGATTGAGGCAGGCTGGCCTGGGAACGTTCAGGGGGGGCCAGCGATCAGACTTTTGAATGGCCCTATTTCACATGAAGTTGATCTTAGCTATGAGTGTGACACTACATAGTTGGAGGGCCAGCACTGTGGGGGAGAGTTAATTCGGTCAGAATATAAAAATAGATTGTAAAAATTTCTACAAATATGTAAAATGAAAAAGAGTGGCAGAAGTAAACATTGGTCCTTTAGAGGATGAGAAGGGGGATGTAATAACTGGAAATGAGAAAATGGCTGAAGCATTGAGCAGGTATTTTGTGTCAGTCTTCACAGTGGAAGATACAAATAACACGCCAAAAATTGATGACAGGAAGGCTATGGCAGGTGAGAACATAGAAACTATCATTATCACGAAAGAGCTAATGTTGAGCAAGTTTAGTGGGGCTAAAATGGTTATTGGATAGGCACATGGAACATACCAGAATGATAGGGAGTGGGATAGTTTGATCTTGGGTTCGGACATAGTTCGGCTGAAGGGCCTGTACTGTGCTGTACTGTTCGATGTTCTACGTCTGAAGGTAGACAAGTCTCCTGGTCCTGTTGGAATGCATCCCAGGGTACTAAAAAAGATGGCAGGAGAAATAGCAAACACATTAGTGGTAATTTACCGAAATTCGCTTGTCCCTGGGGTGGTTCCCACAGATTGGAAAACAGTAAATGTTTAAAACAGGAGGTAGATAAAAGGCGGGTAACTATAGACTAGTTAACTTCTAAAGTAGGGAAAATGCTTGGATCTATCATCAAGAAAGAAATAGCAAGACATCAAGATATAAATTGTCCCGCTGGTAAGACGCAGCATGGTTTCACAAAGGGAAGGCCATGTTTGACTAATGTGGTGGAATTCTTAGAGAACATTACATATGCAGTGGACAATGGGGAACCTGTGGATGTGATGTATTTGGATTTCCAGAGGACATTTGACAAGGTGCCGCACCAAAGACTGTTACGTAAGATAAAAGTGCACGGTGTTACAGGTAATCTGTTTGCATGAATAGTGGATTGGTTAAATTAACTAACAGAAAGCAAAGAATGGGGGTAAATGTGTGTTTTTCTGGTTGGTGATCAGTGACTAGTGGTGTGCCTCAGGATCAGTCTTGGGACTGCAATTCTTTACGATTTACAGAGATGATTTCGAGTTGGGGATTTCGAGTTGTGTGAAAATTCACAGATGACACGAAGATGAGTGGAAGAGCAAAGTGTGCAGCGGATGCTGAAAGTCTACAAAGGGAAATAGATAGTCTAAGTGAGTGGGCGAGGGTCTGGCAAATGGAATACAATGTTAGTAAGTGTGAGGTTATCCATTTTGGTAGGAATAACAGCAAAATGGATTATTATTTAAATGGTAAAAATTAGCAGCATGCTGCTGTGCAGAGGGCCCTAGTGTCCTTTTGCATGAATCACAAGGAGTTGGTTTGCAGACGCAGCAGATAATTAAGAAGGCAAATGGAATTTTGTCCTTCATTACTAGAGGGATGGAGTTTAAAAATAGGGAAGTTATGTTGTAACTGTATAAGGTGCTGGTGAGGCCACACTTGTGTACAGTTTTGGTCTCCTCATTTGAGGAAGGATATACTGGCACTGGAGGGGATGCAGGAGAGATTCACTAGGTTGATTCTGGAGTTGAGAGGGTTGGCTTCTGAAGAGAAATTGAGTAGACTGCGACTCTATTCATTGGAATTCAGAAGAATGAGGGGGGATCTTATAGAAACATATAAAATTATAAAGGGAACAGATAAGATAGAAGCAGGGAAATTGTTTCCACTGGCGGGTGAAACTAGAACTAGGGGCATAGTCTCAAAATAAGGGGGAACGGATTTAGGACTGAGTTGAGGAGGAATTTTGTTTTGAAACTGTGGAATTCCCTGCCCAGTGAAGCAGTTGAGGCTACCTCATTGAATGTTTTTAAGGCAAATATAGATAAATTTTTGAACAGTAAAGGAATTAAGAGTTGTGGTGAGTGGGTGGGTAAGTGGAGCTGAGTCCATAAGATCAGCCAAGACCTTATTGAATGGCGGAGCAGGCTCGAGGGGCTAGGTGGCTTACTCCTGCTCCTAGTTCTTATGTTCTTATCTTCTCTATGAGAGATGTTAAGCTAACTTTTTGTCTTCCTCCATTTTTGAATAGTTATAGAGTCATTGAAGTTTACAGCACGGAAACAGGCTCTTTGGACCGACTATTCCTTGACGTTCTTTTTTTAAACCCCTAATGTAGTCCCAATTGCCCACATTTGGCCCATATCCCTCTATACCCATTGTACCCATGTAACTGTCTAAATGCTTTTTAAAAGACAAAATTGTACCCGCCTCTACTACTACCTCTAGCAGCTTGTTCCAGAGACTCACCACCCTCTGTGTGAAAAAGTTGCCCCTCTGAACACTTTTGTATCTCTCCCCTCTCACCTTAAACCGATGCCCTCTAGTTTTAGACTCCCCTACCTTTGGGAAAAGATATTGACTATCCAGCTGATCTGTGCCCCTCATTATTTTATAGACCTCTGTAAGATTGACCCGCAGCTTCCTATGCTCCAGAGAAAAAAGTCTCAATCTATCCAGCCTTTCCTTATAACTTAATCCATCAAGCCCCTAGTAAATCTCTTTTTTGCACTCTTTCTAGTTGAATAATATCCTTTCTATAATAGGGTGACCAGAACTGTACACAGTATTCCAAGGCTTTAACAATGTCTTGTACAACTTCAACACGAATAGCATTCGCCATTTTAATAAGTTAAGATTAAAATATGCCTCCTGTTGCATATTCTACAATGTTTCAGCATCCACAACCTTAAATAGTATTTAAGAGTATCTTCAATTATTATATAGTTATAAATAGTTGGATCCTTACATAATTAGTGCCCTGTTGGGATTCAATCCCCAGAATAACAAGTCACCTAAAATAAATATGGCCCGGACAAGTAGCTGAAGAGAATCAAAAGCTTTAATGACTTGAGCTTTGATGAACTCCCAGACATAATTCTTTTGGAGTTCCTTATTGAGCCGGTGGCAAGTGTTACAGGTAACTGAACAGTGATAACTGTGTCAATGCTGTCTCTCTCCCTCTCCCTGTTTTTACATACTCATTCTTGGGATGTGGGCATTTATTGCCCATCTCAAGATGTCTTCACCCAGGTTTGACGCACGAAGTTGGCTGTTTAAGGTCAACCATGACAAGAGAAAGTCAGTTTGTCGATGGACAGCAACGCCTGAGTCTGCTCCAGAGGCTAGTGTGTTTGAGTTTTGTTTTCAACGTCAATTACAATTCTATCCCTTGGATGTATAGTACGGGTCACTTCATAGTGAAATTCTTTAAAGATAAAAGCTAGACTGGTTTCTCTCTTCTACAAAATACTGGAAGAATGTGATTTATTTTACAGAGGTGTGATTCACAGGTACTCCGATTTGACCGAAGCAGTTGCTTTGTCCTTTCTCTCTCGCTCTCAGTTTATATCGGCGGGAAATTGAGGAGAAACTTCTTTTACCCAGAGAGTGGGCAGAATGTGGAATGTGGAATGTGGTCTGTAGGGAGAAGTGAGCGAAAGATGTCAGAGAGAAATGATTTGTAGTTTATGTTGATATGATAGGTTGGGAGGAGAGTGCTATGATCCAGGAATCCATGCATCAACCTGTTTCCCTGATGTACAGACCATGACCCAAGCCTCCTGGTCAGTGTTGGGAGTGCTGCTTCCAGCATAGATCAGACCAGATGGCAGGTAGATGAGATGGGATATCAGGTTCAGTCATAGTGTGGGAGAAGGGGGGTACAAAGGTGGGGTATCAGAGTGGATATTCGGGGCTCAGTCTTTTGTTACTCATTTGTGGGACATAAGCTGGATTCGATTCCTGGCTTGGGTTCACTGTTTGTGTGGAGGTTGCATGTTCTCTGTTTGTCTGAGTGGGTACTTCCCACAGTCCAAAGATGAGAATTAGGTTGCTAGGCTGTGCTGAATTGATCCACAGTGTCCAAGGTTATGTGGATTAGTCATGGGAAATGTGTTGATATAGGGATAGGGCAGGAATTGGTCCTGAGTTAGGTGATTTTTGGAAAGTAGGTACAGACTTGATAGGTCAAATGCCCTCCTTCTGAAAACTGTCAGCATTCTATGTTTTTATGGATCCTGTGGATCACTCACAAAGTCAGTATTTACGCTTTGTCCCTAAAGTTCTTTGGGAAGGTGGTGATGAGCCATGCTCTGGAACAATTGCAGTCTCTATGCATAGGTACACCCACAATACTATTAGGGAGGAGGGTCCAGGACTTTGACCCAGTGACGGTGCAGGAATGGTGATATATTTCCAAATCAGGATGCTGAGTGACTTGGAGGGGAACTTCCAGGTGGTGACATTCCCATGTACTGCTACCCTTGTCCTTATTGATGATAGCATGGCCATAAGTTTGGAAGGTGCTGTCTATGGAATATCACAAGGAATGTTATATGGAATTCAATTGTATTATGACCACTTTTTCCTGGAGGATTATTTTACTATCAGATTACTAATTAAACCTGTCCCATTGCACAATACTAGATCTAAAATAACTTATCCCTGGCTGGTTTTACAATGTACTGTTGCAAGAATATTTTACAAACTCGCGTCCCAGGCAACTTGCCAATTGGATTTGCCCCTTCAATATAAAGACTAAAGTTCTCCCTCAATTATTATATCGCTTTTGATACAAGCACCGATTTAATTCTCTGTCCAATAGTATAGCTAATATCTGGGTGGCACAGTAGTTAGCACTTCTGCCTCACAGCGCCAGGAGCCTGTGAATTGAAACTTGGGTTACTGTCTGTGTGGAGTCTGCACATTCTCCCTGTGTCTTCATGGGTTTCTTCTGGGTACTTGATTTCCTCCCACAATCTAAAGATGTGCAGGATAGTTGATTGGCCATGCTAAATTGACTCAAGTGTCAGGAGGATTAGTAGGATAAATATGTGGGGTTCTGGGACTAAGGCTTGGGTGGGATTGTGATCGGTGCCGTCTTGATGGGCTGAATGGCCTCCTTCTGCACTGCAGAGATTCTACGGTTTTTATATCTCGGCTAATGATGTCAATGCTGTGTCATGGTGCTAGGGATTTGGGTTCAATTCCTGATTTGGGTCACTGTATGGAGTCTGCACATTCTCCCTGTATCTCTGTGACTTTCCTTAATGTGCTCCAGTTTCCTCCCACACTGGGTGAGGTTGACTGACCATGCTAAATTGACCCAAGTATCAGCAGGATTAGGAGGGTAAATATATGGGATTGCAGGAATAAGGCTCGGGTGGGATAGTGCTTGGTGCAGAGTCGATGGGCTCAATGGCTTCCTTCTGCACTGTAGGATTTCTACGATTCTATCCGGGATTCTATAAGTTCCACTGAAGAAATGACAAAATATTTCCAAGTCAGGGTGATGTGTGCCTTGAGGGAAACTCAATGCTCCAACTCACTAAGACAATGAAGCATTTCCACAGTTCAGCTCTCTCGCTGATCCCTTCGAGTTTGTAACACAATAATTTTAAACAAAAGCCAATAACTACCTGCAGAAAATAGCCTGAAATGCTAATATTGATATTTCTGTTGCAGTTATATTTTCTTTCCTGCTGTGCACTCAAATTCTTAATGGAAATTGCCTTGAGATTTTCTAACCAGATACATGAAATGTTCAATTGTGATTGCTGCATTTAAGCTAATGTTTGTTCAGTGCTAATCTAGTAGTTTCCTGATTGTTTTCCTTTGATTACAAGTGGGTAATGTACACTGATTAAATCCCTCACTCAGAGAAACAAACTCTTCAAAGAACACAAGGTCCTCTGCTTGCTCATGTTCGAGGTTTGGGGTATTGGTAGCAGAACATACGCAGGAACAGCGTGATATATCTGCTGTTTGAAATAGTGTTCCCTGAACACAAGACAACCCAGTTCTGATGGGAGCTTATTTTACATTCGTTCTTGGGATTTTGGGTTTCACCAGCAAGAGGTGGATCCCTGGATGCCCTTGAAGAGGTGATGTGAGTCTCCCACAATGCAGTCTGTCTTTGTGAAGAGGGAATTCCGGGATTCTTGCCCAGTAAACACGAATGAGAACTCACCCATTGGGCGGCATGGTGGCACAGTGGTTAGAACTGCTGTCTTACAGGGTCAGGGATCTGGGTTCGATTCCGGCTTTGGGTTACTCTGTGTGGAGCCTGCATGTTCTCCCCATGTCTGCGTGGGTTTCCTCTGGGTTCTCCAGTTTCCTCTCAAACTCCAAAGATGTGTAGGTTAGGTTGATTGGCTATGCAAATCTGCTCCTTAGTTTTCTAAGTTTTCTGGGTTGGGGAGATTCCCATAACAGGCGGGACAGGAAAACTCCGCCTTTTGTGCCTATTTTATCAAAACTGTTCATAATTTCAAAGATCTCGCTTTGTCCACCTTTCAGCCTTCAGTTCTCAAGAGAAAGGAGACCCAGCCTAGACCTCAGCCCTTCATAGAATCCCCACAGTCCAGAAGGGGGCCATTTGGCCCATCGAGTTTGCACCGACTCTCCCACCTGCCCTATTCCTGTAACCCCAAAATTTAGCCAACAAATCCCTCTAAACCTACACGTTTTGAGACACTAAGGGGCAATCTATGTCATTTATTGCAAGGGAAAATCCCTGGATAAATATACCCCGTAAGAAGTCTCACAACCCCAGGTTAAAGTCCAACAGGTTTATTTGGTACCAGATAAACTTGTTGGACTTTAATCTGATGTTGTAAGACTTCTTACTGTGTTTATCCCAGTCCAACGCCGGCATCTTCACACCATAGATATACCCTGGCCTATTTGACATTATCCTTCCCCTTTATATGCACTTTTCTCCAGTGTTGCTGTACCATATTTATACCACGGTGACCAGAACTGAATGTTTCATTCCAAATGTGGTCAGGCTGAGGTTCAATATAAAGTCGATATAACTTCCCAGTTCATTTGATCATTGTTCCTTTCAAGTGGCTTCAAACAGCTTGCAATGTTAAAGGTGCTACCTGGAAGCAAGCAATTACTATTGCCTGCGTTCTTTGACCCTTTAAGACTGTTCATTTCTCACTTTGCACAGTCCAGTAACTCGGGTTTAAGTTTTTGATAGGAAAGTAATTTGACAATGCCACAGTGGCACAGTTGTTAGCACTGCTGCCTTACAGTGCCAGGGACACAGGTTCAATAGCAGGTGACTGTCTGGATGGGGTTTGCGAGTTCTCTCCGTGTCTGTATGGGTTTCCTCTGGGTGTTCTGGTTTCCTCCCACATTCCAAAGATGTGAGGGTTAGATTGTTTTGCTGTGGTAAATTGCCCCTTAGCATCAAGGTAAATACGTGGGGTGTTTTTTGTTCATTTGTGGGACATGAGCATCGCCTGCATTTATTGCCCATGCCTAGTTGCCCTTCTTCAGAGGGGCAATTGAGAGTCAACCACATTGCTGTGGCTCTGGAGTCACAGGTAAAGACAACAAATTTCCTTCCCTAAAGGATATTAGTGAGCCAAATAATTTTTTTCCAAACAATCGACAATAGTTTCATGGTGATCATTGGATGCTTAATTCCAGAAATTTTCATTGGATTCAAATTCCACCATCTGCTGTGGTGGGATTCGAACCTGGGTCCCCAGAGCATTAGCTGAATTTCTGGATTAATAGTCTGAGAATGCCAGTAGGCCATCACCTAGTGGGGGTTACGAGGATAGGGTTTGGGTGGGATTGTTGGTGCAGGCTCGATGGGCCAAATGGTCTCCACCTGCACTGTAGGGGGTTCTACCAACTTTGTTAGTTCTTGTTGCCCTGTGGTCTCACTCACCCTGTCTGACCTTTATTCCCCTTTGTCTCTGTAGATGGTAAGGCCACATGGCGGACATCAATCACAATGGCTCCCTTCACGATGAATTCATCCTGCTCGGATTCCCAGGGTTCAAAGGGTCTGAAAGTCTCCTCTCTGCTCCATTCCTCCTGGTCTACTTCGTAACGTTGATAGCAAACTCCGGCATTGTGCTGGTGATCGTTCTGGACCGGAGTTTGCACTGCCCCATGTACACCCTCATATGCTGCCTGTCGGTTGTGGATATCATTGTCAGCTCCATCGTGGTCCCCAAGATGTTGCTCAGCTTCCTGTTCAACCTGAAGGCCGTTTCCCTGGCCGCATGCCTGGCCCAGATGTTCCTTGTTCATTTTTGGTCCTCTGCAGAATCCACCCTGCTCTTGCTGATGGCTATTGACCGCTTTGTGGCGATTTGTAACCCCCTGCGCTACCCTGCGGTTATTACAAACACAGCCCTGCTTAAACTGGGCACCCTTTCTCTCATTCGGAATGGGGTGGCCATGTCCATTCTCATCATACTGGCTTCCCCACTCCCATTCTGCAAGTCCAACATCATTTCCCATTGTTATTGCGAGCACATGGCCCTGGTGAAGCTGGCTTGCGCTGACACGACCCTGAACAGTGTCATGGGTTTGCTATTTGCTTGTGGAATAATTGGCTTTGACAGTGTTTGCGTCCTCTTGTCCTACTGCAGGATAGTCACCACCGTTGTCAAAATCCCCTCGGCAGAGTCCCGTCGCAAGGCGTTTCACACTTGCTGCACCCATTTGCTGGTGATCGCGTTCTGTTACCTGACTGCCTTGTTCTCGTTCCTGACCCACCGCGTGGGGCGGGTTCCGGCGGATATCCAAGTGTTGCTGTCTGTCATGTACCTCATATTGCCCTCAATGGCCAACCCCATCATATACGGGATGAGGACCAAAGAGATAAGGGAACGGCTCCTGAAAAGGTTCAGAGGACGAAGGGTTAAAACCAGAGTTCAGGTCGTGGCCTCTGTAACTCGCTGAGGAGATAAGGTTTCTGCTGACCGGCTGAAAAACCGTGGGGAACAGTATTTATACTGTCACAGTATAGCAGCTAGTTCATTAACATTATGTGTAATTCCGCGATTGGACAGCACTTTGAGTGTGTTAATATCTAAACCAACAACCAATGTAAGATAATCATTGGGCATCACTTTCTGAACCATCCTGAGTGCGTTAATAACTACACCAACAATGAATGTAAGATAATAATTGGGCAGCACTTTTTGAACCATCCTGAGTGTGTCAATAACTACACTAACAACCAATGTAAGATAATTATTAGGCAGCATTTTCTGAACCACACTGAGTGCGTTAATAACTACACCAACAACCAATTTGTTTTTTCAGTTGAGCTCGGAACATGGCGCATTCACACATGTTAGAAATGACATTGAATCAGACACAGAAATCCAATATCATCATAGAATCCCTACAGTGCAGAAGAAGACCATTGAATCTACGCTGATCACAATCCCACCCAAGCCCTATCCCCGTAATCCCACTCTGCTAATCTCCTGTCACTAGGGTCAATTTAGCATGGCCAATCCACCTAACCCGCACATCTTTAGAATGTGGGAGAACACCGGAGCACCTGGAGGAAACCCACGCAGACACGAGGAAAATGTGTAAAGTCCACACAGATAGCAAAGTGAGGCTGAAATTGAATCTGAGTTACCCGCACTGGGAGGTGGCAGCAGTAACCATTATGCCACCGTGCCCCCCAACACCCGCTGCTAATTGAACTAATAAACAGCCTCAAAATTTAACTTTGTCAAGCTATTTGAACACAATGTACAATTTTTGTTCCCTTATTGAATGGAAGATATATTACCATTGGAGGCAGTTTAGAGCTGATTTATTAGAATGATCCCAGGTTTGGAGGGACTGCTTTATGAGGAAAAATTGAACAGGTTGGGTTTGTACATAGTTCAGATATGATTGAAACACAAGATTTTTAGAGGGGTTAAGCAGGATATGGTGGTATGGTGATACAGTGGTTAGCACTGCTGCCTCACAGGTTCAATTCTGGCCTTGGGTCACTGTCTGTGTGGAGTCTGCACATTCTCCCCATGTCTGTGTGGGTTTCTTCCACGTGTTCCGGTTTCCTCCCACAGTCCAAAAATGGGTGCTTAGATGGATTGGCTATGCCAAATTGACCCTAGGTCTGGTGGGGGGTGGGGGGTGGTGGGTAGGGGGGGATGGTCACAGGAATAGAGCCTGGGTGGGATCGTGGTTAGTACAGACTTGGGTTGAATGGCTTCTTTCTGTGCTGTGGGGATTCAATGATTCTATTCCATGAAATGCTGGGAGGATGTTTCCACTCATCATAGAGCGTTGGACTAGATGGCGGAGTCATAGAAGCAGGAGTAGGCCATTTGGCCCCTCGAGCCAGCTCTGCCATTCATTCTGACCACGGCTGATCATTGAATTCAATATCCTGATCCCTCTTCTCCCCATATCCCTTTGATCCCTTTAGCCCCAAGAGCTGTACTTAATTTCTTCTTGAAATCGGACAACATTTTGGCCTCAACTACGGTTGGTGGTGGCTACAACTCTACAAACTAAAGGCATATACTCCAGCCTGGTGCCCTTTTGAATCACCCAGATCTTGGGGAACCTTTTGATCTATTGCTTGCTCTATAGCAAAACCTTGATGAATCAGAGTTCATTTGTATAAACACAGCAATCCTGCATTTGTTCTGATGAATACAAGATGAAAAACTTCAAGAGCACCTCTCCCCCTTTTCAAAAATCTTCACATTCTCTACTATCAAACAACGTAGAAAATAAGAGCAGAAATAGGCCATTTGGCCCTTTGAGCCTGCTCCACCCTGCTGACCCATTAACTGAACGCACTCTCCCACATTCTCCCCATACGTCATGGCACCTTTAGGATGTAGAAATCTATCAATGTGATCGGTTGACTGGTTGTATTGAGGTCGGTTACAACACAAACTATTTCATTACTTTTGGAATGCAGCTATTTTTGGAATGGAATTTGCTGCGATAGGTTGTACCTAAATCAATATTTCAATTAAAGCTTTGAACTGTTTATAAATCTTTAGTTTGTTCAATAATCCAGAAAGATACTTGGATCTGGACTCTTCAAACTGAGTCAATGCATGGAATCGAGAACAGAAAATTCTGGAAAATCTCAGCAGATCGGACAACATCCTCCCTCCCTCTCTCCTTCCCTCCGTGCCTCCCTCCCCATCTTCTTCCCTTTCTCTCTCCCTCCCTCCCTTCCTGCTTTCCCTCTACCTCCACAAATTCTTTCGTCAGAGCCAGGGTCAATTCCTGGTTTTCCAAATTAACTGGATTATACATTCCACCGCCTGCTGTGGTGGGATTTGAACCCACATCCCTAGAACTGTAGTCTGGGCCTCTGAATTATGAGGCTTGTGACGTTTCTACTGCAACACAGTCTCTGGACACTTGGAAGGACAATGGAAACAAATCCAATTATAACTTTCAAAAGAAAATTGAACAACTAACTGAGGTGGGAGGTGGCACAGTGGTTAGCACTGCGGTCTCACAGCACTAGGGACCTGGGTTCGATTCCCGGCTCGGGTCACTGTCTGTGTGGAGTTTGCACCTTTTCCCCGTGTCTGTGTGGGTTTCCTCCGGGTGTCCCGGTTTCCTCCCACAGTCCAAAGATGTGTGCGTTGGGTGGATTGACCACGTTAAATTGCCCTTCAGTGTCAGGGGGACTAGCTAAGGTAAATATGCTAAGGATTATGGCGATAGGGCTCGAGTGGCATTGTGGTGGGTGCAGACTCGATGGGATGAATAGCTTCATTCTGCAATGTCGGATTTTATCAATTTACAAGACTATGGGGAAATGGGGAGCAGAGAGTGCCACTAATTGGAAAGCCTAACACAGGCACAATGATCCAAAAGATCTCCTCCTGCTTTGTAAGAATCTATGGCTGGAACTTTACCATCAGGCCCACCATGGGGGACGAGGGGCAGACAATGGGAAGGTCCGTGGATTTCAGCTGGGATTTTATAGTTTTGGGATGAGTGAGGCTATAAAATCCAGTCGTGACTTACTCCCCACCTCCCTCCCTCCGTCCCTTCCCATGCCCAGACTTCCTCCCTCCCTACTTCCCCCCTCACTCCCTTTCTAACTCCCCATGTCCCTCCTCCCCTTCTTCCCTTCCTCCCTCTCTCACGGCCTCCCTCCCCATCTCCTTCGCTTCCTCTCTCCCTCCTTCCCTTCCTGCTTTCCCTCTGTCCTCACACACTCTCTCCCCACCCACACCCTCTGTCCCTCCCCACCTGCCTCCCTCTGACTCCACCTCCCTCTCTTCCTGCTTCATCCCCACCTCCCTCCCTCCCTCTGTCCCCACCTCCCTCACTTCCTGCTTCATCCCCACCTCCCTCCCTCCCTCTGTCCCCACCTCCCTCTCTTCCTGCTTCATCCCCACCTCCCTCCCTCCCTCTGACCCCACCTCCCTCTCTTCCTCCCTCCCTTACTCCTTTGCCCCGATTCCCTCCGTCCTCACACATTCTCTCCCCACCCACACCCACTCTCCCTTGTCACCCCCCTCCCTCCCTGCTTCCTCCCCACCTCCCTCTCTCTGAGCCCACTCCCTCTCTTCCTCCCTCCCCAGTCCCTCTTTCCTCCCTCTCTCCTTTGTTCCTCCCTCGTCACTTGTCACCACTCTCTCCCCCACTCTCCCTTTCCCCCTTCCCTCTTCCCCCTCCCCCTCCTTCCCTCCTCCATCTCTGTGCCAACACGGTGAACACCATTTTTATTCTCTTGTAATGAAGCCCAAAGACTTCCCTAGGAGCTCCTAATTATCATCTTAAAGCGTGACTTCCGATCCAACATAATCCCAACAGAGACACAACGGAACTGAGCATTTTTGGTTTAGATAGCCAAAAACAAATAATCTACTCGGGAGAATGAGAAGTCTGTTTGTGTAACAGAAGATTTGAAGTCACCGGACAGTATCGGTGATTTGTAGCTGATTTTGGTAACTGTTTCTGAGTTTATTGAAGCAGAATTGAGACTGAATACATGACAGCATTTGAGCAGCAGGTCACAAAGGACAATTGAGGATGACAGTGTGCGATGGCTGAGTGTAATGTGCTAAGGTATAGATTTTAGCATTCAGAGCTGAGTGAACGCCGACACTAACAATGTAAACTAACAACAAAAAGTGCTGGAAAATCTCAGCAGCTTCTGTGGCGAGAGAGATACAGAGTTAATATTCTGAGTCTGGATGACAGTTCTCCAGAGCTCTGTCTGTACAAAATCTTATTTCCTACACAATCAAAACATTCGTCGGCAACCTCCGACCTCGCCTGTGGCTGGGATTTTCCAGTCCCACTGCACTGACTGGAGTTTTGAATGAGTGCCCAATTCTCCATTCTTGCTGGCAGACTGGAGGGGATGTATGAGTTCGGAGAATCCTGCCCTGGAACTGTTTAAAGTTTATTTATTATCGTCACAAGTAGGCTTACATTAACACTGCAATGAAGCTACAGTGAAAATCCCCTAGTCGCCACACTCCAGCATCTGTTCGGGTACACTGAGGGAGAGTTTAGCATGGCCAACGCACCTAACCAGCACGTCTTTCAGACTGTGGGAGGAAACCGGAGCACCCAGAGGAAACCCAGGCAGACATAGGGAGAATGTGCAGACTCCGCACAGACAATTCTCCCCTCGGCCTTCTTTGTTCCGAGGCAAATAATCCCAGCCTATCCAATCTCTTCTTATGCCTATCAATCCTCTAATCATAAGACAATCACGAAAGGATTTAGAGGATATTTGATACCCCAACACGAGGGTCTCCTTATACCTCATTGGTTTGGAAAGACCTGGGACATCTAAATAAATTAACCTTATTATATTCCTGCACCACCTGTGATCTTCCAGCAGAGGATGATGTTGGTTCAACTTCTGCAGACCAGAAAGCTTGATGTAGAGATGCCAGCATTGGACTGGGGTAAACTCAGCAAGAGGTCTGACAACACCAATTTTATTTGATAGTAAACCTGCTAGCTTTCAGCGTTTGTGCCTTCATCAGGCGAATGAGGTATTCTGGTCCCCAAAAGCACACATATCAGCACAGACAGTTACAGATTGCTGATTAGAATGCGAATCCTTACACCTAACCTGCTATTCAAGTCATAAGGTGGCTAACAATGTGAGTGGAAGGAGCACTGAGCACAGGTTAGAGAGATGTGTATTGTCTCCAGACAGCACAGCAAGTGAGGTTTTTTTACTAACCCAGGCAAGTCTTGGGGGTTACAGATAGTGTGACATGAAGCCAAGATCCTCATGTGTGCGGAACTTGGCTATCAGTCTCTGCTCAGCGATTCTGCGCTGTCGTGTGTCATGAAGGCCCCCTCGAGGAACATTTACCCGAAGGTCGGAAGCCGAATGCCCATGACCGCTGAAGTGTTCGCCCACAGGAAGGGAACTGTTTTGCCTGGTGGTAGTCGAGAAAGGATATCCCGAAGCATGGTACATTGGGGAGACCGTGCAGATACAACGACAGCGGATGAATGAACATCGCTCAACAATCACCATTTGACACATCGAACCTGTTCTGCCATTCAATAACAGAGTTCCGATCTTCAGTTTCAAAGCTACATTCTCTCCCACTCCACATTGAATCTCTTTGGCTTCCAGGAATCCATTGACCTCAGCCCACAATGTACTCCAACACCAGTGGATTTTGAGTGGTTTCTTTCCTGCTTTGATATATCAATTCTTGTGAACCTGCCAAGGGTGGCACCATGGCACAGTGGTTAGCACTGGTTTCTCACAGCGCCAGGGAGCCAGGTTCAATTCCGGCTTCGGGTCACTGTCTGTGTGGAGTCTACACGTTCTCCCCGCATCTGAGCGAATTTCTCCCGGTTTCCTCCCGTGGTCCAAAGATGTGTGGGTTAGGTGGATTGGCCATGACAAATTGACCCTTAGTATCAGAGGGATTAGCAGGGTAAATATGGGGGGGTTATGGGGATAGGGCCTAGGTGGGATTATTGTCAGTGCAGATTCAATGGGCCAAATGGCCTCCTATTGCATTGTAGGATTCTATAATTCAATGATTTTATATGGGGATCCGTTTCAATCCTCTCTTCTCCACACCATGTGACTAGAATCACAGAACCGTGGATGGTTACAGCATGGAAAAAGATAAAGTTTCAAGTTTATTTATCAGTCACAAGTAAGGCTTACATTAACACTGCAATGAAGCTACTGTGAAATTCCCTTCGGCCTGCCGTATCCATTCTGGCCCTCTGCAAGAACAATTCGTCTGCCTTTTTCCCCAACACCATCAATCAATATATTCCAGCTCTTAATCATTCGCCACATGAGAATGCTTTTCCTCCTGTTACTTTAGCCTTAAAGAAAATGGGGTACTCGACTAAACCTCATGTACAGCTTTACAAATTGTAACTACTAAGAATTCCATGTGTGGGTCTCAGAACTTGGACTGACCCTGAACGTAGTGTTGGAAATCCCCCACATAACAGAAGTGGCTGGAATCAGAGAGCGAGAATGATTGCAATTAGTTTATGTGGCATTCCAAGTGCTGAAACCAAGTTCAGATAAGGTAATTGTTGCACAGATGAGAGTCTTTCTTTAACAAAGTCTTGAGGGAATATGGGAATCTTGTAGAAAGAGAGAGCAGGATGGATAAAATTCCAACAATGGTTGAGTCTACTCCAAGACCTTTTATAAAGCAAAGTTTATCAGTCACAAGTAAGGCTTACATTAACACTGCAATTAAGTTACTAAGAAATCACGTCATCTCTCGCCACCAGCTGTGTCACCCCATGCCCCTTGCCTTTGGCCTGCTGACATCCCCACCTATGTAAACCATGGGTCTCCGACGCCAGTCAGGAAACAAAATAAACTCTTAAAACTGAATGAAGCTTGAGTGTCAGCCAAATGGCTTGATTCCCATCTCCATCAGCTCTATAACTAACACATTTGTTTAAAGAAATAAAAGAACTATTTATCTTAATGCCCCCCTCTGATTTTTTTTCCCAAAAGTATACTTTATTTATGATGTTTATGAGGTTAACATTGCATAACAGTTCAAATGTAATATGACCTAAACTTCAACATTACAGCAGTTTCTTTCAATATAACACGAGGTACCTGATTTAATTGATATTGCAGGTTATAATTACAGTGCGCTGTTAGATTTTGTGTCAAAGGTTTTCTAGAGTACACCTAGTGGTTTTAGAAGGTTTCCAGCCTTCAACAGAAGTGTTTTACTCAATGACCTCCCTCCTCCTGTGTCCCGTTTGATTTGATTCTGATTTGGTTTGATTTATTATTATAATAAATCAACATACAGTGAAAAGTACTGTTTCTTGCGCACTTTACAGACAAAGCATATTGTTCATAGAGAAGGAAAGGAGGCACTGCAGAATGTAGTGTCACAGTCATGGCTAGGGTGTAGAGAAAGATCAACTTCATGCGAGGTAGGTCCATTCAAAAGTCTGACGGCAGCTGGAAAGAAACTGATCTTGAGCCAGTTGGTACTTGACCTCAGACTTTTGTATCCTTTTCCTAACTGAAGAAGTTGGAAAAGAGAAAGTCCAGGATGCCTAGGGTCCTTAATAATGATTTGGCAAGGCAGTGGGAAGTGTAGACAGAGTCAGTGGATGGGAGGTTTGTTTGTGTAATGGATTGGGCTACATTCACAACCTCGCAAGCTATATTTACAGTGCAAGTTAGATTTTGTGTCAAAGATTTTCTGGTATATACAGCCTAAGAGATTTTAGAAGATATTCAACCTTCTGCCTTCAGTTTTACTTAGCGACCCTCCCCCATTGCACCTCCAGCTGTTAGATAACAAAGACAGATATGTCAGATTCCTACTTATTTGCTACAGCTCAACCTTCAACACCATTATTCCTACGAAACCCATTCAGTATGTGGTCGCCTGACTAGAGAGAGGGCAAAACTTGACCTCCTCTTGGTAAATAAGGAAGGTTAGGTGACAAAAGTGTTAGTGAGGGATCACTTTGGGACTAGTGACCATAATTCCATTGGTTTTAAGATAGCTATGGAAAATGAGAGGTCTGGTCCAAATGTTGAAATTCTAAATTGGAGCAAGGCCAATTTTGATGTTATCAGGCAGGGACTTTCAAAAGTTAATTGAGGGAGTCTGTGCTAAGGAAAAGGGACAGCTGATAAGTGGGAGGCTTCCAAAAGAATGTTAACCAGTGTTCAGCGTAAGCACATTCCTCTTAGAGTGAAGGGCAAGGCTGGTAGAAGTAGGGAACACTGGATGATTCAGGATATTGAGATCCTGGTCAAGAAGAAGAAGGTGGCACTTGACATGTATAGGCAGCTGGGATCAAGTGAATCCTTTGAAGAGTATAGCGGATGTAAGAGTACAGTTAAGAGAGAAATCTGGAGGGCAAAAAGGGAACACAAAATTGTCTTGTCAGATAAGGCAAAGGAAAATCCAAAGAGCTTCTACAAATACATAAAGGGCAAAAGCGTAACAAGGGAGTGAGTAGGGCCTTTTGAGGATCAATAAGATTATCCATGTGCAGATCCACAAGAGATAGGTGAGATCCTAAATGAATATTTCTCGTCAGTATTCACTGCTGAGAAAAGCATGGATGTTAGGGAACTTGGGGAAATGAATAGCGATGTCTTGAGGAGTGTGTATATTACAAAGAAAGAAGTGCTGGAAGTCTTAAAGCGTAACAAGATAGATAAACCCCCGGGACCTGATGACATGTACTCCAGGACATTGTGGGAGAATAGGGAGGAAATTACATATCCGCTAGCAGAGATATTTGAATCATCAATAGTCACGGTCGAGGATTAAATCGGAGAATTTGATTAGAGAGGGGCAAATGTGCCTTTATTTAAAAAGGGCTGCAGGGAAAAGACTGGAATTACAGGCCAGTGAGCCTCACATCTGTGGTAGGTAAGTTGCTGGAAGGTATTTTGAGAGACAGGTTCTACAGGTATTTAGAGATGCAAAGACTGATTAGGGACAGTTAGCATGGCTTTGTGAGTGGAAAATCATGTCTCATGAATTTGATTGAATTTTTTGAAGGCTAATCAAGAAGGTAGATGAGGGCAGTGCATTTGATGTTGTCTACATGGATTTTAATATGGCCTTTGACAAGGTACTAAATAGTATGTTGTTGCATAAGGTTAAATCTCATGGGATCCAGGTTGAGATAGCTACATGGATACAAAATTGGCTTCTTGACAGAAGCCAGAGGGTGGTTGTAGAGGATTGTTTTTCAAACTGGAGGCCTGTGACCAGCGGTGTGTCTCAGGGATCAGTGCTGGGTCCACTGTTACTTGTTATTTATATTAATGATTTGGATGAGAATATAGGAAGCATGGGTAGAAAGTTTGTAGATGACACCAAAATTGGTAGCATAGTGGACAGTGAAGAAAATTATCTCTGATTGCAATGGGATCTTGATCAATTGGGCCAGTGGGCTGACAAATGGCAGATGGAGTTTAATTTAGATAATTGCAAGGTGATGCATTTTGGTAGATTGAACCAGTTAATGGTTCAATGATTTACTCAGTTAATGGTAGGGCACTGGGGAGAGTTACAGAACAAAGAGATCTAGGAGCACATGTTCATAGCTCCTTGAAAGTGGAGTCACAGGTGGACAGAGTGGTGAAGAAGGTATTCAGCATACTTGGTTTTATCAGCCAAAACATTGAATACAGACAGGAGTTGGAATGTCTTGTTGAAGTTGTACAAGACATTGGTAAGGCCACATTTGGAATACTGTGTGCAATTCTGGTCACCCTATTATAGAATGGATACTATTAAACTAGAAAAAGTACAGAGAAGATTTACTAGGATGCTACCAGGACTTGATGGATTGAGTTATAAGGAGAGGCTGGATAGACTGGGACTTTTTTCTCTGCAGCGTAGAAGGCTGAGGGCAATCTTAGAGATGTCCATAGAGCACAGATTCCCCATCCCTGGGAACAGCCCATAGAGCACAGAGTACCCATCCCTGGGAACAACCCATAGAACTCCACCCCCACCAAACACCCAAACACAAGAGTCCCCCTCCCTGGGAACAGCCCATAGAGCACAGATCTGTGACATAGAACAGTTGGAGATGAATCTGAACAAAAACAGTTCCAGTTCCTGCCAGGCCTTTATCGCAAAGGAACATTCCAGAGGATTGTGTGCGAATGTCTCTTTCCCACAATGCTGCCTCAAAGGCAAAGTGCGGGGGAGATGAGACTTCCAAGGATATGACAGGGAGGGAGGGCCTATCTCATCACCAGCCAAGCTACAACTTGGTTTTTGTTCAAATGTTTCCCTCAATGAGGCAGTCTGCCAAATAATTTTGACAGTTTCCTCAGGTAACCATCCAACAGGATCCACCATCTCCTTTTCCCACAGGATCTGGAGGAATGGGTAGAATTTACCAAAATAATGGTGAAGTGTTAGGTTTTAATTGAAAATCGGGGTATTTTTCCCCCAGAAACACAACCAGGATTTCACTCCAGATCTTCTGACATTTCCTGAAAAGAAGGGGAGGGGCGGGGGCAGTTCCACCTGAAATATTGTATGCATTTTTGGTGTCCTTAGCTGAGGAAGGACATCCTTGCTACAGAGGGAGCACAGCGAAGGTTTACCAGGCTGATTCCTGGAAAGGCAGGTCTGTCATATGAGGAGAGACTAAGTCAATTAGGATTATATTCATTGGAGTTTAGATGAGTGAGAGGGGATCTCATAGAAACATATAAAATTCTAACAGGATAGCTTCAGGAAGAATGTTCCCAATGGTGAGGGGAGTCCAGAATTAGAGGTCATACTTTGAGGATAAAGTGTAAACCTTTTAGAACTGAGGTGAGGAGAAATTTCTTCACCCAGAGGTTGGTAAATGTGAGGAATTCACTCCCACAGAAAATAGTTGAGGCCAAAATGTTGTCTGATTTCAAGGAGGAATTAGATATCGCTCTTGGGGTTGAAGGGATCAAGCGATGGGGGGAGGGGGGAGGGGGTGGGGGGATCAGGCTCTCAGCTGAATGACCAGCCATGATCAGAGTGAATAGCAGAGCAGTCTCAAATGGCCGAATGGCCTACTCAAAGAACAAAGGAAAGTACAGTACAGAACAGGCCCTTCAGCCCTTCAAGCCAATTCTAAACACAATGTCTTAACTAAACTAGAAAAGACCCTTCTGCCCTTACTCGGTCTGTATCCCTCTATTCCCTTCCTATTCGTGTACCCATCCAGATGCTTCTTAAATGTTGCTAATGTGCCTGCTTCCACCACCTCCTCTGGCAGTGCATTCACCATTCTCTGAAAAACTTCTTCTGCATATCTCCCTTAAACTTTTCCCTTTGAACCTGTGCCTCCTTGGAATTGACACTCTTGAAAAAGCCTCTGACTAGCCACCCTGTCAACTCCTCTCATAATTTTATAGCTCCCTAATCAGGTCTCCCCTTCAGCCTCCGACATCCCAGGGAAAACAATTTGAGTTTATTCAGTCTCTCCTCATAGCCAACATTATCTCAGCTCTGACGAAGGGTCATCTAGACTTGAAATGTTGGTTGCATTCTGTCTCCACAGTCAGACCAGCTGAGATTTTCCAGCATTTTCTGCTGTTACCATACAGTGCAGAAAGAGGTCCTTTGGCACATCGAGTCTGCACCGAACACAATCCCACCCAGGCCCTACACCCATATCCCTACTTATTTACCCACTAATCCCTCTAATCTACGCATCCTTGGACACTAAGGGGCAATTTATTAGCATGGCCAATCCACCTAACCCGCACATCTTTGGACTGTGGGAGGAAACCGGAGCACCTGGAGGAAATCAACGCAGACACGAGGAGAATGACCAAGCTCCACACAGACAGTGACCCGAGCCGAGAATTGAACCCTGGACTCTGGAGCTGTGAAGTAGCAGTGCTAACCATTGTGCTAGCATGCCGCGCCGTGTTGTGGAAGGAGTTGTCCCTGGCAGTGACCGGGAAGTTAATTTTTCAATTCCATGGAGACTCCAGGACAATCTCAGAGAGTTGGAAACCCTAAAATATTCCAATCAGTTAGAAAAACACAATTGGATGTTTTTTCTGCTAATGAAACTCCAGTCTTGGATTGGGACAGCAGTAAGTTTGTAAGTTACATGCGATGATTATATTGTGTGAGGAGGAACAGCTGGCTTGCAGCCGATACTTCCCAAAGCTCTCCACCACCGGGAGTTTATTCATCTCATGTTTGGATCTGTTGTAAACTCATTAATAAGAGATTGATTGCTGTGACCTCTGGGTGCTCCCGTTTCTTCCCACAATCCAAAGATGTGTGGGTTTGGTCGATTGGCCATGCTAAGTTGCCCCTTAGTGTCAGGAGGAATAGTTAGGGTAAATGTATGGGGATTGTGGTTGGTGCAGACTCAATGGCTGAATGGCCTCCTTCTGCACTGTAGGGATTCTAATAACTCTGTCATCGTTTATTAAATAACATCAGCTATGATTCCCCCCAGCTCTGAACCTGAACATGCATCTTTTTCTAGTCTCCACTTCTCTCTCTATTAAAGTTCTCTTCAAATCGATCTAATTAATGAGACCCAGTCCTGCTCCCCCAGGGATCTATCCTTGGCCCCTCCTGTTCCTCACCCACTCGCCACCCCCCCTCAGTAACACAGCATCAGATTCTACATGTACATTGGCAGCTTCCCCCTCTCTCCATCTCTCCCAATCCCTCCAATGCCTCTCCAATTGTCAGACTCCTTGACCAACACTCTGTATTGGACAAATGGAACTTTTCTCCAATTAAGTTTTGGGGAGAAGCAAATCATTATTTTAGCCCACTATACCATTCCCTTGCCACATCTCCATGTATCTCCCTGGCAACTCTCTTTGCTGTGGTCCTGGAGTCATATATAGGCCAGGCCAGGAGAGGGCTGTAGATTTCCCCTCCTAAGGGGTATTAGTGAACCAGATGGGTTTTTGCAACAATCAACAATGATTTCATAGAACCCTACAGTGCAGAGGAGGCCATTTGGCCCGTCGAGTCTACAATCAAGTCTGATCACAATCCCACCCAGGCTCTGTCCTCGTAACCTGTAACTGCGGATGCTGGAATCCGAAATAAAAACAGAAAATGCTGGAAAATCTCAGCAGATCTGACAGCATCTGTGGGGAGAGAATAGAGCCAATGTTTCGAGTCCAGATGACCCTTTGGTAGCGCTGGGGCAATTTTGCACAGCCAATCCTCTTAACTAGCGCGTCTTTGGAATGTGGGAGGAAACCAGAGCATCTGGAGGAAACCCATGCAGACACAAGGAGAATGTGCAGACTGGGATTGAATCTGGTCCCTGGCGCTGTGAGGCAGCAGTGCTAACCACTGTACCATTTTCATGGTCATCATTAGACTTTTAATTCCAGATTTTTATTGAATTCAAATTTTTCCATCTGCTGTGGTGGGATTTGAACCTGAGGCCCCAAATTCTTGCTCATGCTCTCAGGGTTGCTAGTCCTGTGACAATACCACTATACCACTGCTATACGCAATCATTAAAAATAAAAGTAAAGTACAAAATGATAAAAGAATTGCATAATTCTTGTCTGTAAAGTGCACATCTGTTCTGCGCTGTAATGTTCTATGTTCTATGTTCTACTCCTTTTCCTATGTCTTAATGCTTGTATTAGTGCTTTAAAAAAAATAGTCTTTCACGAGATGTGGGTGTTGCTGGCAAGGTCAGAATTTATTGCCCATCCTTAATTGCCCTTTGAGAAGATGGTGATGAGCCATCGCCTTTTTAAACCGCTGCAGTTTTCGTAGCAGAGGTTTCCAAATTTTCCAGCAATGTGAAAAACAGTTATCGAGCTGTCTTTTATGGTTCTGTCAAGGAGGCAGTGGGGCTGGAAAATGCGGCGAGCCACTCAGAAATCCATTTGTCTCCAGCGGGAGTGGAAAATCCCCCAGATGGAAAATCCTAACTGTCCTGTCCATGAAAATCAAAGCAAATCCAGCCGGGCCAATCCGTCTACTCTCGGTGAAGTGATGGAAGGGGTTATCGACAGCACTGTCAAGCAGCACCTTCTCAGCAATAACCTGCTCACTGTCGCTCAGTTTGGGGTTCTCCAGGGTCACTCAGCTCCTGACCTCATTACAGCCTTGGTGCAAACATGGGCAAAAGAGCTGAATTCCAGAGGGGAGGGGAGAGTAACTATCCTTGACATCAAGGCAGCATTTGACCGAATGCGGCATCAAGCAGCCTTAACAAAGTAAATGGGAATTGGGTGGGGAAAACCTTCTGGTGGTTGGAGACGTTCCTGGCAAAGGAAGACAGTTGTGGTGTTGGAGATCAAACACTTCAATCGCAGCGACATTCATGGTTTATCTACATCACATGGACTGCAGCGCTTCCAGAAGGCAGCTCACCCTGCCACTTTCTCAAGGGGCAATTAGGGATGGGCAATAAATGCTGGTCTAGCCAGCGATCCTATTGATGAATATGAAAGAAGTTACATCCACAGTGCTGTTAGGAAGGGAGTTCCAGGATTTTGACCCAATGGCAAAGATACATTTCCAAATCAGGATGGTGTATGACTTGGAGGGGATCTTGAAGGTGGTGGTATTCCCATGTATCTGTTGCCCTTGACCTTCTGGGTGTCGATGTTGCTGGCATGGAAGGTGTTTTTTAAGGAGCTTTGGTGATTTGCTTCAGTGTATCTTGTAGATGGTCCACACAGCTGCCATGACATGTCAGTGGTGAAGGGAACGGATGTGGAAGATAGTGGATGAGGTGCCAGTCAAATGGACTGCTTTATCTGGAATGGTGTTGAGCTTCTTGAGTGTTGTTGGAGCTGCACCTATCCAGGCAAGTGCAGAATATTCCATCACACTCCTGACTTGTGCCTTGTAGATGGAAGACAGGCTTCGGGGAATCAAAAGGTAAGTTACTCATCACTGGATTCCTAGACTCTGACCTGCTCAGCAGTTACAGAATTTATGGCTTGGTCAAGTTCAGTTTCTGGTCAATAGTAACTCCCAGGATGTTGATAGTGGAGGATTCAGCGATGATAATGCCAGTGAATATTGAGAGGTGATAAGTCACATAATCTAGAGCAGTGTGTGAATGATGGGAGAAGTGAGGCTTGAAAAACAATCATCATATTGGGTATCACATTGGACAGGATTAGTGGACATTGGAAAGGTAACACTAGAAACTCAACTGAATAATATTGGGTCTTAAAGAGCTGGAATGTGAAGATACAGTATTTATTGCTTAAGTTCTTATCCCAACTTTGAAATTCTTTCACAAAATTTAATTAGTGCCTTATACAAGTTCAAAATGATATCCTTACCCCTTGCCCCTATTAATAAAACAGAGGATACCGTCTGATTTATTAACTATCCCTTCATAAGACCATAAGACACAGGAGCAGAATTCAGCCACTCGGCCCATCAAGACTGTTCTGCTATTCAATCATGCTTGATTTTCTTTCTCATCCCCATTTGATATGCCCAGTCACCTTCAATGATTGTACACATGCACTGAGGTCCCTTTATCTCTGCACCTCCCTTTACTCTGCGCTGCCTCTCCAGATTCTTCCTGCCAAAATGAATCAGCTCACACTTAACATAGAAACACTACAAGAAACCCATTCGGCCCATCAGGTCTGCATCAACCCCAAACCCACACAGGCCCTATCCTCGTTTAGTTAACCCCTCTATCCTATCACACCCTGGGACATTATGGGTTAATTAAGCACGTCCAATCAATCTAATCTGCAAATCTTTGGACTGAGAGGAAACTGGAGCTCCCTGAGGAAACCCACGCAGACACAGGGAGAATGTGCAAACTCCACACAGACAGTGACCCAAGCCAGGAATTGAACCTGGCGCTGTGAGGCTAGTCATAATGTAGAGATGCCTGTGTTGGACTGGGGTAAACACAGTAAGAAGTCTCACAGTAAGAAAGTTCTTCCACACGCCTGACGAAGGAACACCATCTCTGAAAGCTTGTGGAATTAGGATCAAATAAATCAGTTGGACTTTAACCTGGCATTGTGATACTTATTGCTGTGAAGCTAACCAATGGGGTGGTACCATGCCAACCCATTTTCCGCATTGATCTGCCCATTGTTCGCCCTTTCACCAATATGTCGAAGACCTTTTGAAGTTCAAGGCTATTCTCATCATGGTTTACAACATGTCCAATCTTCGGATCATCCGCAAATTTTGAAATGGTCCCCTGCACATCACTAATGTATATCTGGAAGGGCAAGGTTCCCAACATTACAAACCACTACAAACCTTTCTTCCACCTGAAAAACATATCCTCTCTGTTTCCTATTATTCCATGAATCTTTCAGCCAAGAGTTGCATTTTCCTTTATATTCCAGGAATTAGAATTTTGCTTTCCAGACTGTTGTGTGGCTCTATGTCAAATGTCTTTTGGAAATCCATCAACAGCATTGTCCTCACTTATCCCAGCAAATGGAAAATATTCCATCATGATGCTGGCCTCTACCTTAGAATCATAGAATCGATGGCACGGAGACAAGCCCTTTGGCCCAAACTGGTCCATGCTGACCAAAAAGCCCATCTAAGCTAACCACACTTGCCTGCATTTGGCCCATACCCCTCTAAACCTTTCCTATCCCTGTATCTGTCTAAATGCCTTTTAAATGCCTTTTGAAGCATATAAGATGATTAGAGGTTTGGATAGGGTGGACAGTGATAGCCTTTTTCCTAGGATGGAGAAAGCTAGCACGAGGGGACACAGCTTTAAATTAAGGGGTATGAGTTATAGGACGGATATCAGAGGTAGGTTCTTTACTCAAAGAGTGATTAGGGAGTGGAATGCCCTGCCTGCAGCTGTTGTAGATGCGCCAAGTTTGGTGGCGTTTAAGAGGTTAGTTGATAAGTATATGGAAGAGAAGGGAATGGTTTAGTTAGGAGGGGCATTGCTTTTTATTTTGGTCGGCACAACATCGAAGGCCGAAGGGCCTGTTCTGTGCTGTATTGTTCTATGTTCTATGTTCTATGTTCTAAATACTATCAATGTCCCTATCTCAACCACTTGCTCCGGCAACTCATCCTACAGATGTACCAGTCTCTGTGGAAAAAAGTTGCTCCTCAGATTCCCATGAATTCTGTGCCCCTCTTACTAATTTGATTTGACTTATTATTGTCATTTTTGTTTGCATACAGTGAAAAGTATTGTTTCTTAAGTGCTATACAGACAAAGCATACCTTTCATAGAGAAGAAAACAAGAGAGCGCAGAATGTAGTGTCATAGTCATAGCTAGGGTGTAGAGAAAGATCAACTTAACGTGAGGTAGATCTATTCAAAATTCTGACAGCAACAGGGAAGAAGCTGTTCTTGAGTTGGTTGGTACATGACATCAACATTTTGTATCTTTTTCCCAACGGAAGAAAGTGGAAGAGAGAATGTCTGAGGTGCATGGGGCCCTTAATTATGCTGGCCGCTTTGCTGAGGCAATGAGAAGTGCAGACAGAATCAATGGATGAAAGACTGGTTTGAGTGATGGACTGGGATTCATTCACAACCTTTCGTAATTCCTTGCTTTTTTGAGCAGAATAGGAGCCCATACCAAGCTGTGATACAACCAGAAAGAATGCTTTCTATGGTGTATCAGTAAAAATTAACTTAAACCAATGCCTTCTAGTTCTTGATTTCCCCAACCCTGGGAAAAAGAGTGAATGCATTCACCCAATCCATGCCTCTGATACACCTCTATAAGATCGTCACTCAGTCTCCTACACTTCAAAGAAAAAAGCCTTGCATTGAAGATGACAAGTTATTCAATACAAGATTCTCTAGTTGTTCATGCCAGTGAGATTCTTCTGTTCCAACGCAGTAAACAGAGACTTGACTGAGCACCAAATTCTCCATTCACTCCGGCAGAGGCAGTGGGTTGTGAGCGGCCGGGGAATTCTGGACCATGCCTCTGCCCTGGCTTTGGAGCCACTGTGATTATTTACGCGTCCAGTTCAGTTTATAGAACATTGAGGATCAAGGGTTATGGGGAGAAGGCAGGAGAATGAGGATGAAAATCATATCAGCTATGATTAGGGCAGCACGGTGGCACAGTGGTTAGTACAGCTGCATCACAGCGCCAGAGACCTGGGTTTGATTCCCAGCTTGGGGCACTGATTATGTGAAGTTTGCACACAGTCCCCGTGTCTGCATGGGTTTCCTCTGGATGCTCTGGTTTCTTCCCACGCTATAGAGCCATAGAGGTTTACAACATGAAAACAGGCCCTTCGGCCCAACTTGTCCATGACACCTTTTTTTTAAACCTCTAAGCTAATCCCAATTGCCCGCATTTAGTCCATATCCCTCTATATCCATCAGGCCCATATAACTGTCTAAATGCTTTCTAAAAGATAAAATTGTATCCGCCTCTATTACTACCTCTGATAGCTTGTCCCAGACACTCGCCACTCTGGGTGAAAACATCGCTCCTGTGGACATTTTTGCATCTCTCCCCTCTCACGTTAAATCCAAGCCCTTTGGTTTTAGACTCCCCGACACTTTGGGAAAAGATATTAACTATCTAGCTGATCTATGCCCCTCATTATTTTATAGCCCTCTATGAGATCACTCTTCAACCTTCTACGCTCCAGAGGAAAAAGTCCCAGTCTATCTAGTCTCTCCTGATAACCTAAACTATCAAGCCCCCAATAGCATCCTAGTAAATCTTTTCAGCACTCTTTCTAGTTTAATAATATCCTTTCTACAATAAGATGACCAGAATTGCACACAGTATTCCAAGTGTGGCCTTACCAATGTCTTGTACAACTTCAACAAGGCGTCCCAACTCCTGTATTCAATGTTCTGACCAATGAAACCAAGCATGCCGAATGCCTTCTTCACCATTCTGTCCACCTGTGGCTCCACTTTCAAGGAGCTATGAACATGTAATCCTAGATCTCTTAGTTCTGTAACTCTCGCCAGTGGCCTACCATTAACCAGATATGCTAGTTAGGTGCATTGGTCATGCTAAATTCTCCCTTGGTGTGCCTGATCAGGTACTGGAGTGTGGCAACTTGGGGATTTTCACAGTAACTTAATTCCAGTGCTAATGTAAGCCTGCTTGTGACTAATAAATAAACTTAATAATAACTTAATAAATAAATGACTAATAAATAAATGATTGAATGGCAGAGCAGACTCGATGGGCCGAATGATCTACTACTATATCTTATGGTTTTATATCCAAGGTGATGGCTAAAAGTTTAAAATTTATTTATTAGTCACAAGTAAGGCTTACACTAACACTGCAATGAAGTTACTGTGAAATTCCCCTAGTTGCCAGAGTTCAGCACCTGTTCAGGTCAATGCACCTAAGTAGTCCGTCTTTCAGAACATGGGAGAAACCAAAGCTCATGGAGGAAACCCGTGCAGACACAGGGAGAATGTGCAAACTTCATAAAGTTATCCAAGCTGGGAATCAAACCTGGCTCCCTGGCACTGTGAGGTAGCAGTGGTAACTAATGTGCCACCATGCCATCCCCAAGACTTTCTCTTGCTGATCATTGCCTGACATTTGAGTGAAACACTGACCATTCCCTGACCACAACAGCTCAGTAGATATGCCATTTCTGTTTGAGATAACCAAAATGAGCGGGTGTCTTGTCCAGTGACTGAAGTGTTAGCAATGTCCCTGTTAGTAAACAGTAATGGATTCTTGTATTTTAAATTGTTAACCTGGCTAACATTAGTAGCAGTACTTTTATATTATAAGAACCTAAGAACATAAGAAATAGGAACAGGAATAGGCCATCTAGACCCTCAAGCCTGTCCCCCCATTCAATAAGATCATGGCTGATCTGATAGTGGTTCAGTTCCACTTACCCGCCTGCTCCCCATAACCCTTAATTCCCTTATTGATCACAAATCTATCTACCTGTGACTTAATCGCATTTAATGAGGTAGCCTCCACTACTTCAATGGGCAGAGAATTACAAAGATTTACTACCCTCTGAGAGAAGAAGTTCTTCCTCAACTCTGTTCTAAATTGACTCCCCCCCTTATTTTGAGGCTGTACCCTCTAGTTCTTGTTTCCCTTCTAAGTGGAAAGAATCTCTCTGCCTCTACCCTGTCTAGCCCCTTCATTATCTTATATGTCTCTATAAGATCCCCCCTCAGCCTTCTGAACTCCAATGAGTACAGGCCCAATCTAATCAATTTTTCCTCATAAGCTAACCCCCCTCATCTCCGGTATCAACCTGGTGAACTTTCTCTGCACTCCTTCCAAGGCCAGTGTGTCCTTTCACAAATAAGGGGACCAAAATGACCAGGATCTTGTTGCAGCCTCACCAGTACCTTGTACAGTTGCAGCAAGACCTCCCTGCTTTTATACTCCATCCCCCTCGTGATAAATGCCAACATTCTATTTGTTTCCTTTATCACCTGCAAACTGAGTTTTTGCGATTCATGCACAAGGACCCCCAGGTCCCTCTGCACAATAATATATTATATTTTTTCACCATTTAAATAATAGTCCATTTTGTTATTACTCCTTCCAAAGTGGATAACCTCACACTTGCCAATATTATGAGTATGAAAATAGATAAATCCCCTGGGCTGGATGGGATTTATCCCAGGTTACTCTGGGAGGCTAGAGAGCAGATTGCAGAGCCTTTGGCTTTGATCTTCATGTCGTCGTTGGCTACAGGTATAGTGCCGGAAGACTGGAGAATGGCAAATGTTGTCCCTTTGTTTAAGAAGGGGAGTAGAGACCATCCTGCAAATTATAGACCAATGAGCCTTACATCTGTAGTGGGGAAAGTTTTGAAAAGAATTATAAGGGATAGGATTTAAAGTCATTTAGAAAGAAATGAATTGATTAGGGATAGTCAGCATGGATTTGTGAAGGGAAGGTCATGCCTCACAAACCTTATTGAGTTTTTTGAAAAGGTGACTAAAGAGGTGGGTAAGGGTAAGGCAGTTGATGTGGTGTACATAGATTTTAGCAAGGCGTTTGATAAGGTTCCCCAATGAAGACTACTGCAGAAAATGCAGATGCATGGGATTGAGGGAGATTTAGCAATTTGGATTAGGAATTGGCTAGCTGATAGAAGACAGAGGGTGGTGGTTGATGGGATATATTCAACCTGGAGTTTAGTTACTAGTGGTGTACCTCAGGGATCTGTTTTGGGGCCACTGTTGTTTGTTGTTTTTATAAATGACCTGGATGAGGGTGTAGAGGGATGGGTTAGTAAATTTGCTGACGACACCAAAGTCGGAGGAGTTGTAGACAGTGAGGATGGACGTTACAGTTTGCAGAGGGACATAGATAAGTTGCAGAGCTGGGCCGAGAAGTGGCAAATGGAGTTTAATGTGGAAAAGTGTGAGGTGATTCACTTTGGTAAGAGTAATATGTGTGCAGAATATAGGGCTAATGGTAGGACTCTTAGTAGTGTAGATGAGCAGAGAGATCTCGGTGTACAGGTGCATAGATCTCTGAAAGTTGGTACTCAAGTTTATAAGGTTGTTAAGAAGGCATTTAGTGTGTTAGCATTTATTGGTAGAGGGATTGAATTTCAGAGCTGAGATGTTATGTTGCAACTGTACAAAACTCTGGTACGGCCGCACTTGTTGTGTACAGTTTTGGTCACCACATTACAAGAAAGATGTGGAGGCATTGGAAAGGGTGCAGAGGAGGTTTACCAGGATGTTGCCTGGTATGATGGGTAGGTCTTATGAGGAAAGGCTAAGGGACTTGAAGTTATTTTCATTAGAGAGAAGAAAGCTAAGAGGTGACTTAATTGAGACATATAAGATGATCAGAGGGTTAGATAGGGTGGATAGTGAGAGCTTTTTTCCTCGGATGGAGATGGATAGCACGAGGGAGCATAACTTTAAATTAAGGGGTGGTAGTTATAGGACAGATGCTAGAAGTGGGTTCTTTACTCAGAGGGTAGTAAGGACGTGGAATGCCCTGCCTGCAGCAGTTGTGGACTCGTCAAGTTTAAGGGCGTTCAAATGGTCAGTGGATAGGCATATGGATAATATTGGAATAGTTTAGGATAGAGGTTCATACAGTTGGTTACATTGGTTGGTGCAACATTGAGGGCCGAAGGGCCTGTACTGCGCTGTAATGTTCTACGTTCTATTATACTCCATCTGCCAGATCCTAGCTCACTCACTTAGCCTATCCAAATCTCTCTGCAAACTTTCCGTGTCCTCTACACAATTTGCTTTCCCACTCATCTTAGTGTCATCTGCAAACTTTGTTACCCTACACTCAGCCCCCTCCTCCAGATCGTCTATGTATAGGGTAAACAGTTGAGGCCCCAGCACCGATCCCTGCGTCATGCCACTAATCACCAACTGCCAACTGGAAAAGCACCCATTTATTCCAACTCTCTACTTCCTGTTAGATAGCCAATCCTGAATCCACGCTAACACTTTACTCTCCAACTCCGTGTACCTTAATCTTTTGCAGCAACCTTTTGTGAAGCACCTTATCGAATGCCTTCTGGAAATCTCAAAACACCACATCCACCGGTTCCCCTCTGTCAACCACACTCATTACATCTTCATTAAAAATCCAGTAAATTTATCAAACACAACTTTCCCTTCATGAATCCAT
Source organism: Sphyrna mokarran (assembly GCA_024679065.1). Taxonomy (NCBI): domain Eukaryota; kingdom Metazoa; phylum Chordata; class Chondrichthyes; order Carcharhiniformes; family Carcharhinidae; genus Sphyrna; species Sphyrna mokarran. Next base: position 104,141,213 of record JAGIQG010000010.1, read on the forward strand.
GTTGTGTATGCTCGATTAGCATTAGTAATATTAATACCAGTAATATTAGTATTTTCCGCTCACCTGACGAAGGAACAGTGTTTGGAAAGTTTGTGGTGTTTACTATCAAATAAACCTGTTGGACTTTAACCTGGTGTTGTGAGACTTCTTACTGTATTACTAAATAACATCTGTGCACAAAGTTTAAGTGTTTCGACTGAATAATACCCCGAAAACACTTTTCACACTCCTTGTGATTTTTTTTTTCTCCCTCTCCTTTCCTCTTGTTCTCTGAATGGACAGAGTTTCCTTCACACACCCCTGACCCTCCTCCTTGGAAATTACAAACAAATCCGCAGTTCCTCCAGACCAGCCACAACTCCGCAAGGTTCAGGGGGAAAGCCAGCTGGGAACCGTGAGTAAAAACTTTTACTAGAATTTGTGGAACTTGGGCTGGGCTCCTGGTGAGAAACTTTCGGACTTACTTTTTAAAAGTCCAAAGAAAGGAGAGAGAGAGAGAGTGTGTGTGTGTGAAAGAGGAAGCACACTCCGATCTGAATTCTACATTTCAATATTCAACTCTTCCGCTCTACTTTAAAAAGTGGACTTTGATCTGTTCTGAGGAGTGAAGCCAGTTAAGCACTGTCTGAAATCCAAGAGCTCTCTAAAGACAATGTGTCTCTTTCATTTTACCCTGAGACAATTTAGTCTCTTAAATTTAACAGCAAATTTCCCCCAACAAGCTTAAATAATGCAATAAGCTTCTGCCAAATGCTTGCTCCTGAATCTGGCGACTTGTCTTTCTGCAGTTTGACATTTACTTAAATGACAAGAGAAAGAAAAGTCTTAAAGAAAAAGTAATTTGTAAAAGTTAGAATAGTTTTTCCCCGTGTGATTTTGGCAGACACAGCTTATTTTAGCAACACTTATGCAGAAAGCGTCGCGGCTAATTAGTTGCCAAACCCCATTTCCAAATAACTTTGGAGACAAATTTTCTTTTCCAAAAGTCCCCTCCCTCTGTCAAATATTGTTTCTGGGGCTTTTGTGAAGGTTCCCGATCCCAATCTGTGACCCCACCCCGCTTCACTAAAAAACTGCTCCAAAGTCGACACTAAAGCTTTTCCTATAAGGAAGAGAACAAACCGTCCTTTCATTATCATTCAATTTATTATTGCCACATGTAATGGAATAAGGTGAAAAGTATTGCTTCTTGCGCGCTAAGCAGACAAAGCAAACCGTTCATAGAGTACATAGGGGAGAAGGTAAGGAGAGGGGGACAGAATGCAGTGTCACAGTCATAGCTAGAGTGTAGAGAAAGATCAATTTAGTGCGAGGCAGGTCCATTCAAAAGTCAGATAGCAGCAGGGATATCAGACTTTTGATTTGTTATTGTGTTAGTATACAGTGTTATGTATTAGTATACTGTGAAAAGTATTGTTTCTCGTGCACTATACAGACAAAGCATGCCATTCATAGAGAAGAAAAGGTGAGAGTGAAGAATGTAATGTCCCAGTCATAGCTAGGGTGTAGAGAAAGATCAATTTAATGCAAGATAGGTCCATTCAAAAGTCTGACAGAAGCAGGGAAGAAGCTGTTCTTGAGTGGGTTAGTACATATCCTCAGACTTTTGTATCTTTTTCCCAATGGAAAAAAGTGGAAGAGAGAACGTCTGGGGTGCTTGGGATCCTTGATTATTCTGTCTGCTTTTCCGAGACAGTGTGAAACGTAGACAGATTCAATCGATGGGAAACTGGTTTGAGTGATGGATTGGGCTACATTAACAACCTTTGTTGTTTCTCGTGGTCTTGGTTAGAGCAGGAGCCACATCAGGCTCTGATACTTCCAGAAAGGATGCTTTCTATGCGGTGTCTGTAAAAGTTGGTGACGTGCCGAATTTCTTTAGTCTGAGGAGAAAGTAGAGGCTTTGGTGGGCTTTCTTAACTATAACATTGATGTGGAGGGAAAAGGACAAGTTGTTGGTGATCTGGGCACCTTGAAACTTGAAACTCTTGACCATTTCCACTTTATCGCTTGTTGATGCAGACAGTTGTGTGTCCTCCACTATGCTTCCTGAAGCCAGTGACAATCTCTTTTGTTTTATTGACATTGAGTGAGAGATGATTGACTTTGCACCAGTTCATAAAGCCACACTTAATGACTGTCAGAGGTTCCAAGGCAAATGGATGCTTGCAGAATGTTATCAGTTTCCTCCCACAGTCCAAAGATGTGCAGATTAGGTTAAATGGCCATGTTAAATTGTCCCTTAGTGTCAGAGGGACTAGCAGGGTAAATATGTAGGGTTATGGTGATAGGACCTGGGTGGCATTGTTAGTGCAGGCTCAACGGGCTGAATGGCCTCCCTGTGCACTTGTAGGGATTCTATGATTCTACGAACCCACCAGAGATGAATATTAGCCAGGGCAACAGGAAGGAGTTTTCCTTCTCCAAAATAAGGGCAGTGGAATATTTTACATTTATCGGAGCAGCCAAATGGCACCAGGATTTCATACTTCACCTGAAAAGCGGCACCTCTGACAGTGCAGCACTTCTCTCAGTGGGTGGTGAATCTGTGGAATTCTTTACATAGAGAGCTGTCAGAGGCGGACTGTATGTTCAAGGGCGGATTGTTAATCAGTAAAGGGATCAAGCATTACAGGAATAAGACAGGAAAGTGCAGTTGAGGATTATTATATCAGTTCACTCACGATCTCACTGGCAGAGCAGAACTCGATGGCCTATTTCTGCTCCTGTGCTTTCTCGTCTGATGAAAGGCTGGTGGAGGCAGAAAGTGTTAACGAGCTTAAAAACAAAGATTGAATCTGCAGTTGAGGAGTCACAACCTATGGAGATGGGAATGGCTTGTTTTGGGCAGCACACATACGATGGGCTGAATGGCTGCCTGTTTCTATGCTGTACATTTTCTCAGTGTCTGTGTTTCCAACTTCACTAAAAGCCAGATTCTCCATGAGTTGTTTCATTGCGATTTGTGTGGGAACTCACTGCCGTTGTATTGGCTAATCACCTTTCTTACATAGACACTTCAATAAGTATTTTATTGGCTAGAGAACACTCGTGGAGGGGATACCGCTCCAGAATTCATAGGATTGTGGAATGATTATTTCAGAAAGAGAACAGTCAACCCGTCAGAGTGGCACAGTGGTTAGCACTGCAGTCTCAATACGCTAGTTATCCTGGGTTCAATTCCCATCTTGGGTCATTGTTTGTATGGAGTTTGCATGTTCTCCCATATCTGCATGAGTTTCCTCCCACACTCCAAGGATGGATTAGGTTGATTGGCCATGCTAAATTGAACATGCTAGTGTCAGGGGAATTAGCAGGGTAAATGTGTGGGATTATAGGAATAGGGTTTGGGTGGAATTGTGGTCAATACAGGCTTGATGGGCCGAATGACCTCATTCTGTACTGTAGAGATTCTACGATTCTATCGTGTTCAGAGAGTCCCATTCTCCGCTGTCTCCCAGTAGCCCTGCAATCTTCACATAACACTCAATTCCCCTTTGAATGCTGTCTCCACCGCAATCTTCTGTGGTGCATTCCAGATCTCTAACCACACGCTGTGTTAAAGGAATTATGGACTGTTTAATGTTGAAACGATAGTGAGCCAGCATGTGGATTTTTTTTTTGCAATTGATATATCTGTGGATCTATGAAATGTAATCTGTCTATCATTTGAATCAACAATTCAAACCAGATTGACAGTTCTTCTCACAGCAAACCCTGCAGCTGTTCTCAATATCATAGAATCTCTACAGTGCAATGCTATTCTGCTCATTGAGTCTGCACTAATCACAATCCCACCCAAGCCCTATCCACATAACCTCAAGCATTTACCCTAGTTAATCCCCCTGACAGTAAGGGGCAATTCAGCATGGTCAATCCATCCAACCCCCACATCTTTGGAATTTGGGAAGAAACTGGAGCACCTGGGGTAAACCTGCATGGGGAGAATGTGCAAACTCCACACAGTCCAGACAGTGACTCAAGCTGGAAATCGAATCCAGGTCCCTAGCGCTCTGAAGCAGCAGTGCTAACCACTATGTCACTGTGACATCCCATCCCGATTTCAATTCCCACCAGGACATTTGGATAATATCAATTCAGATAGGGGTAAACTTGGGAGTAAAAGTGGTCAAAGTACAGTTTGATGGTTGTTAAAACAAAACAAGTTCACCAGTGTTCCTTTAGGTAAGGCAGCCTGTCATCCCTATCTGCGTCTGGACGCTATGTGACTCAATGGCTAGGTCTAAAGATTGTGAGTTCAAGTCTCACTCGAGGCTAAAAACCCCCTGGGCAGTACTGACAAAGTGGTGGAAATCTGCCATGCTTACCTAGTCTGGTTTACATTGTAATTCAAGACCCACTGGCCTCTCAAATACCCCCTGGGATTTCATAGATTCCCAACAGTGCAGAAGGAGGCCGTTTGACCCATCGAGTCTGCACCAATTACTATCACATCCAGGCCCTATCCACCCCAATCCCACCTGTTTATCCTGTCTGGTTCCCCCTGAAACTAAGGGGCAATTTAGCATAGGTCAGTCCACCTAACATGCACATCTTTGGACTGTGGGAGGAAACTGGAGCAACCGGGAGGAAACCTACACAGGGAAATGTGCGAACTCCAAACAGACAGCAACCTAAGCTGGGATTCGAAACTGGGTCCCTGGTGCTGTGAAGCAGCAATGCTAACCACTGTGCTACTACTAAGGATGGAACAGCAGTTCGGGACGAGGAATAAATTGTGGTCCAGTAATGTTCATGTCCTGTAAAATTCATTTTAAAGAAATTGCTAATTAGTTTGACTTGAGCTACCCAGCGAATCAACTGTGGTTTTTAGATGATGGTATTTAAGATGGACAGTGTCATGTGGCTTTAACTCAGGCTAACATTGATAAATTAGCCTGTGAGATCTTGAAGTTGTCCACCATTGGGATGTATACATGAAAGATGTAAGAAAAAGCTTTTTCAGGAACCATGTGACGTCAGACAAGGAGAGAAGCTAATTGGTCAATGGAAAGAGCGCTACAGCCAAGGGATCATGTGATCATTGAAGGAGAAAGGCAGCCCCACACTTGACTCACGTTCTGGACATCTGCTCTGTGCTCAGAACAGGATGATTGAAAAAGGACCTAACTCATCATTTGGAAGCATCCCGAAGGAAGCCTGACCAATAGAAGGAATCTACAATCAGAAGGGGATTGACATTTTTTTTGACCCTTTGCACTCTCTTGGTATCCTCCTCACAACTTGCTTTCCTTTTTGTTTTGGTATCACAAACAAATTTCGCTACAATGCAGTCAATCCCTTCATCCAAGTTGTTAATATAGATTATAAATAGTTAAGCCCCAGCACTGATTTCTTTGGCACTCCACTAGTGACAATTTGCCAAGTTAAAAAAATGGCCTATTTATCTTGATTCTGTTTCTTGTCAGTTAGCCAACCCTATACCCATAATGCCCTTCTGCACTATAGCGAATCGATTTCACGCATCAAGTTTATACTGACCACAATCCTACTAGGCCCCATCCCTGTAAGCCCATGTATTTACCTGCTAGTCCCCCTGACATTAAGGGTCAATTTAGCATGGCCAATCAACCTAACCTGCACATCTTTGAACTGCGGGAGGAAACCGGAGCACCCGGAGGAAACCCACGCAGATATGGAGAGAATGTGCAAACTGCTGAGATTAGAAACAGGAAAGGAGAGGCCACCCTGTTGGGAGTCTTTTATAGACCTCCTAAAAGTTCTAGAGAGGTAGAGGAAAGGATTGCAAAGTCGATCCTGGACAGGAGTGAAAGTAATAGGGTAATTGTTATGGGGACTTTAACTTTACTAATATTGATTGGAATAGCTATAGCTCTAGCTCGTTAGAGGGGTCAGTTTTCGTACAAAGTGTGCAGGAGGGTTTTTTTGACTCAGTATGTAGATAGGCCAACTAGAGGTGAGGCTACATTGGATTTGGTGCTGGGCAATGAGCCAGACCAAGTGTTAGGCTTGGAGGTTGGTGAACATTTTGGTGATAGTGACCACAATTCGGTTACGTTCACCTTAGTGATGGATAGGGATATGCATGAAGCTGGGGGCAGTAGTTATAGCTGGGGGAAGGGTAATTATGAGGCCATCAGGAGAGAATTAGGGTGCATAGATTGGACTAGGAAGCTACAGGACTGGGAACATCTGGAATGTGGAGCTTATTCAAGGAGCAGCTGCTGCGGGTCCTTGATAAGTATGTCCCTGTCAGGCAAGGAGGAAATGGTCGAGTAAGAGAACCTTGGTGTACGAAAAAAGTTGTTTTGCTGGTTAAAAGGAAAAAGGAGGCTTATGTCAGGATGAGGATTGAAGGCTCGGTTAGTGCAATGGATAGCTATAGATTAGCCAGGAGGGAGCTAAAGAGGGAATTGAGGAGAGCAAAGAGAGGACATGAGAAGACTTTGGCTGATAGGATTAAGGAGAATCCTAAAGCTTTCTTTAGATATGTTAAGAATAGAAGATTGGTTAGGACAAGATTAGGGCCAGTCATAGACAGCAATGGGAAGTTGTGCGTGGAGCCTGAAGAGATTGGAGAGGCACTGAATAAATATTTCTCTTCGGTATTCACGCAGGGTGATGTAAATGTAGTTATGGAGAACACTGAGGTACAGGGTAGCAAACTGGAATGTATCGAAGTAGATAGGGAGGATGTGCTAGATATTCTCGAGGGTTTGAAGTTGGATAAGTCCCCTGGGCCGGACGGGATTTACCCTAGGATTCTCTGGGAGGCAAGAGAGGAGATTGCAGAGCCTCTGGCTCTGATCTTCAGGTCGTCGTTGGTTACGGGTGTGGTTCCGGAGGACTGGAGGATAGCGAATGTGGTCCCGTGGTTCAAGAAGGGGAAGAGAGACCTTCCAGGGAATTATAGGCCAGTGAGTCTTACTTCTGCGGTGGGCAAAGTGTTGGAGAGAATAATTAGGGATAGGATTTATAGTTATTTAGAGAGTAATGAATTGATTGGAGATAGTCAGCATGGTTTTGTGAAGGGTAGGTCGTGCCTTACTAACCTCATTGAGTTTTTTGAAAAGTGACTAAGGAGGTGGATGGGGGTAAGGCGGTTGATGTGGTATATATGGACTTTAGTAAGGCGTTTGATAATGTGGCCCATGGAAGACTTCTGCAGAAAATGCAGATGTATGGGATAGAGGGTGATTTAGCTAATTGGGTTAGGAATTGGCTAGCAGATAGAAGACAGAGGGTGGTGGTTGATGGGACATATTCATCGTGGAGTTCGGTGACAAGTGGTGTACCTCAGGGGTCTGTTTTGGGGCCCCTGCTGTTTGTAATTTTTATAAATGATCTGGATGAGGTATTGAAGGATGGATTAGTAAATTTGCAGATGACACTAAAGTCGGTGGAGTGGTAGATAGTGAAGAGGGTGTTATAGTTTGCAGAGGGACTTGGACAAGTTGCAGAGCTGGGCCGAGAGGTGGCAAATGGAGTTTAATGTGGAAAAGTGTGAGGTAATGCACTATGGCAGAAATAATAAATGTGTAGAGAATAGGGCTAATGGTAGGATTCTTAGTAGTCTTGATGAACAGAGGGATCTTGGTGTGTATGTGCATAGATCCCTTAAAGTAGGCAGTCAAGTCGAGAAGGTTGTTAAGAAGGCATATGGAGTCTTAGCTTTTATTGGTAGGGGGATTGAATTTCGGAGCCGCAACGTCATGTTGCAACTGTACAAACTCTAGTGCGGCCGCACTTGGAGTATTGTGTGCAGTTCTGGTCCCCACATTATAAGAAAGATGTGGAGGCATTGGAGAGGGTACAGAGGACGTTTACCAGGATGTTGCCTGGTATGGAGGGCATGTCTTATGAGGAGAGGCTGAGGGATTTGAGGTTGTTTTCGTTAGAAAGGAGGAGGCTAATAGGGGACCTGATCGAAACATATAAGATGATTAGAGGTTTAGATAGGGTGGACAGTGATAGCCTTTTTCCTAGGATGGAAAAAGCTAGCACTAGGGGACACAGCTTTAAATTAAGGGGTGATAGTTATAGGACGGATATCAGAGGCATGTTCTTTACCCAAAGGGTGGTTCGGGAGTGGAATGCCCTGCCTGCAGCAGTTGTAGATGCGCCAAGTTTGGTGGGGTTTAAGAGGTTAGTTGATAAGTATATGGAAGAGAAGGGAATGGTTTAGTTTGGAGGGGCATTGCTTTTTATATTGGTCGGCGCAACATTGAAGGCCGAAGGGCCTGTTCTGTGCTGTAATGTTCTATGTTCTATGTTCTATGCACACAGAAGTCACCCAAGGCTGTAATTGAACCTGGGTCCCTGATGGTGTGAGGCAGCAGTACTAATCACGGTGCCACCCATGCGAATAGATCATCACCAATACCATAAGCTCTTAACCTTGTGCAGTAACTTATTACGTGAAACCTGATCAAATGCCTTTTGGAAATCTAAATACACCACATCTATTGGTTCCCCTTTATCCACCCTGCTTGTTACATCCTCAAAGAACTCTAATCAATTTACCAGACAGGATTTTTCTTTCACAAAACTATGTTGACTCTGGCTGACTCTATTATGATTGTCTAAATATCCTGCTGTTACTTCCTTAATAGTGGAGTCTAGAATTTTCCTAGTAACTGGTATTAGATTAACTGGCCTGTATTTTCCTTTTTTCTGTCTCCCTTCTTTCCTGAATAGAGCTGTGACGTTTGCAGTTTTCCAATCTGCTGGGATTGTTCTGGAATCTATGGTGTTTTGGAAGATTACCACAAATGCATCTGCTGTCTCCTCAACCATTTGTTTCAAGATCCTAGGACACAGGCCATCAAGACCCTGGGTGGGGGGTTGTCAGCCTTTTGTCCAATTAGTTTTCCCAATAATTTTTCTGTAGGATTGTGATTGTTGAAAGTTCCTTCCTCCCTTTTTCCTCTTGCTTTTCCAATATTCCAGGCTTGTGTTTTGGATCTTCTATCAATTCTTCTACCTCTCCTAAGGGGCCAGCACTTATACTAACTACTCTTCATTTTAGAAGTCTGTACAAACATCTACAATCATTTTCTATATTTCTTGTTAATGGTCTCTCAACTTCCTCACACTTTGATAGTTTCCAAACATTTCCTAATTACCTGCAGCATGGTGGCACAGTGAATAGCGCTGCTGCCTCACAGTGTCAGGTTCTGAGTTTGATTCCCAGCTTAGGTCACTGCGCATTCGCCCCGTTTCTGCGTGGATCTCCTCCGGGTGTTCCAGTTTCCTCCTTTTAGTCTGAAAGACGTGCTGGTTAGGTGCATTGGCCATGCTAAATTCTCCACCAGTGTACCCAAACAAGTGCTAGAGTGTGGCAATTGGGGGATTTTCACAGTAACCTCTTTGTATTGTTAATGTAAGCCTACTTGTGGCACTAATAAATAAACTTAAAACTTTAACACTAAATGATGAACCATTGTTTCTTTCAATTTGATACCTTCCTTAACTTGCTTAGCCATGGACATTGCGTCCTTCTTGTAGAGTCTATCATTTTCAATGGAATGCATTTTTGTGAATGTTGGGAGGTATCTCCTTTAAACGTTTGCACTTCTTCTTATCTTACTCCTTTAACCTGTTTTCTATTCCATTTTAGCCAACATTGTCTTCATACCCTTTAATTTAAGTTTAAGACACTAGTTTTGGATCCACATTTCTCACCCTCAAACTGAATGTAAATTTCTGACATGGTAGGATCCCTCTTGCCTTGAGGATCCTTTCTTGGGTCGTTATCACATCTAATGTATCCTGCTTCCTTGTTGCTTCCAAAAAGTACTATTCTAAGAATGAAGACAGTGAAAAAGTAAAAGGAAGTGAAAGAGGTTCCAGAGAACAGAGTGAAAAAAGGGGAATCGGAACTCATCAATTTCTGTCTAGATCACGTGCCACAAGCTGCCTTAAACCAAGTCCAGGCTTGTGATTATAACTCTCATCCTTTTTGTTTTCAAGTCCGTCCATGGCCTTACCCCACTACCTGCTCTATAAGCTCCCCCAGCCCTATAATCCCAAGGAGATCTCTGCACTGCTCCAATTATGACCTCCTGTCCAGCCCCATTTTTCCGCCATTGATGATAATGTCTTCAGTTTAAGAATATTCGCCCTTTAGCCTCTCTACCTTTCTCTCTCTCTCTCACACACACACACACTCTCACTCCTTTTCTCTCTCTCTGTCACTCTTTCTGTCTTTCATGCTCCATCTCTCTCACGCTCTCTCTCTATCACTCCCTCTCTCTCTCCCATGAGCCACACACTGACCAAAGTGAAAAACTTCATCGGATGCACCTATCCTCTCATACCTCATACTGATCTCACCATCTTCAAGGCCTGGGAAGAAGCAGGCACACAAGGAAACGTGTAGGCCTGCAGCTGAGAGTGAAACAAAGCAGTTCCAAGGCCCTCCTCCCTGGCTTATTCCAATCCCTGGAAAAACAAGCTAGATGAACCTAAAGCCAGAGTCACTTTCCAAAGAGAGTTGAGAGACTGCTGTGTGCTCTGTTTCACGGAGACGGGGCTCACTCCTGCTTCACCGGACAGTGCCCTACAATCAGAGGGCTTCTCGATCTATCAAGTGACCATACTGCGGCCTCAGGCAAGGCTAGGGGAGGTGGAAATCTGCTTCCTAATCAAGATATAGCAACACTGATGAGTTTTTGCTCCCCGGACCTAGAATACTTGATGCTAAAATGTCGTTCTTACTACCTTCTATGAGATTTCACCTTCGTTATCCTGCCTGCAGTTTATATCCCACCCCATGCGGATGTGAAGATCGCACTGGACAAAATATACACCACTATGGATAGCCTTGAGGTGAAACATCCTAAGGCCTTGTTCATTGTGGTAGGGGATCTCAATCAGGCCAAGTTCAAGAGCGTACTACCAAATTGTTTCCAAATACTACCAATGTGTTTCCTGTCCCATCAGAAGCCCAAATATCCTAGATCACTGCTACACAAGTATCGAACATGCCTATCGCTCTATCACCCACCCACATTGTGGCAAATCAGACCACAAGGCTGTGCTCCTGCCCCAAGCTTACAAGCAAAATCTGAAGCGGGAGGATCCATCAAAGAGAGTCGTGCAGTGTTGGTCTGAGGAATCAGATGATCTCCTGCGGGGACTGCTTCGAGTCAATGGACTGCCCGGCCTGAATGGGCACGCCACGACAGTAACTGACTTCATTAATAAGTGTGTAGAATACTGTGTGCTAAAGAAGCAAATCCGCGTGTTCCCCAGCCGGAAACCGGGGATGAACCGGGATATTCACTACTTGTTGGAGCGTTCAAGTCAGGCGATGCTGACCTATACAAGATATCATCTCAGGAGATCCATCAAAGGTACCAAAAGACAATACCAGACCAAGCTAGAATCCCAGGCTAGCCACACCTGCTGATTATGGCAAGGTCTGCAAGACATAAAGTTACAAGATGATGGCATGTAGAATCCCCAGCTCCGACACACCCCTCCCTGATGAGCTCAGTGCATTCTGTTTTGAGTAAGAAGTCAGTGAGAGCAATCCTGCATCCCGGAGCACTCAGACGGACCTGTATCTGAGGTCACCGTTGTCGATGTCAGAACAACTTTCTCGAAGGTCAGCCCACGGAGAGTGACTGGCCCGGATGGAGCACTCAGATCCTGCACAGATCAGATAATAGGGGTATTCGCAGGCATCTTCAACCACTACAACAAGCTGAGATCACCATCTGCTTCAAGAAGATGACCATCATTCCCGTATCAAAGATAAGGACTATATCCAACGGCTCTGACATTATGAAGTACTTTGAAAGGTTAGTCATGGCACAAGTCAATTCCAGCCTCCCAGATTGCTGGATCCACTACAGTGCGCCTATTGTTGCAACAGAAACGCTATCTCCCTGCCCTACGTGCAATGCTGGAACACCTAGATAACAAGGACACATATCAGACTTCTACTTCTTGATTATCGTTCAGTCTTCAACATTATTCCTACAAAATACATCTCCAAACTTCATGGCCTGAGCTTCAGCATCTTGCTCTGTGACTGAATCCTGAAATTCCTAACCCGTAGACCACAATCAGTAAGGATAGGCAACAAGACCTCCTCCACGATCATCCTCAACACCGGTGCTCCATGAGGCTGTGTTCTCAGCCCTCTACTACGTATGTAGTAGAGGGCTCTTTATACACCTATGACTGTGTGGCCAAATTCCCCTCTAACTCGATTTTCAATTTTGCTGATGACATTATCATTGTGGCTTGGATCTCAAACAATGACAAGACAAGAGGACAGGAATGAGATGGAGAATCTGGTGAACTGGTGCGGTGATAATAATCTCTCCCTGAATGTCAACAAAATGAAAGAGATCACCATTGCCTTCAGGAAGTGGAGTGGAGAACACACTCTTCGATCAATGAGAACAAAGTAGAAATGGTCGAGAGCTTCAAGTTTCTAGGTGTCCGGATCACCAACAACCCGTCCTGGTTCCCCCCCCCATGCTGACACTATAGTTAAGAAAGCCCACCAATGCCTCAGAAGACTAAGAAAACTTAGCATGTCAGCTACGACTCTCGCCAATTTATACAGATGCACTATGGAAACCATTCCTCCTGGTTGTATCACAGCTTGGCATGGCTCCTGCTCTGCCCAAGAGTGCGAGAAACTACAAAAGGTCGTGAATGTGACCCAATTCATCACGCACACCAGACTCCCATCCATTGTCTCTGTTTATACTTCCCGCTGCCTTGGAAAAGCAGCCACTAAAATTAAGGGCCCACGTCCTCTCAGAAATTCTCTCTTCCAGCTTTTTCCGTTGGGAAACAGGTACAACATTCTGAGGATATGTACCAACCGACTCAAGAACAGCTCCTTCCCTGCTGCTGTCAGACCTTTGAATGGACCTACCTCACATTAAGTTGATCTTTCTCTACACCCTAGCTATGACTGTAACATTACAATCTGCACTCTCTCGTTTCCTTCTCTATGAATGGTATGTTTTGTCTGTATAGCATGCAAGAAACAATACTTCTCATTGCATGCTAATACATGTGACAATAAATCAAATCATTCTCACTTTTTCACTTTCTCACTGTTTCTCTTTCACTCTTTGCTCTCTCACGTTGTCATTCTTTCACTCTTGCTCACGTTCTCACAAATTCTTCCTCTTTCTCACTCGCTCACTCTTTTTCTCTCTCACTGTCTTAATTTTTCTCTCGCTGTCTCGCTCACGCTCTCTCTCTTGATCTCCCCTTCTCTCGCTCATTTTTCTCTCTCTCTCTCTCCACATTTAAAATGCTCCTTAAAGCTTGGATGAAGGGATTGATTTTAGGTCACCTCTGCTTATGTCACTCAGTTTGACAATTGCTTCTGTTGTGTTTCGGGACTTATCAGTGCTTTACAGCTGCAATATATACGTGGATTACTTTTTCTGCTCGATAAGCTTTTTTTCAAATGATTCTCGATCGAAAATCATAAACTGGAGATTAGATGTTGAACTTTCACTTCCATACACTGGGAACAGTCCAACAACAGCAAACAAGCAATTGTTTGGACCTCCTTCTATTCAGTTGTGTTAAAGGGAAGATGCATACAATACTTATGGCCCCTAAAAGCCAGATGAGGAAGTTAAGTTGACCATTTACAAAATAACTGGTCATTTGAAGTATGGTATTTAATTCTGACCACCGCACTTTTGGAAGGATGTCAAGGGCTTGATTTGAGTTGGTTTATTACTACCACATGTATTGGGATACAATGAAATGTATTGTTTCTTGCGCACTTTGTAGACAAATCATAGAAAACATAGGGAGAAGGAAAGGAGAGGGTAGAGAATGCAGTGTTACAATCATAGCTAGGCTATAGAGAAAGGTAAAGTAATTAGAGCATTTTTAGAGAGCTTAGTGGAAAACATAGAACGAGAGTAAATGGACGGAATTGCCATCTCCTGCCTGCCGTGGGAATTGTAGCGTTCGGAATATACACCATGCAAAGGTTCTTTGACATTGGGTAGGATTTTTCCGGCCTTGGAATGAAAATGGCCGGAAAATCCTGCCCAAAGATAGAATTATAGGTAGGCTGTGGATCATAGTGAGTGGATAGGCATATGGATGACATTGGAATAGTTTAGGTTAGAGGGTCATTAGATTGGTTCCACTGGTCGGAGCAACATCGAGGGCCTGTACTGCGCTGTAGTGTTCTATGCTCTATGACCGCTCCCAAGAAGTCGCCATGCTCTGACGCCATCTTGAATCTCCTTGGAGGGCTGGGTGGGGGGAAGGAGATTGGCTGACTAGGACGGTAGCAGGGAATAGAGGACAGCGGTTAACGTGAAGAGACCGGAGAAGCTGGGATTGCTCTCCTTGGTGCAGAGGGGGTTGTGGGAGAAATGGTTTGCGCTAACAGAAGTTCCAGTAAACTCGAACGGGCGATGAAGAGATGGTGAGTTATCCACTTCCGGATTGTTCTGCCTGTCAGGGCATTCGAAGCAGATTCAATGGTAACTTTGATGGTAATAAAGAGAATTCAATAAACAAACGAGGAGGAAAGGTTTGTTGGCCTGTAGGGAAAATATAATGGCAGTGGGGCTAATTGGACAGCTGTTTCCAAAATCTGGCACAGGCAAATGGGCTGAATAACCTCCTTCTGCGGTCTGTGATAATTTGGTTCAAAATTGCTGGATCACACAGTAGGGTCATGGGTATGAATGATTAATTTGCTAAGTGCTTCATTCTGCAAAAGGGAGCAAAAGGCCAAGGAAAGTATGAACCCTTGACTGTTCTCAGTGTGTGAGAGAAAATACAAATCTCAGCAACTTTCCCCTAAAGAATTATGAGGAAATGAATCAGGGGATCCATCTCATAACTTCACAGCCACCAACTGTGGCTGAATTCACTCTGCTCTCCATTAACAGCGTATGGGTTCACATCCCCGTTCCGGGGACCTGAATATAAAGTCCAGGCAGATCCACTCCATGCTGCACTGAGGAAATTGGAAAGAGGCCATAGAATGCCTCCAGTGCAGAAGAGGCCATTCGGCCCATTGAGTCTGCATCAACTCTCTGACAGAATATCTTACCCAGGCCTTCTCCCCCTGCCTTACCCCCATAACCCCACATATTTACCATGGCCGCTGCATCTAACATACACAAAGGGGCAATCCACCATAGCCAAGCCCTCTAACTGTACGACTTGGGAAAGACACTAAGAGGCGATTTAGCATGGCCGGTTAATCTAACCTACATATTTTTGGATACCAAGGGGCAATTTAGCATGGCCAATGAATCTAACCTACTTTATTTTGGGACACCAAGGGGCAATTTTACATGGTCAATCCATTTAACCTACATATTCTGGTACACTAAAGGGCAATTTTGCATGGCCAAGCTCCCTAAAAAATATACTTTGGAACTCTAGGGGACGGTTTATCCTGGCCAATCCCCCTAACTTACACAACATGGGTCAGACACTGAGGAGCAATTTGGCAATCCATCTAATCTGTACATCTGTAGACTGTGGAAAGCTTTGACAAAGGGTCATCTGGACTCCAAATGTCAGCTCTCTTTTCTCCTTAAAGATGCTGCCAGAGCTGCTGGGATTTTCCAGCATTTTCTCTTTTGGTTTATCTTTTGGGTTCAAGAACAGCTTCTTCCCTGCTGTTATCAGACTTTTGAATGGACCTACCTCGCGTTAAATTGATCTTTCTCCACATCCTAGCTGTGACGGTAAAGGAAGATGATTGCCTACTGTATTATTACTAGACTATAAATCCAGAAACCCAGCTAATATTCTGGGATCTGGGGTTTGAATCCTGCCACAACAGATGTTGGAATTTGAACTTAGTAAAAAATATGTTAATTAAGAATTTACTGATGACCATGAAACCACTGTCAATTGCCAGAGAAACCCATCTGGTTCACCGATGTCCTTTAGGGAAGGAAATCTGCTGTCCTTACCCGATTTAGCCTACCTGTGACTCCAGGGCCACAGCAATGTAGTTGACTCTCAACTGTCCTCCAAGGGCAACTGGGAATGGGCAATAAATAGTGGCCAGCCAGCGATGCCCATGATTAAAAAAAACAATATTCTTTTGCAGGGGGACATAGATAAGTTGCAGAGCTGGGCTGAGAAGTGGCAAATGGAGTTTAATGTGGAAAAGTGTGAGGTGATTCACTTTGGTAAGAGTAATATGTGTGCGGAATATAGGGCTAATGGTAGGACTCTTAGTAGTGTAGATGAGCAGAGAGATCTCGTTGGACAGGTGCATAGATCTCTGAAAGTTGGTACTCAAGTTGATAAGGTTGTTAAGAAGGTGTATAGTGTGTTAGCATTTATTGGTAGAGGGATTGAATTTCAGAGCTGAGATGTTATGTTGCAACTGTACAAAACTCTGGTGCGGCCGCACTTGGAGTATTGTGTACAGTTTTGGTCGCCACATTACAAGAAAGATGTGGAGGCATTGGAAAGGGTGCAGAGGAGGTTTAACAGGATGTTGCCTGGTATGGTGGGAGGCTTTTTGAGGAAAGGCTGAGGGACTTGAAGTTATTTTCATTAGAGAGAAGAAGGCTAAGAGGTGACCTAATTGAGACATATAAAATGATCAGAGGGTTAGATAGGGTGGATAGTGAGAGCCTTTTTCCTCGGATGGAGATGGATAGCACGAGGGACATAGCTTTAAATTAAGGGGTGGTAGTAATAGGACAGATGCTAGAAGTGGGTTCTTTACTCAGAGGGTAGTAAGGGCGTGGAAAGCCCTGCCTGCAGCAGTTGTGGACTTGTCAAGTTTAAGGGCATTCAAATGGGCAGTGGATAGGCATATGGATAGAATTGGAATAGTTTAGGATAGAGGGTCATAAGATTGGTTACATTGGTCGGCTCAACATCGAGGACTGAAGGGCCTGTACTGCGCTGTAATGTTCTATGTTCTTCATCCTCTACTTTCCTTCTCCCCTGTGTACTCTATGAGCAGTACGCTTTGGCTGTATAGAGCACAGAAGCACTGCTGTTCACTGTATCCCGATACACGTGACAAGATTGAATCAAGTCAAAAGCACCATTTTGAAGAGAAGTTGGGGAATTTACTTTGCTATTAGTATTTCTCATTCCTTCCTCCCCGTTGCCCCGGCCAATATTTGCCCCTCAACCAACATCACTAAAATCAGATCACAATGCTGTTTGTGGAATCTTGCTGTGCTCAAGCTGGCTAGCTCTTGTCCCACAGTGCGACGGTGACTGGACTCCAATAGCGTGTGACAGTGTGTGACCCCATTTGGAATACGCTGAGGTGGTGGTGAACCTCGTTTTCTTTCTCTGCTTGCAATTTAACCTCACGCCCAGGATCGTTCTGTTAGCCTCTCTGTGTCATCCATGTGTCCAATGTGGCTCTTGAGTAAAACAAGTTGCATGTCAGGAACTTGCGCTGGCACGTTGCAACATATTCAGCAGGAGTGATGAGGCTGCCGGTTGAAAGTAATTTGGTGGTGTCCGTGCAGACTACATTAGTCCAAGAAGCAATGGAGACCACAAAGAGATGCCTCTAATCCTGAGGGTATGAATTAGATCCTTTTAAGTGAAGGTGACTGGAAAAAGTTAGAAGCTGTGAAACATCTACTCCTCAATTTCACAGCCAACCTCCTTTACCGCAGGAACATATTTCATTTTCTAGATTAATGTATTAAGGTGTAGATTTTAGCATTTACAGCTAAACAAATACAAACATGAGCAATGTAAACTAACATCAGAAAATCCCCTCAGCTCTGGCAATCTCTATGGAGAGAGAGCGAGACACAGTAAGAAGTCTGTCAACACCAGGTTTAAATCCAACTGATTTGATAGTAAACTCGCAAGCTTTCGGGGTTTGCACCTTTGTCAGGTGAATGGAGAGTTCTGACCTTAGACAGAGCAGATAACAGCACAAACATTTTAGCAGGTTAGGTGTAAAGATTCGCATTCTAATCAGTAATCTGTAATCTGTCTGTGCTGTTATATGCTCTGTCTGAGGCCAGAACACTCCACTCACCTGATGAAGAGGCAAACCTCAAAAGCTTGCGAGTTTACTATCAAATCGGTTGGACTTAAATCTGGTATTGTCAGACTTCTTACTGAGTTTACCCCAGTCCAACGAGAGAGAGAGAGGTACAGAATTAGCATTCCAAGTCTGGATGAAACTTCTCTAGAGCTCAGTCTGTACATAATCTTGTTTCATACACAATCAGAGCATTTGCCAGCAACCTCTGAACTTGCCTGCAGCTGGGAATCTCCAGTCCTGCTGCAGTGAGTGGAGTTTTTGGCTAACTGCCTAATTCTTCATTCTCATTGGCAGGCGGGCAGGAGTGTACAAGATCACAGAACCCTGCCCTGGAACTGTTTCAAGCTTAAGTTCATTTTGTGTCATAAGTAGTCTTGTATTTTCGCTGCGGTGAAGTTACTGTGAAAATCCCCTAATCGCCATGGTCCAATGCCTGCACATTGAGGAGGGTTTCACTCGGTCAATGCACCTAACCAGCATGAATTTCGGACCGTGGGAGGAAACCGGAGCACCTGGTGGAAACCCACGCAGACGCAGGGAGAACGTGCAACTCCACGCCGACACTGACACAAACCGGGAATCGAACCTGGGTCCCTGGCACTGTGAGGCAGCAGTGCTAACCACTGTGATGCCCCTGGGAGCAGGAGTAGCCCCCTGAGCCTGCTCCGCCTTCAATGCAATCATCGCTGATCTTGTGTCGACCTGAACTCCGCTTTCCTGCCCGTTCTCCAGAACGCTTCAACCTTGTTACTGATTAATTTCTCTTTCATTCCTTTGCATCCTCCTTGCAATGTTTCCCTGGGTGTTGCCTCTCTTTGTTCCAGTTTCCTCCCGGCTATTAATAACATCCCCCAGTACCAAAACTCCACACTGACATTCTTCGCATTCAGCCTGAGGTTTGAGGGATGCCACGTACTTAAAATAAGCCAAGAAATGTGTTAAAAATATCACTGCACCTGGGATTTGTGATCTGACTGAGTTACAAAGGAGAGCGCTGAGATATAACAACAACAGCTTGTATTCGTATAACACCTTTAATGCAATAAACTGTCCCAAGATGCTTCAGTGGAGCCCAATCAAACAAAATTAGTCACTGAGCCCCGTAAGGACTTAATCAGCAAGTCAGGTTACCAACAGTTTCGCCAGGGTTGTAGGTTTTAAAGCGTGTCTTAAAGTAGAAAAGGGAGTTAGACACTGCAGAGCTCCAGTCTCGCCCACAGCTGTAATTCTCCAGTCCCGCTGCAGTGAATGGAGGTTTGGTTGGAGAATGGAGAGTGCCAAACTCTGCCATTCCCGCTGGCAACGGAGTTGGAATGGCGAGGTGAATGGCAAAAAGTCGTTACGCAGGTTCAGTATGTGATTTTTCTTTTAAAAAAAAAGGCAAATGGGATGTTGGCATTTATTGCAAAGGGACTGGAGGATAAAAATAGAGCAGGCGAGGGGCGGGCCAGGGAAAGGGACCCTGGGGCACTAAAGGACAATTTGTCATGGCCAATCCACCTAACCCAGCACATCTTTGGACTGTGGGAGGAAACCGGAGCACTCGGAGGAAATGCACGCAGACATGGGGCGAATGTGCAAACTCCTCACAGACAGTGACCCAAGTCAAATCCAGGTCCCTGGGGCTGTGAAGCAGCAGTGCTAACCACTGTGCTACCGTGCCGCCCTGCAGATTGCAGTGGGAGGCAGTGCCCTGCTGGCTGGTAGTGGGATCCTATGGTCCTGCCATTGTCAATGGGGGTCTCCCCCATTGAGCGCACCCCTTGCTGCCGGGGAACCCTTGATTGGGGCGGGGGGGGAATGTGTCATTGGCAAGACCGTGAGATCCCGATGGCGTAGACATCAGCAAGATTGCGGTGTAAGACAGACATTTCGGGAGTAAAATTAACCAAAGAAACAAAAGAGGATGTAAATTTTGAATTCTCTTGCGCAAATATCAACTGATGCCCCAGAACAATTTTAATCAGATGATTGAGGTGAGCCTGTTTGAATGTGAACTCCCTGATTAAGGGCAAAATTGATGGTCCAATCAGGAAGCCCCGTGCTCTGCACTTACACAGGAGTAAACACAGTAGGAAGGTTTGTACTCGTTGGAGTTTAGAAGGCTGAGGGGGGATCTTACAGAGACATATAAGATAATGAAGTGGATGGATAGGGTAGAGGTAGAGGGATTCTTCCCGCTTAGAAAGGATAGCAGGAGGGCACAGCCTCACAATACGAGGGTGGGGGGGTGGTGAGTTTTAGATCGGAGTTGAGGAGGAACTTCTTCACTCAGAGGGTGGTGAATCTCTGGAATTCTCTGCCCGTTGAAGTGGTGGAGGCTACCTCGCTGAATATATTTAAGTCACGGGTAGATAGGTTTCTGATAGACAAGGGAATTAAAGGTTATGGGGAGAAAGTGGGAAAGTGGAACTGACCCACTTCAGATCAGTCATGATCTTATTGAATGGTGGGACAGGCTTGATGGGCTAGATGGCCGACTCCTGCTCCTATTTCTTATACTTTTAAGTATCACAACACCAGGTTAAAGTCCAACTGGTTTAATTGATAGTAAATGCACAAGCTTTTGGGGTTTGCCCTTTCCAGGGCAAACTCCGAAAGCTTGTGAGTTTACTATCAAATAAATTGGTTGGACTTTAACCCGGTGTTGCGAGACTTCTTACTGTCTTTACCCCAGTCCAACACCGGCATCTCCACATCATGTTTACACAGGAGTGGCAGTTCCTCTGGCACTCCGGGTGTCAAATGGAGACGGGGAGCACTTTGGATAGTATTGTTGGATCTTACAAAGAGAAGGAATTTCTGCTTTGGGGATTTATTACAGGCTCCATCCATTATTAATTATCCATCTAAAATTGATAGATTTGTGTTAACTCACTTTATGAGCAGACTTGGGGACTGTATGAAACTAGGTAATAGAGCAGCCATGACCTGACTGACTGCCTGAAGGGGCCGAATGGCCTGCTCCATCCGAGGGTTAAATGCTAAGTATGAGGGCACGTTATGCTTGGAAAAATAAATTACTGTTTACTGTGTCCTCCCTGGAATCAGGTCTGCACTAATAGGTAGATTTGATGTTGCTACTAATTTCTAGTGTGTACAAGGCCTCATTTCATTTTGTGCCCTGTCATTTTAAAGTGCCATTATACTCTCAGTTTAGTAATTCTATAACATTTTGACACCAGTTCTGACAATGTCAGCTCCCTTGCCCCATTCTTCCAGCGTAGTCGCTGATATAATGTACAAGAAAAACAGCCGACAATTTGGGCGAGATTTTCCACGTGTTTTGCCATGGCGGAGGTTGTTCGCCGTTGGCCACAGGCGGAACTTTGCAATCCCATCGTTGTCAACTGGTTTTCTCGATGAACGTGCCCCTCATCATCATGAACCGGGTGGTGCTGGTGCGCCTTTGGCTGGGATTGGAAGACCCCATTCTATGTGAACGGCGGAAAAATTCGGCTTTTGAAGTCCTGATAAATAACAATGTGGTAAAGGACCAGCCTTTGAACATCTTTAAGGCGGATGAAGATAGATTCTTGATACGCAAGGAGGTGAAAGGTTTTCGGGTGTTCGACAGGAATCTGGGGTTGAGGTTAAAATGAAATCAGCTGTGATATTTTTTGTAATTCATTTGTGAAGACGTGGGTGTCGCTGGCTGGGCCAGCATTTATTGCCAATCCCTAATAGAACATAGAACATTACAGCACAGTACGGGCCCTTCGGCCCTTGATGTTGTGCCAACCAGCGGAACCAATCTAATGACCTTCTAACCTAAACTATTCCAACGTTATCCATATGCCTATCCACTGCCCATTTGAACGTCCTTGAAGTTAACGAGTCCAGGCAGGGCATTCCACACCCTTACCACCCTCTGAGTAAAGAACCTATCTCTGTCATCTGTCCTATTACTACCACCCCTTAATTTAAAGCTACGTCCCCTCGTGTTAGCCATCACCATCCGAGGAAAAACACTCACTGTCCACCCTATCTAACCCTCTGATCATCTTGTATACCTTAATTAGGTCACCTTTTAACCTTCTTCTCTCTAATGAAAATAACCTCAAGTCCTTCAGCCTTTCCTCATAAGACCTTCCCACCACACCAGGCAATATCCTGGTAAATCTCCTCTGCACCCTTTCCAAAGCCTCCACATCTTTCTTATAATGCGGCAACCAGAAATGTGCGCAAAACTCCAAGCGCGGCTGCACCAGAGTGTTATACAGTTACAACTTGTCCTCACGGCTTCGAAATTCAATCCCTCTACCGCTAAAAGCTAACACACTGTACGGCTTCTTAACAATCTTATCAACCTGGGTGCCAACCTTATTAACCTAATTGCCCTTTGAGAAAATGGGGGTGAGCTGCCTTCCTGAATCGCTGCAGTCCATGTGCTACAGGTTGACCCACAATGCCGTTAGGGAGAAAATTCCAGGATTTCCAGTGAAGGAACGGCGATATATCATAGAATCATAGAACCCTACAGTGCAGAAAGAGGCCCTTCAGCCCATCAAGTCTGCACTGAACACAATATGTATTTCCATGGATGTATTTCCAAGTCAGGATGGTGAGTGGCTTGGAGGGGAATTTGCCGGCGCTGGTGTTCCCAGGTCTCTGCTGCTCTTGCCTATGGATTTGGAAGGTGTTGTCTAAGGATCTTTGGTGAACTATTGCTGTGCATCTTGTAGAAAGCACACACTGCCATTGCTGAGCAACAGTGGTGGAGGGAATGAATGCTTACGGATGTGATGCCAATCAAATGGACTGCTTTGTCCTGGATGGTGTCAAGCTTTTTGAGTGTTGTTGGAGCTGTACCCATCCAGGCAAGTGGGGAGTATTCCATCACACTCTTGAATTGTGCCTTGTTGATGGTGGACGGGCTTTGTGGGGAGTCAGGATGTGAGTTACTTGCCACAGTGTGCAAAGCCTCTGAGCTGCTCTTGTAGCCACTGTGTGAATGTTGTGAATCAGTTGAACTTCTGGTCAATGATACCCCCAAGGATATTGACACTGGAAGATTCAGTAATGGTAACACCCAGTCAAGGGATAATAGTTAGAGTTCATTTTATTTATTTGTCACAGGTAGGCTTACATTAACACTGTAATGAAGTTACTATAAAAATCCCCGAGTAGCCACACTCTGGTACCTGTTCAGGTACGCTGAGGGAGAATTTAGAACGGCCAATGCACCTAACCAGCATATTTGGACTATGGGAGGAAACTGGAGCACCCAGAAGAAGTCTACATAGAACGCAGGGAAAATGTGCAAACAGTGACCCAGGATGGGAATCAAACCTGGATCCCTGGTGCCGTGAGGTAGCAGTGCTAACCATTGTGCTGTCCCAATAAGAGTGTCTCTTATTGGTGATGATCATTACCTGGCATTTGTGTGTGGCATGAATGTTGCTTGCCACTTGTCAGCCTGAGCCTGGTATTGTCCAGGTCTTGCTGCATTTGGACACAGACTGCTTCAGTATCTGAGGAGTTGTGAATGGCGCTGAACATTATGCAATCATCAACGTACATCCCCACTTCTGACTGTATGATGGAGGGAAGGTCATTGATGAAGCAGCTGAAGGTTGTTGGGCCAAGGACACTACATCTTATTGAATGATGGAACAGATTGGAAAGGCTGAGTAGCTTGTTCCTGCTCTTAATTCATATGCTGATATAAAAGCTGCTTTCATTGAACCATAGAAATTTACAGCTCAGAAACAGACCCTTTGGCCCTTCTTGTCTGTGCTGAACCATTTTCTGTCTAGTTCCACTGACCTGTACTTGGACCATATCCCTCCACACCCCTCTCATCCATGAACCTGCCCAAATTTTCTTAAATGTTAAAAGCCCCATTGACAGTGTGGCACTCCCTCAGTGCTGCACTGGGAACATCAGCCTGAATTCTGGGTGCTTGAGTTTCCAATGGGGTCATGAGCCTGTGACTCCCTGACCAAGAGGCAAGAATACTAGCCACTGAGCTACTGCTTCAGGCTGAGGGAACAGATGGCTGAGTTTCCAGTGGCGTAAATCGGAGAGGACCACGGCAGAGGGGGCTAGAATCAGAGGGGAGCAGAGACCACTGCAACCTCACAGTGGGGAAGCACTCAATGTGGAGGCTGAGCGATCCTCGCCGCAAAAGGAGATTTTTCCTTCACTGGTGTTCCTAACACTCCTGATATCTCTCCGTCAGGATCGCTGACCCTCGGCTGTGCAAAGTCTCCAGGCAGCAGGAAACCTTACATCTGTACATCAGCACAAGGTCAGAACCCCAAGGTTGATGCTTAAAGTCTGTGCCCAGCCACTCCCCCACACCCCGCCACCGCCGCCCCCCTCCCATCCCCCAGTCCCCTGTTGTAGAGCTGACTATTCTCTCAGTGCAGTTTTGATCTGGATTCACACACACACACACAGGGAATCTGCAGCTGGGTGTGCCCCCTTTTCCCAGATTATCATTGTTTAACATTGTCATTTCCTCTAGTTTCAGCAAGACCACCCATGAAGAGATTGGTCTGATCTGTGTGAGCCTTCCAGAGAATCTATAGAATCCCTACTGTCCAGAAGGAGGCCATTCAGTCCATCAAATCTACACCGACCACACTCCCACCCAGGCTCTATCCCCATAACCCCATACATTTACCTTAGAAACAATCAAGAGAGGAGGCCATTTGGCCCTTTGAGCCTCCTTTACCATTCAGCATGGCTGATTGTCCAACTCAATAGCCTAATTCTGCTTTCTCCCTTTAACCTTTGATCCCATTTGCCCCAAGTGCCATATCCGGCCACCTCTTGAATGTTTTGACATCAGCTACTTCCTGGGGTTATGAATTCCACAGGCTCACCACACTTTGGATGAAGAAATGTCTCCTCACCTCTATCCTAATTGGTCTACCCTGAATCCTCGGACTGTGACCCTTGGTTCTAGAATCCCCCCAAAATCAGGAACATCCTCCCTGCATCTATCCTGTCCAGTCCTGTTAGAATTTTGTAAGTCTCTGAGATTCCCCCCTCGTTCATCTGAACTCCAGCGAAAACAATCCTAACCTAGTCAATCTCTCCTCATACATCAGTGCCGCTATACCCGGAATCAGCCTGGTCATACCCCTGACACTAAGAGGCAATTTACCAGGGCCTATACACTTAACCTGCACATCTTTCAGACTGTGGGAGGAAACCCACACAGGCACGGGGAGTACGTGCAAACTCCACACAGACAGCGACCCAGGTGGGGATCAAACCCGGGTCCCTGGCGCTGTGAGACAGCAGTGCTAACCCACTGGGCCACCATGTCTACTAAACAAATTACCCTTCTGTTACAGATGTGAATCATCAATTCCCCCTGTTTGTGGATGTCAATCTGTAGTTAATGGTTTTAGTTTAAGGTAACTCGACTTAATGGACTCACTCATTCTTTATCTCAGTGAATAATATAGATTGCATTTATATTGCAACTTTAACACAATAAAACACTCCAAAGCATGGAGAGATCAGGAGCAATGGTCAAATAGAATTTAACGCCAAGCCACCTGATATAATCTAGTTTTCTCTTCAATCCAAAGATGTCGAGTTAGGAGAATTGGCCATTGTAAACTGATCCTAGTGTCAGTGGTAGGGTAAATATGGGGGGTGATGGGATTAGGGCCTGGGTGGGATTGTGGTCAGTGCAGACCTGATGGGCTGAATGGCCTCTTTCTGCATTGGAGGGATTCTATGATTCACCCATATCATTGTCCTCAACAACCTCAACCGACAACAAAGCTGTTTTCTCATGATTGGATGTAAATGTAGATGTCCAGACTATTAGTCCAGAAACTCAGCTAATGTTCTGGGGAGCCGGGGTTCAAATCCCACCACAGCAGATGGTAGCGTTTGAATTCAATAGAAAAAATTCTGGAATTAAGGATCTACTAACAAACCGTGAAACCATTGTCGATTGTCAAAAAAGCCCATCTAGTTCACTAATGTCCGTTAGGGAAGGAAATCTACCATTCTTACCTGGTCTGGCCTACATGGGGCAGCACAGTGGTTAATACTGCTTCCTCACAGCATCAGGGACCATGGTTCGATCCCCAGCTTGGGTCACTGTCTGTTTGGAGTCTGCACGTTCTCCCCATGTCTGCGTGGGTTTCTTCCGGGTGCTCTTGTTTCCTCCCACATTCTGAAAGGCATGCTGGTTAGTGTGCATTGATCCGAACAGGTGCCGGAATGTGGCAACTAGGGGAATTTCACACTAACTTCATTGCAGTGTTAATGTAAACCTTACTTCTGACTAATAAATAAACGCTATTTTTTACATGTGACTCCAGAGCCACAGCAATGTGGTTGACTCTCAACTGCCCTCCAAGGGCAACTAGGGATGGGCAATAAATGCTGGCCAGCCTGCAATGCCCATGTCCCACAAATGAATAAAAAGTATATATTAGAGGAAGGGCAGAGCAGATTTAGAAGAATGGGACCAGGTCATATTATAGGGGGAGACTTTGATTGTTACCCTTTGAACAGAGAAGATCAAGAGGAGATTTATAGGGCAAAATTCTCTGGCTCTTCACACCCTGCCACCATTGTAAGTGAGGACAGGGAATTTGGCACTCAGCCAAATCTTCATTCGCTTTGCAGCGGGACTGGAGAATCCCGTTGGCATAAATGGCAAAAAGATTCCATCACAGAGTCCAAAGATATGCGTGTTAGGCTAAACTGCCTCTTTAGTGCCAGGGAGACTAACCAGGGTAAATACATGGGGCTATGGGGATAGGGCTTGAGTGGAATTGTGGTCAGTGCAGACTCGATGGGCCGAATGGCCTCCTTCTGCGCTGTATGATTCTACGAGTCAAAATGTTTCTTCTTTTTCTTTAATCCTTTGCAGGATGTGGGTGTCGCTGGCTGGGCCAGCATTTGTTGCCCATCCCTAATTGCCCCTTGACCTGAGTGACTTGCAGGGCCATTTCAGAGGGGCAGTTGCAAGTCAACCATGTTATTGTGGATAAAAGCAAATTACTGCGGATGCTGGAATTTGAAGCCAAAAGAGAGAATCTCAGCAGGTCTGGCACCATCTGTAAGGGAAGAAAAGAGCTGATACTTTGAGTCCCAATGATCCGTTGTCAAAGTTTTGACAAAGAGTTATCTGGATCTAAAACATCAGCTCTCTCCTGTCCTTACAGATGCTGCCAGAAATGCTCACATCACTGAAGTGACATATGGGCCAGACTGGGAAAGAAGGAAGATCAAAAAAATTACAGGACAGGAACAGGACCTTTAGTCCTCCAAGCCTGCACTGACCGTGCTGCCCATCTGAACTTAAAAACTCTACCCTTCTGAGGACCAAATCCCTCTATTTCCATTCTATTCATATACTTGTCCAGTTGCCCCTTAAAACTCACTATCGTATCTGCTCCCACTACCTTCCCCAGCAGTGAGTTCCAGGCACCCACCACCCTCTGTGACAAAAGTTGCCTTGTACATCTCCTTTAAACATTGCACCTTAAACATGAAAGATTTCTTTCCCAGAGGAAGGACTTTACAACAATCAATGATAACATTATGGCATTATTAATGAGACTAGCTTTATATTCCAGACTTTTGTTTTGTGAATGAATTATTAACTGAATGTTGGAGTTTGCACTATTGTACTAACCTGGGCCTCTAGGTGACTAATGCAGTGATGTTATCACTATGTCACTATCTCCCCCACAATTGGCCAAGAAGGCAAGTTTTCGGGAATGTCTTGAAGTAGGAGAGAGTGAGACAGAGAGAGGTTTTTGGAAGGAATGGCAGAGCTTAGGGTAGGCATGGTTGCCAATGATGGAGCAATTAAAGCAGGGTGGAACAAGAGATCAGAATTAGATGAACACAGAGATCCCCAAATCACAGAATTGTTACAACTCTGAAGGAGGCCATTTGGCCCATCATGTCTGTACTGGTTCTCTGAATGAGCCATTCCCCTGGCCTTCTCTGCAGATTTCATGTCGGATCATGGAAGGTTGGAGGTCTGGAGGAGTTACAGGTTGGTCAGTGCAGGCTTGGAGGGCAGAAGGGCCTGTTCCTGTGCTGTAATTTTCTTTGTTCTTTGAGATGGGGCATTGCTGGACCAGGAACTGCTTGTGAACCCTGGGATGGTGGGTGAACAGAATTTGGTGCATGCTAGGGTGTGGCAGCAGAGCTTTGGATGAAGCAGAGCTTATGCAGGAGAGAAGATAGGAGTCCAGCCAAGACAGCAGCAGAATAGTCAACTCTTGTAGCAGTAAAGGCATAGGTAGTGTCAAAGGGAGAGTCAGAGCAGAGAAGGAGGTATGTTATAGTGGGGGTTGGGTTTGTAGGTGCTCGTGGTGATGATATGAAATTGATGAAGCCCATCTGGGGATCGAATTTTTAAAAATTCATTGGACATGGGTATTACTGGTTGGCCAGCATTTGTTGCCCACCCTTAGGTGCCGGGAACAATTAAAAGTTAACCACATTGCTGTAACTCTGGAGCCACAGGTTAGACCGGTAAGGATGGCAGACTTCCTTCCCTCAAGAGAATTGAATTCTGAATGACACCCTGTAGAAGTCTTGGCCCTTAATCGATTAAAATTATTAAGCGGATTTCTCAAGTCTGGCGCCATTCTCGTAAATCTCCTCGACACCATCTCCACGATCTTGACATTGGCATCATTAATCTAAAATTGTGTAAAAAAGATGTGGTAAGAGATTGTACTGGGAAAACTATTTTTCCTGCCAAGAGCAGTGGCTAAGGTAAAAATAGAAATGCATTTAAGGAGAAGCTAGGGAAAGATGTGGGGGAGAAAGGAATAGAAGGATATGTTGTCGAGATGCTGGCGTTGGATTGGAGTGGACACGGTAAGAAGTCTCATGACACCAGGTTACAGGTCTAACAGATTTATTTGGAATCATGAGTTTTCGGAGTGCTGCGCCTTCATTAGGTGACTGCTTAGGGGAACTGGCTCAAGACTCATCTAATGAAGGAGCAGCACTCTGAAAGCTCGTGATTCCGAATAAACCTGTTGGACTTTAACCTGGTGTTGTGACATTTCTTACTGGACTAAGATGAAGCAGGAGCTAGTTTAAGTATTACTGTCACAAGTAGTCTTATATTAGCATTACAATGAAGTTATGATAAAAATCCCCCAGTTGCCACACTCTGACACTTGTTCAGGTACATTGAAGGAGAGTTTAGCACAGCCAAAGCACTTAACCAGCATGTGGAAGGAAACTGGAGCACCTGGAGGAAACCCACACAGACTTAGGGAGGATCTTCAGACTCCATACAGTCACCCAGCCGGGGATTGAGCCCGGTTCCCTGGCGCCGCAAGGCAGCAGTGTTAACCACTGTGCCACCGTGCCATACTTAGAAATGGGAGAAGATTGGAAAGGAACATAAATATATAAATACAAGTTAGCACAAGTGATCTCTTGCTATGCTGTGAATTCAATATAAGGCATGATTAGCAGCTTGGTGCTGTGGAATGTTTTCTGTACACATTTGGTCAGAAAGATATTTTGCAAGATATGAGTGGAGCTGCCTCAGGAATTTTCCAAGGAAGAAAATGTATTCCATATTGAAATTTCCTCTTGGCGATGAGGTTTGGAACTTTTCCAGTTTTGGCTCAATGGAACATTCCCTTTCCCAGAGTTGTCTAATTATATTGTACTGAAATAGGAAGGATTAGAAATGATGTTCTTTGAACTTTAAGATTGGAAACATACATTTCAGTCATGAACTAAAATGTTTGTCAGAGAATTATCCATTTGGGACTTTGTAGATTTCTCTCTGCACAACATGATTTGAGTTATTTAAATACCTTGTCGAGGGCAAGTGGTGGCACAGTGGTTAGCACTGATGCCTCACAGCGTCAGAGACCAGGATTCGATTCCCAGTTTGGGTCACTGTCTATGCAAAGTCTGCATGTATCTGTGTGATTTCCCTCTGGGTGCTCCAGTTTCCTCCCACAGTCTGAAAGATACACTAAGTAGTCTCACAGCACAAAGTTAAAGTCCAACTAGCACTGCTTCTTCATCAGGTGAGTCTGAAAGATGTGCTGGTTGGGTACATTGACCATGCTAAACTCTCCCTCAGTGTACACGAACAGGCACTGGAGTGTATGGACCGGGGATTTTCACATAACTCCATTGCAATGAAGCCTACCTATATTAATAACTAAACTTTTTAAAAACTTTAACCTCGGTTGACTAGCTGGGATTCAGAATACCAGCTGTGCATGGTTTGAACCCAATTCTGGCTGAGATAATCTCAGTTCCTGTTTCTTTGCCTTGCAGTATAATCAGGGAATAAGCCATGGTCTGGTTGCTCTCACATCTGGGGGATATTATGTGGTGACGATAAAGAAATATCTTACTTGACTCATTTGAGATCTCAATTGCTGTTCTGGGTGAAATTCTATCCCATTTGATGCTTAGCAGTTTCTTTCTTCTGTACCCCCATCCGTGCCTACCTCTAGCAGACAAGAGATGATGGCGTAGTGGTATTGTCACTGGACAACTAATTAACAGACCCAGGGTAATGCTCTGGGGTCTTAGGTTCAAATCCCACCACCGCAGATGGAAAAACTTGAATCAATGTAAAATCTAGAATTAAAAGTCTACTGATGAAACCATTATCAATTGTTATAAAATCCCATCTGGTTCACTAATGTCCTTTAGGGAAGGAAATCTGCCGTCCTTACCCAGTCTGGCCTTCATGTGACTCCAGAATCACAGCAATGTGATCGATTATTAACTGTTACTTCAAGGGCAAATAAAGATGCTCACCTCTCATGAAGAATAAAAAGCATACACTTCCACATCCGGTACAACATCGATTAGTTCTTCATTTTTAAAAATATATTCATCTGTGTGATGTGGGTGGCTGGCCAGCATTTATTAATCGCCCCTTAAGGAGGTGGTAGTGAGCTGCCTCCCTGAACCACTGGTGGTGTAGGTACATCCACAGTGCTGTTAGGGAGGGTGTTCCAGGATTTTGATCCAGCGCCAATGAAGGGATGGCGATGTATTTCCACATCATGACATATTTTCAAGTCAGGATGGTGGGTGACTTGGAGGGGAACCTCCAGGTGGTAGTGTTTCCTTGTGTCTGTTGCCTTTGTCCCTCTAGGGTTTGGAAGGTGCAGGCAAAGAAGCCTTGTAGATGGTACACACTGCTGCCTCCTACTCACTGATCTATGGCTGATTTTCCCAAAAACTTCCAGGTCTTCTGTAACAGTTCTATTGAGCAGGGGGATAATGCATTCCCAGGTCCAGAAAGTCCATAGATTGCATGCAGCATCTATCTACATAGAACCATAGAATCCCCACAGTGAAGAAGGAAGCCATTCAGCCCATCGAGTCTGCACCAACTCTTTGAAAGAATATCTTACCCAGGCCCAACACTTTGTCCTATCTGCATAATCCTGTACATTTACTATGGCCCGTCCATCTAACCTACGTGTCTTTGGAGTGCGGGAGGAAACCGGTGCACTCAAAGGAAACCCACGCAGGCACAGGGCGAATGTGCAAACTTCGCATAGACCCAAGCTGATAATCGAGCCTGGGTCCCTGGTGCTGTGAGGCAGCGGTGTTAATCTCTGTGCCACCATGTTACCTTTACTCTGCATCACTCGCTCAATCAACTTGCTGTACTTGAATGGCTGTGTTGCTGGGCTGTTAGGAATGGATTTAATGGTTTGAGAAGAAGGGGTGGAGGAATGCAAGGTCACAGAGAAGTGAGAGTCCAATCAGAACTTGTGTTTGACATTGAGCGCGTCTGATTTCTACATTAACCAGGTAAATGAGGATTAGTCTGATTGTCTGGTTGGAATGATTCCGATTTGGAATGCACTACGTATTGGTGTGGTCAATATTGATTTAATAATGTCCTTCAAAGGGAATTAGCCTTAGAGTCTAGCAGGAAAAACCCTTTGGCCTATCGCTCCTGCATCATCAAGGGCTATCACTAAAGTCACACTAATCCCATTTTCCAGACTTGCCTCATATCCTTGAATCTTACGTTTCAACATATGAACTCAGGAATTAGGAGCAGAAGTTGGCAAATTCAGCCCTTCGACCCTGCTCCTCCATTCAATCAGGTCAAGGCTGATCTCTCCCTGGTCTCAAATCTACCTCCCCATCTGCTCCCTGTATTCCCTGATCTTTTTCTTTAATTAGAAAGCCGCCTGCCTCCTTCTTGAATCCATTTAATGACTCACAGTCCACCACGCTATCCCCATAACCCCACATATTTACCCTCCTAATCCCCTGATACTGGGGTCAATTTAGCATGGTCAATCAACCTAACCCACACTCCCCTGGACTGTAGGAGGAAACTGGAGCATCCGGAGGAAACCTACACAGGGGAGAATGTGCAGACTCCACACAGACAGCGACTAGAGGCCTGGATTGAACTCGGGTCCCTAGCGCTGTGAGGCAGCAGTGCTTAGCGCTGTGAGGCAGCAGTGCTAACCACTGTGCCACCGTGCTGCACTGGAAAAAATGTCCCAACCTTCAGCCGTCTGTTCTGTGGAGAAAACAATCCCAGCCCATCCAGTCTGTCTTTATAGCTCAAATATTCCACCCCAGGCAACATCCTGATGAATCCCCTCTGTAGCCTTGCCAGCGCATCCTTCCTGTAGTGAGGTGAATTGATGTGAAGTGAGGGGATTGGATAAATATTTGAAGGAGAAAAATAATAAACGGATTTGGGAAAAGGATGAAGGGAGTGGGACTAATTGAAGGAAAGACGCACGTAAAAATAAATATGTATAAAAAACATACTGGGTGGCTGAACAGTCTCTCTCTATGCTATACTATTCTATAATTGTAGTAACACAACAGTTTGCAGTATTGGTACAGTGGTTCATGAATCTGCTTTGGCAATGTAACATGAAATGATCAGAAGATATAAATTTCAAAGGGTGAGGGCACACAAACACTGAAGACTTGTGATGCTTAAACAAAGGCATATTGAGATTTGGTGTTGGCTTCACTCCACAGTGTACATGAGGAGGCAAGTCTTAAGATGTGTTCTGTAAGAAAATCATCCCCAGTAACAGAAACATAGGGGCTGAAGGAGTGAGGGGTCATTTCACCCATTAGTATTCCAGAACACCAGGCTAAAAGTCTGGAGATGTGGACTTGAATCCCATCTGGATTTAACTTTAGTTAATAAGTCTGGAGTTTTCTTATAAACAGTTTGTCTTGATAATGGCGCTTTGTCGATTGTTGTGACACCTTTTCCTGGTCTTTCTGCGGCATATAAATGACATTGATGACTTTGTGGGAGGGGGTAGGATCAGTAAGTTTGCCGATGACACAAAGATTGGCCGGGCGTTAACAGTGAGGTTGAGTGTCTTGGGTTATAGGATGATGTAGAAGAGATGGTCAAATGGAATTTAACTCGGAGAAGCATGAGGTGATACACTTTGGAAGGAGTAATTTGACAAGAAAGTTTACTATGAGAGGTCTGACGCTGGGAAGTTCCGAAGAGCAAAGGGACCTTGGCTTGTTTGTCCCCAGATCCCTGAGGGTGAAAAGGCAGGTTAATGGAGGTGCAAATGGCATATGGCACACTGGCCTTTATCAATCGGAGGATGTCTGTCAAAGGCGATAGAGCAAAATTTGTGGAGGCAGGACCTCAGCACGATTAAAATCACCCACATTCTTGAGGTGTTTTCGATCGCTAGTTGCCTGATGGCTGGCCTCTTGTTAGTACATGATAAAATATGTATTACTTGAAGTCAGGTAAACATTTTACAACAGCATCCGCATACACAACGATATATACAAACAATCTTCAACAGGGAGTCCACATTCAGCAAATAATATCCAAAAAGGGCTCCTCAATCTCTAAGAAGAAATCTTTGATGTTGCAAAAAAACTATTTGAGTTGTAGCTTACCAGCATCTGTTTGCCTGATTTGATTTTTGTGTTGATTTGATTTATTATTGTCACATATACTAAAAAGTATTGTTTCTTGCGCGCTATACAGAGAGAGCATACCGTCCATAGAGAAGGAAACGAGAGAGTGCAAAATGCAGTGTTACAATCATAGCTAGGGCACAACTTAATGCAAGGTAGGTCCGTTCAAAAGTCTGATGGCTGCAGAGAAGAAGCAGTTCTCGAGTGGATTGGTACATGTTCTCAGACTTTCCCAATGGAAGAGAGGGTTCTTTAATTATGCTGGTTGCTTTTTCGAGGCAGCGGGGAGTGTAGACGGAGTCAGTGGATCGGAGGCTGGTTTGCATGATGGGTTGGGCTACATTCACAACCTTTTGTAGTTTCTTGCAGTCTTAGGCACAGCAGGAGCCCATACTAAGCTGTGATATAATCAGAAAGAATGCTTCCTATAGTGCATCTGTAAAAGTTGGTGAGAGTCATAGCTGACGAGCCAAATTTCCTTAGTCTTCTGAGAAAGTAGAGGCATTGGTGGGCTTTCTTAACTATAGTGTCGGCATGTGATGACCAGGACAGGTTGTTGGTGATCTAAAAACTTGAAGCCCTTGAAGCCTTTGATCCTTTCTACTTTGCTCTTGTCGATATAGACAGTGGCATGTTCTTCTCAATGCTTCCTGAAGTTGATGACAATCTCCTTTGCTTTGTTGACATTGGGTGGAATTTTACCGGCGCATCTGCCCAAGTTTTGCACAATCTTGCCCGAGGCCAACAGAGAATGCTGTTCTCCGAGCCAAGCCCACTCCCGGAATCGGGGCTGGCATGTTGGTAAAATTCCAGCCATTGAGAGAGAGATTATTGTCGCTGCTTCAGTTCACCAGATTCTCTCTCTCATTCCTGCACTCTGTCTCGTCATCGTTTGAGATTTGACGTGTTCGAAAATAGAACCAACTATTCGAGACTGGGATGACTCTTTGACAGAGCTGTGAGGAAGGGTCATCCACACTCGAAACGTTGGTTCCATCCTCTCCCCGCAGAAGCTGCCAGACCTGCTGAGATTTTCCAGCATTTTCTGTTTCTGTGTGCAAGTAAGAAAGATTGAAATGCTCTAAAGACAAGATCCTGCAATAATCCAACGAGGGAAATAGATCAGCATTACATCCCTGACGAAAGATTTGGAATGGGAATGGCTACAGGAAAGGAGAGAGGGAAGCAGACTGAGTGTGATCTATAAGATGGATTACTGGGAATTGACCCAAACAAGAAGCTGGTTCCCCACCAGAATTAGCAAAACATGAGGTACCTGTCCATAGAAATTACAAAGATCATCTCTTTCCAAGACGGTAGCTGGAATTCTCCGGTCTTGCATGCTGCCAGCAAGAATGGAGAATTTGGTGCTCCGTGGTCGCTGCATCAGGCCTGGAGAATCCAAGCCTCAGGCCAGTTCAGAGAACCCACCCAGTGCATGAATGATTTATTTTCCCAAGGAAAATGTCACACTGCCAAAGGAAACAATTCCGTACCATATTGTAAATCTCCAAAACCCACCTTTAGTTTATTTCCATTTTATTATCATTATCAGATGTACCATCTCAGCAGGAAGTGCCTGATTTAGCTAAAGCTACCCTGGTAAATGTTGGTGGAACACAGACATGAATCTGTGACACAGGAGAGGGACATGAATGTCACTGGCTGGGCCAACATTTATTGCCCATCCCTAGTTGCCCTTGGAGGACAGTTGAGAGTCAACCACATTGCTGTGGCTCTGGAGTCACATGTAGGCCAGACCAGGTAGATTTCCTTCCCTAAAGGACATTAATAATGGGTTTTTCCAACAATCAACAATGGTTTCATGGTCATCAGTAGATTCTTAACTCCAGATAGTTTTTTTTATTGAATTCAGATGCCACCACCTGCCCCAGCTGGGTTCGAACCTCAGAACATTAGGTAAATTTCTGGATTGTCTAAAATAATACGATTAGGCCATCCCCTATAACTGTATTGAAGAGCCTGCATAGGACTGATGGGCAGAGTGGCCCCTTCTTGTGTAATATTCTGTGATTTCCCCGATAGTCTATGATATCACAGTTGTGAAAGTTGACACTGGCAACATTTTTACGGAGCAGAGGCGACTAACTGGGGAAATGTGAAAACTTCAATCATTCCTTACTGAATAATGGAATATTCCTTACTTATTTGTATGGGTGTAACTTCAACAACACTCAAGAAGCTCGACACTATCCAGAACAAAACAGTCTGTTTGGCACCCCACTTTGATATTCACTCTCCGCCCCCCCCCTACCACAACCAGCGCCAAGTGGTAGAAAGTGCACCGTCTGCAATAACTTACCAAACCTTGTTCAATAGCACTCCCCAACCCATGACTTCCATCACCTAGCAAGGTAAGAGCAGCAGATACATGAGAACACCAGCCCAGTACTCCTGCCAGGAAACTATTGTTTTATATCAATATTCCTTTATTATTGCTGAATGCTCTCTCCCTATCAGCACTGTGGGTGTAACTAAACCACACAGTCTGCAGCAGTTCAATGAGGCAGTTCACCACCATTCTCTAAAGAGCAATTTAGAGAATTGCTAGCTCAGCAGCAACGCCCAACCCCACAAACAAATAAGAACATATTTACAAGAGATCTGAATCAGTGGAATGCTAAACTATATATTTAACCTAGAACATTGCAGCACAGTACAGGCCCTTCGGCCCTCAATGTTGTGCCGAGCTATGCCCGATCCCAAGATCAAGCTATCCCACTCCCTATCATTCTGGTTTGCCCCATGCATCTATCCAATAACTGCTTGAAAGTTCCTAAAGTGTCCGACTCCACTATCCAGCAGGCAGTCTATCCCACATCCCAACCATTCTGAGTAAAAACCTACCTCGGACATCCCTCCTATATCTCGCACCATGGACCTTATAGGTATGCCCCCTTATAACAGCTACATTCACCCAAGGAAATAGTCTCTTGCATGTGTTTTAAGAGCTGATTTATTCCACAGTTGCAGTCATAGAGCCTTGCTGTGCAGAAGGGGACCATTCGGCCCACTGACCCTGCACTGATCACAATCTCGCCCAAGTCCTATCCCCATAACCCCATGCATTTACCCTAGCTAGTCCCCCTTGACACTAAGGGGCAATTTAGCATGGCCAGGCCATCTAATCCGCACGTCTTTGGGAGTAAACCAGAGCATCCAGAAAATGCCAAGTCAACATGGGGAGAATGTGCAAGCTCCATGTACAGTCACCCAAGCCAGAAATCAAACCTGGGTCCCTGGCACTATGCTAACCACTGTGCCACCGTGTCACCCCTCACTTATTGCAATGTGATTCATCTCCACTACAATTCATTCCAAACTACAGGTTTCTTACTGGGGAATGGAATGTCCAGATTTGTAAACCACTCAAAGCCATTGGACAGTTTAAAAAAGGAATCAAAAGGCTAATGGCCATTTTATCTTAATTCATTCATTCATAGGATGTAAGTGTTACTGGCCGGTCTAGCAATTATTACCCATTCTTAATTGCCCCTTAAGAAGGCAGCCTTCTTGAACTGCTGCAGTCCATGAAGTGTAGAACATAGAACATTACAGCGCAGTACAGGCCCTTCGGCCCTCGATGTTGTGTTGACCAATGGAACCAATCTAATGACCCCCTAACCTAAATTATTCCAATATTATCCATATGCCTATCCACTGACCATTTGAACATTCTTAAAGTTGGCGAGTCCACAACTGCTGTATGCAGGACATTCCACACCCTTACTACCCTCTGAGTAAAGAACCCACCTCTGACATCTGTCCTATAACTACCACCCCTGAATTTAAAGCTATGTCGCCTCATGTTAGCCATCACCATCTGAGGAAAAAGGCTCTCACTATCTACCCTATCTAACCCTCTGATCATCTTGTATGCTTCAATTAGGTCACCTCTTAACCTTCTTCTCTCTAACAGAAATAACCTCAAGTCCCTCAGCCTTTCCTCATAAGACCTTCCCACCATACCAGGCAACATCTGTACCCTTTCCAATGCCTCCACATCTTTCTTATAATGCGGTGAGCAGAACTGTACACAATACTCCAAGTGTGGCCGCACCAGGGTTTTGTACAGTTGCAACATGATCTCATGGCTCCGAAATTCAATCCCTCTACCAATAAAAGCTAACACACTGTACGCCTTCTTAACAGCCTTACCAACCTGGGTGCCAACTTTCAGGGATCTATGCACATGTACACCGAGATCTCTGTGCTCATTGACACCCACTGTGCTGTTAAACAGGGAGTGTTCAGTAACAATGATGGTATATTTTCCATGGTGATATTAGGAATGGAGTTAATCTTTAACTCAAGAGGGTTGGCATACAAAAAGGGAGAATTGGTCCTGTAGGTGTACAGAGCCCTGGACTGATCCCAACAGTGTGTGGTGTTTGTAGAGCCATAAAATCTCGACAGAACAGCAGGAGGCCCCTCTGTCCATTGGGTCTGTGCCAACTCTCCGAAAGAGCATCCTACCCAGGCCCACACCCTGTCCAATGCCCGTAACCCTGTGCATTTACCATGGCCAGTCCATCTAAGCTGAACACCTTTGGACTGTGGGAGGAGACCAGAGCACAGGCAAACCTTGGAAGAAGTGTAGATTCACCGGAATTAAATAGGACTTAAAGGGTGAAATTATAGGGACAGATTGTATAAACCTGATTCTTAATTTCCATGAGTTTTGGATGTTGAAGTGAGATCTTAAATGATTAAGTGACTTCAGATGATAAAATGGTTGGACCATAAGATGTAGGAACGGAGTAGGCCACTTGACCCATTGGGCCTGCTCTGCCATTAAATAGGATCATGACTGATCTGGTACAATCCTCATCTCCACATTCCTGCTTTATCCTCGTAGCCCTTCATTTCTTTCCTGATTAAAAATTGGATAGGAACAATGCAGATAAATTATTGCCACTGGTGGGAGAGTGGACAACAGGATGTTTGATTCTTATCATTGATCTCGTGCCAGCTTTTCGTAAGAGTTATTTAATTAATCCCATTGTCTCTGCTGTCTGCTCTCCCCAAACCCTGATCTAACACCGTTCTCTGCCAATAGCCCTACATAAATAATAGATATTATTTATAAAGAATAGCCCTATATATACCCAATAGGTATTTATCCAATTTTGATCTGAAATTCTCACTCCCCTCCCTGCCCCCTCACTCTCCCACCCGCAACCCCTCCCAAGAAGGATGTGAATGTTGGGAAGGGCCAGTTGAAGTTTTGAAGGTTTGAGGAGTGTAAAAGTTATTACAGTGAGGGATATGGAGCAAAGGTGGATATGTGGAGTTAGAAGGCAGACCATATCCAAATTAACTCAGGCAGCATTGTCGATGCAAGCTTAGAGGGCTAAAGGGCCTGTTTCTATGCTGTAATTTTCTTTGTTCTTTGAATTGGCAGACCGAATCAGTTGGAGAGGCTGAATGGCCTCCTCCTCATTAGATAAATACTATTGACAAACAGTTGTTGGAGTAAAGTTTGGGAGGGACAGGGGGGCAGAAGGTGGCATTAGCACAATGATTAGCACTGTTGTCTCACAGCGACCTGGGTTCGATTCCTGGCCTTGTTTCACTGTCTGCACGTTCTCCCCATGTCTGCATGGGTTTTCTCCGGATGCACCGGTTTCCTCCCCCAACCCGAAAGATGTGAGGGTTAGCTAAATTCTCCCTCAGTGTCAGAGGGACCAGCTAGGGTAAATGCTTGGGATTATGGGGAAAAGGATTTGTTGGGATTGTGGTCGGTGCAGACTGAATGGGTCGAATGGCCTCTTCCTGCACTGTAGGGATTCTATGATCTGTGTACCCGTACAGGGGCCAGAATGTAGCTACTAGGGAATTTTCACAGTAACTTCATTGTTAGTGAAATTATTGTGTCAACATAAGCTTGACTTGTGACACTAACAATTAAACTAAAAAAACTCTCCTGTTCCTTTAAGAAGGATATTCCCCCTCACACCAGCTGGAGAGCCTCAATTGGAAAGAAACGTTTTCCTGCAAACTTACCAAGAGTGAGTGATAAGTTTTCATTTGGGTTCAAAGTTGCCATTTAATTGAATACGTTGTTTGTCTAACCATAACAAATATTTACAGTCTGTGGCACTCAATTTGATTGTTAATCTCACTTCTGCATTCTTGACAGTTCTGGCCCCAGTTCCTGCTGAGTGCAAGTCTAAAAACAATGAGATTGAACAGATGGCCTCAACAAGCAAAACGGCCAGAGAAGCGTCTGCTGTAGGGAAAAGGACGCTGCTGCCTTTTTTCTTATCGGACTGTGACACATTGTTGGAACATTAGACAAAATTTACAGAGCTGACAGCTCATTTTGATGTTTACATTACATGCAAGCCCCTCCCAGCCTCTCTTCCTTGAACCCCAGCAATATATCCTCCAAGTCCTTTCTTCTTTCTGTGTTTATCCACTCCAAAGCGTTTATTTGCTTCAACTACTCTGTGTTGTAGCAAGTATACATATTTCCACCAAAGTCATAGGATTTATTTGAGGTTACTGCACAGAT
Organism: Sphyrna mokarran; assembly: GCA_024679065.1. Taxonomy (NCBI): domain Eukaryota; kingdom Metazoa; phylum Chordata; class Chondrichthyes; order Carcharhiniformes; family Carcharhinidae; genus Sphyrna; species Sphyrna mokarran. The sequence continues at coordinate 104,181,649 of JAGIQG010000010.1, forward strand.
TTCCTGTTTTCTAGTGTTGCAAAAGCAATTCTAATCTCTGGAACAAGGTAGAGTTAGGGAAACTTTATAATACAACTAACCTCAGAGCATTTAATGTGATGAGAGATTTACTCTGTATCTAACCGCGTGCTGTACCTGTCCTGGGAGTGTTTGATGGGGGAACAGTGTAGAGGAAACTTTACTCTGTATCTAACCCCGTGCTGTACCTGTCCTGGGAGTGTTTGATGGGGGAACAGTGTAGAGGGAACTTTACTCTGTATCTAACCCCGTGCTGTACCTGTCCTGGGAGTGTTTGATGGGGGAACAGTGTAGAGGGAACTTTACTCTGTATCTAACCCGTGCTGTACCTGTCCTGGGAGTGTTTGATGGGGGAACAGTGTAGAGGGAACTTTACTCTATTGAGAGGAATAGATAGGGTGGACTCTCAGAGACTATTTCCCAGGGCTGAAATGGTCGCGACGAGAGGGCACAGATTTAAGGTGCAGGGAAGCAAGTACAGAGGGGATGCTAGGGGAAAGCTTTTCACTCAGAGGGTGGTGAGTGAATGGAATCGGCTGCCGTCGGTGGTGGTCGAGGCGAACTCGCTGGGGTCTTTTAAAAGACTTCTGGATGAGTATATGGGATCCAATGGGATTGGGGGTTATAGATAGGTCTATGGCTGGGTAGGTTTTGATGTGTTCGGCACAACTTGTGGGCCGAAGGGCCTGTTTGTGCTGTAGTGTTCTATGTTCTATGTACTCTGTATGTAACCCCATGCTGTACCTGTCCTGGGAGTGTTTGATGGGGGGACAGTGTAGAGGGAGCTTTACTCTGTATCTAACCCCGTGCTGTACCTGTCCTGGGAGTGTTTGATGGGGGACAGTGTAGAGGGAGCTTTACTCTGTATCTAACCCCGTGCTGTACCTGTCCTGGGAGTGTTTGATGGGGACAGTGTAGAGGGAGCTTTACTCTGTATCTAACCCCGTGCTGTACCTGTCCTGGGAGTGTTTGATGGGGGACAGTGTAGAGGGAGCTTTACTCTGTATCTAACCCCGTGCTGTACCTGTCCTGGGAGTGTTGATGGGGACAGTGTAGAGGGAGCTTTACCCTGTATCTAACCCCGTGCTGTACCTGTCCTGGGAGTGTTTGATGGGGACAGTGTAGAGGGAGCTTTACCCTGTATCTAACCCCGTGCTGTACCTGTCCTGGGAGTGTTTGATGGGGACAGTGTAGAGGGAGCTTTACCCTGTATCTAACCCCGTGCTGTGGAGTGTTTGGAGCCACTGCTGTTCAATGTCGAGCATCTGTCACTAGATGGCGATATGGAACAGGAAATAAGGCTGCCATTTTTTCTCAGTTTGTTTTGAAAACAATGTATCAGCCAATGAATTGGAGCAAGGGGTGGGACTTATACTGAAACGTGTATGACATACATTGTATTTTACAGTAAAACCTATTTAGTCAGCAAACTGCACCTATTTGAATATCAGACAGTCTACAGAGTCTATATAAAATGGAACAGATAGGGTAGACAGGCAGAAACAATCTCCAATAATTGCGGAGTTCTGGGCTAGGAGATGCAGCCTAAAAATTAGAGCTTCCAGGAGTGAAATTAGGAAATGCGTTGCCACACAAAGTAGGTTAAGTTGATTGGCCGTGCTAAACTGTCCCTTAGTGTTTCATAGAGTGATAGGGATAGGGCCCGGGTGGGAATGTTGTCGTGTAGGCTTGATGGGCTGAATGGCTTTCTTCCGCACTGTAGGGATTTTATAATTGCACAAATGGCAATTAATGCTCAATCAGTCGTTAATTTTAAATCTGTGATTGGTAATTTTTTATTCAGTAGCAGTTTTAAGAGATGGGGGTGGGTGGCGAGGGAAGTAAATGGAGATAGGTAACACATCGGCTAAAAATCAAGAAAGGGCTTTGACATTTCCAATTGGGTCAGGGCTTCAACATTTATTTTGGGAAAAGTGTCTTGGGTTCCTGTTAAAGTGAGGAAGATCTTCCTTATGTCACTCCTGAGTGGCCTGCCTCTAATTCAAAAGGTTCTTTGCCCCTTGTTCCAGACCCTGTCACTGTCCCAAGGGATTAATTGCTCTCAACCTGCTCTCTCTCAGATCATTTGATTCTCTTAAATGCCACGATTAGATCACCCCTTAACCTTGTCCAGTTGACGCAAGCTATCCTTGGGATTTATGACCCAAGTTTTAATCAGATGAACCCAACTGCCTCCTCTCCAAGGCCACAATACAGTGACCTTCCCATGATATAGTGCGCAGGTTGGAGCAGTGCATGAGTTACAAGGAAAACCCAACACACCTACAAGTTAATTAATACCTAATTTATCTATTCATACAATGGGCTCGTTATTTTCCTGATAATGCAGTCAATCTCTGCTCAGTTTAGGATTAAGGGCACAGATTCAAACGCAGTTGACAAAAGAAGTACAAGTGATATGAATTGACTGGTGTAGGTTTGGAAAGACAGTGGGGTGGAGATAGATTCAATCGAGGCATTCGGAAGAGGATTAGACTGTTACCTGGAAAGGGAGAAGGTGGCAGTGCGGGGGGAATGGTTCACTTGGAGAGCCAGTGCAGACACAATGGGCTGAATGGCCTCCTTCTGAATTTACCCTGGCTAATCCCCCGGACACTTAAGAGGCCTCCTTCTTTGCTGTAACAATTCTGCAATTTTTTTTATTAAATAAGGACGTCTTAGAAATCAATTTAATGGCTCCATACTTTTCCAGTACAACTTAAATGAATGGGCTTTTAGTAAACAGTCTGAAAGATGCATTGGTTAGATGCATTGACCTGAACAGGCAGCGGAGTGTGGCGACTAGGGGATTTTCACAGTAACTTCATTGCACTGTTGATGTGAGCCTTATTTGTGACTAACAAATAAGCTTTTTTTTTACTGTTACTGAAATGGTGCTGACAGACTGCCAGGGTGGCACAGTGGTTAGCACTGCTGCCTCACAGTACCGGGCAACTGGGTTCAGTTCCTGGCTTGTGTCACCATCTCTGTGTGACATTCACCATCAGGCACCCAGGTTGATAAGGTTGTTAAGAAGGCGTCCGGTGTGTTAGTTTTTATTGGTAGAGGGATTGAATTTCAGAACCATGAGATCATGTTGCAGCTGTACAAAACCCTGGTGCGGCCGCACTTGGAGTATTGTGTACAGTTCTGGTCGCCACATTATAAGAAAGATGTGGAGGCATTGGAAAGGGTGCAGAGGGGATTTACCAGGATGTTGCCTGGTATGATGGGAAGGTCTTATGAGGAAAGGCTGAGGGACTTGAGGTTATTTTCATTAGATAAAAGAGGGTTAAAAGGTGACCTAATTGAGGCATATTAGAGGGTTAGACAGGGTGGACAGTGAGAGCCTTTTTCCTCAGATGGTGATGGCTAACACAAGGCAACATAGCTTTAAATTGAGGGGTGGTAATTATAGGACGGATGTCAGAGGTAGGCTCTTTACTCAGAGGCTAGTAAAGGTGTGGAATGCCCTGCCTGCAGCAGTTGTGGACTCACCAAGTTTAAGGGCATTCAAATGATCAGTGGATAGGCATATGGAATAGTTTAAGTTAGAGGGCCATTAGATTGATTCCACTGGTCGGCGCAACATCGAGGGTCGAAGTGCCTGTACTGCGCCATAATGTTCTATGTTCTCCCTGTGTCTGCGTGCGTTTCCTCCCACAATCCAAAGACATGCAAGTTTGCTGGATTGGCCATACTAAATTGCCCCTTAAGTGTTAGGGGGATTAGCTAGAGTAAATGCATGGGGTTATGGGGATGGGGCTTGGATGGGTCTGTGGTCAGTGCAGACTTGATGGCCTCCCTCTGCACTGTAGGGATTTGATGATTCTGGTAGCTTTAATTAAACGTTGGTGAGTTATTCCAGAGACGAGTTTTATTTCATTGATTAACAAGGTGAAAATCCAACACTCAGATGAACAATTGGAAAACTGATGCTCCGAGTGAATGGGACCAGGTGACCCTTCACGGGAAATACTTTTAGACAAAGCGTGAATGCAGATTGAAGCTGATTTGATTGTTCAGACTGTGAAAGGAATTGTTACGACAAGAGAGAAGTTTGTTGTGGTGGCCAGGGGGATAAGGTGACATAAGTTTAAAATCAGAGCCAGCCTGTTCGGGAGAGAAGCCAAGAAACATTTCCTCATACAAAGTATCTACCACAAAAGGCAGGCGATGTTAATTTGAATAACAAATCAGAAAAGAGATCACTGCTGTGATATGCTGCCATGTACCTTTAAGGCAATGATAATTGTCAATCACAATACAACACTTGTGCTCTCGCACTTGGAGGAGCAACCCTCCCCCACCAGTGTAAAACTGGGAGAAGCTCCCCCCACTTCCAAACCACCAGACATAAGGGAACTCCCTTCCCACCATCCCCCACCCCCACCCATGAAGCTAAACAGAGGGTCATCCACGACACTGGAATATTTGAAAGATTAATTTGATTTATTATTGTCACACGTATTAACATACAGTGAAAAGTATTATTTCTTGTGCGCTATACAGACAAAGCATACCTTTCATAGAGAAGGGAAGGGGAGGGTGCAGAATGTAGTGATACAGTCATAGCAGAGAGAAAAATCAACTTAACGCGAGGTAGGTCCATTCAAAGGTCTGACACCAGCAGGAAAGAAGCTGCTCTTGAGTCAGTCGGTACGTGACCGTGGAATTTTGTACCTTTTCCCCGAGGAAAGAAGGTGGAACAGAAAATGTCCAGGGTGTGTGGGGTTCTTAGTTATGCTGGCTGCTTTTCCGAAGCTATGGGAAGTGTAGACAGAATCAATGGATGGGAGGCTGGTTTGCTTGAAGGATTGGACTACATTCATGACCTTTTGTCGTTCCTTGCAATCCTGGGCAGAGCAGGAGCCCATACCAAGCTGTGATACAACCAGAAAGAATGCTCTCTATGGTGAGAGTCGTAGCTGACGTGCCAAACTTCCCTAGTTTTCTGAGAAAGTAGAGGCGTTGGTGGGGACGGCCAGGACAGGTTGTTGGTGATCCGGACGGCTAAAAACTTGAAGTTCTTGACCTTTTCTACTTCATTCCCATTGATGTAGACAGGGGTCTATTCTCCTTTACGCTTCCTGAAGTCGATGACAACTTCCTTTGTTTTGTTAACACTAAAGAAGGGATTATTGTTGCCGCACCAGTTCACCAGATTCTCTATCTCATTCCTGTGTTATTTATTAGTGTCACAAGTAGCCTGACATTAACACTGCAATGAAGTTACTGTAAAAATCCCCTAATCGCCACACTCTGGCGCCTATTCGGGTACACTGAAGGAGAATTTAGCACGGCCAATGTACCTAACCAGCACAACTACAGGAGGAAACTGGAGCTCCCGTTGGAAACCCGGTACTACTGCCTCACAGCACCAGGGACCCGGGTTCGATTCCCAGCTTGGATCATTGTCTGTGTGGAGTTTTCATCCGCTCCTCGTGTCTTTATGGATTTCCTCCAGGTGCTCCGGTTTCCTCCCACAGCCTGAAAGACGTGCTGGTCGGGTGCATTGGCCGTGCTAAATTCTCCCCCAGTGTATCCAAACAGGCACCGGAGTGTGGCGAATAGGGGATTTTCACAGTAACTTCATGCTAAATTCTCCCTCACTGTATCCGAACAGACACTGGAGTGTATCGACTAGGGGATTTTCATAGTAGGTCAGAAGTGGGGATGTTTGTCGATGGTTGCACAATGTTCAGCACCACTCACGAGTCCTCAAATACTGAAGCAGTCCCTGTTCAAATGCAACAAGATTTGGACAATATCCAGACTTGGGCTGATAAGTGGCAAATAACATTTGCACCACACAAATGCCAGGCAATGACCATCACCAAGAAGAGACACGCTAACCACTCCCTGCTAACATCCCACAGTATAACCATCATTGGGTTACCATTGACCAGAAACTCAACTGGACTCAACCACGTAAACACAGTGGCTACAAAAGCAGGTCAGAGACTAGGAATACTGCAGCGAGTAACTCACCTTCTGACTCTCCAGATTTTATCCACCATCTACAAGGCACAAGTTAGCGGTGTGATGGAATACTTCCTGTTGCTTGGATGGGTGCAGCTCCAACACTCAAGGAATTTGACACCATCCAGAACAAAACAGCCCACTTGATTGGCACCAAATTGCAAACACTCAATCCCTCCACCACCGATGCTCAGTAGCAGCAGTGTGTACTATCTACAAGACGCACTGCAGCAATTCACCAAAGATTCTTAGACAGCACCTTCCAAACTCATGATCACTTCCATCTAGAAGGATAAGGGCAGCAGATAAATGGGACCATCACCACCTGCAAGCTCCACTCCAAGCCACTCACCATCCTGAGTTGGACGTACATCGCTGTTCCTTTGCATTAGCTGGGTCAAAATCCTGGAATTCATTCCCTAATAGCATTGTGGGTCAACCCACTGACCATGGACTGCAGCAATTCAAGAAAGCAGCTCACCACCACCTTATCAAGAGCAACTAGCGATGGGCAATAGATGCTGGCTAGCTAGCAATGCTCACGTCCCAAGAATTGAATTAAAAAAACTTCATTGCAATGTTAATGTCAGCCAACTTGTAACTAATAAATAAACTTTTGCCTCACAATGCCAGAGTCCTGGGTTCGATTCCCAGCTTGGCTCACTGTCTGTGTGAAGTCTGCACATTCTCCCCGTGTCTGCATGGGTTTTCTCTGAGTGCTCTGATTTCCTCCCACACTCCAAAGATGTAGGGGGTAAGTGGATTGGCCATGCTAAATTGCTCCTTAGTGTCAGGGGAACGAGCTGGGGAAAATGCATGGGGTTATGGGGATGGGGATAGGGCTTGGGCGGATTGTGGTGGGTGCAGACTCAATGGGCTGAATGGCCTCCTTCTGCACTGTCAGGATTCAATATGATTCTATACCAGTCTGGATAAGGAGAGAAGAAATTAAAGGCAACCTTTTTTGTTAATAAGACACCCTCTAAGATGGGCAGTGCACTATTGTGATTGCAAGCAAATACTACAAGCGCAAACATGTTAACCCACATTGCGTGTGTGTGTGACTTTCTCTCCAAACAGATTTACACAGCTGCCAAGATGGGGATAACTGGGCCTCCAACAAGAAAGTACAGCCATGGTGAAGAAAGACACAAATGGTGTAAGATCAACCCATTCCATAGCATCAAGGTGAGTGCAGGAATCAAAGTCTTTCATTGTCTTCCAATCCTTAACACAGTAACAGCTACTACTAACCTTCATTTGTTCAAGACTCTGCTGCCTGTATTTGAAATCTCACTGATTTTTAAGTTGATTTGTTATTGTCACATCTGATTTGATTTGATTTATTATTGTCATATGTATTGGGATACAGTGAGAAGTATTATTTCTTGCACGCTATGCAGATAAACCATTCATAGAGTACATCGGAGAGTAGGAAAGCAGAGAGTGTAGAATGTAGTGTTACAGTCATAGCTAAGGTGTAGAGAAAGATCAACTAAGTATGAGAGGTAGGTCAATCCAAAAGTCTGATGGCAGCAGAGAAGAAGCTGTTCTTGAGTCAGTTGGTACTTGACCCTGATAGAAGAAGGTGGAAGAGAGGACGTCCGGGATACATGGGGTCCCTAATTATGCTGGCTGCTTTGCCGAGGCAATGGAAAGTGTACGTGGAGTCAATGGATGGGAGACTGGTTTGCGTGATGGTCTGGGCTTAATTCACAGCCCTTTGTAGTTCTTGTGGTTCATTATTGGTTGGGTATCTGATCTCAGAATTTTGCATCTTTTTCTCAATGGAAGAAGGAATGTCAGGCATTTCCATTCACCTCATTGACCAACACTCAATGGTTGGCGCTGCTGCTCACAGCGCCAGGGTCTTGTGTTCGATTCCTGGCTTGGGTCACTGTTTGTGTGCAGTCTGCACATTCCTCCTGTGTCTGTGTGGGTTCCCTCCGGGTGCTCTGGTTTCCAGCGGGGATTAGGAAGATTAAGGGAGAGAGTCATTTTGAAAACTGGTTCCAACTCTCACTGAATCTTTTATGTTCCTTCCTTCCTCAGTTTTTTGTGTTCTGCCATGGACTGTTACAGCTTTCCCAACTCATGGTCTCCGGATATATGAAAAGCATCACTTCCACCATCGAGAAGCGATTTGGTCTTTCCAGCCAGACCTCAGGGATGTTGTCCTCTCTGAATGAGGTAGGTACAGGAAGATGCCTGATAAACTCACAAGGTTCTAAGAAATGTGAGCTGGATAGGCCATTCATTCCTTGATCCTTCCCTTCCAACTTACCCTCATCCTCACCCTCTATCCCCATGTTGTTAATTCCCAAATATCGGTCAATCTTAGTCCTATATAAAAAAACTCAATCTCCGAACACATACTGGGGGGGGAAGAATTCCAAATGCTGTGGTAGGGAATTGGGGGAAGAGAGGGAACAGTGACTAAATAGATGGCTGTTTGAAGAGAGGTATGATGCTAATTATAATGTTAATCTAAATGCTAATTGTCCCTTTTTATCCAGAGATGTGTACGTTCGAGGGATTAGTTATGGTAAATGTATGGGGTTGCGGGTTAGGGTGGAGGAGGAGGCCTGGGTCAGGTACTCTTGTCAGAGAGTCAGTGTAGATTCGATGGGCTAAATGGCCTCTTTCTGCATTAAGAACATAAGAAATAACAGCAGGAGTCGGCCATCCAGCCCCTCGCACTTGCCCCGCCATTCAATAAGATCATAGCTGATCTGATAGTGGTTCAGTTCCACTTACCCGCCTGCTCCCCATAACCCTTAATTCCCTTATTGATCAGAAATCTATCTACCTGTGACCTAAAGCTATTCAACAAGGTAGCCTCCACTGCTTCAATGGGCAGAGAATTCCAGGGATTCACTACCCTCTGAGAGAAGAAGTTTGTCCTCAACTCTGTTCTAAACTGACTCCCCCTTATTTTGAGGCTGTGCTTCTAGTTCTGGTTTCCTTTCTAAGCGGGAAGAATCGCTCTACCTCTACTCTGTCTAGCCCCTTCGTTATCTTATATGTCTCTATAAGATCCCCCCTCAGCCTTCTAAACTCCAACGAGTACAGGCCCAATCTACTTAATCTGTCCTCATAAGCTAACCCCCTCATCTCTGGTATCAACCTGATACACTGATAATTCTCTAGAAGAACCTAGATGGATCTTCCCCCTAAACAGCCTCTGGTCTCCCAGTTCATCACCTCTTATGAGAAATTATACGGCTTTGCGAAGAAGTGGAGGGTGTCCAATCAGGATTCCCCAAGCACCTCAAATTATAGCATCTCTCAGCACAGGAGAGGCCATTCAGCCCATCATTCCTATGTTAGCACTTCGAAAGAGACTTCCAATTAGCTCCACCCTACCTACTTCTCCCCCTATTTTCTCCTTCAAGTATTTATCCAATTCCTTTTTGAAAATTGCCATTGAATTTGCTGACGGTCTTTTTATCTCGAGATGTGAACGTTATGGTTAAGTGTTCCCCATCCCTAGTTGCTTTGAACTAGTGATGGACAATCACTTACAACCGAGTGTCTCACTCAGCCATTTCAGAGGGCAGGTAGAGTCAACCGCATTGCTGTGGATCTGGAGTCACATATAGGCCAGACTGGGTAAGGACAGCAGATTTCCTTCCCTAAAGGGACATTAGTGAACCAGGTGGGTTTTTATACCAATTGAATAGTTTACAGATCAGTATTAATGAGCTCAGCATTTTAATTGCAGATCATTAATTAATTGAATATTGCTGAAAAGAGGGACATGTTGTTGAAGCTTTTCACCTGGTACTCTCCAGGACAAATTTCAAACAATCACAACAATCTATACTGCAGGAGCAAAGAGTGCAGACTGGTTGGCAAGTTGATTCTGATTGGTCAAAGCAATGCCACAGATGCCTGTGTCTGAATGTATGTTGTATACAGTAAGCGTAAATGGGCCACATTACAAACTTTACTGATGATAATATTAAATTTGTTTTTTTATTATACATTCGTGGGACATGGGCATCGCTGGCTGCCAGAATTTATTGCCCATCCCTAGCTACCTTTGTTCAGAACATACAAAAAAAGAAAATTACAGCACAGGAATAGGCCCTCCAAGCCTGTACTGAGCATGCTGCCCGACTGAATTAAAACCTCCTTCCCTTCTGGGGACCATATCCCTCTATTTGCATCCAATTCACGTATTTGTCAAAACACCTCTTAAAAGTCACTACCGTATCCCATTTCCACTATCTCCCCCCCTGGCAAAGAGTTCCAGGCACCCACTACCCTCTGTGTAAAAAAATCTGCCTCGTACATCTCCTTTCAAACCTTGCCTCTCTCAGCTTAAACCTACTCCCCCAGTAATTGATTCTTCCACCCTGGGAAGAAACTTCTGACTATGCCCAGGCTTCTCATATTCTTGTAGACTTCTATAAGGTCTCCCTCAACCTCCGTCATTCCAGGGAGAACAAACAAAGGTTCTCCAGCCTCTCCTCATTGCTAATGTCCCCAGAAGCGCAGTTGAGAGTCAACCATTTTGCTGTGGCTGTGGAGTCACATGTCGGCCAAAAGAGGTAAGGATGGGTTTTTGCGACAATTGATGTTGGTTCCTGATCATCGGTAGATTCTTAATTCCAGATATAGTTATTTATTATTGAATTCAAATTCCACCGCCTACTGTGGACTGTTTAGGATGGATTGGATCCTCCCTGGCTAAGGTGCCAGGATTTTAACTCATGGATCCTCATCTTTCGACTGAATCCTGTCATTTCAGATCGGAAGCACGGTGTTCATAGTCTTTGTCAGTTACTTTGGCAGTCGGGTTCACCGGCCTCGTCTAATTGGTTGTGGGGGTATTCTTGTCAGTGTGGCTGCGTTCACAATGGCAATTCCCCATTTCATCATGGGACCATACCAATTCGATAAGACCACAGCAAGTGAGTATTTGCTTTCTTTACACAGCTTTTAAACTGGGGATTCTAGTGGTTTAAAGGTTAAGGGGCACATAAATACATAAGAACTAGGAGCAGGAGTTGGCCATCTGGCCCCTCGAGCCTGTCCGCCATTCAATAAGATCATGGCTGAACTCTTCGTGGACTCAGCTCCACTTACCCACCTGCTCACCGTAACCCTTAATTCCTTTACTGTTCAAAAATTGTTTAAAAACATTCAATGAGGTAGCCTTAACTGCTTCACTGGGCAGGGAATTCCACAGATTCACAACCCTTTGTGTGAAGAACTTCCTTCACAGCTCAGTCCTAAGTCTGTTTCTATCTTATTTTGAAGCCATACCCTCTAGTTCTAGTTTCACCTGCCAGTGAAAGCAACATCTATCTTATCTACTCCCTTCATAATCTTATATGTTTCTATAAAATCTCCCTTCATTCTTCTGAAATATAATGAGTATAGCCCCAATCTCCTCAGTCTCTCCTCATAAGCCAATCCTCTCAACTCTGGAATGAACCTGGTGAATCTTCCAGACAATGTTTTAACTAAAGGATCACTGGATAGAAACAGATGGGACTAGGAAATTGAGTGGAACTTTTAAGGGGGGAGTTTTGAAATGCGGATTTACAGATGCATCCCTTCCTCCACCGACACACAGTGGCAGCCGTGCGTACTAGCTACAACATGCCGAATATTTTATTGGGGGTGGCGTGGTGGTAGCACAGTGGTTAGCACTGCTGCTTCACAGCTCCAGGGACCTGGGTTCGATTCCTGGCTCGGGTCGCTGTCTGTGTGGAGTTTGCACATTCTCCTCGTGTCTGTATGGGTTTCCTCCTGGTGTTCCGGTTTCCCCTCTCAATCCAAAAGATGTGCAGGTTAGGTTGATTGGCCACGCTAAAATTGCCCTTAGTGTCCTCAGATGCTTAGATTAGAGGGGTTAGTAGATAATAATATGTAGGGATTTGGAGTAGGGCTTGGGTGGGATTGTGGTTGGTGCAGACTCGATGGGCCTAAGGGCCTCTTTCTACACTGTAGAGTTCTATGATTTTATAAGATGCACTGTTCAAGGTCCTTCAACAGCACCTTCCAAACTCCTGACCTCTGTCGCCTAGGAGGACAAGAGGAATGGACACATGGAGGGAAATTTTCCTGTCTCACTCACCAGGTAGTGGGCCAGGTGGGGGAAGGTGGCGTGGTGGGGGGGTGGACCACGCAATGGTGCGTTTAGCTTGGGCAAGATTTTCCTGCTTTGGGGTGAGCATAGTTGGAATATCCCACCCATGGGAACACCAGCACCGAGAAGATCCCCTCCAGGTTCATCGCATTGGAAGTACATCACAGAACCGTCACTGTCACTGGGTCAAAATCCTGGAACTCTCTCTCTGGGAGCACTGGGGGTGTATCTACACCACGCGGACTGTAGTGGTTCAAGAAGGCAGCAGAGGAGATTTACAAGATTAATCCCAGGCAGCGGGAGTTCAGTTCATGTGGGGAAACTGGAGAAGCTGACACTGTTTTCCTTGTAGTAGAAAAGGCCGAGGAGAGATTTGATTGAGTGTTGAAAACTGTTTTGACTCACAGGAGGTCAGGAGACAGAGGGCAGATTTAAAGTCACTGGCAAAACAGTCAGAGTGCAGCTGACGCAGTGAGTTGTTGTGATCTGGAATGCATGGTGTGAGGACAATGAAAAAGGCATGTAACTGAAGAGGACAATTTGCAAGGTTATAGGGAAAGAGCAGGGAATTAATTAGTTAATGCTCCTTCAAAGAGCAAGCACAGGTTCAATGGGCTGAATGGCCTTCATCTGTGCTCTTTGATTGTGAGCTGTTACTGTCACTGTAAATTCAAAATCATACCATTTCTTAAGTTTGTTTTTAACATACTCATTCTTGTTCTCAAATCTCTCCATGGTGCCACCCCTCCCTATCCCTGTAACCTCCTCCAATCTTAGAACTTTCTGATATCCTCTTACACACCCTAGAACTGAATCACTCCACCATTGGCAGGGTTACCTTCAGCTGTCACAGCGCTGAGTTCTGCCGTCCTGTCTCCAAACCTCTTCACCTCCCTCTCCACTCTCTTGATCACCCCTTTGATCAAACCTTTGGTCATCCATCAGGACATCTCCCTTGGTGGCACGTTGCCCACTTTTATCATGCCACATTAGACAAGACATTAGTAAGGCCACACTCAGAATATCGTGTACAGTTCTGGTCACCCTATTATTAGAAAGAATATTATTAAACTAGAAAGAATGCAGAAAAGATTTACTAAGATGCTGCTGGGACTTGATGGTTTGAGTTATGACAGACTGAATAGACTGGGACTGTTTTCCCTGGAGCTTAGACGGCTTAGGGGTGATCTTATAGAAGTCTATAAAATAATGAGGGAAACAGATCAGCTAGATAGTCAACATCTTTTCCAAAAGGTAGGGGAGTCTAAAACCAGAGGGCGTAGGTTTAAGGTGAGAGGAGAGAGATACAAAAATGTCTGGAGGATGGTGAGTGTCTGGGAATGAGCTGCCAGAGGTAGTACTAGAGACGGGTACAATTTTGTCTTTTTAAAAAAAAATCAAGACAGTTAAATGGGTAAGATGGGTTTGGAGGGATATGGGCCAAACGCGGGCATCTGGCGTTAACTTAGTGACAAAAGCTGGACAGCATGGACAAATTGGGCCAAAGGACCTTTTCTCCATGCTATAAACCTCTCTGACTCCATGACATTCCCGTGAAATCCTCTGGGAGATTTTACTGCTTTACAAGAACTTTATTATTGCAATTTGCTGTCTTTCAATTCAGTAAAACTATTTTTCTTCTTACAGACAGTGTGGGCAATGTCTCTGATATCTGCCACTTGACACATGAGGGCCAGAACCTAAACAGTGAGATTTGCAGCAAAGACAGAGGCAAAAGTGGTTACCAGATGCTTTCGTTGCTGATAGTTGGACAGTTATTGTTGGGAATCGGTGGGGTTCCCATTCAGCCTTTCGGGATATCGTACGTTGATGACTTTGCTAGCAATAGGAACTCGCCTTTATATCTTGGTATGTTCATAAAGCTTTCACTCCAAACATGTGCTCACTGTGTAAAAGACGCTTCAATAAAACTCTCTTCTAAAAGAAAATAACCTTAAAATTATTTTTGATGGAATGTGTTTCCCTTCCTTAAATATCCAAACTGGAATGTGGGCCAAATCAGGTAAGGATTTCCTTCCCTAAAGTTAACCTGACACATTTTTCATTCACTGATAGTTATCAGGAGATGATGGCCTAGTGGTATTATTGCTAAACTATTAATCCAGAAACTCAGCTCGTGTTCTGGGAACCTGGGTTCAAATCCCCACCACAAATGATGGGATTTGAATTCAATAGAAAAAAAAAAATCTGGAATTAAGAATCAACTGATAACCCATTGCTGATTATCAGAAAAACCCATCTGCTTCACTAATTCCTTTAGGGAAGGAAATCTGTTGTCCTTACTTGGTCTGGTCTACATGTGACTCCAGAGCCATAGTAATATGGTTGAGTCGCAATTGCCCTCCAAGGGTAATGTGAAGAATGTTCAAACTCCATACAGATAGTGACCCAAGCCGGGAATCAAACCCTGACGCTGAGAGGCAGCAGTGCTAATCACTGTACCGCTGTGCAGTCCCAATTCTAAGCTGGGACTGTTTTCCTGGGATAAGAAAAGGCTGAGAGGAGATTTGATGGAGATATTCAAAATCCTGAAGGCTCTGGAGAGAGCAGATAGAATAAACCTTTTCACTGGGATTCTGAGTAGCCTCTTTCTGTGTTGTAACCATAACTCTGATTTTTATATTGAGAATTCACCCCCTAATAGTTGTGCTTTTCCCTCCAGGGATTTTATTTGCTGTCAGTGTTCTGGGCCCAGCTTTTGGCTTTGTTTTGGGCTTTGCTGTCCTCCGTCTCTACGTTGACATCGATAAATTCTCAGCAGGTGAGTCTTTCTGTGGGAAGCTGATGCTCCCTACACGATGTGTTCAGCTGTGTAAAGTGGACAGTTTGGTTACCGCTTCAATCTGGGCTGCAATCCTGAGGCCCAGTCCCTTAACGAGTGATTGATTCAGAGTTGCTACCACCGTGACCCTACCCTACAGTGGATTGTGAGGGATTCAGCAATTACAAGAGCAGGAGATGGCCATTCAGCCCATCAAGATTGAACTAACATTTAATTAGATCATAGCTGATCTGTATCATCTGGAATGTGGAGCTTATTCAAGGAGCAGCTGCTGCGGGTCCTTGATAAGTATGTCCCTGTCAGGCGAGGAGGAAATGGTCGAGTAAGGGAACCTTGGTGTACTAAAAAAGTTGATTTGCTGGTTAAAAGGAAAAAGGAGGCTTATGTCAGGATGAGGCTGGATGGCTCGGTTAGTGCAATGGATAGCTATAGATTAGCCAGGAGGGAGCTAAAGAGGGAATTGAGGAGAGCAAAGAGAGGACATGAGAAGACTTTGGCTGATGGATTAGGGAGAATCCTAATCCTTTCTTTAGATATGTTAAGAATAGAAGATTGGTTAGGGCAAGATTAGGGCCAGTCATAGACAGCAGTGGGAAGTTGTGCGTGGAGCCTGAGGAGATTGGAGAGGTACTGAATAAATAGTTCTCTTCGGTATTCACGCAGGGTGATGTAAATGTAGTAATGGAGAACACTGAGGTACAGGGTAGCAAACTGGAAGGTATCGAAGTAGATAGGGAGGATGTGCTAGATATTCTCGAGGGTCTGAAGTTGGATAAGTCCCCTGGGCCGGACGGGATTTACCCTAGGATTCTCTGGGAGGCAAGAGAGGAGATTGCAGAGCCTCTGGCTCTGATCTTCAGGTCGTCGTTGGTTACGGGTGTGGTTCCGGAGGACTGGAGGATAGCAAATGTGGTCCCGTTGTTCAAGAAGGGGAAGAGAGACCTTCCAGGGAATTATAGGCCAGTGAGTCTTACTTCTGTTGTGGGCAAAGTATTGGAGAGAATTATTAGGGATAGGATTTATCGTTATTTAGAGAGAAATGAATTGATTGGGGATAGTCAGCATGGTTTTGTGAAGGGTAGGTAGTGCCTTACTAACCTTATTGAGTTTTTTGAAAAAGTGACCAAAGAGGTGGATGGGGGTAAGGCGGTTGATGTGGTATATATGGACTTTAGTAAGGCGTTTGATAAGGGGGCCCATGGAAGACTTCTGCAGAAAATGCAGATGTATGGGATAGAGGGTGATTTAGCTAATTGGATTAGGAATGGGCTAGCAGATAGAAGACAGAGGGTGGTGGTTGATGGGAGATATTCATCGTGGAGTTCGGTGACAAGTGGTGTACCTCAGGGGTCTGTTTTGGGGCCCCTGCTGTTTGTAATTTTTATAAATGATCTGGATGAGGGTATTGAAGGATGGATAGTAAATTTGCAGATGACACTAAAGTCGGTGGAGTGGTAGATAGTGAAGAGGGGTGTTATAGTTTGCAGAGGGACTTGGACAAGTTGCAGAGCTGGCCGAGAGGTGGCAAATGGAGTTTAATGTGGAAAAGTGTGAGGTAATGCACTATGGCAGAAATAATAAATGTGTAGAGTATAGGGCAAATGGTAGGATTCTTAGTAGTCTAGATGAACAGAGGGGTCTTGGTGTGTATGTGCATAGATCCCTGAAAGTAGGCAGTCAAGTCGAGAAGGTTGTTAAGAAGGCATATGGAGTCTTAGCTTTTATTGGTAGGGGGATTGAATTTCGGAGCCGCAACGTCATGTTGCAACTGTACAAAACTCTAGTGCGGCGCACTTGGAGTATTGTGTACAGTTCTGGTCCCCACATTATAAGAAAGATGTGGAGGCATTGGAGAGGGTACAGAGGAGGTTTACCAGGATGTTGCCTGGTGTGGAGGGCAGGTCCTATGAAGAGAGGGTGAAGGATTTGAGGTTGTTTTCGTTAGAAAGGAGGCGGCTAAGAGGGGATCTTATTGAAGCATATAAGATGATTAGAGGTTTAGATAGGGTGGACAGTGATAGCCTTTTTCTAGGATGGAGAAAGCTAGCACGAGGGGACACAGCTTTAAATTAAGGGGTGATAGTTATAGGACGGATATCAGAGGTAGGTTCTTTAACCAAAGGGTGGTTCGGGAGTGGAATGCCCTGCCTGCAGCAGTTGTAGATGCGCAAAGTTTGGTGGTGTTTAAGAGGTTAGTTGATAAGTATATGGAAGAGAAGGGAATGGTTTAGTTTGGAGGGGCATTGCTTTTTATATTGGTCGGCGCAACATCGAAGGCTGAAGAGCCTGTTCTATGCTGTAATGTTCTATGTTCTATGTATTGTGACTCCATCTGCCTTCCTTGGTTCGCCAACAATCCTGCCTAACAAAATTCTGTCAATCTCAGTTCTGAAATTTTCAGTTGACTCCTGGCTTTAACAGCTTTCTTGAGGGAGCCAGTTCCAGATTTCCTTTGCGTGAAGAAGTATTTCCTGATGTCACTCTGAATGGTCTGGCTCTCATTTTAACCCAATGTCACTTTGGTTTGAACTCCCCCAGCAGAGGAAATAATTTCTCTTCATTTACTCCTCCGATCATCTGAACGACTATAACTACATCGCACCTCGTCCAGGAATATATACAACCTGACCAAATAATATTACCGCAGTGATACTCCAGTCCTGGAGTAGGCGATGTCTGAGGTTACCATCGTGGCCTGTCACACACATTGGGTGCCACGGATGTATTAATGATCCCTCCCTGTTTTGTCCTGGAGTTTGTTTAGTTTAATTTATTTGATTTGGCCAAAAAGAAATGACTTGATAATGTATGCCTTTATCCCTGGTTTTCCAAGGGATTTTTGAAGACCGGGAGTGAGGAATGGGGCACACTCCTAATTCATTGTCAGTAGCAGATACTTCAGAGGTCTCTCTCAATCTGCATTTGATGGTGCATCGGTTTACAAACTGGAGGCCTGTGACCAGCGGTGTGCCTCAGGCATCACTGTTATTTGTCATTTATATTAATGATTTGGATGAGAATAAAGGAGGCAAGGAGAGTTTGCAGGTGATACCAAGATTGGTGGCATAGTGGACAGTGAAGAAGATTATCTAGGATTGCAACAGAATCTTGATCAATTGGGCCAGTGGGCTGATGAATGACAGATGAGTTTAACTCAGATAAATGCGAGGTGATGCATTTTGGTAGATTGAACCAGGACAGGACTTACTCAGTTAATGGTAGGGCACTGGGGAGAGTTACAGAACAAAGAGATCTCAGGGTACAGGCTCATAGCTCCTTGAAAGTGGAGTCACAGGGTGCTGAAAAAGGCATTTGGCATGCTTGGTTTCATTGGCCAGAACATTGAGTTGGGACATCATGTTGAAGTTGTACAAGACATTGGTAAGGCTATACTTGGAATATTGTGTACAATTCTGTTCACCCTATTATAGAAAGAATATTGTTAAACTAGAAAGAGTGCAGAAAAGATTTACTAGGATGCTACCGGGACTTGATGGATTGAGTTAGAAGGAGGGGCTGGTTAGACTGGGACTTTTTTCTCTGGAGCGTTGAAGGCTGAGGGGTGATTTTATAGAGGTCTATAAAATAATGAGGAGCACAGATCAGCTAGATAATCAGTACGTCTAAAACTAGAGGGCATAGGGGAGAGATACAAAAGAGTGCAACAGGGCAACTTTTTCACTCAGAGGGTGGTGAATGTCTGGAACAAGCTGCCAGAGGTAGTAGTAGAGACGGGTACAAGTTTGTCTTTTAAAAAGCATTTAGACAGTTACATGGGTAAGATGGATGTAGAGGGATATGGACTGAATGTGGGCAATTGGGACTAGCCTAGGCGTTTTTAAAAAAAAAAGCGGCATGAACAAGTTGGGCCGAAGGGCCTGTTTCCATGCTGTAAATCTCTACGACTATGGCTCTAAGTGTCTTCCACAACACACCGATTAGCTGGTCTATGGCAATGTCTTTTGTTCTTGGTGTTCTGATTGGTATTCTGTGAGTTGATTTGACATTTTGCTGTTTTGTTTCTCTTTCCCCTGTTGTAGATGAGATTGATTTGCAGTTTGCAGATCCGCGTTGGGTAGGAGCCTGGTGGCTGGGATTCCTCATGGCGGCCAGCTGCGTTTTGTTGGTCTCTATCCCATACTTCTTCTTCCCAAGGGAGATGCCCAAGGAGGTAGGTCCATAAGCGGAATCGCCAACCTGAAGGAATATGCATCAGGCAGAAGCCATTCAGCCCCTTGAACCTGTCCAGCAATCATTGACCCACCTTAACTCCACATCCCTTTGTACTGTTAAAGGTAAAAATCTAACCAGTGAGTCAAACAAAAGTGGTCCCAGATCTAAAGATGATTAATGTCAGAGAGGGTGAAACACTTCCACCACAGAGCCTGAAGCCATATTTCTGAATTTATCTCCTGGATGGTCTGTCTCTTTATCCGAGCTCCCACAGCAGGAGGAAAATGTTTCTCTCTATCTGTCCAGCAATTCCTTCCTGGGTTGATGTATCAGCTGAGGCTGTGCTGCTTACAGTCTCCACTGAGTCACAGGGTCAGGGATCAAATCCTGTTGCAATGTACTTTTAAAATGAAGGCAGCAAGATATTACTAACAAGGAAATGTGTCATGCGATTCAGTTTTCCTTTCACTTTTGCTTTTAAGCGTGCACACACTCTTAATCTCACACACACTCTCATTCACACACACTCTCACTCATACACACACACACTCCCACGCATATACACATACACACACACATGCGCTCTCTCTCTCTCTCTCGCACGCACGCACGCACACACACGCATACAAACATGCTCATACAGACACATATCCACACTATCACGCATACGCATACTCACGCATGCACACATACTCTAATGCACACACACATACATTCTCACACTCACATACACCCTCTCTCTCACACACGCACATAGTCATGCACACACACACACACATACGCTCTTACGCACAGGCACATGTTCTCACACTCACTCTCACGTACACTCACTCTCACGTACATATACAGACTCGCGCACACACAGACAACTCACGTACACACACTCATGCATGCACTCTCACATGCACACACAAACATACATTTACTCATGTGCACACACGCACACACTCACATACACACACAACTCAAGCTTTCTCCTTCTGTAAAGATGTTGCGTGCTCCTAGTCTAAAGAAATAACTGCACAACATGTTTACACAATCCTTTATGAGCGATTGGTATTTCTATCAGCATAACAACATCACAAGTCCCACTCCAAGACTTGAGTATAAATCTTAAAGTTGGTATTCCAATGGAGTACTGAGGGAACGCTGTTCTGTCAGAGCTATTAACACACAGATCAATAATTTACCATAGAACCACTGTGCAGAAAGAGGCTATTTAGCCTTGTGTGTTTGTACAGGTCAGAAAAGAGAAAAAAGAAACTAACTGTTTGTTTTAATCCCACTTTCCAGAATTTGATTAGTATTTTTGAAGGTTCCAGTTCTTCAGATAAAGACCCAGTTTCCTTTTCAGTGGGTTGAAAGTTTCTGCCAGAAAAATTCCAGTCACCAACCCAGCCTCTGGGTGAAAAACATTTTTCCTCAAGTCCCCTCCAATCCTTCTACCAATCACCTTAAATCATTACTCTCTGGTAATTGACCCCTCTACTTGGGGGAAATAAGTCTTTTTTTGTCTACCCTGTCTAGGCTCCTCATAATTTTCACAATTAGGTCACCTCTTAGCCTCTTCTGATCTAAGGAAAACAATCCTAGTCTATCCGATCACTCCTCCTGGCTGCAATTTTCAAATCTGGCTAACATTCTTGTGAATCTCCTCTGCACTATCTCCTGAGCGATTATGTAATTGCTGACCAGAACGGTGCGTAAAGCTCCAGTTGTGGTCTAACCAGCGCTTTGTACAGTTCTGGCACTGTATCCCTGTTTTTGTATTCAATACCTGGCTCACTAAAGGAGCACATTCCATATGTTTTCTTGACCAACCTGCCCACTTCTCCTGCCAAATTCAGAGACCTGTAGCCATGCAATCCAAACTCTCTCACTTCCTCAGCCCCTCCCAATTATCTTCCTGTTAATTGAGCGTTCTCCTGCTTTGGTTCCCTCCCCAATTGCATTACCTTTTACCTTCCTGGATTGAATTCCACTTTCCACTTCTCTGCCCATTTGACCAAACCATTGCTGCCATTCCAGAGTCAACAGCTATCCTCTTTACTATCAAATACACAGCCAATTTCTGTGTCATCTGCAAATTTCCTGATGATGCTACCCACATTTAAGTTTAAATCATTAATAAAATATAGAACATTACAGCGCAGTACAAGCCCTTTGGCCCTCAATGTTGCGCTGACCTGTGAAACCAATCTAAAGCCCATCTAGCCCACACTATTTCAATATCATCCATATGTTTATCCAATGACCATTTGAATGCCCTTAAAGTTGGCAAATCCACTACTGCTGCAGGCAGGGCATTCCACGCCCTTACTACCCTCTGAGTAAAGAACCTACCTCTGACATCCGTCCTATAACTATCACCCCTGAATTTAAAGCTATGTCCCCTCGTGTTATCCATCTCCATCCAAGGAAAAAGGTTCTCACTGTCCACTCTATCTAATCCTCTGATCGTCTTATATGCCTCCATTAAGTCACCTCTCAACCTTCTTCTGTCTAACAAAAACAGCCTCAAGTCCCTCAGCCTTTCCACATAAGACCTTCCCACCATACCAGGCAACATAGAATTATAGAATCCTACAATGCAGAAAGAGGCCCTTTGGCCCATCGAGCCTGCACCGAACACAATCCCACCCAGGACCTACTCCCATATTCCTACGTATTATACCCACTAATCCCTCTAATCTACACATCCCTGGGCACTAAGGGGCAATTTCTTAGCATAGCCAATGAACCTTTTCATTTTCGGACTGTGGGAGGAAACCGGAGTACCCAGAAGAAACTCACGAGGTGAATGTGCAAACTCCACACAGACAGTGACCTGAGCCGGGAATCGAACCCAGGACCGTGGAGCTCTGGAGGTTTACCAAACATTTTGGTAAACCTCCTCTGCACCCTTTCCAATGCTTCCACATCCTTCCTATAATGTGACAACCAGAACTTACGCAATAGTCCAAGTGCGGCAGCCTCAGAGTTTTGTACAGCTGCAACATGATCTCATGGCTCCTGAACTCAATCCCTCTACCAATAAAAGCTAACACATTGTACGCCTTCTTAACAACCCTATCTACCTGGGTGCCAACTTTCAGGATTTATGCACACGGACACCGAGATCTCTCTGCTCGTCCATATTACCAAGTATCTTACCGTTAGCCCAGTGCTCTGTATTCCGAATATATTCAGCAATCAGCAAGAGCCCCAAGGCTGAAGCCTATGGTAGCTTCTCACCCTAGTGGGATATTGACTAAGCAGTCCATGCTCAAACGCAGCAAGACCTGGACAATATCCAGACTTTAGCTGACAAAGTGCCAGGCAATGACTATTTCCAGCAAGAGAGAATCTAATCATTGTCCCTGGACATTCAGCATCATTATTATTGCTGAATTATCAACAGTGTGGGAGTTCCATTGCCCAGAAGCTGAACTAGACCAGCTATATAAAGACTGTGGCTACCAGAGCAAGTCAGAGGCTAGGAATCCTGCAGAGAATAACTCATGTCCTGACTTCCTAAAGCCTGTCCACCATCTACAAGGCATAAGTCAGGAGTATGATGGAATACTCCCCACTTGCCTGGATGGGTGCAGCTCCAACAATATTCAAGAAGCTGAACACCATCCAGGACAAAGCAGCCCATTAGATTGGCACCCCATCCACAAAGATCCACTCCCTCCACCACTAATGCATAGTGGCAGCCATGTGTACCATCTACAAGATGCACTGCAACAACTCACCAAGGCTCCTTTGGCAGCACTTTCCAAACCAATGACCACTTCCATCTAGAAGGACAAGGGCAGTAAATACTGGAAACATCACACTATGAAAAATCATTCACCATCCTGACTTGGAAATACATCGCTTTTCCTTCATTGTTGCTGGATCAAAATCCTGGAATTCCCTCCCTAAGAGCACTGTGGGTGTAACTACACCCAAGGACTGCAGTGGTTCAAGGAGGCAGCTCACCACCACCTTCTCAAGGGGCATTTAGGGATGGGCAATAAATGTCAGACCTAGCCAGCAATGCCCACATTCTGTAAATTAATTTTTAAAAGTATTGTCTCTAACACCACGAGTTTTTATCTTGGGCAGTACTGTTTTATGTGGTACCTAATCAAAATTATCCTCAGGATTGCAATTTTCGTCAGGTATGACTTTGAAAATCTGTTAATTTTTGGATCATATACAAATGCTCTTTGTTTGAGTAGATTCGGTAGAACATTAATAGTGAATCACAACAATGGAACTCTTAGAACAAGATGAACTCTGAACTTTATCTCATGCAATGTTGCTTTACTAACAACTTGTACGTTTACATTTCTAACACAGTAAAACTCCACGTGGCAACTCCTAGAAGCTCATCAAAAAAAATCTGATAACAAACCATTAGAGGAGATATTAGATATCAAAACTTGGTCAAAGGGGTTTTAAGGTGTGCCTTAAAGAAGGAGGGAGCAGCAGACGAGGTGTAAGGAGGGAATTCCCGTACTTCCGACCCAGGTACCTGAAGGCATGGTTACCAATGGTTAACACTGGGGATTTCCAAGAGGTCAAACTTAGAGAGGGTGGAGGGGGAATACAGTAATCGTAGAGCATTGGAGGAGATTACACAGATAGGGAGGAATGAGGCCCAAGAGGAGCTTTAGAATATAAGAGCAGGGATGTACTTCTGAGGCCGTATAAGGCTCTGGTCAGATCCTATTTGGTGTATTGTGAACTGTTTGGGGCCCCAAATCTAAGGAAGGATGTGATGGCCTTGGAAAGGATGCAGAGGATGTTCGCAAGAATGATCCCTGGAATGAAGAGCTTGAGGACTCTGGGTTTCATTGGAGTTTACAAGGATGAGGGGGAATCTTACTGAAACTTACAGGATACTGCGAGGCCTGAATAGAGTAGACTTGGAGATGATGTTTCCATTAGAAGGAAAGACTAGAACTACAGAGCTAAAGAGACGATCCTTTAAAACAGAGATGGGGAGGAATTTCTTCAGCCAGAGAGCAGTGGACCTCTTTGCCACAGAAGGCTATGGAGGCCAGGTCATTGAGTGTCTTTCAGACAGAGGTAGATAGGTTCTTGATTAATAAGGGGATCAAAGATTATGGAAAAAGGCAGAAGAATGGGGATGAGAAAAATATCAGCCATGATAGAATGATGGATTGAGTGGCCTAATTCTGCTCCTTTATCTTACGGTCTATCTATGTGAACAAGGATGAGACTCTGGAAATCGGTGTGGCTCAATTAGAGCCCCTTTCTGAGTAAGTCATGGAGCATAAGAGTGATGAGTGAATGGGAATAAGAGAGCATGTAGGAGGCTCCTTGTGCCTTAGAGAAGATAGCTGCCCTGTCTGTATCCCCTACAAAGTCTGGGTGAGAATCCCAGCCACAGCCTCTCACCTCTACCCTGTCTTGCCACCCACCCAGCCCTGCTGGGTCCACCTGCAATGCTATTGAAAGCTACATCCAGTTTCTTGTTGTCTGTGAGTTCTGGTTGAGAAGGCATGGTGGCACAGAGGTTAGCACTGCTGCCTCACGGTGCCAAGGACCTGGGTTCGATTCCCAGCTTGAGTTACTGTTTGTGCGGAACCTGCACGTTCTCCCCATGTCTGTGTGGGTTTGCTCCAGTTTCCTCCCACATTCCGAAAGACATGCTGGTTAAGTGCATTGGCCATGCGAAATTCTCCCTCAGTGTGGTGACTAGGGGATTTTCACAGTAACTTAATTGCAGTGTTAATGTAAGCCTACTTGTGATACTAATAAATAAACTTTATTCTTCTGCCTGAGATTCACCATGGAGCCAAGGCTTGGTTCAATAGATATTTTCAATAAAACATGTTTTCACTCGAATAAAGTTATCTTTAATCAAGAAACATTTCCGTACAAGTTTAGTCTGTGACTGGAATAGGCCTTGACTCCACCGCTTATCTGGAGTGTGGGGAACAGTGGCGGAGAGGATGGGATGTTTCAGAACCGTACCTGCAGCCCCAGATATAGTGAGTGGCTTGGAGGGGAACCTCTGGGTATTGATGTTCCAAGTATCTGCTGCCCTTGTCCTTCTCGATTTAGGAGGTGCTGCAAACCTCCATTGATGTGACGCTGATTCTCTTTTTCTCCCCAGCACTCCGGGGATCCGGAACGTGAAAACAAATCAGAAAAACAGTTGGACCAGTTAAAATCCAAACCAAAGGAAACCACACAAGATCTTTCATTGCTTCAGTTTATAAAGAGTAGGTTTTGAATCATTTCATTGTTGCTTGTTATATATTGATTGCAGAATCTTATCTCATAGACGGAAGATATTTGATCTCTTATTCCCTGTTGGTTCTTTGAAGGAATTGTCCAGCTAATCTACTGCTGCCTCAGGGTACTAGGTTCGATTCCAGCCTTGGATGACTGTCTGTGTGGAGTTTGCATGTTCTGCTGCGTGGGTTTCCTCCAGGTGCTCTGGTTTCCTCCCGCAGTCCAAAGATGTGCAGTTTAGAGGGGTTGGCCATGCTAAATTGCCCCTCAGTGTCCAAAGATGTGTAGGTTAGGTGGACTAGCCATGGTATACACGTGGGATAGTGCAGAGGGTTGGGACTGGGTAAGATGCTGTGTCGGAAATGATAGTGCAGACTCAACGGGCAGAATAACCTCCTTCTGTGCTGTATGGATTTCATGGGCCTATCCACGGTCTTCACAGGACCCAATAGACTGATAAAATTTAACAAAGAAAACATAATGAAATGTGAAGAGAGATGTGCAAAAGCTTGGGCAAGGAAGTCTTTTTAAGGAGTGTCTTAAAGGAGAAATGCAAGGTGGAGAGGTGTAGGGAGGGAATTCCAGAGCTTGGGGCCTAGGAAGTTGGAGGCACGAGCGCCAATAGTGGAGCAATTAAAATCAAAGATGAACGAGAGATGAGAATTTTTAGGAGTGTCAAGATCTTAGAGGATAGGAGGTGATTACGGAGGAAGGGAGCTGTTGAGGTCAGAGAGGGTTTTGGACACTGAGTTTCTCATTGGAGATGCAGTTACGTCAGGTGGTCGTTGAGGGACACACTGCTGTCCTAGCGGGAGATGCATGTTTTCTGGTTTTTTTGCCCTGCAAGTTCTCAGTGACCCATTTCAAACAAGACTGGATGAGCCGCCAAGCCTAGGAACCCCCATCCATGGGGAAAACCAGTAATCACGCAGGCTTTATTCCTGAAGTGCAAAGGATTCCTTCATCTGGAAACAAAAAAACAGGAAAATGCACTGAGAGATCTGTCACAGATCGCTGGAGTTTGCACATTCTCCCTAGTTTAGGTTAGAGGGTCATTAGATTGGTTCCGCTGGTCGGCGCAACATTGAGGGCCGAAGGACCTGTACTGCGCTGTAATGTTCTATGTTCTACATGTGACTCCAGAGCCACAGCAATGTGGTTGACTCTTAACTGCCCTCAGAAATGACCAAGCAAGACTCTCAGTTTAAGGCAAATTAAGGATGGGTAACAAACACTGGCCTAGCCAGCAACACCCATATCTCATGAAAGAATAAAGAAAAATTAAATTTCTTCAGACAGAGGGTTGTTAAAATTTGGACCACACTACTTAAAAAAGGGAATCCAATTCCGGATAAATTTTCCAAAGGCTGTCTACTTGAAGAGGATGAGTTTGCATGGTTCATAGAATCCCTACAGTGCAGAAAGAGGCCATTGTGCCCATCGACCACAATCCCACCCAGGCCCTAACCCTTCGTATTTATCCGCTAATCCCTCTAACTGACACATCTCAGGGCACGAAAGAGAAATTTTAGCACGGCCAATCAACCTAACCCGTACATCTTTGGACTGTGGGAGCGAACTGGAGCACCTGGAGGAAACTCACGCAGACACGAGGAGAATGTGCAATCTCCATACAGACAGTGACCCAAGCTAGGAATTGAACCCAGGTCCCTGGAACTGTGAAGCAGCAGTGCCAACCACTGTGCCGCTGGTTGTAGGGGAAAAACGCGGGATGTGGGACTAGTCGGGTACATCCTTCATAGATTCAGCTGATGGATCGAATCACCTCCTTGTGTATCTGATTCTACTCTACGAATCAGGATTGCCCTGAAAGTTCTGTATCTCTTTTCCACAGGTTTTCCTCGTATTTTGCTGCGGACTTTAAGGAGCTCAGTTTATCTCCTGGTTGTGTTGGCGCAGGTGTGCATGTCAGCACTCATGTCTGGCTTAACGGTTTTCATTGGCAAGTTTCTGGAGCAACAGTTTACTGTGACTGCCTCGTTTGCAAATCTACTAATCGGTGAGAATGCTAAATTTAAAAATTACGTGCAATCTTTGCAATGTTCAATCCCTTCCCTCAGGACTCCTCTTGTTTCTGTCTGATGTTTCAGTGCTGACACACACTGGGAGGTATGAAGAGGTAGGGACCGTGATCTCCACCTTAATGATTCACTCGAGTTTCATTGTTCATTTAGTGTGAGCCATGCCGTGTTTCAATTTGATTCATTGTTGTCACATGTATTAGTTTGCATTGAAAAGTATTATTTCTTGCGTGCTATACAGACAAAGCACACCGTTCATAGAGAAGGACAAGAGAGAGTGTAGAATGTAATGTTACAGTCATAGCTAGGGTGTGGAGAAATATGAACTCGGTGCAAGAGGAATGCACTGAAGAAGCTGTTCTTGAGTCGGTTGGTGCGTGACCCCAGACTTGTATATCTTTTTCCCAACAGAAGAAGGTGGAAGAGAGAATGCCTGGGCTCCTTGATTATGCTGGCTGCTTTTCCAAGGCAGCAGGAAGTTTAGACAAGAGTCTATGGATGGGAGGCTGATTTGAGTGATGGACTGGGCTTTATTCACAACCCTTTGTAGTTTCTCACTGTCTTGGACAGAGCAGGAGCCATGCCAAACTGTGATACAACCAGAAAAAAATGGCGCATCTATAAAAGTTGGTGTGAGTCGTGGCAGACTTGCCAAATTTCCTTAGTCTTCTGAGAAAGTCTATGACGTCACCATTGCAAGTAAAGAGACTAGACTTACTCAACATTCATGTTTGGGAAGTGTAATAACTCCATGTGGCAAACAGTTATCTGAAAGGTTTATTGATAAGAAGAACTATGTACACAAAGGTTTCAACAGCACAACACATGGGTCTACTCCTAACCTGACTCCAACTGAAGCCCTCCAGCCCCGGGACTACTACACTCACTCCCAATTGGCCCCATGTCATGCCCCATTGGCTGCAGTCCAGTAATATGACCCGCGAAGGATCATTCCTTCAAGGGAGCACACTACCAGAAGGATCTTCTTATCCCTGGTATCAACTGTGATTCATTAATTCTGAGTCAGTAGCTTGTGGGTTCAGTTCCCACTCCAGAGACAAAATTCCAGGTTAACACTCCCACTGAGGAGTGCCACATTGTTGAAGATGTGACTTTTCAGATGAAATGCTCAGCTGAAGATCCGTCTGCCTCTCACGTAGAGAAATAAGTTTGCCATAGCTGTATTGTTTGGCTACTAACTCAAATCACTTCCAAGCATTCCAATTTAATATGACAAACAAGTACAGGAGCCAACTCCTAATACATTCAGCAATCTTCCTTTGTTGAACATTTTTAGGTACCACCTCAAACTGAAAACAGTTGCAACACTTTAATTCTTTCTGAATATTAACTCTTGACCCATTAATTCTTTAGCTGTAGGTCTTATGAGGAAAGGTTGAGGGAGCTGGGGCTTTTCTTTTTGGAGCGGAGGAGGATGAGAGGCGACTTAATAGAGATTTATAAGATGATGAGGGGAATTGATAAAGTGGACGTGCAGAGACTATTTCCTCGGGTGGATGAAGGTTCACAGTGGGAGATATGGGAGGGATGTCTGAGGTATATTCTTCACTTGGAGAGTGGTTGAGGTGTGGAATGCATTGCCTGCTGTGAGAATGGAGTTAGACACTTTAGGAACTTTCAAGCAGTTATTGGATAGGCGCATGGAGCACACCAGAACGATAGGGAGTGGAAAAGCTTAATTTTGGGTTTGGACATAACTCGGCACATCATCGAGGGTCAAAGGGCCTGTACTGTGCTGCATGTTTCTATGTTCTATGTTCTATGTTCTATGAAAATATATACTACCTGGTTTGGAATGAACTGGTCGGTTTTGTCCTGATGTAGAATTTATCCTTGTGGTCTTCTCTAATCTTCCTCAGGGTGCACTGCTGTGATGGTTTATCTCTAAAATAACTGCTGAAGACAAAGGTTCAAACACATACCTTTATCTTAAACTTCTCGCGTTCTTCCAGGGATTGTCTCTGGCACCCAGCCAATGGTGTAACCAGAAACCAATCACATTGCTTGAACAGCCAATGAAATTACTTGTGAACACTCTGCTTAATTCAGAGTACATTGAACCCATAAAACTCGCTGTCATTGAGTCTAACTCAAAGCAAACAACTTCCCGTATTTCATCAATGAAGGAAGCTTCCCAGACCAGTTCATGGCTCACGGTAACCTTACGACCTGCGTCTGCCTTTAATTATAAATTAAGCAAAAATCCCACCATGCTTAACTCTGAGTCTGAATTGCCCCTTTAAGGCCAATATTTCCATTATCGTTGTGATAGTTTGTATCAATGATTACAATAATCATTGTTGTAGTTCTTTCCCCATCTACAGCTGGAGAGTGTGGGCATCTCTTGCATGTCAGCCCAATCTTTAGCCCATATCTGGTCATCAGAGGCACAGTGGTTAGCGCTGCTGCCTCACAGCACTAGCAATCTGGGTTCAGTTTTGGTCTTGGGTCACTGTCCGTGTGGAGTTTGCACATTCTCCCCGTGTCTGCATGGGTTTTCTCAGAGTGCTCCGGTTTCCTCCCACAGTCCAAAGGTCTGCTGGTTAGCCACATTGGCCATGCTAAGTTCTCCCTCAAAGTGCACGAACAGGCGCTGGAGTGTGGCGACTGGGGAATTTTCACTGTGACTTCAATGTAAATGTTAATGTAAGCCTACTTGTGACATTAATAAATTATCAAGTTTAAACTTTGGAAAGTTATAATGTGTATTTATCAGTAACAAGTAGACTTACATTAACATTGCAATTAAGTTATTGTGAAATTCCTCTTGGCGCCACACTCCAGCACCTGTTCAGGTACACCAAAGGAGAATTTAGCATGGCCAATGCACCTAAACGGCATATCCTTCAGACTGTTGGAGGAAATTGGAGCACTCAGAGGAAATCCACACAGATAAGGGAACAATGTACAGACTCCATATAGACAGTGACCTGAGGCTGGAATTGAACCCAGGTCCCTGGTGCTTTGAGGCAGCACTGCTGACCACTGTGCCTGTTTGCAGATACCCTCTGTGCATGCGCATGCGTGCGTGCGCGTGTGTGTGCGTGCGTGCATGTATATAGCTTGGCTATGGTGCTTCCAAAATGATAAAAGTGGATTTTGTTCGGGTCAAACAGGAGGTGTCTGATTGAGATACATACTGCTAAATTTGGATCTAAAAAACGTGCCTGGGTAACTGCTTACTCCCGTGTATGTTTGTCTGTTTACTGCTTTGAATTAATTGGATTTTTCTACTTTAACTCTTCCATTTCCTCTAACTCAAGGAAGCATCCATGTCCCTGGAGCTGTTTTTGGCATCCTCATTGGCGGAGCCATTTTGAGGAAATTTCAGATAAATCTCAGGGGTTCTGCTGTCATGTGCTTCACGGCAATCTTCGTGTCCCTTTGTGCTACAACACCACTCCTCTTCCTCGGCTGCTCAACGCAAGACATTGCTGGAATAAACTACAAACACAACAGGTTAGGCACGTCGCATGTTGAGGTGTTGTTTTTCTGAATAAGTCTCTCTGGGATTGATAATTAATACTTGTCTCTAACCCAATGGGCATAAATTAGGAGTGTGATGGAATACTCTCCACTTGCCTGGATGGCTCCAACAGCACCCAAGAAGATTGGAGGCGGCACAGTGGTTAGCACTGCTGCCTCACAGCGCCAGGGACCCGGGTTCAATTCCAGCCTCGGGTCACTGCCTGCGTGGTATGTGCACATTCTCCCTGTGTAGGTTTCTTTC
This sequence comes from Sphyrna mokarran, assembly GCA_024679065.1. Taxonomy (NCBI): domain Eukaryota; kingdom Metazoa; phylum Chordata; class Chondrichthyes; order Carcharhiniformes; family Carcharhinidae; genus Sphyrna; species Sphyrna mokarran. The sequence continues at coordinate 104,212,758 of JAGIQG010000010.1, forward strand.
GGGGGCTGCTGTTCTCCCCCACAGTCCAAAGATGTTAGGCAGATTCGCCGTGCTTAATTAACCCTAGTGTCAGGGAGACTAGCAGTGTAAATATGAGGGGTTACGGGGATAGGGTGGGATTGTGGTCGGTGCAGATTCAATAGTCTCTTTCTGCGCAGTGGGGACTCTGTGTGCCATCCAGGATGAAGCAGCTCGCTCAATTGGCACCCCATCCACCGTTTTAAACACTCCCTCTGGCACTGATGGACAGTGATAGCACTGTCTACAAAATGCACTGCAGGAATTCACAAAACTGTGACCTCTAACACCTAGAAGGACGGGGCAGCAGATAGCTGAAAACACACCATTTACAAATTCACTTCCATGAGGAACATACGTTGGCCCTTCAGCCCCTCAAGCCTCCTCTGCCTTTCGACAAGTTCACAGCTGTCACTCTGTAACCTCAACTCTACTTTACCATCTACCCATATAACCTTTGACCCCCACGCCAATGAAAATTCTGACTAACTCGGCCTTGAATATGTTCAGTGACCCGCAACCCCCACAAGTACATTTCTCGAGGCACAGTTTCGCCTCACTCTCAGTAAATACGTCTTGTCTCTTTCATGTTTAAATCTTCTTAAATCTGATGTAAGACCCTCCCAAAATATAAAATTCTTTCGTGCTACATTTTATGGCTTCTAATTTTGGATAAACTGAAACTCAATACCTTACTTATGATCAGCTCCAATTATGTATGTATCTTTTGAAATACAACTTCCAGTCACCCTCCTTACCTTCCCACTGCATGCTTTCAGTCATGCCACTCACTGTTCTTAGCCCTGCTCAGTTTCCAATTTGAAGTCCGTGCTTACACACCTAACATTTTCTTCAATGTTCTTAACCTTGCAGACTTCCAGTGCAAGTTAATTGCACACCCACCAGCCTGTTTCACAGTAATATTAGGAAAGTATTGATTGAAGTAATGACGCTTTCGTCACAATACGTGTTTAAAATCATTTTTCTCTTCACTTTCCAGCTCACTGGGCAATGATTTGAGTTGTAATCAAGGATGTTCCTGCAGAGATCAGGCCTACAATCCAGTTTGTACGCCAGATGGAATTGAATTTGTCTCACCCTGCCACGCTGGATGCAGGACCGCCTCCTTTGAACCCGGGGGCAAGGTTGCTGTAAGTCGTGTCAAATCCCACAATGTGATTAGCATAGCTCTTAGATCTTTTTATAATTTATTCTTCTGTGGAGTTCAGACAATGGGAGATGTAGGTGTTGCTGACTGGGCCAAAATGGCTTCGCATCCCTAAATGTCCTTGAGTGTCTCACTCGGCCATTTCTGAGGGCAATTAAGAGTTAGCCACGTTGCTGAGGCTCTGGAATCACACGTAGGCCAGACCAAGCAAGGAAAGCGAGTTTCCTTCCCAAAGGATAGTAGTGAACCAGATGGGTTTTCAGAGAATCATACAGTCTATAGTAAGATGGAGGCCATTCGGCCCATTGAGCCTGTACCAACTACCCAAGCCCTATCCCCATGATATTTACCCTCCTGATCCCTCTGACACTAAGGAACAATTTGTCATGGCCAATCAACCTAACCCGCACATCTTTGGACTGTGGGAGAAAACCAGAGGACCCGGAGGAAACCCACGCAGAGAATGTGCAAACTCCATGCAGACCTGGGGCCAGAATTGAACCGGGGTCCGTGGCGCTGTGAGGTAGCAGTGCTAACCACTGTATCACCATGCCGCCCCAATTCTTTAACTTGTTTCACCATTACCCTGGAGCTGTGAAGCAGCGGTGCTAATCACTGTGCTACCGTGCCACCCATGGTAAATCAAAATAAATCAAATCAAAACCTCTTGACTGCACCTCCGCTGCCCCGTCCTCCATCCCAAAGCCTGTCCACCATCTCCAAGGCACAAGTCAGGAGTGTGATGGAATACTCCCCACTTGCCTGGATGGGTGCGGCTCCAACAACACTCAAGAAGCTCAACGTCATCCAGGACAAAGTTTGATTGGCATCCCATCCACAAATATACAAATACTTTACCACCGATGCACAGTAACAGCAGTCTGTACCATCTACACAATGCACTGCTGGAACTCACCGATGCGCCTACAAGTTTGGAAGTACCTTCCAAACCCACGATCCACCTACAAGGATACATGGGAACATCACCACCTAGAGGTTCCCCTCCAAGCCACACACCTTCCTGATTTGGAAATATATCGCTGTTCCTTCACCGTCGCTGGGCCAAGATCCTGGAACTCCCTGTTTGCACTGTGCATGTACGTACATCACATGGACTGCAGTGGTTCAGGAAGACAACGCATCACCACCTTCTTAAGGGGCAGTTAGGAATGGGTTGGAAATGCTGGTCTGGCCAGGGATACCTGCGTCCCATCAATGAAGAAACAAAAAGTCATCACGCCTCAAAAGTACAGCGTTGGCTCTAAAATACTTTGGAACTTTGTGAAGTCATGAAGAGCTCAATATAAATCTTCATAAGAATGCATAAGCCTTTATGTCCATCCAATTTTATCACTATCTTAATTAACCCAGCACAAGCCACGAACTTTCTGGTTTAAAGTACTGACTTAGACGGAGTATCATGTTTCGTGGCTGCTTTCTCTGTCATCAAACAGTACAAGTTCCAACAAGTTTGATGAAAGTATGTAAAGAAATAGCCAAACCGGTCTGCCCACACAGTGATTCAACACAGTAGCTATGCAGCTTTGTTAACCCATTATCTTGATTTCCTTTGGAGAACTGTTAATTTAAAAAGAGGCATTTGCTAAAAGTCGACACAGGGCAGAAATTACCGATAATTAAGGAATGTAATCAGGAGCAATAATGTGAGTGCGACGTCTTACTGAACTGGGGAGAAGGTTGCTGCTTTACGGTAACATCGCTGGACCAGTAATCCAGTTAATACCCCCACAGGTTCAAATCCCACCACACAGCTGGAGGAATTTAAGTTCGGTTAATAAATCTGGAATATAAAACTAGTCTCCGTAGTGGAGACCATGAAACTATCACTAATTCTTGTAAAAACCCATCTGGTTCACTTGTGTTCCTTTAGAGAAGCAAACATAGAAGATAGGAGCAGGACGAGGCTATTCAGCCCTTCTAACCTGTTCTGCCATTTATCACGACCATCCAACTCAATAGCCTGAACCTGTTTTCCCCAATAACTTTTGATCCCATTCACCCCAAGTGCTATATCCAGCTGCCTCTGGAATACGTTCAATGTTTTGGCATCAACTACTTCCTGTGGTAATGAATTCCACAGGCTCACAACGCTTTAGGTAAAGAAATGTCTCCTCACTTTTGTACTAAATGATCTATCCTGAATCCTCAGACTGTGACTTCTTGGTTCTGGACTCCCCACAATCAGGAATATCCTCCCTGCATCTACCCTGTCTAGTCGTGTTAGAATTTTATAAGTCTTTATGAGATCCCTCCCTCATTCGTCTGAACTCCAGCGAAAATAATCCCAACCTAGTCAATGTCTCCTTGTACATCAGCCCTGCCATCCCAGGGATTACCCTGGTAATGGCCATGTGACGTAGATGTGAGATTGTAACCCACCCACTGACACTCACCCACAGCCCCAGGAATGGGCGTTTTAAGCAAACACTTTGAGAATTTAACTTGCTTCTCTTTGTCTCTCTCCCTTCATAGAACTATACCGACTGTTCCTGTGTCTCTGCTCAAAGCCTGGTCAAACCTGGCACGTGTGGCACTGGATGTTACAAACTCCTGCTACCATTTATGTTCTTCCTAACTTTGGCTGGCTTTGTAGCCACACTTTGCCAAACCCCGTCATTCATGTTGGTTCTGAGGTAAGATTATTTCGCTCATCTGTCTCTCTTTTTTGCCCCCCTTGAAGCTTCTGAAGGATATCACAAGCCAGATTGTTTGCCCCTTTAAGGTATATTGGCACGTATCTTTGGCACCATTTAAGTGTCACACAACACCAAATTAAAGTCCAATAGGTTTATTTGGAAGCTTTAGGACGGTTGCTCCTTTATCAGGTGAGTGAAGAGTTGGGTTGACAAACACGGCATATATAGACACAGACACAATTGCAAGATAATGCTTGGGATGCAAATCTTTACAGCTAATCAAGTCTCCACAGTTTACAGACAGTGTGAGTGCAAAGAGGAATAATCACAGAGTTAAAGAGGTGTAAATTGTCTCAAGCCAGGAACAGTTTGTAGGATTTTGCAAACCCAGGCCAAATGGTGGGGGTTACATGTCATGTGACATGAACCTAAGTGTCTTGCTTGTTTGGGTTCTGTTGGATTTTAAGCTGGTGTTGTGAAACTTTTTACTGCATCTGCCCCAATCCAACGCAAGCACCTCCACATCACGAGTACATGGGATTTAATGGGATTAAGGGTTATAGATAGGCCTAGTAGGTAGGGATATGATAGGCACAACTTGTGGGCCGAAGGGCCTGTTTGTGCTGTTGTGTTCTATGTTCTATCATCACCATTTAAGTGGATTGGCCGTGCTAAATTGGCTGTTAGTGTCCAAAAATGTCCAAAAAAATGGGTGGATTGACCATGCACGGTGTTACAGGGATAAGGCAGTGTGGTGGAAAGTCAGTGCAGATTCAATGAGCTGAACAGTTTCCTTTGGCACTGATGGGGTTTTACGATTCAGGAGTTGGATTTTTCGCTCCACTGCAGCGTTACCCTGGGCAGAACCTACTGACTCAGAATCAGATGATGGGACTGCTCAAGAAGCCAAAATTAGAGGATCGCAGAGATCCCCAAGGATTATAGTGTCTGGGCGGAGAGGGATACAAAGATGGGGGCAATGGTTTCATGGTCACCAGCAGATTCTTAATTCCAGATATTTTTTATTGAATTCAAACTCTATCATCTGCCGTGGCAGGATTCGAACCCGGGTCTCCAGAACATTAGCTGAGTTTCTGGATTAATAGTCTATAATACCATCAGGCCATCACCTATCTCCTTCATCCCAAGTGCTATATCTAACCCCTTCTTGGATTCAAAACATCCAATGTTTTGGCCTCAACTTGGTAATGAATTCCATAGGCCCACCACTCTCTGGGTGAAGAAATTTCTCCTCATTTCAATCCTAAAAGATTCATCCTGAATTCTCAGATTGTTTCCACTGGTTCTGGACTCCCCCCACCATCGGGAACATCTTTCGTGCATCTACCCTGTCTTGACCTGTTAGAATTTTATAAGTTTCTGTGAGATCTCATCCCCTCATTCTTCTGCATACCAGCCAATACAGTCTAAGGTGGTGACAGTCCGGTATGCGCTGCCTGGGAGGGTGCTGGAGGTGAGATGCTTCACATCCTCCTGGATGAGCCACATCATAGCAGTCTTAGTAGATGGGATTACACAGGGGTTCAGGAGTTTCTCGCAAGTAACTATGGAATCAATGGGCCAAACAGCCTCTTCTGTGCCACTTGATTCTATGAGAGAAGATGGTATGATAGAATAGGCGATCTCTAGTCTACACGTGTAAACTAACGCTGTGGATAACCGGGCTGCGGGACTGCCTGTAGGTGAGATATCAGCCGTAGTTAAGGATAAATCCGTAGGGAATAGCAGAGGTAATGTGTGTGCTGGGAAGAGAAGCCATGGACAGAGCTTTATAAGACCCTTGTCAGACCCTACTTGGAGTACTGTGCGCAGTTCTGATCACCTCACTATAGGAAGGATGTAGAAGCTATTGAAAGGGTGCAGAGGAGATTTACAAGGATGTTGCCTGGATTGGGAGGCATGCCCTATGAAGGTAGGTTGAGAGAGCTGGGACTCTTCTCACTGGAGAGATGAAGGTTGAGAGGCGACCTGATAGAAGTTTATAAGATGTTGAGAGGAATAGATAGAGTGGATTCTCGGAGGCTATTTCCCAGGGCTGAAATGGTCGCTACACAGGTTTAAGGTGCAGGGAAGCAAGTACAGAGGAGATGTTAGGGGTAAGATTTTCACTCAGAGGGTGGTGAGTGAATGGAATCGGCTCCCGTTGGTGGTGGTCGAGGCGAACTCGCTGGGGTCTTTTAAAAGACTTCTGGATGAGTATATGGGATCCAATGGGATTGGGGGTTATAGATAGGCCTATGGTTTGGTAGGTATAGATGTGATCGGCGCAACTTGTGGGCTGAAGGGCCTGTTTGTGCCGTAGTGTTCTTTGTTCTATGTTCTAATACACCGATATACTGTGGAGTATTAATACCAGCAGAGACTGGCTGGGCCAAATGGCCTGTTTCTTGTCTGTATGTTCGTTGTGATCTTCAGAATGAATGAGCTACTGACCTGTTGCACCCTCCCACTCTTGGACATCCCTTTAAAGTTTTCTTATTTGTCATTTTAGATGTAAAACTGCATAACTAACATCTCATTCGTAACTGCTTTATATTTGTTGATTACAGGTCAGTGAAGCCTGAAGATAAATCTTTCGCAATAGGGATTCAGTTCATGCTATTCCGTGTTCTGGGTAAGTACAAGGACAGCTTGATCTAACTCCCAGCGAAAGCTCTCTGCCCATTAACTCACAGACTAGTCCAATTTAATAAGCACTGCTGAACTCCTCAGAAACCTGAACATGGGGGAGTTGGTTGTGTCATGGTAATAGATTCAGTGAGTGGGAGAGTGTACATGGGGATGTGGGAGGGGGAATCGGGGGGGAGAGTCAGTGATAGGGGAGAGCGTACATGGGGTGTGGAAGGGGGAAATGGGGGGGAGAGTCAGTGATAGGGGAGTGTGTACATGGGGGTGTCGGGTGGAATGGGGGGGAGAGGTCAGTGATAGGGGGAGTGTACATTGGGGGTGTCGGGTGGGAAGGGGGGAGAGTCAGTGATAGGGGAGAGTGTACATGGGGGGTGTCGGGTGGGGAATGGGGGGAGAGTCAGTGATGGAGAAGCGTACATGGGGGTGTTGGGTGGGAATGTGGGGGAGAGTCAGTGATAGGAGAGTGTACATGGGGGTGTGGGAGGGGGAAATGGGGGGGAGAGTCAGTGATAGGGGAGAGCGTACATGGGGGTGTTGGGTGGGAATGGGGGGGGACAGTCAGTGATAGGGGAGAGCGTACATGGGGGTGTGGGAGGGGGAATGGGGGGGGAGAGTCAGTGATAGGGAGAGCGTACATGGGGGTGGGGAGGGGGAAATGGGGGGAGAGAGTCAGTGATAGGGGAGAGTGTACATGGGGGTGTGGGAGGGGGAAATGGGGGGAGAGTCAGTGATAGGGGAGAGCGTAATGGGGGGTGTCGGGTGGGAATGGGGGGGGAGAGTCAGTGATAGGGGAGAGTGTACATGGGGGTGTGGGAGGGGGAAATGGGGGGAGAGTCAGTGATAGGGAGTGTGTACCATGGGGGTTGGGAGGAGGAAAGGGGGGTAGAGTCAGTGATAGGGGAGAATGGGGGTGTTGGACCTGTGTGGTTATAAGGCAGTAAGAAGTCTCACAACACCAGGTTAAAGTCCATCAGGTTTATTTGGTTGAAAAAGCCACTAGCTTTCGGAGCACTGCTCCTTCGTCAGGTAACGACAGGTTTAATTTACCAAATAAACTTCTTTGAGACTCCTTACTGTGTTTACCCCAGTCCAACACCAGCATCTCCACATCATGACTACCATCGATTACAGGGCTGTCAGAGATATTGGGTACCAGCAACCTTTGGCAATCTTAGTCTATTTGAGTACAAACAGTACCGGATACTGTGCATAATCTGATGCAAGGCCTTTAATGACTTGTGCACAAGGACAGCCACTTACAGTTGTCCTGGAAGTGTTCCTGAAATTACAACAAAACAACTTATCCTTTATAGTTAATTACAACAAATCAAAAAAATGAGCAATTTTTCTAATCCCTCATTTGCATTTAATTTGCCAATTCAATTGTAGCTTTTCGCCCCTTCTCATTCGATGTAAAATTGACCTGCTAATCCTTCATTTGCATAGCATATCCTTAGATCTTGCCTTTGGTATTTGTTGTGGAAAATCCTGGTCTCGTTCACCCTCTGGTGAAGGCCAAAGAACAGAATGTTATGGGGCTGACGCAGATGAAGATTAGCCTGTTCATGCTGAAACAAACACTGATTGCTTTGAAGATCTGCAAGCTGACAAACATTTTACAAACTGCACAGAGAAAGCGTGAAACTTTAATTTGAACAGTTCAGTTTCGCACAATTTAGCTTCCTAACTATCTGAGTTCAATCTGAGCATTTTAACCTCGACTGCACTGCAGCGTGCTGCAGCTTTTCACCCTATAAATAATAATCCCTCCTACTATTAGCTCTACCAAACAGAGAGAATAAAACCAAAAGTAGGATCAAAGAATGAAATAGATTAAAATTAATGGAATGGAAAATTGACAGAAGATGATAATTTTTACTTTGTGAACAAGATCAAATTTTTGTTGGGAGCATTTCAAAGAGCGTTACAACTCAAATCCAAGATCCTTATGTCTGCTGTTCTTTCCCAGCCTGGTTGCCAGGGCCGATACTTTATGGAAGTACCATCGACACTACGTGTATCCGCTGGGAAAAGAAATGTAACAAAAAGGCAGCCTGCAGATACTATAACCTGGATCTCTTCCGGGTCAGGTATGTTTGATTCACTTCCCCAATCCTTCCTGGAAAAGATGTTCACGAAAACTTTTTCAACAGCAGTCTCCAAACCACTCACTACCGCCTGCAGGGTTAAGGGCAGCACACGGACGGGGTCATAGAAACATAGAACAGTACAGACCTTTCGGCCCTCAGTGTTGTGCCGAGCTACGTCCAAACCCAGGATCAAACTATCCTGCTCGTGAGAACATAAGAAATAGGAGCAGGAGTTGGCCATCTAAACCTTCGAGCCTGCCCCGCCATTCAATAAGATCGTGGCTGATCTGAAGTGGATCAGTTCCACTTTCCCGCTTTCTCCACATAACCCTTAATTCCCTTGTCTATCAGAAACCTATCTACCCGTGACTTAAATATATTCAGCGAGGAATCCTCCACCACTTCAATGGGCAGAGAATTCCAGAAACTCACCACCCTCTGAGTGAAGAAGTTCCTCCTCAACTCCGATCTAAACTGCCCCCGCCCCCCTTTATTTTGTGGCTGTACCCTCTAGTTCTGGTTTCCTTTCTAAGCAGGAAGAATCTCTCTACCTCTACCCTGTCTAGCCCCTTCATTATCTTGTATGTCTCTATAAGATCCCCCCTCAGCCTTCTAAACTCCAACGAGTATAGGCCCAGTTTATTCAATCTCTCTTCAGAGGCCAACCCTCTCATCTCCAGTGTCAGCCTGTTGAACCTTCTCTGTGTTCCCTCCAAGGCCAACATATTCTTTCGCAAATGTCGGGACCAAAACTGCACACAGCACTCCACTCCCTATATTCTGATGTGCTCCATGTGCCTATCCAATAACCGCTTGAAAGTTCCTAAAGTGTCCAACTCCACTATACAGCAGGCAGTGTATTCCACACCCCAACCACTCTCTGAGTAAAGAATCTACCTTGGACATCCCTCCAATATCTCCAACCATGACCCTTATAGTTATGCCCCCTAGTAACAGCTACATCCACTTGAGGAAATAATCTCTGCAAACTCTAGACATCATCATCATCATCATCATCATCACCACCAAACCACTCACATCCTGACTTGGAAATATATCACCATTCCTTCACTGTTAACTGGGTCAAAATCCTGGAATTCCCTCCCTAACAGCACTGTGGGTGTACCTGCACATCGCATGGACCTCATCAGTTCAAGATGGCAGCTCACCACCACCTTTTCATGGGCATGATGTAGAATGGCCAGCGTTGGACAGGGGTGGACACAATAAGTAGCCCCACCAGGTTAAAGTCCAACAGGTTTATCTGCTAGCACGAGCTTTTGGAGCGTTGCCCCTTCATCGCATGAGTGATGTTGGGCTTTAACCTGGTGTTGTGAGACTACTTGCTGTTCTCAAAGGAAGTTAGGGATGGGCAATAAATACTGCCCAGACAGCAATACCCACATCCTGTGAATAATTTGAAAATAATAACATGTCGGGGATTTTTGGAGACTGGTTAGGGATTGATGTGTATTCCTGGTCACTATACTTGTTTTCGATTGGATTTATTATTCAGTGTGTATACAGTATTGTTTTGTGCACAATATGTAGACAAAGTATATCTTAAATAGAGGAGAAAAGGGTGCAGTATGTAGTGTTACAGTCCTACCAGGGTGTAGAGAGAAAGATCAATTTAATGCAACGTAAGTCCATTCAAAAGTCTGACAGCAGCAGGAAAGAAGCTGTTCTTGAATCGGTTGGTATGTGACTTTTGTATCTTTTTCCCAACCGAAGAAGGTGGAAGAAAGAATGCCCAGGATGCATGGGGTCCTTAATTATGCTGGCTGCTTTGCCGAGGCAGTGGGAAGTGTAGACAGAGTCAATGGATGGGAGGCTGGTTTGCGTGAAGGATTGGGCTACATTCACAACTCTTTTCTTGCAGTCTTGGACAGAGCAGGAATCAAACTGTGATACAACCAGAAAGAATGCTTTTGTCCTTTTATTGCCCCCAGAATTATCAAGGTAACTCTGTGAATATTCGGATGAACAGGGAGGATGCAAATAAGGTTGAAATAGTGCAGAGAAGGTTCATGAGGATGACTTGAGAAGCTGAGTTACAGAGAGAGATTGAATAGGTTAGGACTTTATTCTCTGGAGCGTAGAAGAATGAGGGGAGATTTGATAGAGGTGTGTAAGATTTTGTTGGGTATAGATAGAGTGAATGCAAGCAGGCTTTTTCCACTGAGGCTAGGGGAGGAAAAAACCAGAGGCATGGGTGAAAGGAGAAAAGCTTAAAGGGAATATTTTTATACAAAGTGTGCATGAAGGTTTTTTGACTCAGTATGTAGGCCAACTAGAGGTGAGGCTACATTGGATTTGGTGCTGGGCAATGAGCCAGACCAGGTGTTAGACTTGGAAGTTGGTGAGCATTTTGGTGATAGTGACCACAATTCAGTTACGTTCACCTTAGTGATGGAAAGGGATAGGCATGAACCTGGGGGCAGTAGTTATAGCTGGGGGGGACGATAATAATGAGGCTATTAGGAGAGAATTAGGGTGCAGAAGTTGCACTAGGAAATTACAGGGGCTGGGAACATCTGAAATTCTATTCTGGCTTTGTCCTCTATTAGCATAATGTAAAAATATATCATTTTTACAGGAACAGAGAAATGTGGAGCTTATTCAAGGAGCAGCTACTGCGAGTCCTTGATAAGTATGTCCCTGTCAGGCAAGGAGGAAATGGTCGAGTAAGGGAACCGTGATGTACTAAAAAAGTTAATTCGCTGGTTAAAAGGAAAAAGGAGGCTTATGTCAGGATGAGGCTTGAAGGCTGTTAGTGCACTGGAAAGTTATAGATTAGCCAGGAGGGAGCTAAAGAGTGAGTTAAGAAGAGCTAAAAGAGGACACAAGAAGACTTTGGTTGATAGGATCAAGGAGAATCCTAAAGCTTTCTTTAGATATGTTAAGAATAGATGATTGGTTAGGGCAAGATTAGGGCCAGTCAGAGACAGCAGTGAGAAGTTATGCATGGAGCCTGAAGAGATTGGAGAGGCACTGAACAAATATTTCTGTTCGATATTCAAGCAGGGAGACGTAAATGTAGTTGTGGAGAACACTGGGATACAGGGTTGTAAACTGAAAAGTATTGAAGTAGATAAGGAGGATGTGCTAGATATTCTTGAGGGTTTGAAGTTAGATAAGTCCCCTGGGCCGGACGGGATTTACCCTAGGATTCTCTGGGAGGCAAAGAGGCGATTGTAGAGCCTCTGGCTCTGATCTTCAGGTCGTCGTTGGTTACAGGTATAGTGCCGGATGACTGGAGGATAGCGAATGTGGTCCCATTGTTCAAGAAGGGGAATAGAGACTTTCCTGGGAATTATAGACTGGTGAGTCTTACTTCTGTTGTGGGCAAAGTATTGGAAAGAATTATTAGGGATAGGATTTATAGTTATTTAGAGAGAAATGAATTGATTGGGGATAGTCAGCATGGTTTTGTGAAGGGTAGGTCGTGCCTTACTAACCTTATTGAGTTTTTTGAAAAAGTGACCAAAGAGGTGGATGGGGGTAAGGCAGTTGATGTGGTATATATGGACTTTAGTAAGGCGTTCAATAAGGTGCCCCATGGAAGGCTTCTGCAGAAAATGCAGATGTATGGGATTGAGGGTGATTTAGCTAATTGGATTAGGAATTGGCTAGCTGATAGAAGACAGAGGGTGGTGGTTGATGGAAATTATTCATCATGGAGTTCGGTTACAAGTGGTGTACCTCAGGGATCTGTTTTGGGGCCACTGCTGTTTGTAATTTTTATAAATGATCTGGATGAGGGTATTGAAGGATGGATTAGTAAATTTGCGGATGACACCAAAGTCGGTGGAGTGGTAGATAGTGAAGAGGGGTGTTATAGTTTGCAGAGAGACTTGGACAAGTTGCAGAGCTGGGCCGAGAGGTGGCAAATGGAGTTTAATGTGGAAAAGTGTGAGGTAATTCACTTTGGCAGGAATAACAAATGTGTAGAGTATAGGGCTAATGGTAGGACTCTTAATAGTGTTGATGAACAGAGGGATCTTGGTGTATATGTGCATAGATCCTTGAAAGTTGGCAATCAAGTCGATAAGGTTGTTAAGAAGGCATACGGAGTCTTGGCTTTTATTGGTAGGGGGATTGAATTTTGGAGCCGCAACATCATGTTGCCACTGTACAAAACTCTGGTGCAGCCGCACTTGGAGTATTGTGTACAGTTCTGGTCCCCGCATTATAAGAAAGATGTGGAGGCATTGGAGAGGGTGCAGAGGAGGTTTACCAGGATGTTGCCTGGTATGGAGGGAGGGTCTTATGAAGAGAGGCTGAGGGATTTGAGGCTGTTTTCATTAGAAAGAAGGCGGCTAAGAGGAGGCCTTATTGAAACATACAAGATGATTAGAGGTTTGGATAGGCTATCACTGTCCACCCTTTTTCCTTGGATGGAGAAAGCTAGCACGAGGGGACATAGCTTTAAATTAAAGGGTGGTAGTTATAGGACGGATGTCAGAGGTAGGTTCTTTACCCAGAGGGTGGTAAGGGAATGCCCTGCCTGCTGCAGTTGTAGATGTGCCAAGTTTGGTGGCGTTTAAGAGGTTAGTAGATAAGTTTATGGATGAAAAAGGAATGGTTTAGGTTAGAGGGTCATTGCTTTTTCTTAATTGGTCGGCACAACATCGAGAGCTGAAGGGCCTGTTCTGCGCTGTAATGTTCTATGTTCTAATATTGGGGGGGGCTTCTTCACACAGAGAGTGGTGGGAGTGTGGTATCGCTGCCAGATAAAGTGGTAAGCTTTTAAGAAAAACTTGGATGGGCTCATGGATGAGAGGGGTGTGGAGGGATATGGTCCAATTGCAGGTCAATGGGACTAGGCAAAATATGGTTGGGTACAGACAAGAAGGGCCAAAAGGCCTGTTTCTGTGCTATAATGTTCTATGGTTCTATTATGTGAAAGGCTAGGAGTAAGGATATACAAATAACAATGTTTTGGCACTGTTTTTTACTTGCAAGTGTTCAGCGTCGCAATGTTTTGAGTCATAAGAACATAAGAAATAGGAGCAGGAGTCGGCCATCCAGCCCCTCGAGCCTGCCTCGCCATTCAATAAGATCACGGCTGATCTGAAGTGGATCAGTTCCACTTTCCCACTTTCTCCCTATAACCCTTAATTCTCTTGTCTATCAGAAACCTATCTACCCGTGACTTAAATATATTCAGCAAAGTTGCCTCCACATCAACGGGCAGAGAATTCCCAAGATTCACCATCCTTTGAGTGAAGAAGTTCCTCTTCAACTCCATTCTAAATGCCCCCCTCCCTGTTATTTTGAGGCTGTGCCCTCTAGTTTTGGTTCCCTTTCTAAGCGGGAAGAATCTCTCAACCTCTACCCTATCTAGCCCCTTCATTATCTTGTAAGTCGCTATAAGATCTCCCTTCAGCCTTCTAAACTCCAACGAATACAGACCAGTCTATTCAATTTCTCTTCATAAGCTAACACCCTCATCTCCGGTATCAGCCTGGTGAACTTTCTCTGCACTCCCTCCAATGCCAATATATCCTTATGCAAATGCAGTGACTAAAGCTGCACACAGTACTCCAGTTGCGGCCTCACCAGTGCCCTGTACAGTTGCAGCAAGACCTCCCTGCTTTTATATTCTATCCCCTTCGCGATAAAGGCCAACATTCCATTTGCCTTCTTGATCACTTGCTACACCTGTAGACTGGGTTTTTGCGATTCGTGCACAAGGACTGCTACGGTCTCTCTGCACCGTAGAGAGACCGTAAATGCTGCAGCTTTTCACCCTTTAAATAATAATCTTTCCTACTATTATTTCTACCAAACAGAGAGAATAAAACCAAAAGAAAGATAAAAGATTAGATTAAAATTAATAGAGTGGACAATTGACAGAAAGGTGATGTCAATTTTTACTTTGTGAACAAGATTGCAGGGTAACGTTATTTTTCTAATAACGTTATTTTTCCTGGCCTCTCTTTTCCCTCAGGTACATTGGGCTGCAGATGTTGTTTGAGTGCGGAGCTTTCTTACTCTTCCTGATGGCCTACTATTTCCTGGTGAAAGAATCGTTGAGGAGGGCGCAGCAGGAGGGAGTGAAAAGCAAGATCCCACAAGAGCCCGAGGTCGGGGAAGAGAGGAAAATACTGATGGAAGTCAGGGAGGGAGGGAACAGCCAGCCCAAATCGAAAGTGTGAGAGGGTGTTGGTGGGGGGTGGGAGGGTGGGGGATAAGGGCGAGGGAGGGGAGGCGGGTGAAATCTGTTCATAGCGGAAATCTGGCCGCTGGATAGGGCAAAGGCAGAGGTATCTCCGTGGCATTTCCCCCCCCCCCAACTCTCCCACCATTCCCAATTGCCTTGGACATTTCCTTGCTGTGCTCCCCTTCGCTTCCCTGTTGTGAAGATGCCCACGTGAACTAGCGCGCTGCGAAAAGGAACGCCCATTTTAAGCTCGATACTTGAGCTCCAAAATCCCAGGAGATGGGGTTGGGGTGGGGAAGGGCTCCTCTTACTCCTGTGTCAAAGTTTCTCTTTCATCATTTCATCTCACTCATTCTCATTCTCACCGCCCACCTTCGATCTCCCAGTGGGTTTAAAGTGGGAGGGACGGGGGGGGGGGGGGCAACAGAATCTATATCAAGCTAAAAGAATGGAGGATATTCATAAAAAGCTGAAGGCTGTTAGAACTCCTTATTGAATGAAAGCAGCGTGCGACATTACTTTTGAGGCAACAATCAGAGTTGCCTTAATTTCAGCCAATCAAAGTCTTCCTCAGATGGTGTCACATGGAGTGACACTGATGATGTCACTTCCGGGTCAGTATTGCCGACATGTTACAATTCACTCAGTGAGCCTGAGTTGCTACGGCAACATTTCCGAAATACAGGGCGGGGTTCTCCGGCCTTCTAGTGGCATGTTTCCCGCTGGGGGGAGGTGGTGGGTTGTTTGCTGGCGACGGGATTCTCTGGTTCCACCACTGTCAACGGGAAACTCGTGGGCAGGGTGCACTGCTGGCGGGACTGGAGAATCCAATGAACAGTGGGAGGATTGTGGCCAAAGCTTCGAACTCTGGCCGGACAAATTCCGGGAGGTGTTAGGAGAAGTGGCATGGAGTGAGTGAGTCCGGGAGCGCCTGCAGTTGTGGCCATTTGAGCAAAGCAGTGAAATCTTTGAAGTGAAACCTTCACCATTCCAGCATCCATCTCAGACGTGAAGCCTCAATCGTGTGGCTGGTAAACCTCAAATCACCGACCGTCACTGCTGTTAGATCTCCTTTGAATCTCCAGAGTCACCAGAGATACCTCTCTGCCGCAAGAAGTGACCAAGATGGAAGTGCACGTTATCCCGTGGTTAAAAGCCTCTTCCGGGTGGCGGCGGATCCCAGCTCCAACTCCTGCCACCCCTGAGTCTTTGAAAGGTCCCTGGGCCAGGGCTGCCGTGAACAAATCAGAACCGCAGCACTACGGTGTGGTCCATTCCACTTAGAGGCCACGTCCAATCACGAGCCAGTTAGACTATCGGAATGTGCCACTGGGATGCCGCTGTTGGCACTGCAACCTCCCCCACTCCCCCCACTGAAGGAGTAGTAGCAGTAGTAGCAGGTCCCACACATGTCGGCCACCTCTATATTAAGGATGGTGCAGATTAATCACCGAAGAGCTAAAAGCTTCACCATAGCAGAGACCAGTCTGTTCACCCGGCTCCTGTTACCTCTGCTTGCAGTTTAAAACCTGCAGGAAAATCTCTCTGCGGACAGGGAGATTGATACCAATTTCTGTAGACCCCCAGGTGGACTGGCAACCCTATTCTAGAGCCATGGTTAGAGATGGTAGAGGCTCTTCCCATCGCCAGAAATCTCCTCCACTCTTACCGCCAACCGCTGACTTACATTGGAAGGATTTTCAGGTTGACACTCAACCAGGTTGGCTGAGATATGCACATACCTTCCTTGGCCATCTGGGTTGCAGCATAAGACTCCACCCTTAACATGGTGGGGGTGGCACGGTAGCACACACTGTTGCCTCACGGTGCCAGGGACACGGGTACGATGGGTCACTGTCTGTGTGTGGAGTTTGCACATTCTCCCCGTGTCTGTGTGGGTTTCCTCCAGGTGCTCCTGTTTCCTCCCACAGTCCAAAAGATTGCACGTTAGGTGCATTGGCCATGCTAAATTACCCCTTAGTGTCCCGGTATGTGTAAGTTAGAGGGATTAGTGGGATAAATATGTCGGAATAGGGTCTAGGTGGGATTGTTGTCAGTGCAAACTCAATGGGCCGAATGCACCGTAGGGATCTTATGATTCTATCCCCTTTAGTATTGTTCACAGCACAATCTTCTCCCACGAGATTCAACTTCCAAAAGCTCAGTGGTTTCCGCCTTGCTGCTCGTAAGGGTGGGTGAGGCCTTTGTAAGGATTGTAAGAATGATGGGTGAGCAGTATCCAGATCTGTATAAACTTGGTAGGTATGAGTTCAAATCCCCACCCTGTATCCACTGCAGCTAAGAAATTAAATTTCAGTTAATTAAAGAAAAAACTCATACCCCTGTAATGGTGATCCGTGATGCAACTGGGTGGTTTTGAACCCATCTGCTTCCTTTAGGGAAGGAAATCTGCCATCCATACCCAGTTTGGCCTATCTGTGATTTCAGACCCACAGCAACATGGTCGCAACTGCCCTCCTGAGCTGTACCTTCAAACCTAGGTGACATCAGGAGCTTGTCCTAGAAATTGAATTGGGTTAAGCAGTCACTGGCTCCTTTAATGAGTTGTTACTCCCTACTGCATCACACTAGACTATTTTTACACAATGCTTTAATACTGTGAGTTGAAAGAATTGTCAAAACATGTGTTTCTTTCTAAATAGTGAACGTCGCCTGAGACTCCATCTCTCTGATGGGGCTTAGTGCATGAAACATGATGATTATGTGAATTTTAGCATTATATTAATTTGTGTATCAGAACAATTTACTTCGTATTAACTTTTATTTACAAATATATTTTTGCACACTTATTCCTCAACTGTGAAGTTTGAAACATTTAGTCAATGTTGAATTTCATCTTTATCTGTTGGAATCAGGTTTGAGATCTGAGAAAGATTCACTAGGATGCTACCGGGACTTGATGGTTTGAGTTATAAGGCGGGGCTGCATAGACTGGGACTTTTTTCTCTGGAGCATAGGAGGTTTGGCAGTGTTCTTGTAAAGGTTTATAAAATAATGGGGGTCATAGATCAGATAGATAGTCAATATCTTTTCCCAAAGATAGGGGAGTTGAAAACGAGAGGGCATAGGTTTAAGGTGAGAGGGGAGAGGTACAAAAGGGTCTAGAGGGGATATTTTTCACACAGAGGTTGAAGAGTGTCTTGAGCAAGCTATCAGAGGTAGTAGTAGAGGTGGGTACAGTTTTGTCATTTTAAAAAACATTTAGACAGTTTCATGGATAAGATTGAATCATAGAGGTTTACAGCACAGAAACAGGCTCTTCAGCCTAACTTGTCTATGCCACACTTTTTTTAACCACTAAGATAGTCCCAATTGCCGTGTTTGATTTGGTCTATATCCCTCTATACCCATATGGTTTATAGCCTAGTGGTTTAAGAAAAAATACATGGCATGGACAAGTTGGCCAAAGGGCTGTTTCTATGCTTTAAACCTCTATGATTCTATAAAGGATTGGAATTTCTCATGGTCTATTTCTGAATGCCTGGCTCTGATTTCAGATAAGAAAATCCCTTCCTTTGTCTCTGATTTTCTCTGGCAGAGGGAGAGGTTTCTCTATAACAGTCCAACTGGCCCTCATACTCATGTATTCACCTGAGGTATATTAACACCGCTAACCAAATGAATCATTGAAGATCGATAGAAAGATGATTGGATTTGGATGCCAAGGGTTAAGGTATGGATCAGCTATGATCACGTTAAATGGTGAAACAGGTTTGAGCATCTGAATAGCTTTCTTTCGCTCCTAACCCTTGACTTACTATAAGTCAAGTTCATGTATGCACTCTTTATCAATTAACCCATTTAATCCCGGCATAATTCCAAAGAATAAGTGCAAAATTCCACAGATCCTGGAACCTGAAACAAAACCAGAAAATACTAAAAAATCTCCAAACGGCAGATGGTGGAATTTGAATTCAATGAAAAATATCTGGAACAACAATCTACCGATGATCATGAAACCATTGTCAGAAAAAGTCATCTGGTTCACTTTAGGGAAGGAAATCTGATATCCTTATCCGGTCTGGCCTATACGTGTCTCCAGGGCCACAGCAATCTGATTGACTCTTAACTGCTCTCAGAAATCATCATAGAATCCCTACAGCGCAGAAAGAGATCATTCTATGATATCGAGCTTGCAACAACAATCACATCCCTATCCCAGTAACACCATCGATCTCCCTGACACTAAGAGGCAATTTAGCATGGCCAATCCTCCTAACTCGCATGGAGTGTGGGAGGAAACCAGAGCACCCAGAGGAAACCCACGCAGATATGGGGAGAATGTGCAGGGTGTGCACAGTCACCCAAGGCCGGAATTGAACTGGATCCCTGGCATTGTGAGGCAGCAGTGCTAACCACTGTGCCACCGTTGCCGTCTGCAATAGAGTCAAACATCCCAAGGTGCGCCGCAAGTGTGTCATCAGCGACAGATTTAGCGCTCAGCCATGTGACAAGATAGGACAGAATTGGCTAAAGTGATGGCTTTTCAAGCATTGATGTAAAAGTTTGTATGAGAGAGAGAGAGAGAATCAGGATAGTTACTGTTGGCAATTGAGCTGTTCTGGGTTAAAGTTTTAGAGATCAGGAAGAGGATCTCATTGTTGTTGTGTGAGACTTATCAGTGTTTGTTTTTGGTGTCAATTATAAAACACTTAACAGTGTAATAGATCCATCTCTGCACAGAAACTGGCACAGACTTCAACAGGTTAAGTCACAACATGTTTGCGCTCCAACCAAATTTGAGAAGGATCAAACCTGCTCATCGAGCCCTGTGGATTTTGACAGCCTGTTTGGGTTTCACAATCTGTAGCGATAGAAAGACTTGTCCCAACAGCTTGCAAAACTCCTCACACCCAATTCAAACACTTCTTCAGAAGTGGCTGAGATTTTCCAGTCCTATCAGTCCATTGATAGTTAGACACTTCCTAATTCCCCTCCACCGCCAGCAATGACGCCAACTGGAAAACTCCCACTCACGATCGCTGTTGTGATGCGGCCAGTTTGCGCACAGTGAGATCCCATGCACAGCAATGTGATCGTGACCCAGATCAATCTGTAGGTTGACGGCTGAATGTTGGCCAGCACACTCCAGTGTTTCTCTCCATCCACCGGTGGGAGAGCAGACATGGTTTAAAGTCTCATCCTGAAGACAAATGTCTCTGTCACTGGGGGCTGCTGTGAGGACAGTCTGGGCTTTGTGTTCAAGCCTCTGGACAGGGATTCAGACTCACAGCCTATTGACCACAGGTTAGGGAGGTGCCCGCTTCATTTCATGTTCAAAGATGCGTAGAATAGGTGCATTGGCAATGCCAAATTGTCCCTTAGTATCCGAAGATATATAGGCTAGGTGGATTGGCTATGCTAAATTGCCCTTTAGTGTCAAAGATGCACAGGTTCAGTGGATTGGGCATGCTAAATTGCCTCTTACTGTCCATAGATACGTAGATTGGCTGGATTGTTCCTTAGTGCACCAAGATAGTAGATTAAGGAGACGAGTCGTGTTAAATTGCCCCTTAGTATCTAAAGATATGTAGATTAGTTAAACTGGCCTTGTTAAATTGCCCGAGTGTCCATAAGATGCATAGGTTGGGGGGATTGTCCCTAGTGCGCCAAGATGCGTAGGTTAGGGAGATTAGCCATTGTAAATATATGGGATTGCAGGGACAGAGAGGGAGAAAGGGCCTGGGTAAGGTACTCTCTCAGAGAGAGTTGGTGCAGAGCCGATGGGCCAGATGGCCTCTTTCTGCACTGTAGGATTGTTTGTTGGATTGAGGGCAGTGGAGGAGAGAAAGCCTGAGGCTGGGAGGAGAGGGGAAGTTCACAGATTTTACTGTTGATGCCTGTGGTAGGGCTTTGTGTTTGACTGGCAGGGTAGACATGCAACCTGTGACCTACAATCCAAAAATCCAAGATTAACCAAATAACCACACTGGTGAAGTCACCTAAAATGTGAAGGGAGATGATATAATTTAACTCCAATTGTATCTGTTGTAGAAACAATGATTATTTGTGTGTATACAATAATTTTTATATACCAAGTAAATAAAGAACATTTTGTTTAAGTAATATGATGTGTTTTTCTATTTCTGTTTCTAACACTTTATTCTCAAAGCATCTCTTACAATTCAACTTGAATGTTTAGGGTTATGGGGGATTTTTTAAATTCATTTACAGGACACGGGTGTTGCTGGCTGGACCAGTATTTATTGCCCATCCCTAATTGCCTCTTGAGAAAGTGGGGTGGGACAGGGAGGTTACCTGTTTGAACTATTCCAGTCCATGTGGTGTGTAGATACATCCACAGTGTGGATTTAGAAGGTGCTGTGGAAGATGCTTTGGTAAGTTGTTGCAGTGCATCTTGTAGATGGTACACATGGTTGCCACTGTGCGTCAGTTGTTGAGGGAATGAATGTTTAAGAATTGGGTAACAATTAAGCAAATTGTTTTATTTTGGATGATGTCCAGCTTCTTGAGTGTTGTTGGAGCAAGTCCAGGGTATTTCACCACACTCCTGGCTTTGACCTATCAATGTTGGACAGGCATAAGGGAGTCAGGAGGTAGGGGTGGCACGGTGGTTAACACTGCTGCTTCACCTACTAGGGACCTGGGTTTGATTCCCAGTTTGGGTCACTGACTGTGTGGAGTTTGTACGTTCCATGTCTGTGTGGGATTCTTCCCACAATCAGAAAGACATGCTGGTTAGGTGCATTGACCCAACCAGGTGCCGAAATGGGCATTTCCATAGTAACTTCATTGCAGTGTTAACATAAACCAACTTGTGACTAATAAATAAATTTTACTTTGAAGTGAGTTACTCATCACAGAATTAGAATCATTGAATCCCTACAATGCAGAAGGAGGCCATTTGGCCGATCAACTCTGCACTGACAACAGTCCCACTCAAGCCCTATCCCCTTAACCCCACATATTTACTCTGCTAGTCCCCTAACACTAAAGGACAATTTAGCATGGCCAATGGACCTAACCCGCACATCTTTGGACTGTGGGAGGAAACTGGAGCACTCGGAGGAAACCCACGCAGATACAGGGAGAATGTGCAAACTTCACACAGACAGTGACCCAAGTGGGGAATCGAACCCAGGTCCCTGGCACTATGAAGCAGCAGTGCTAACCACTGTGCCGCTGACCCCACAATCATTCCAGGGCTAATCCAGCCACATTCCAACTCTATTGCAGAAAAGCAGGAAACGAATAATAGAACTTGAGACACACTCGTAAGATTTCATTTACAAAGACACACAATACAAGCATATACCTCCGAACCCAATAACTACACTTTCAATCTGTTCCAATAGATCGGGACACAAGTGAATTGCCAGTCGATGGATCAGAGGTGGGGTAATGTCAATGTCACTGGTAGCATGAGGTTTCGGAAAGCTGTCCCTTCATCGGGTGAATAAAGGGGCAGTGCTCCAAAAGCTTGTGCTACCAAATAAATCTGTTGGACTTTAACCTGGTGTTGTGAGACTTCTTACTGTGTCCACCCCACTCCAATGCCAGCATCTCTACATCAATGACACTGTGCTGGTATTCCAGAGGCCCAGTCTAATGCTCTGGAGCAGAGGTTCAAATTCCATCACAGCAGCAAGTGGCTGGCTGATTTCCATACCTAAAAGGACATTAGGGAATTCAGATGGGTCTTGAAAACTATCGATGATATTTCCCGTGGTCAGCATTACTGAGATTAGCTTTCGATTCCAGTTTTTAATTTATTGAATTCAGATTTCTTTGAACCATGTTCTCAAACATTAGCCTGGGATTCTGGATTACTAGCCCAATGACATCGTCACTGTAGAACATAGAACATAGAACATTACAGCACAGAACAGGCCCTTCGGCCTTCGATGTTGTGCCGACCAAAATAAAAAGCAATGCCCCTCCAAACTAAACCATTCCGTTCTCTTCCATATACTTATCAATTAACCTCTTAAACGCCACCAAACTTTGCGCATCTACAACAGCTGCAGGCAGGGCATTCCACTCCCTAATCACTCTTTGAGTAAAGAACCTACCTCTGATATCCGTCCTATAACTCATACCCCTTAATTTAAAGCTGTGTCCCCTCGTGCTGCTTTCTCCATCCTAGGAAAAAGGCTATCACTGTCCACCCTATCTAAACCTCTAATCATCTTATATGCTTCAATAAGATCCCCTCTTAGCCGCCTCCTTTCTAACGAAAACAACCTCAATCCTTCAACCTCTCTTCATAGGACCTGCCCTCCATACCAGGCAACATCCTGGTAAACCTCCTCTGTACCCTCTCCCATGCCTCCACATCTTTCTTATAATGTGGCGACCAGAACTGCACACAATACTCCAAGTGCGGCCGCACTAGAGTTTTGTACAGTTGCAACATGATGCTGCGGCTCCTAAATTCAATCCCCCCTACCAATAAAAGCTAAGACTCCATATGCCTTAACAACTTTATCCACTTGACTGCCTACTTTCAGGGATCTATTGACACATACCCCTAGATCCTTCTGTTCCTCAACACTATTAAGAGCCCTACCATTAGCCCTATACTCTACACATTTATTGTTCCTGCCAAAGTGCATTCCCTCACACTTTTCCACATTAAACTCCATTTGCCACCTCTCGGCCCAGCTCTGCAACTTGTCCAAGTCACTCTGTAAACTATAACACCCCTCTTCACTATCTACCACTCCACCGACTTTAGTGTCATCTGCAAATTTACTGATCCATCCCTCAATACCCTCATCCAGATCATTTATAAAAATTACAAATAGCAGGGTCCCCAAAACAGACCCCTGAGGCACACCACTCGTCACCGAACTCCACGATGAATATCTCCCATCAACCACCACCCTCTGTCTTCTATCTGCCATCCAATTCCTAATCCAATTAGCTAAATCACCCTCTATTCCACACATCTGCATTTTCTGTAGAAGTCTTCCATGGGCCACCCTATCAAACGCCTTACTAAAGTCCATATATACTACATCAACCGCCTTATCCCCATCCACCTCTCTGGTCACTTTCTCAAAAAACTCAATGAGGTTAGTAAGGCATGACCTACCCTTCACGAAACCAAAGTGTGCTCTGTTATATGAAATTAAAGGTAATTACAGAGATAGGGAGGATCAGGACAGGACATCTGAGAAAACTTTGTTGCTCCCCTTCCAAGGGTACTGTAGAACCATAGAAAATTACAGCTCAGAAACAGGCCTTTTGGCCCTTCTTTGAGTCATAGAGTCGTAGGGTTTACAGCATGGAAACAGGCCCTTTGGCCCAACTTGTCCATGCTGCCTTTTTTTTAAACCCCCAAGCTAATCCCAATTGCCCACATTTGGCCCATATCCCTCAATACCCATTGTACCCATGTAACTATCTAAATGCTTTTTAAAAGACAAAATTGTACCTGTCTCTACTATTTCCGCTGGCAGCTTATTCTAGACACTCATCACACTCAGTGTGAAAAAAATTGCCCCTCTGGATACTTTCGTATCTCTCCCCTCTCACCTTAAACCTATGCCTTCTACTTTTAGACTCTCCTAGCTTTGGGAAGAAATATTGACTATCTACCTTGCCTATGCCCCTCAGTATTTTATAGACTTCTATAAGAACATAGAACATAGTCTGTGCCCAACCGTTACTTGCCTGGTCCCACTAACTTGCACTTGGACCACATCCCTCCATACCCCTCTCATCCATGAACATTTCTTAAAAGTTAAAAGTGACCCCACATTTACCACTTTATCCGGCAGCTCATTCCACACTCCCTCCACTCTCTGTGTGAAGAATCTCTCCCCTAATATTCCCTTTAAACTTTTCTCCTTTCACCCTTAACCTATGCCCTCTGGTTTTTTTTCTCCCCTAACCCCAGTGGAAAAAGCCTGCTTGCATTCACGCTATCTATACCCATCAAAACCTTATACACCTTTATCAAATCTCCCCTCATTCTTCTACACTCCAGGGAATAAAGTCCTAACCTATTCAATCTCCCTCTGCAACAACTCTCTGGTCGTACTGCACCAAAGTGATTAGCACTGCTACCTCTCAATGCCAGAGACGTGTGGGTTCAATTCCAGCCTCAGATCACTGCCCGTGTGTTGTTTGCACAGTATCCCCGTGTCTGTGCAGGTTTTCTCCAGGTGGTCTAGTTTCCTCCCACATTCTGAAAAATGTGCTGTTTCGGTGCTAAATTACCCTTTAGTGTCAGGGGTTGTTAGCAGGGTAACTATGTGGGGTTACAGGGATATGGATTTGTTTTCTGTACAAGCTTGATGAATCAAATAGCCTCTTGCTGAACTGTACTGATTCTAAGAGCCATGGAAGGATTTAAAAATAGGCTTGACAATTTTTAATTTACTGAATGGAATTTTGGCTGTGGCTATTTGAGTATTTCTGTTTTACAAGCATTAATTGTTGACAAAGTATGGAGCAAGAAGTTCTAGATAAATGAGTAAGGAATAAAGCAGAATTCACTGACGTAGTTTAATCATTACTCATCTCTGAATACAACAATACAATCAGCTTGTTCCAGTGCCTTGAAGTGACACTCATCCTGAGAATTAAACTTGAAAAGGAAACATCTCAATGATCTTTTATCCCTTGCACGTCCCTCAAATTATCATTACATCCAATCAATCCTATCCTATTGGGGCAGCACAGTGCCACAGCGGTTAGCACCGCTACCTCGCAATGCCAGAGACCCAGGTTCGATTCCAGGTGTCTGCACATTCACCCCGTGTCTGTGAGGGTTTTCTCAGTACTCCGGTTTGCTCCCACAATCTGAAGTGAGGTGCATTGGCCGTGCCAAATTTCCCCGCAGTGCATCTATACAGGAGCCAGAGTATGACAACTCGGGGATTTTCACAGTAACTTCATTGTAGTGTTAACGTAAGCCTACTCGTGATGCTAATAAATAAACTTTAAACTTATCACTGACAAATTTTAAACATAAAACAAACTTTCCTGAACACCTTGGTTGAGCAAGGAACAATATTTTCAAAACGGATATCTTTAGGAGTTACAATTTGGCTACAACACCAAGTTAGATGTTAGAAATTCCAGAGGTTCTGACTCCCCCAAAACCTGTCCACCATCTACAAGACACAAGTCAGGAGTGTGATGGAATACTCCCCACTTGCCTGGAAGGGTGCAGCTCCCAACAACACTCAAAAAGCTCAAAACCATCCACGACAAAGCAGCCCTGCTTGATTGGCATCCCGTACACCACCTTCAACATCCATTCCATGCACGATGATAGAGATGTATTCTCCTGACCTCTCACACAAGAGGAACTTTAAACATCAAAGTAAATAAACTTTGCTGAACTCCTTGCTTGAGCAAGGACCAGTACTTTTAAAATGGATATCTTTAGGGTTAACAATTTGGCTCCAAGAACAGGTTGGATGTTGGGAATTCCAGAGATTGGAATGCGTAGCCATCCTCCTAAAGATAAAGGCAGCGGTGCTAACCATTGGTGAACAGGAAGCAGCTGTTCCCTTGTTTGAGGGGTCAATCACGAGGGGGCATGGTTTTAGGGTGAGATTCAGAGGAGATTTTAGAAAAAGAATTATCACTTGGAGGGTGGTGAGAATCTGCAATGCACTGCAGGGACAGGTAATGGAGGCTGGAAACCTTATAACTTTTTAAAAAATATTTGGATTAGTAATGAGTTGTCATAACATTGAAGGATATGGCAGCAGATACATGGGAACTTCACCGCCTGCAAGTTCCCCTCCAAGCCACTCATCATCCTGACTAGTCACGATTCCTTCACTGTCGCTGGCTTACAATCCTCTCTAACAGCATTGTGGGTTTACCTACATCGTAGGGACTGCAGCGAATCAAGAAGGCAGTTCGCCACCACCTTCTCAAGGGGCAATTGGGGATGAGAAACAGATGCTGGACCAGCCAGTGATGCCCACCTCCCAGGAATGAATAACAGTGTAAAAAGGAAAGGCCTCAGAGTGTTGTTGCCTGTTGGGACAGACACAGTGAATCAATCTTGAGTCCACGCTTGCTGTCCATGTAAATTCTGCTGGGAGGTCAAGATCAGGAAAGAGCAGTTCTCACTAGTTTTCAGGTACAAGGTACGTGTGTGTATCTGCTTTTTATTCCTTTGAGTAGATTTGTTGAAATTTAAAAAATATACATTTATTAATCACAAGTAAAGCTTACATTAACAGTGCAATGAAGGATGTGGAAGCATTAGAGAGAGGAGATTTACCAGGATGCTGCCTGGTTTGGAGGGTAGGTCTTATGAGGAAAGGTTGAGGGAGCTGGGGCTTTTCTCTTCAGAGCAGAGGAGGATGAGAAGCGATTTAATTGAGATTTATAAGATGATGAGAGGGATAGATAGAGTGGACGTGCAGAGACTATTTCCTTGGCTGGATGTAGCTGTTACTAGGGAGCATAACTACAAGTTTCATGGTGGGAGATATAGGAAGGATGTCGGAGATAGATTCTTCATTCAGAGAATGGGTTGGGGTGTGGAATAGACTGCCTGCTGTGATAGTGGAGTCGAACACATTGGGAACTTTCAAGCGGTTATTGGATAGGCACATGGAGCACACCAGAACTATTGGGAAGGGATAGCTTAATCTTGAGACTGGACATATAACTTATCTAATAACCTTCAATCCTATTAAATCCCATGTACTCATCCAGAAGTCTCTTAAAAGACCCTATTGAATTTGCCATTGCCACCAACACAGCCGATTCCACTCACCCACTACCCTCTGAGGGAAAAACTTACCCCTGATATTTCCTCTGTACCTACTCCCCAGCACCTTAAACCCTGGGAAATAGCCTCTGAGAATCCACCCGATCAATACCTCTCAACATCTTATACACCTATATCAGGTCCCCTCTCATCCTTTGTCTCTCCAAAGAGAAAAGACCAAGCTCCCTCAACCTATTCTCATAAGGCATGCCATCCAATCCAGGCGACATCCTTGTAAACCTCCTCTGCACCCTTTCAATAGCTTCTACATCCCTCCTGTAATGAGGTGACCAGAACTGAGCACAGTATTCCAAGTGGGAGTACTATCACACCCAGGCTCTATCCCTATGATCCCATTTGTATTTACCCTGCTTGTCCCCATGATACTAAGGGGCAATTTTAGCATGACCAATCAACCTAACCCACACAGCTTTGGACTGTGGGAGGAAACTGGAGCACCCGGAGGAAACCCATGTAGAACGTGCAAACTGCACACAGACAGAGGCCCAAGCTGGGAATCGATCCTGGGTCCCTGATGCTATGAGGCAACAGTGCTAAGCAGTGTGCCACTGTGTGCCACCCTCTGTACCTTTGTCCTGCCATTCTGATCACTTTCATTTATGGAACATGGGTGTCGCAGGCCGGGCCAGCATTTATTGCCCATCCCTAGTTGCCTGAGGGCAGTTGAGAGTCAACCACCATGCTGTAGCTTTGGAGTCACATGTAGAACCAGACTGGGTAAGAACAGCAGACTTCCTTCCCTAAAGAGGCATTAGCGAACCAGAAGGGTTTTTCTGACAATCGACAATGTTTCCATAGTCCCCTTATCTACATTCTACGTCTGTCTCATTTACCCCACAACATCTCTACCTGTCACAGCTTACAGTTTCTATGCTGATTGGCCATTTACATCCTTTATCCTCTCTGCGAACACTTTCAGCAGCCACTTCCCCTGGTTTTTGTGGCAATGACTCATCTTTCATTCCCTCTCCCTGCAGTATAAACTCCTCACTCTTTCTAAACTTTGACAAAAGGTCATCTCCTTTTATAGATGTTGCCAGACCTGCTGAGACTGTCCAGCATTTTCTCCTTTGGTTTCACGGTGATCATTAGATTCTTAATCCCAGATATTTTTTATTGAATTCAAATTCCACCATCTGCCTTGGCAGGATTCGAACCTGGGTCCCCAGATCATTAGCTGAGTTTCTGGATTAATAATCAGATGATAATACCAGTAGGCCATCGCCTCCTCGTGGCACCTTCTCCTTTACATTCCTTTTGTCCAATTCCACATCACTCCCCTCCAAGACTATAAACCTCTGCTTCCCCATTCTCTTTGCTCTCAGCTCTGACAAAAAAATCATCTAGACTCAAAACGTTGGCTCTATTCTCTCCCCACGGACGGTGTCTGACCTGCTGAGATTTTCCAGCATTTTGGGGTTTTTTTTGTATGAATTTCACTCTGCCAGTGGGGCTGTGAACTTCTCCATGTCGTTTCCGAGACCTCCGACAGCAAGTCATAGCGCACAAGTCACAAGCAACAGAGAAACAAAGCTCTGTGAGCAACATGCCGCACTATTGTTGTAGCGTCCATAGGCTCATGCAGAGTGAGTGATACTGAGAGTGCTGAGGTAGCAGTTTGGGAAGTTATTTTAAAAGCAGAGTGTTCTTACTGGCAAATGGTGAAAGCAATTCATGGGAAGGCGGACACTGTGTTCAGTGACCTCTGGATTGCTACCAGAGTCGTGCTGCAGATGGAAAGCAGATGGCATAGTCAGTGTCTCAATGAGTCATAACATCAAGTATTGAATAAAGAATGAATGATTGCTGGACAATCTGTAATGAGCCAGCATCGGGGTGGGGACGGGGGAGTGGGCGGGAGGGGTGGATTATAACAGTGATACCTGGGAGCTGAGGTAGGTCCTGCAGAGAGAATCTTAAAGGTTTTTTTTTAAAGTTTATTTATTAGGTAGGCTTACATTAACGCTGCAATGAAGTTACTGATGTTCTGCGCTCGTCCAATGACAGCTGGTGATTGTGGGAGCGACTCCCCTCCAGCGTGAATTGGGAGACTTGGGGGGGGGTTGGGTGAGGGACAGCAGAAGCGAAGACCACGCTGCTGAGATCATAGAATCCCCTACAGCGCAGTAAGAGGCCATTTGGCCCATCAAGTCTGCACTGACAACCATCACCTACCTCTGGAAACCCACGTATTTATCCCTCTAATCCCCCTAACACTAACGGGCAATTTAGCATGGACAATCCACCTAACCTGCAGATCTTTGGAATGAGGGAGAAAACCAGAGCACCTGGAGGAAACCCACGCAGACACAGGGAGAACGTGCAAACTTCACAAACAGTGAAATTCTATGAAATTCTATGATTCTTTGAAATAAAAAAACAGTTTATGGGGTGGCAGAATAGCATAGTGGTTAGCACTGCTGCCTCACAGTGCCAGAGCCTTGGGTCACTGTCTGTGTGGAGTTTGCACATTCTCCAGTGTCTGCGTGGGTTTCCTCCAGATGCTCCAGTTTTCTCCTGCAATCCAAAGATGGCCGTGCTAAATTGCCCCTTAGTGTCAGGAGAAGTTGGCAGAGTAAATATGTGGGATTACGGGAATAGGGTCTGGATGGAATTGTGGTTGGTGAAGACGCAATGGGCCGAATGGCCTCCATCTGCACTGGAGGGATTTTATGATTCTACCCAAGCTGGGAATTGAACCCACGTCCCTGGTGTTGTGAGGCAGCAGTGCTAATCACTGTGCCACCTTCAAAGTCAAGAGTAAGAGGGAAGAAGCAAGTTGAGGTTATGTCTGAGAGCTCAGATTCCATCTCTACCCCCTCCCACCCCCGTCCACTGCAACGCTGACACATCAATCTCTATCTTTCCAAAGTTTGCTGTGCAGCGAAAGGGACTGACGAACAGGTGGAAATATCTCCTTATGTTTGTTAGGTCGGGGTGTCTCAGGCCTGAGAGCAAATGGTGATACATTAAACAAAGGTCTTATCTCTCAGTTTCATATTAATGGAGCATATATTCTAAATCAAAGAGATGCAGGACAATCCTCCTTGGTAACTTGGCCAATACTATCCCTCCATTGAAAAAGTTTACCTGGTGCATTATCCATACGACCCTAAGATATAAGAGCAGAATTAGGCCATTTGTCCCATTGTGTCGGCTCCACCATTCAATCATGATCTGATTCTCATCCCCATTCTCCTGTCTTCTCCCCATAACCCTTGATTCTCTTATTGATCAAGAACTTATCTACCTCTGCCTTAAAGACACTCAATGACCGGGCCTCCTCAGCCGTCTGCGGCAAAGAGTTCCACAGATTCACCACCCTCTGGCTGAAGAAGTTCCTGCTCATCTCAGTTTTAAAGGAGTGTCCCTTCACTCTGAGGTTGTGTCCTCGAGTTCTCGTCTCTCCCTCGAGTAGAAACATCCACTCCACGTCCACTCTATCCGGGCCTCACAGTATTCTGTAAGTTTCAAATAGATTCCCGCTTCATCCTTCTAAACTCAATTATCATAGAATCATAGAAACCCTGCAGTGCGGAAGGAGGCCATTCGGCCCATCAAGTCTGCACCGACCACAATTCTACCCAGGCCCTATTCCCATAATCTCACATATTTATCCTGTTAATCCCCCTGACACTAGGGCCATTCAACCTAATCTGGACTATGAGAGGAAACCAGAGCTTTCAAAGGAAGCCCACATAGACACTTGGAGAATGTGCAAACTCCACACAGGCATTGACCTGAGGCCGGAAATGAACCCAAGCCCCTGATGCCGGTTTCTGTTTGTGGAAGCTTGCTGTGCACAAATTGAGAGCCCTGCTTTCTGAATTACAACAGGTGCATAATGTACTTCATTTGCCTCAGGGATGTCCTGAAGGCGAAAGGGCAGTACAAGTGCCTGTTTGTTTTGCGATTAGCTTTGCAAATAGCTGACAATGGATTTCCAAGCTTTTGTGTAGAATAAAGCATTGTGAGCAGCTTGTCTCCTGATGAGAAATTATTGCAGCTATGAGGAAGCGTGACCCTCTCTGGTCACCACCTCCCCCCCCCCACAGCAGCACCCCCTTCCTTCACATGGTATCCGCTTTCCTTCCTGTTCAGAGCCAGGCACCATTTCCAAGTACTTTTGACCTAAGTCAATAACATAGAAATTGCTTAGCTCATCTGCTATGAGGTGTTTTTCCAATCTGTACTGACAGGGTTGGTCAAAAATTGCATATTAATCAATCGGAATCAGTTTGCTGATGCGAATGCTGTACTCTTTATGTTATGTGCAGAAGCTGAAAACTGAGAAAACTGGAATAAGCAGAGGCTGCTACTCTCTATAATATACACAGGGGCTGCTATTCCTCATAGTGCTCATAGAGACTGGTATTCTCTATAATATACACAGAGAATGCTATTCTCTATAACATACACAGAGAATGCTATTCTCTATAACATACACAGGGACCGGTATTAGAACATAGAACATAGAACATAGAACAATACAGCACAGAACAGGCCCTTCGGCCTTCGATGTTGTGCCGACCAAAATACAAAGCAATGCCCCTCCTAACTACACCATTCCCTTCTCATCCATATACTTATCAACTAACCTCTTAAACGCCACCAAACTTGGCGCATCTACAACTGCTGCAGGCAGGGCATTCCACTCCCTAACCACCCTTTGGGTAAAGAACCTACCTCTGATATCCTTCCTATAACTATCACCCCTTAATTTAAAGCTGTGTCCCCTCGTGCTAGCTTTCTCCATCCTAGGAAAAAGGCTATCACTGTCCACCCTATCTAAACCTCTAACCATCTTATATGCTTCAATAAGATCCCCTCTTAGCCGCCTCCTTTCTAACGAAAACAAATTATTGTCTGTAATATACACAGGGGCCGCTATTCTGTCTAATATACAAAGGGACTGCTATTCTTTACAATATACACAGAGGCTGCTATTCCCTATAATGTATACAGAGACTGCTACTCTATAATATACACAGGGGCTGCTATCTTCTGTAATATACTGGATAGTATATTATAGAGGATAGCATATCCTCTATAATATACTATCTGTTTAATATGCTATTCTGTATAATAATATACTATAATATGCTATTCTGTAAAATATACATATACTGCTATTCTCTATAGTATATACAGAGACTGCTATTCTCTATAATATACACAGGGACTGCTATTCTCTATAATATACACAGGGGCTGCTATTCTCTGTAATATACACAGAGACTGCTATTCTCTGTAATATACACAGAGGCTGCTATTCTCTATAATATACACAGGGACTGCTATTCTCTATAATATACACAGGGACTGCTATTCTCTATAATATACACGTACTGCTATTCTCCATAATATACACAGGGGCTGCTATTCTCTGTAATATTCACAGGGACTGCTATTCTGTATAATATACACAGGGGCTGCTATTCTCTGTAATATACACAGAGGCTGCTATTCTCTATAACATACACGTACTGCTATTCTCTATAATATACACAGGGACTGCTATTCTCTATAATATACACAGGGACTGCTATTCTCTATAATATACATGTACTGCTATTCTCTATAATGTACACAGGGACTGCTATTCTCTATAATATACACGTACTGCTATTCTCTATAATATACACAGGGACTGCTATTCTCTATAATATACACAGGGACTGCTATTCTCTATAATATACACAGGTGCTGCTATTCTCTATAATATACACAGGGGCTGCTATTCTCTATAATATACACAGGGACTGCTATTCTCTATAATATACACAGGCGCTGCTATTCTCTGTAATATACACAGGGGCTGCTATTCTCTATAACGTACACAGATTGCTATTCTCTATAATAAACACAGGGGCTGCTTTTCTCTATAATATACACATACTGCTATTCTCTATGATATGCACGTACTGCTTTTCTCTATAATTTACACAGGGACTGTTATTCTCTATAATATACACAGAGACTGCTATTCTCTATAATAAACACAGGGACTGCTAATCTCTATAATAAACACAGGAGCTGCTTTTCTCTATAATATACATAGGGGCTGCTATTCTCTATAACATACACGGGGACTGCTGTTCTCTATAATATACTCAGAGACTGCTGTTCTCTATAATATACACAGGGACTGTTGTTCTCTATAAATAGAACATAGAACATAGAACATTACAGCGCAGTACAGGCCCTTCGGCCCTCGATGTTGCGCCGGCCAGCGGACCCTCTAACCTAAACTATTCCAATATCATCCATATGCCATCCACTGACCATTTGAATGCCCCCAAAGTAGGCGAGTCCACAACTGCTGCAGGCAGGGCATTCCACGCCCTCACCACCCTCTGTGTAAAGAACCTGCCTCTGACATCCGACCTATAACTACCACCTCTTAATTTAAAGTTATGTCCCCTCATGTTGGTCATCACCATCTGAGGAAAAAGGCTCTCACTATCCACCCTATCCAGTCCTTTGACCATCTTATACGTCTCAATTAGGTCACCACGTAACCTTCTTCTCTCTAATGAAAATAACCTCAGGTCCCTCAGCCTTTCCTCATAAGGCCTTCCCACCGTACCAGGCAACATCCTGGTAAACCTCCTCTGCACCCTTTCCAATGCTTCCACATCTTTCTTATAATGCGGCGACCAGAACTGTACGCAATACTCCAAGTGCGGCCGCACCAGAGTTTTGTACAGTTGTAACATAACCTCACGGCTCCTAAATTCAATCCCTCTACCAATAAAAGCTAACACACCGTACGCCTTCTTAACAACTTTATCAACCTGGGTGCCAACTTTCAAAGAGCTATGTACTTGTACCCCAAAATCCCTCTGCTCGACAACACTATTAAGGGTCCTTCCATTAGCTCTATATTTCATATGCCTGTTATTCCTACCAAAGTGAATCACCTCACACTTATCCGTATTGAATTCCATTTGCCACCTCACGGCCCAGCTCTGCAACCTATCTATGTTCCTCTGCAAACTGTAACATCCATCCTCGCTGTCTACAACTCCCCCCACTTTGGTATCATCAGCAAATTTACTAATCCAACCCTCTACACCCTCATCTTGGTCATTTATAAAAATGACAAACAGCAGTGGCCCTAAAACAGATCCTTGAGGTACACCACTTGTAACTGCACTCCAGGTTGAATATTTCCCATCAACCACCACCCTCTGTCTTCTATCAGCTAGCCAATTCCTAATCCAAACTGCTAAATCACCTTCAATCCCATGCATCTGCACTTTCTGCAGTAGCCTACCATGGGGAACCTTATCAAACGCTTTGCTAAAATCCATATACACTACATCAACTGCCTTACCCTTATCTACCTCTTTGGTCACCTCCTCAAAAAACTCAATAAGGTTTGTGAGGCACGACCTACCCTTCACAAAAACGTGTTGACTATCCCTAATCAATTTAATTGATCCCTAATTAATCCCTAATCAAATCTCTGTGTAATATACACAGAGACTGCTGTTCTCTATTATACACATAGAAACTGGAATTCTCTATAACATACACAGGGGATCCTATCTCTGTAATATACATAGGCCCTGATTTTACCATTGCATTGTGCCCATTTTTGGGATCAAAATCGTGGTAAAGCTGGGTGTGAAGCCATTAATGTGACCTCATTGTAATGGTCATATGTAATGGCCATTGGATAGGCATATGGATAATATTGGAATAGTTTAGGTTAGAGGGTCATTAGATTAGTTCCAGTGGTCAGCGCAACATCGAGGAGCAAAGGGCCAGTACTGCACTGTAATGTTCTATGTTGTATGTAAAATGAACTCTATCTTGAACTCTGCTTTTTTACTGGGAAGACAAGTGGAACTCCCTGAACTGTTCCTCAGAACACAAAACCAGGAAACACAGTTAAGACACTGCATTAACAGTTGCACAAATCCTCCATACTCTCCCAAGGGCTTCACTCTGGCCCATTTTTGCTTCACGTTGTCTGACGATTACATTCATGTCTTTTGACCTTTGGTGATGACAAGCTTTTTCTGATTATTCAGAAATACTGAGAAAGCACTTGGACGTGATGTTAGTTCCCACAATAAGTGCTGTACTGGGTCAAATGCTTGAAAATTCATGGAATCGTTGAATATGTGTAGGCCATTCAACTCATTGAGTCTTCACCGATAACAATTCCACCCAGACTTAATCCCACATGTGTTTATCCTGCTAATCTCCCAGACACTAAAGGTCAATTTAGCATGGCCAATCCACATAGCCAGCACATTATTGGACTGTGGGAAGAACTCGGAGCAGCTGGAAGAAACCCACGCGCACAAGGAGAGAATGTGCAAACTGCGCACAGACAGTTATCCGAGAACAGAATCGATCCCTGGCGCTGTGAGGCAGCAGTACTAATCATGGTGTTACCATGCCATCCGTGAGTCCTTCAGGAGTCCCTCAGTAGTCGGAATTCAGGGAGATTTATTACAAGTCAGGAATAGCAGCAGAGGTTAAATATGGGTGATGCAGCTAGATTACATCGAGTCACACAATACGTACAACATCAAAACAGCCCATCCAGCCATGTCAGCACCTTTGCTGTTTTTATACATTCTCTCAATTTTCCTCATCACTCCCCATGAGAACAACTCTCTATCCCCTTCCCTCTCAAATGGATGTCCAGATTCTCCTTAAATTCATCTGAACTATTCAACGCGACCAATCCCTATCGGAGTGAGTTCCACACTGTCTGGGAAAACTCTGACTGAATTCGGTGCAGACACGATGGGCCTCTTTCTGCACTGTAGGGTTCTATGATTCTAATTCACTATTTTGTTTACTAGAAACAGTATTCACTCTGATGCTCTCGGAGTACAGTCCAGTTCTCACTGCAGTACAGGTTGTGATGACAACAGCATCAGAGGCAGTTCAGAGGAGATTCATAGACTTCAGAGATGAGGGGTTTGTCATATGAAGAGAGACTTCGCAGTTTAGGCCTATACTCTCTGGGATTTAGAAAAATGAGGAGAGATCAAATTAAGGTGTGCAATTTGATAAAAGGTATGGATAAAGTCGATGTGGAGCGGATGTTTCCTCTTCTGGGACATTCTAGGATGAGAATTCATAGTCTTAGGATAAGGAGCAGCAAATTTAAAATAGAGTTGAAGAGAAACAACTTCTCTCAAAGTGTTGTGAATCTGTGGAATTCACTATCCCAAAGTGCAATGGATCCTGGGACAATGAGTAAATTTAAGGAGTATTCATTTGAAAAGGAGTACAGGTGCTAAAAGCATGCATTTGTAAAGAAGCTAGGGACATGTTGACTTATAAATAAAGTTTAAAAATTTAATTCAATCAGAGATAGAAAGGGATTTGGCTTTTCCAGCCATCAAATATCAAAGTGGAGTGAAAGTTTGCAACTGTTTCAAGAGTAAACAATGACAGGTTGTTTAAGTTTTATTTGACCCAAAAGAGGGGGGTGGGGGCAATAGGCAAAACATGATAGATTTTTGTATTTTGCAAAAGTTACATTCAAAGAGGTACAAGTTATCCTTTCTGCACTCACTGTGTTTAATCCTCTCTCCATTCACATTTTCTGTATCTTTAAGACTTGAATACCAATAAAGACTTGCATTCCAACCATTATTTTATAAATTGAGTTTGTGTCTTTATATACCCTGTTTGTGAATAGAACTCCCACTCACCTGATGAAGGAGCAGCGCTCTGAAAACTAGTGGCTTGTGCTACCAAGTAAACCTGTTGGACTTTAACCTGTTATTGTGAGACTTCTTACTGTGTTTACCCCAGTCCAACGCTTTCATCTCCACATGAGAGATCAGAGATTGAAGCATATAAGATAATTAGAGGTTTGGATAGGGTGGACAGTGATAGCCTTTTTCCTAGGATGGAGAAAGCTAGCACGAGGGGACACAGCTTTAAATTAAGGGGTATGAGTTATAGGACGGATATCAGAGGTAGGTTCTTTACTCAAAGAGTGATTAGGGAGTGGAATGCCCTGCCTGCAGCTGTTGTAGATGCGCCAAGTTTGGTGGCGTTTAAGAGGTTAATTGATAAGTATATGGAAGAGAAGGGAATGGTTTAGTTTGGAGGGGCATTGCTTTTTATTTTGGTCGGCACAACATCGAAGGCCGAAGGGCCTGTTCTGTGCTGTATTGTTCTATGATTGTTATGACCAAGGTAGATGTTAATTGATGTGGGCAGCACAGTATCATAGTGGACAGTACTGCTGCCTCACAGTGCCAGGGACCTAGGTTCGACTCCCGTTTGGATCACTGCCTGTGTAGAGTTTGCATGTTCTCCCCATATCTGCAGGGGTTTCCTCCGGGTGCTCCGGTTTCC
The DNA here is from genome assembly GCA_024679065.1 of Sphyrna mokarran. NCBI lineage: Eukaryota > Metazoa > Chordata > Chondrichthyes > Carcharhiniformes > Carcharhinidae > Sphyrna > Sphyrna mokarran. The sequence continues at coordinate 104,250,607 of JAGIQG010000010.1, forward strand.
TCCCACCGTCCGAAAGATGTGCAGGTTAGGTGGATTGGTCATGTTAAATGACCAATAGTGACACTCTTAGTGTCAGAGGAAGCAGCTATGGAAAATATGTGGGGCTATGGGGATAGGGTCTGAGTAGGGTTATGGTCAGTGCAGATTTGATGGGTTGAATGGCCTCCTTCTACACAGTAGGATTCTATTGTATCTTGGCTGTGTATAGATTTAAGATACAGGTTATCCAAGATGTAATAGAAAGGAAAGAGGAACACAACTGAGGGCCTGAAAGACCTCATCCCTGCTCCTGAAGAACTAAAACCCAATTTATCTTGCTGCGCAAATGGAATTTTTCCAAGCTCTCATTATTAAATGTGGCCACAGATGCAGTATCATGTACAACTTTCTGCCAGTAAGAATTATTCATATCTGATATCTGAGGAGGTGGGGTGGGGGGGTGGGGAGGCTGATGACAACAGTAATGACATTGAATGAATAATCCAGAAGCCCAGCCCTATGACCTGGGAATATGATCTCAAGTCCCACAAAAGCAACTAGGGGAATTTCAATCCATTCTATTACAGCTTGGCTGATCCATATCCACTTCAGTCCAATAGCACTAGCCCAGCAATACTGTATTAAGAGTCATATAGAGGTTTACAGCATGGAAGCAGGCCCTTCTTGCCCAACTAGTCCATACTGCCCAGTTTTTAACCACTAAGGCAGCGCCAATTGCCCGCATTTGGCCCATATCCCTCTGTACCAATCTCACCAATGTAAATGCTTTTTAAAAGACTAAATTTTAAAAGATAAAATACTTAGATGGGCACATGAACAGAATGGGAATGGAGGGATATAGAAAACGGATTTAAAATAGGGATCATGAGCCTTGGGAGACCCTGGGAAGTGTGTAAATAGATGATGATATTGATGTACTTGTTTTTATCCTACAGGTGCTTTGGTCCACCTTGTTGTCTAACAAGGGCATACACGCGATGGGTCGTGAGAGGGCTGCTCTTGGAATTTTTTTTCGAGAGTATCCTAGTGCTTCACGTCGTTAGTGTACGCTTGACCTGGACCATTTGATGGGCAACACGACAGCTCAGTGACTATCGCTGTGCTGTGCAGATACATGGATTTGGGCCTGTGTCTGTGGGAGTTTGCGCATTCTCCCCGTGCTTGCGTGGGTTTTCTCCGGGAGCTCCGGTTTCCTCCCACATCCCAAAGATGTGCTCTTAGGCTAATTGGCAAAACAAATTCTCCCTAAATTGTCTCAAATTTGGTTTTTAATCCATAGATCTATAAACATGGACAGGGATCACGGGTAGAGGTGGGAACATTGGGGTGGCGGCGCGGGCTTATTGGGCCGAAGGGCCTGTTTCCCATGCTGTTTTGTTCTAAATTGTACCCGCCTCTACTATTACCTCTGGCAGTTCATTCCAGGCACTCCATACCCTCTGTGTGAAAAAACTGCCCCTCTGAACTCTGTTTTTATTTTTACCCTTACCTTAAACCAACGCCCTCTAGTTTTAGACTCCCCTACCTTCGGGAAAAGATGTTGACTGTCTAGCTGATCTGTGCTCCTCATTATTTTATAGACCTCCATAAGATCACACCTCAGCCTCCCATGCTCCAGAGAAAAAAATTCCAGTCTATCCAGCTCTCCTTATAACTCAATCCATTAAGTCCCAGTAGCATCCTCGTATTTGTCTCAGTTTCAAAAATTTCAGTTAAAAAACTTTAATCTCAGCAGCCTATTTGGGGGAAGAAGAATTCCAATTTCCCATATTCTTTGTTTGAGGAATTGCTTACTACGGAGTGTTCTGACTCTAACTTTAAAATGTTCTATGTTCCAAAATTATGCGTCATTACTCTGGACTCTTCTCTTTTCACCCCATTGCAAAGACGTTCTTCCAACCTGCGAGAAAATCCTTGGACAAAAGTGTAAGTTTTAAGGGGCATTACAACAGAACAGAGAGAGGTTCAGAAATGGAGAGGTTCAGAAGGAAACATGACGCACTCCACGCCCTCAGTTTTACGAGGAGAGGTTAGATAAACTCGGTCTGGTCTCAATGGAGAGACAGAGGTCTATAAAATTATGACGGGCATGGACAGAGTGAATAGTCAGATGCTCTTCCCTAGAGTAAAAAAGTCAAGTACTGGGAGACATAGGTTTAAGGTGCGTGGGGAAAAGTTTAGAAGGGATGTGGGAGGTGAGTTCTTCTACACAGAGGGTGGTGAGTGTCTGGAACATGCTGCCCAGCGAGGTGGTAGGGGCAGGTACAATCGCAGAACTGAAGAGGCATCCAAACAAATACATGAAAAGAATGGGAATGGAAGGATACAAATTCTGTAAATGCATTCGGTTTTAGTTATAGACAGGCATCATGATTGGCACAGGAGGGCCGAATGGCCTGTTTCTGTACAATCCAAAGACTGCGAGTTAGGTTGATTGGCCACGCTAAATTGATGTTTAGTGTCAGGGAGGATTAGCAGGGTAAATGAAGGTTATGGAAGTAGGGCCTGGGTGGGTTTGTGGTTGATGCAGACTTGATGGGCCAAATGGCCTCCTTCTGCCCTGTAGGGATTCTATAATTCCGCTGTTCTTTGTTAGGAATGCTCCATATGCGAAAAATCAGGCAAAGAATAAACTCAGCTAATCAACCAAACAGTGAGACATTTAATCTAGGTGTGAAATAATGCAGATGAATCATTGAACCATAGAATAGTACAGAAGAAAGCCATTTGGCCCATCAAGTCTGCACTGAGCAGAAAATCACCGAAACCCTATCTCCATAATTTATCCTAGCCAGTCCCCCTGACACTAAGGGGCAATTTAACATGGCCAATCAACCTAGCCTACACATCTTTGGACTGTGGGTGGAAACCAGAGCACCCAGAGGAAACCCACGCAGACATGGGGAGAATGTGCAAACTCCACACAAACAGTGGCCCAAGGCCGGAATTGAACACGGGTCCCTAGTGCAGTGAGGCAGCAGTGCTAACCACTGTGCCACCGTGCTGCCCATGACTAAAAGCCAAGTAGTCTAGAACAAGACATACATTGGAAATACATTGGAATCAGTTCAGTTATGATAGAGTTCACTAATGGAATGATGCAGATCAGGCATAGAAGTGATAGACAAAGAAATGTTTGCATTTATATAGCACCGTTGAAAAAGGCTGGGTTTCCAAAGTGCCAATTCTGTAGTCACTATTGAACCGTAGAAGATCCTGAGGGGATTGGACAGGGCAGATGATGTTCCCTCAGTATAGAAGCCTTAATATAGGGTGGAGACTACCATGATAGGTACATGTTTGCATGAACCTAAACCTATTGTAAACCACATCAATCTGATGTCAACAAGCACGCTGTCAATATAGAATAGGGTTGGGGTTGGGTGTCAAAATCTGGTGAAAGATCAGGCTAATAATCTTTAATCCATTCGAATTCATGTGCAGTAGGTTCATACCCATTGTAGACATGAACCTAACAATGCCTCAATGATGGACAAGCAAGAACTGCACTTTCCAGAACTTCAGCTCCTGGAAGCTTTTGCACGGGAGCAAACGCACGGGCTCAAGATTGCATCCTTGGCAGCCAATTTGCGCACAGTACTATCCCACGCACAACAACAAGCCAATGAATCTTTTATCAATGACGTTGATTGATGAGATAAAAATTTAGCCAGCCAACAATGAGTCAAGCACGTCAATATGAGGTTCAGTGAGAAAATAAAGTTGGCAAATCTCAACCACTCTGTCAACACAACGATTTCTATAATGTTCCCAGGTGTTAGTCATACCAACCTGCGGGCTTTCTGCTTGAGAAAAGTTGCATTATTTTGAAAGAAAGCCAGTCTCTTATTCATTGAATCCATCTACACTTCCCGCTGCCTGGGAAAAGCAGCCAGCATAATTAAGGACCCTACACATCTCAGACATTCTCTCTCCCATCTTCTTCAACCGGGAAAAAGATACAAAAGTCTGAGGTCACGAACTAGCTGACTCAAGAACAGCTTCTTCCCTGCTGCCGTCAGACTTTTGAATGGACCTATCTCACATTAAGTTGATCTTCCTCTGCAACTTGGCTCTGACTATAACACTACGTTCTGCACTCTCTCATTTCCTTCTCTATGAACGGTGTGCTTTGTCTGTATTGTGCGCAAGAAACAATACTTTTCACTATGTTAATACACGTGACAACGGTAAATTAAGTGAAATCAAATTAAAAGATGCACAGACCTGGATTAACCATTTACTCCCAGGCCTCCTCCATTGAAGGGACAGCAGAGGAACAAGTGCCAGAATTCCCATCTGATATCAATGTCCATGTTATTCTCTCTTTTAAAGAAACTTACTTAAAAAATAACAATTTATATTTATATAGCACGTTTAATTTAGTTAAACTTCTCAAGGTGCATCGTGAAAACAATGTCCAACAAAATTTTGTGCTGAATCTCAAAAGGAAGCTATTTGATCTTCAGAATTGGCTGAGGAGGTAAATTTTACAGAGTCGTAGAGATTTACATCATGGAAGCAGGCCCTTCTGCTCAACTTCTCCATGCTGCCCTTTTTTTAATATCTAACTAGTTCCAGTTGCCATGTTTGGCTCATACCCATCGTACACATGTAACTGTCTAAATGTTTTTTGAAAGACAAAATTGTACCCGCCTCTACTACTACCTCTGGCAGCTTATTCCAGACACTCACCACCCTCTGTGTGAAAACATTGCCCCTCTCTTTTGTATCTCTCCCCTCTCACCTTAAACCTATTAGTTTTGGACCCCTACATTTGGAAAAAGATGTTGACTATCTAGCTGATGTAAATCCCTCATTATTTTATAGACCTCTGTAAGACCACCCTTAAGCCTCCTACGCTCCAGGGAAAAGTCCCAGTCTATCCAACCTCCCCTTATAACTCAAACCATCAAGTTGCAGTAGCATCCTAGCTCAGTGACTATCGCTGTGCTGTGCAGATACATGGATTTGGACCTGTGTCTGTGGGAGTTTGCGCATTCTCCCCATGCTTGCGTGGGTTTTCTCTGGGTGCTCCGGTTTCCTCCCACATCCCAAAGATGTGCTCTTAGGCTGATTGGCAGAACAAATTCTCCCTAAATTGTCTCAAATTTGGCTTCAATACATAGATCTATAAACTATGACTGTCTTACTCTTCGGTGGGAAAGTGGGAGAGTCATGGTTATAGTAGCTGTGCGAATCTTGTCGCTTCTGTAGCACAGCGAGTTGCGTCTCCTCGATAGTCCTGCCGGGCAATATCGCCGCAATTCCACCTGCGGTGATGGCTAAAGCAACTGTCCAAGAAGCAACGCGGGTGTAGTTGCATGTCTGTCTGTACTCAGTCAGACTGCAATTACAAACAGGTGATTGAGATTGGCTTTTATCCATTCGTGCATAAAGGCTCCTTTAAAATTGCCCATCTCAGTAGCTGTGCGATTCTTCTGATTTCTAGTGCACAGTGAACAATCCCCTTCCACGGGAGCCACTTGGTATCGCCTCTGTGGGCACAGGAGATGGTGTTCCATGACTGGCCGAGAAACTAATAGCGGGGGTGACTCATGCCTGGACCACGACCACTACCACTGGACTGCCAGCCAGGAGTGGTATTGCTGGAATGGTCTTTGGTATGTTTTGCATAGCTGTGGTATTCTTGGCATTCTAGACCACATTGAGTCAAACCTGACCGAGGTCCTGCAGGGTATTCAGGCCTTCAAGCTGGCAGGCGAATGGTCCTGAAGGGAATTTGACTGGCTGAGAATTGCCAACACGCTTCTATACCTATAAACCCGGTAATTCTGAAAGAAAGAAATTTTGTCTTGACAGATCCCGTCCTGTCCCGGGGATAGTTGGTGATCTGCTGATGGATGCGATCGTGCCTATCAAGGTAGAAGAAGCACCACCGTGACCTCCTGCCCACGCGGCCCTGAGGAAAGATGCATAGACCTGTACCTGGTGTGACGCAGTGAAGGGATTGTGGTGCCCCATCTCGTTCCTGATGATCGCTGCCAGATGATGACAAAAAATTACCATAATAGACATGTCTTTCATGCTCCAAGGGGTGGGGTGTGGTTGACAGCGATGGGCGCAGCTCCCGGGTTGCGCGAGTGAGTTTCATGCCACGGTCGCGTTTTCGGCAATGTTGGGCTGTTTGTTGCGCGGTTGTGTCCCCTACTTAATAAAAATCACTTTGTAATCAAATGATAACTTATGGGTAAATGGTTCAAAGCAGACGAGCAAAAATTAACATGCACGACAGGCGCTCCCAGAGGTCTGACTCAATCCACTTGCTTGCAATTATGGTCGTTGTTGCCACATCATTTCAAGATCAATTTCCCGTTTCCGCCAATGCCTTAGGGTTGTGGTAACATCTGGCAGAAGTCACTCTGATTCCAGTCAGAAGTGCACGACACGTCGACGAGCAGCAATAAAACTTGGATAAGAAGCTCTTCAGAGCATCTCTCAAACATAGACAGGGATCACCGGTAGAAGTGGGAACATTGGGGTGGCGGCGCGGGTCAAGGGCCTGTTTCCCGTGCTGTTTTGTTCTTTGTTCTTTGTAAATCTTTTCTAGTTTAATATTATCCTTTCTATAATAGGGTGACCAGAACTGTACTTAAAGGGCATCACGAGAATAGAATGGAGAGGATTCCAGAGATTCGGAATCCAGGCAGTTGACAATGGGAAAAACTCAACAGGTCTGGCAGCATCTGCAGAGAGAAAAACAGAGTCCCTATAACTCATCTTCAGAGCTCTTTGGAGCTAGATCGAAACATTAATTTGCGTAGATAATACCAGACTAAGTGAGGAGTTAGAAGGCGCAAGGGGAAGGGGGATTGATTTCATGTTGCAACTGTACAAAACTCTAGTGCGGCCGCACTTGGAGTATTGTGTGCAGTTCTGGTCCCCACATTATAAGAAAGATGTGGAGGCATTGGAGAGGGTACAGAGGAGGTTTACCAGGATGTTGCCTGGTATGGAGGGCAGGTCTTATGAGGAGAGGCTGAGGGATTTGAGGTTGTATTCGTTAGAAAGGAGGGGGCTAAGAGGGGACCTAATCGAAACATATAAGATGATTAGAGGTTTAGATAGGGTGGACAGTGATAGCCTTTTTCCTAGGATTGAAAAAGCTAGCACGAGGGGACACAGCTTTAAATTAAGGGGTGATAGTTATAGGACGGATATCAGAGGTAGGTTCTTTACCCAAAGGGTGGTTCGGGAGTGGAATGCCCTGCCTGCAGCAGTTGTAGATGCGCCAAGTTTGGTGGCGTTTAAGAGGTTAGTTGATAAATATATGGAAGAGAAGGGAATGGTTTAGTTTGGAGGGGCATTGCTTTTTATATTGGTCGGCGCAACATCGAAGGCTGAAGGGCCTGTTCTGTGCTGTAATGTTCTATGTTCTATGTTCTATGATTCAGCAACAGAGTGTCACTGGCTCTGAAGCAGATCACCCCTCATGTTTACTAAAAACCAAACCAGTTCAGCATGAACTGGCCAACAGTAAGAAGTCTCACAACACCAGGTTCAAGTCCAACAGGTTTATTTGGTAGCAAATGCCACTAGCTTTTGGAATGCTGTTCCTTTGTCAGGTGAGTAGAGAGTTCTGATCCCAAACAGGGCATATAAAGACACACACAGTTTACAGAATACTGATTAGAATGCGAGTCTTTACATCTAATCTGCTATTCAAGTCTTAAAGGTGCAGACAATGTGAGTGGAGCTGGCGCAGGTTAAAGAGATGTGTATTGTATCTGGAGATTCAGCTGGGAATGTATTACACATACCAGCTCTGTGATTGCTACATCAGGTGCACTGGGAGGCTGACAGTGAACCTTCTCTTCCTCTCTTTCTATACAGATGAGCACCACCTTGTCGAGCAGTATTTGGAGAGAGTGGAAGCAGTGATAGAACAAAGAACAAAGAACAAAGAACAACACAGCACGGGAAACAGGCCCTTCAGCCCAACGAGTCCGCGCCGCCGTCCTAACGTCTTAATGACATATAGAGACCGATATAGGGACAATTTGTTACCCAATCAGCCTAAGAGCACATTTTTGGGATGTGGGAGGAAACCGGAGCACCCGGAGAAAACCCACGCAACCACGGGGGGAACGCGCAAACTCCCGCAGACACAGGCCCAAATCCATGTGTCTGCACAGCAACAGCGATAGTCTCTGAGCTGTCGTGTTGCCCATCTGATGGTCCAGTTTAAGCATACACTAACGACATGAAGCACTAGGCCACTCCTGAAGTAACATCCAGGAGCAGCCCTCGCACGACCTGCCGAATGCATGCACCATTTGATGGGTCCATTTGAATTTGTAACCGAGTTTGTTTGCTTGCTGCAGAGTAACAGGTGCCTGGGAAAGTAACTCAGGACCCTGAGTAATACAAACGAGCTCCTCACGGTGAAGGTGTTTCCACCTTTCTAAGTGGGAAATGGTGGCGGGAGACCCACAGGGTGCACTGGTGATAATGGAGAGCATCGGCAGTTCGTGATGGTCAGTTTGGACTCCTCCATCACCAGCAGCCACAATTCTGAGCCAGCTCCATGAACAATGTCCCTCAGATATTGTGAGGCTTTGCAGGGGCAAAGCCAACCATCGCAGATAGTACTGCTGGCACTCAGCTGGGAATGTATCCTACATTTGTAACAACCATTCCATCACTCTGTAAGTGATCCTTTGTGAAATTCAAATAAAATCACATTGAGATAGGAGCCAAAATATTTAAAGTTTATTTATTAATCACAAGTAGGCTTACACAAGTAGGCCTTTTTCCTAGAATGGAAAAAGCTAGCACAAGGGGACACAGCTTTAAATTAAGGGGTGATAGTTATAGGACGGATATCAGAGGCAGGTTCTTTACCCAAAGGGTGGTTCGGGAGTGGAATGCCCTGCCTGCAGCAGTTGTAGATGCGCCAAGTTTGGTGGCGTTTAAGAGGTTAGTTGATAAGTATATGGAAGAGAAGGGAATGGTTTAGTTTGGAGGGGCATTGCTTTTTATATTGGTCGGCGCAACATCGAAGGCCGAAGGCCTGTTCTGTGCTGTAATGTTCTATGTTCTATGTTCTTACCTTAACACTGCAATGAAGTTACTGTGAAAATCCTCTAATCGCCACAATCCGGCACCTGTTCGGGTACCTGAGGGAGAATTTAGCTTGGCCGATACACCTAACCAGCATATCTTTCAGACTGTGGAAGGAAACCGGAGTACGCGGAGGAAACCCATGCAGACATAGGGAGGACATGCAAACCCCATTCAGACAGTGACCCATGCCAGGAATCGGACCCCAGTCCTTGGCACGGTGAGGCAGCAGTGCTAACCACTATGCCACCGTGCTGCCCAGTATTTGGTAGCAACTGGCGTTTATTGTAAAATACGCACTAACTTCTTTTTATTATCTGTTCATGGGATGTGGGTGCCTCTGGCTAGACCGACATTTATTGCCCATTCCTAATTGCCCCTTGAGAAGGCGGTGGTGAGCTACCTTCTTGAAGCACTGAAGTCCATGTGGTGTAGATACATCCACAGTGCCTTAAGGGAGAGAATTCCAAGATTTTGACCTAGCCATTGTGCAGGAACAGTGTGGAAATTGCCTGGATTGGGAGGCATACTTTATGAGGATAGGTTGAGGGAGCTAGGTCTCTCCTCCCTGGAGAGATGAAGGATGAAAGGCGACCTGATAGAAGTTTATAAAATGTTGAGAGGAATAGAGAGGGCGGATTCTAGGAGGCTATTCCCAGGGCTGAAATGGTTGCTACGAGAAGACACAGGTTTAATGTGCTGGGGAGCAAGTACAGATGAGATGTCAGGGGTAAGTTTTTCACTCAGAGGGTGGTGAGTGAATGGAATTGGCTGCCGTTGGTAGTGGTAGAGATGAACTCGCTGGGGTCTTTGAAAAGACTTCGGATGAGTACATGGGATTTAATAGGATTGAGAGTTATAGATAGGCCTGGTAGATATGGATATGATCGGCTCAACTTGTGGGCCAAAGAGCCTGTTTGTGCTGTAGTGTTCTATGTTCCATGTTCTATATTTCCAAGTTTGGATAGTGAGTAACTTGGAGGGAAACCTTCAATTGATGGTGTTCCCACGTATCTGCTGCCCTTGCCCCTCATGATGTGAAGATGCTGGTGATGAACTGGGGTGGACAAGATGAGAGGTCACATGACACCGTGTAAGAGTCCAACAGGTTTAGTTGAAATGACAAGCTTGCGGAGCGCTGCTCTTTTGTCACCTGACGGTGCTGTGTGACCTCTCATCTTGTGCTTCTGGGTGGTAGAGTGGAAGGCGCAGTCTAAGGAGCATTGGTGAATTCCTGCAATGCATCTTGCAGATGGTGCACACGGTTGGAGGTGGAGGGAATGGGTGGTTACTGTGGTATGTGGCCAAAGAGGTGGTTTGCAAGAACACACTGGGAGAATTGGACAAGCACTGAGACAGAAAGCCTCAAAAGGAATTGGACAGAGAGAAACAGACTGTAGCTGGAATACACAGGCTATTGGCCATCTCAAGGACAAAGGATACTTTCTGGTCAAGCTGGGTTCTTTACTATTTAAAGGAGTACCTTAATCCCTTACTTAGGTGGTCGGTATGTGAACTATGTGACTCCAGCATCTACAGGCATGGCCCCTTGGGGATCTATCCAAAGATTGGTGGGGCAGTATCTGATTGGATTTTATCGAAAAGGGTGATCAAGTCCCAAAAAGTGCACGAAACCCACTGGGGTATAAAGGGTGCTGAGCAAACAAGAATCTCTCCCCCTCTTTCTCCCCATGAACGAATGGCAACAACGGTGCCCATCATAATAATTATAAGATCGCAGTTCTGGTCACCTCACAACAAGAAGGATGTAGAAGCTATTGAGAGGGGGCAGAGGAGATTTACAAGGATGTTGCCTGGATTGGGGGGCATGCCTTATGAGGATAGGTTGAGGGAACTCGGACTTTTTTCCCTGGAAAGACGAAGGTTGAGAGGCGACCTGATAGAGGCTTATAAGGTGTTGAGAGGAATAGATAGGGTGGATTCTCGGAGGCTATTTCCCAGGGCTGAAATGGTCGCCAAGAGAGGACACAGGTTTAAGGTGCTGGGTAGTAGGTACAGAGGAGATGTCAGGGGTAATTTCTTCACTCAGAGGGTGGTGAGTGAGTAGAATTGGCTGCCGTCGGTGGAGGCGAACTCGTTGGGGTCTTTTAAGAGACTTCTGGATGAGTACATGGGATTTAATGGAATTGATAAGTAGGCCTGGTAGGTAGGGATATGATCAGCGCAACTTGTAGGCCGAAGGGCATGTCTATACTGTAGTGTTCTATGCTCTATGTTCTATCACCAGCAATGACCAGCACGAAGAGAGCCACTCCACCCAAGAAATAAAGAGCCAGATTGTCAGACCACACCAAAGAATCAGACCGTGCAGAGGACTATGGAGACGAATACATAGATAAAAACCAATATCTGCCTCGCAATTGCCAGTCACGTTAACATTAAGTCAAGGCCTAGTATTAGACTTGAATTTTAGTATTCGATAAGGAACTTACTGTCGATTGGATGGTGATTAATAATCGCGTGTGTGAATAAACACTATTATTGTATTAACAAGAGATCTACTCGCAATGCTTTGACTGCCGTAAAACAGACTGCGCGGCAGGCACAGCAACAGATAGGGGGGTGCCAATCAAGTGGGCTGTTTTGTCCTGGATGGTGTCAAGCTTCTTGAGTGTTATTGGAGCTTCACCCATCCAGGCAATGGAGAGTATTCCATCACACTCCTGACTTGTGCCTTGTAGATGATGGACAGGCTTTGGGGAGTCAGGAAATAAATTACTCTCTGCAGGATTCCCAGCCTCTGACCTCACTGACCACAGTGTTTATATGGCTGGATTCAGTTCAGTTTCTGGTCAGTGGTAGCCCCAAGAGTGTTGATAGTGGGGAATTCTGCAATTGTAATGTCATTGAATGGTTAGATTCTGTCTTCTTGAAGAACTTCTCTGCTGAGAAAAATGAAATATTAAAATTACTGAATGAAAGTACACCTTTAAATATGAATGAAAATGTACTTGTATATCTGTGAAAATTCTCTACAATCTTTTTCTCAAGTGATAAGTCTGAGAGCTTGAAGGAATCTGGCAGAAATCCAATTTGAGCTTTTCTTACTAAAACACTGTCAAAAAAATCAAATTGAAGATATTTTTTAAATGTTTCTAAAGCTCTTGACATGAAAAGGATGAAAGAATCTCCGGGGGGGGTGGGAAACAAACCATTGAGTTGGATGATAAGCCATGATTATAATGAATGGTGTAGCAGACTCGAAGGGCTGAATGGACTATTCCAGCTTCTATTATCTATGTTTCTATGTTTTACTGACAAATGCATTTAAGTAGCAAAATTTGCTTCAAGGAAAAGTATAAATAAAAGCTGGAAATCTAAAAGATATATATTATTTTAAAAAGTGACACTATTGCACAGCCAATGCACTTAACCAACACGTCTCGCTCTGCGGGAGGAAACGGGAGCACCCGGAGAAAACCCATTCAGACACGAGGAGAATGTGCAAACTCCACACAGGCATTAATTCAGGTCGGGAATCAAACCCAGGTCCCTGGTGCCAAAAAGCAGCAGTGCTAACCACTGTACCACCCCACTGGATAGCCAATGAGGTTAAAGTCAGGCTTTACCCATTGCAATGTTTCACAGCCATTACAGCCTTTTGGCTGAGATGAAGCATTAATCAAGCCCGGGAATGGGTGCAATGACTCATTTTGTCAACTTGAATCCTGTTTGATGGGGCCCACGATGAGATGTAATTTCTGTCTTGTCAGCTTGGATCTGGGGTTTGTTCCTTGCGTGGGGACCATGATTGGACTTAATTTGAACTGGCTTTTTTGATTAGAACTAAATTACTGAGAGCTGGCAAAAAAAGAACATTTTTATGACAATGGTCATCAGTAGATTCTTACTTCCATCTTTTTATTGAATTCAAATTTCACCATCTGCTGTGGTAGGACTCGAACCCACGCCCCCTAAATATTAGGCTGGGTCTCTGACTACTAGCCCAGCAACAATATCATTAGGCCATCACCTTCCCTTAAACTGCTGCTTCTTAACAAATTTGAAAAAGAACCTTCAAATCATTTGTGAGTTCGGGACTGTTTACTTTGGGTAATTTGTTACTCACAAACCATAAAAACATAAGGAGAATCCATCTTTCCCACACAGGTAGGCCAAAAGGATCATGGTATTCTTACAAGCAGGAACAGAGGACCTCTCCCCGTTGTTCAATCGATGCTTATCCCTCAACGTGACTGAGAAAATACAGATTATCCCATTAATATTTATGGGAGCTTGCTGAATGTGTCCCAATTGCCCGTCACATTTCCACCATTAGGGATGTCAGAAGTTGCAGCGTGACATTGATAAGATGCAAGAATGGACGGAGACGTGGGCAGATGGACTTCAACGCAGATACATGTGTGGTGGTCAATTTTAGCAGGACCAATGGGATAAAAGAGTACAATATCAAAGGTAGGACTCTTAGCAGTGTTGAGGAGCAGAAGGACCTTGGGGTCCAGGTTCATAGGACTCTTAAATTGGCCTCGCAGGTGGAGGATGTGGTCAAGAAAGCATATGGCGTACTGGCCTTCATTAATCGAAGGATTGAATTTAGGAGTTGGGAGGTAATGGTGCAACTTTACAAGACCCTTGTCAGACCCCACTTGGAGTATTGTGTGCAGTTCTGGTTGTCTCATTACAGGAAGGATGTGGAAGGTATTGAGACGGTGCAGAGGAGATTTACCAGGATGTTGCCTGGATTGGGGGGCATGCCTTATGAAGATAGGTTGAGGGAGCTAGGTCTCTTTTCCCTGGAGAGATGAAGGTTGAGAGGCGACCTGATAGAGGTTTATAAAATGTTGAGAGGAATAGATAGGGTGGATTCTCGGAGGCTATTTCCCCAAGCTGAAATGGTCACTACGAGAGGACATGGGTTTAAGGTGCTGGAGAGCAGGTACAGAGGAGGTGTCAGGGGTAAGTTTTTCACTCAGAGGGTGGTGAGTGAATGGAAACAGCTGCTGTTGGTGGTGGTAGAGGCGAACTCGCTGGGGTCTTTTAAGAGACTTTTGGATGAGTACATGGGAGTTAACGGGATTGGGAGTTACAGATAGTTCTATGGCCTGGTAGGTACTGATATGATTGGCACAACTTGTGGGCTGAAGGGCCTGTTTGTGCTGTAGTGTTCCATGTTCTACATTCTATTACCACAGACACTACATTTCACAAGCACTTCATTGGCTGTAAAGAATTTTGGGACATCCGGAAGTCCCAAAAGGTGCCACATAAATGTAAGTTCTTTTCCTTCTTTGATGTCAACAAGGCGTGAACCTTCAAATTACATCTGCCCTCCCAATCCCCGTCAATCGATAATGACCTCTCTCAGATCACCTCTCAGAAGTCAGATCTAGTAAAAGTCTTCCTGAGGTTGTTCAGAGGCCAAGCTGAGTAAAAATGAAACCTCAGCAATAATTTAACGGGTGAGTGAAAGCAAACACAAAGAGATTAATAGGAAATGTTCCAGTCTTAGACAGATCGTAGTCTGCGTTGCACATGTAAAAACACATGAGACTCGTTTAGCAAGGAGCTGGCAAATTAGTTTTCAAAAGAAGGATTTGCATTAATGTGACTATTTCTGAGGGTCCCAAAGTGCTTTAGAATTTCACAGTTTCCCTATTGTGCAGAAGGAGGCCATTCAGCCCATTGAATCTGCATCAACTCTCTGACAGAGTATCTTACCCAGGTCCTCTCCACACATCTATCACACTAACCCCACACATGTACCACGTCTAATTATCCTAACTTATACATCTTGGAGCCCTAAGGGGAAATTTGGTATGGGCCAATCCATCTAACCTGTGTACCTTGTGACACAAAGTTAACCACCAGTCACAATCAACTGGCGCATTCTCCATGGCAACACCTCAACCGCTCAGGCTCCACTTGGCAACAAATCAACACTCTCTTCTCCTACATTGGTATTCTTGTGATTGTCCTGATGAGTGCAAGGTGCAAAGGTTTGACCAGATGTAATTTTTCTGCGATACCAAAGCTTACGTAAGAAAGAACATAATTGCAATGGAAGCTGTTCGGAGGCAATTTGCGGGATTAATTCCTAGGATGAATAATGAAAATTGGTTGAGTCTGTGTCCATTGGAGTCTAGACGCATGAGAGGGTACTTACTGAAACATTCAAGATCGTGAGGGGACTTGACAGAGTGCATCCTGAGAGAATGTTTCCTCTTATGGGTGAGGCCAGAACTAAGGGGTGTGGGGGTGAAAGGGGGTATATTTTTAAAATAAAAGATTCCCCAATTAAAACAGAGATTACGCAAAATCTTTTCTCTCCGAGGATGGTGACTGTTTAGAATTCTCTTCTCCAGGGAGCAGTGAAGGCTGCAGGTCACTGTTTTTTATGGTTGAGACAGATATGGTCTTGGTTGACCAGGGGGAGGGTCAAAAGCTTTAGGGGAAAGAGAGGAAAATCAAGTTGAGGCACAGTCAGCTGTGCCACAGTCTGCCCCACCAGACGGCAAGGAAGTGCAGTGGTTAACACTGCTGCCTCATAGTGCCAGGGACCCAGGTTCAATTCCCGGCGTGGGTCACTGCCTGCGTGGAGTTTGCACACTCTTCCTGTATCTGCATGGGTTTCCTCCAGATGCTCCAGTTTGCTCCCAGAGTCCAAAAGATTGTTAGGTGTGTTGACCATGCTTAATCACCCTGTACCAAGGCGATTAAATGTACCAGGATGTGTAGGTTAGAGGCATTAGCGGAGTAAGCATGTGGGGCTCCAGATTAGGGCCTGGGTGGGATTGTTGCCAGTGCAGACTCAAAAAATTGTCCGATAGTGTCCAAAGATGTGTAAGTTAGGGGGATTACTGGGGTAAATGTGTGGGTTACAGGGAAAGGCTGGGGATGAGGGTCTGGGTAAAATGCTCTTTCAAAGATCTGGTGCAGACTCAATGGGCCAAATGGCCTCTTTTGCAGTGTAGGGGTTCTATAAACTAACAATTCAAGGGTTCGAATGGCCTACTCCTGATCCTAATCCAGAGAATTTATGTTCATAAGCCATGCTAACCCTTTACAATTTCCTGGTTCATGTCAATTCTTGGAACCACGCTTTAGGGTGGAAAGAGGAGATTTACCATGGCTGAGAAACTTCAGCTAAGCAGAGAGATGGCCATGAAACCATCTACAATTGTCGTTAAAAACGCATCTGGCTCAGTAAAGGGAAGGAAATCTGCCATCCTTACGCGGCCTGGCCTACACATGATTCCAGAGCCACAGCAATGTGGTTGACTCTCAACTGGGCAACAAGGATTGGGCAATACATTCTAGCCAGCCAGCGATGTCCCATGAATGAGTAAAAAAATGTGGGCCTAATTGAATCGCTCTTCCAAAGAGTTAGCACTTCCACAATGGGCTGAATGGCCCTTTTCGGTGTCATAAAATTTTGGGATTCCATTGCTCTAATGTTAGTGCAGTCGCTGCTGTAATGTCAAAAACACAAATCGCACCAACCAGGCTCTGTTGGTAGTGATTGGACAATTTGCAGATGATCTGGTTGTTTCGGAGTGGCGGGGGGAAGATGAATTTGGATAACATCCAAACAGCTGTGGCATCTGGGATTAAGTAATGGGGGAAGTAATGACATGTTCTGTAGCTTGAAACAGGTCACATCAGTAACATGCTAACCGGCATCCTCATAGAGTCAGCAACAAGATACAGCATGGAGAGGAAGCAAAGCGCTTTCACATTGAGCCCAATCTTGGAAGGGCACGTTGAACTGTGTCACTTTCCAAAAATCCCCTCTCCCACATCATTTAGTGATTGTTTGTTGCACATAGTGGCATATATTTCAGCTTGGGATGTGAGCAACACTGTGTTTACATAGTGTTTTCAACCCTTTAGAGCATTGCAAAGCATTTAACAGCCAATGAAGTGCTTTTGTAATGTAGCCACTGTGGTAATAGACCATAGAAATCATACAGTGCAGAAGGAGGCCATTCAGCCTATTGAGTCTGCACCAGGTGTAATCCCCCCCAAGCCCTTCCCCCGTAACTCCACATATTTACCCCACTAATTCCTCTAACCCAGGGACACTAAGGAGCAATTTAGCATTGCACCTAATCGGCACATCTTAGTAGCGTGGATGAAAACCAGAGCACCGGGAGGACCTCATTCAGACATGGGGAGGATGTGCAAACTCCATACAGACAGTGACCCAAGGCGGGAATCGAACCTGGGACCCTGGTGCTGTGAGGCAGCAATGTTAACCACTGTGCCACCCTGGGACAATAAAGTATAGAAGCAGAATTAGGCCCATAGAGCTTGCCCTGATATTCAATCATAGCTGATGTGTTTCTCAATCCCATTCTCCTGACTTTTCCCCATAACCCCTGATCTCCTTAACAATCAAGAACCTACTTAAATATGCACAATGACTCAGCCTCCACAGCCCTCTGTGATAAAGAGTTCCACAGATTCACCACTCTCTGCCTGAACAAATTCTTCCTCATCTCTGTTCTATTTTATTGTGTGGATAAATTGTGTTCTCCTGCCTGAGAATCCAGAACAAGGACAAACCTTAATATTAGGGTAAATTAAGTTCAGATACAGATGATTTATTTCCTTGAACGATGGAACAGGCTGAATGGCCTCCTCCTTATTCCTTTTACAGGGGAGTTACCTTCTGTCTGAAGTTTGCTGCTCTTGTCAAAATGTGAAGTTAAGGAGAATCTCAATTACCCAATTCAAAGACAAGAGATCAAACATGAAAATCTCAACATATAAGCTGAAAAAATATTACATTTAAATATTATTAATAGCCATGCCAACACATTAGGAGCTAATGTCAACGTATTAGCAGTCTTATACTAATATATTCAGAGCTAGTGATGGTATTAGTGAGTGAATCCATGATGATACTGCCATCTAGTGTACTAACTAATGTCTGCCTTTTTAAACTGAAACTAGTTACACTAGTTAAACTAGTTCAGAAAGGCCAACTTCAAAAAAGCCAACGTTGTATTGAGGGATACAAACAGCGAGAGAAAAACTGGAGAAGTAAAAGTCAAAATTAAATTAAAGTTTATTTATTGGTCACAAGAACGGCTTACATTAACACTGCAATGAAGTTACTGTGAAAATATCCTAGTCGCCACAGTCCGGCGCCTGTTCAGGTCAATGCACCTAAGCAGTACATCTTTCAGACTGTGAGAGGAAACCGGAGCACCCGGAGGAAACCCACGCAGACATGGGGAGAATGTATAGACTCTGCAGAGACGGTGAGCTGGGAATCGAACCCGGGTCCCTGGCGTAGTGAAGCAGCATTGCTAACCGTGCCACCATACCATGTTTAGATGAAGGTAACTTTTTTTTTTGCTCATGCAGATTGCAAAAGGGAGAGGGATATATACCAAGAGGTCAGTTTAAGTTGGTATCAGGTTCGGAATAACATCATGGGGGAAAGTTTAAAGGAGATGTGCGAGGTAACTTTTTTTTTACAGAGGAGGTGGTAGAAGCAGATACAACAGCAATGAGCAATGTTTAAGAGACATCTTGACAGATACATGATCACAGTAAGATGTCTCACAATCTTAGTTAAAGTCCAACAGGTTTATTTGAAATGATGAACTTTCAGAGCGCTGCTTCTTCATCAGATGTGTCATCCTGATGAAGGGACAATGCTCCAAAAGCTCATGATACAAAGTAAACCTGTTGGGCTTTAACTTAGAGTTGTGAGACTTCTTACTGTGCTCACCCAGCCCAACGCCAGCATCTCCACATCATGGAAACATGAATAGGTAGGGAATCGAGACACAAACCACATAGAGCCAAACAGTCTTTAGTTAAGAAAGGTGCCACTTATTAGCACAGGCTTGGTGGTCTGAAGGACCTGTTCGAGTGCTGCACTGTTCTTTGTTCTTTGATGAGAGCAGCTATCTGAAAGTGGGTTTTGATATATAAATTAGCTTAGCACTGAGAAAAGCAAGTATTTACCTATGTGACCTAAGACCATAAGACATAGGAGCAGAATTAGATCACTCAGCCCATCGAGTCTGCTCCATCATTCAATCATGGCTGTTTCTTTCTCATCCCCATTCTCCTGCCTTTTCCCCATAACCCCTGCTCCCCTTATTAATCAGGAACCTATCTATCTCTGTCTTAAAGACACTCAATGACCCGGCCTCCACAGCCTTCTGTGGCAAACAGTTCCACAGATTCACCACTCTCTGGGTGAAGAAATTCTTCCTCCTCTCCGTTTCAAAGAATCATCCCTTCAGCCCAAGGTTGTGCCCTCTGGTTCTAGTTTTCACTACGAGGAAAAATATCCTCTTCATGTTCACTCTATCCAGGGCCTCACAGTATTCTGTAAGTTCCAATAAGATCCCCTCTCATCCTTCTAAACTCCAAAGAGTACAGACCCAGATTCCTCAACCATTCCTCATATGACAAGCTCTTCATTTCAGGGATCAGTCTTGTCAGCCTCCTCTGCACCTTTTCCAAGGCCAGTGCATCCTTCCTTAGATATGGGCTTAAAACTGTTTACAATGCTCCAAATGGGGTCTGATTGGAGCGTTATACAGCCTCAAAACTGGAGGACTAGTGGAGAACAATAGAAGAGGCAACTTCAAAGTAGAGGCATAATGGAATTGGCACATGTATGTTAAAAAATCAGCTCCATAAAGTGGGTAACATCAAAGGGACAAAATGGTATATCCATAGCACAATGATTAGAGAAAGAAACACAGTCATATTAGTTTTCATCGCAGCCACACCCAGCTGCAGAGAACAGTCTCCCCTGAAAACAAATTATTCCCAAAAGGACAGCCGATGAAAATCCAAAACTTGAACTGAGAAGATTCCACCTCAGCATTTTTTTTTATTCATTTGTGGGACAATATGCGTTGCTGGCTGGCCAGCATTTATTGATCATTCCCAGTTGGCTTTGGAGAGCAGTTGAGAGTCAATCACATTGCTGTGGCTCTGGATTCACATGTAGGCCAGACTGGGTAAGGATGGCAAATTTCCTTCCCTAAAGGACAGTGAAGAAAGTTATCTTCAATTGCAACGGGATCTTGATCAATTGGGCCAGTGGGCTGATGAATGCCAGATGGCGTTTAATTCAGACAAGTGCGTGGTGATGCATTTTGGTAGATTGAACCAGGGCAGGACTTACTTAGTTAATGGTAGGACGATGGGCAGAGTAACAGAACAAAGAGATCTAGGGCTACATGTTCATAACTCCATGAAAGTGAAATCACAGGTGAACAGAGTGGTGAAGAAGCCATTCGGCATGCTTGGTTTCATTGGTCAGAACATTGAATCCATGTGTTGGGATGTCTTGTTGAAGTTGTACAAGACATTGGTAAGGCCACACTTAGAATACTGTGTACAACTCTGGTTGTGCTATTATAGAAAGGATATTATTAAACTAGAAAGAGTGCAAAAAAGATTTACTAGGATGCGACCAGGACTTGATGGATTGAGTTATAAGTAGAGGTTGGATAGACTGGGACTTTTTTCTCTGGAATGTAGGGGGCTGAGGGATGATCTTATAGAGGATATGAGTGGACCAGACAGGCTTTTCCAAACAATTGACAATAGTATCATGGTCATCAATAGATTGTTAATTCCAGATACTTTTTATTGAACTCAAATTCCACCATCTGCTGTGGCGAGATTCGAACCCAGGTCTCTGGAACTTAAGCTAAGTTTTTGGATTAATAGTCTAGTGATAATATCACTAGGCCATCACCTTTCTACGAGCTGAAATTGAAGACGGTTTTCCCAAATGAGGGCAAATAGCTGTGGGTGGTAACTGGATTTAGATCATAGAATTATATGATCTGGAAGTTGCTTCAGAGCAAAGGGACATCTCAGAGTTTAGGAAACGTAGTGAGTTGGGAACCCAAGGGTAACTTCATGTGCATGTATAACCATCAGTGTAGTTAAATGTACTGTTATTGTGAGTTACAATTTTCTTAAAGATTTTAAAGTTTATTTATTAGTGTCACAAGTAGGTTTGCATTAAATAACGGATAAAAGTCAACTAGTGTGGATGCTGGAATCTGAAACTGAAAGAGAAAATGCTGGAAATTCTCAGCAGGTCTGGCAGCATCTGAAAGGAGAGAAAAGAGCTGATGTTCCAACTCCAGATGACCCTGTGTCAAAACATTGACAAAGGATTCTCTGGGCTCAGAATGTCAGCTCCAGGTTTACATTAACACTGCAATGAAGTTACTGTGAAAATTCTCTTCTTATGAGGTCTTGTCATGTGTTTTTCTTCTAAATTAATAAATATTCTTAATTAACTGATTACAAAATCTTTTCTCACATCAGGCCAAATTGAAAATACAGATCACTAAGAACCAATCTACCCAAATTACCCTTCTGACTTTTGGGATATCTTTGCATTTAACATCAGTGGGGTTCTTAACAGGATATATCCCTTCTTAAGTAAAGAAACCAAAATTGTACACACTACAAGGCGCAGTCTCGCCAGTTTATTTATTAGTGTCACTAAGTAGGCTTACATTAACACTGCAATGAAGTTATTATGAAAATCCCCTAGTCGCCTGTTGGGGGCCTGTTTGAATACATTGAGGGAGAATTTAGCATGACCAATGCACCTAACCAGCATGTTTTTCAGAATGTGGGAGAAAACCCATGCAGACATGGGGAGAATGTACAAACTCTGCACAGACAGTGAGTCAAGCCAGGAATCAAACCCAGGTTCCTGACATTGTGAGGCAGCAGTGCTAACCACTGTGCCACTGTGCCACCCAATGCCTAGAAGACAAATTACATACAACTACATTGGGTATACAGACCTGAAACAGGACCAATCTGAACTGATTAGTCTATACAAATGCTTATGCTCCACCCTCGTCTCCATGTGACTCTATGAAATAACTCTCTATTCATTTTCTTTTCATTCATTCATCAGATATGGGCTGGGCCAGCATTTATTGTCCATCCCTGGTTAGAATCATAGAGGCTTACAGCATGGAAGCAAGCCTTCCAGCCCAATTTGTCTATGATGTCCTTTTTTTAAAATCCTTTCTGTAATAGGGTGACCAGAACTGTACACAGTATTCCAAGTGTGGCTTTACCAATGTCTTGTACAACTTCAACAAGACATCCCAACTCCTGTATTCAATGTTCTGACCAATGAAACCAAGCGTGCTGAATGCCTTCTTCACCATTCTGTCCACCTGTGAGTTCACTTTTAAGTAGCTATGAACATGTATATCCCTAGATCTCTTTGCTCTATAACTCTCCCCAACACCTAGTGGCTTGTCAGCTCATTTCAGAGGGCAGTTGAGAGTCAATCACATTGCTGTGACTCTGGAGTCACATGTAGGCCAGACCAGATAACGATGGCAGATTTCCTTTCCTAAAGGGGATTAGTGACCCAGATGGGTTTGTCCAACAATAGACAATGGTTTCACGGTCATCAGTAGACTCTTGACTTTTATTGAATTCAAATTCCGGCATCTGCTATGGTGGGATTCAAACTCCTGTCCCCAGAACATGAGCATGTTATCTGGATTAATAGCCTAATGATAATACCACTAGGTCATCACCTCTCTCCTCTGAGCCTAGCTAGCTTTCCATTCACTTTGTGGAAATGGGGATATTGCGGGTCAGTGGAAGATCAGCCAAGATCATGTTGATTGGCAGAGCAGGCTCGAGGGGCTGAATGGTCTGTTCTTGTCTGAAATCCTGAGGCAGCAAGTCCCACGCTCTCACCACTCTCAGGATAAAGAGATTTCTTTGGAAATTCATACTGGATTTGATTAGAAGGTTAAATGGCCTTTATTTTTACTCACTGGCTCTTTGTGTTGCCATTGTTAGCACTGTGACTTCAGCACACTTCCTGATGACGTGTAACATTGGATTCTGTTTAACGTTGGCTGGCCTTTCATCAGGGAGCCAGTGGAAAATCATTCAAGATTTCTCCAGCTCTGAACAATCACAGGAATCTCCACAAGTAATTATCAGGAAATAAAATGTGCTCTGGGATTTGGACACATTTCTCTTCCAACATTCCAACAGCACTTTTCTCTTTAAAAGGCATTTCTGGGAATTCAGATACAACCTCTGCGGTCAATGTGACCAAGTTAAAGACAGAGTTCCCTTGTAAACTGACAGCTCTGCAGGATAAAACATGTAGTAGCTTCTCAGGAACAGCAGTTGTGGCTCAACAGCCTGTTACTTTATTGTGGACTGCACAGTGGCACAGTGGTTAGCACTGCTGCCTCACGGTGCCAGGGACCCAGGTTCCATTCCCTGTTCGGATCATTGTCTGTGTGGAGTCTGCACGTTCTCCCCGTGTCTTCTGCAGGCGTTCCAATTCCCCTCCCCACAGTGCTGGTTCAGTGCAGTTGCCATGCTAAATTCTCCCTCGGTGTACCCGAACAGATGCCTGAGTGTGGTGACCAGGGGATTTTCACAGTAACTTCATTGCAGTGTTAATATATTTGTGACATTAATGAATAAATTTAACTTTTAAAGAAAAACTAATCCATCTCCCACTGCTGGGGTATTTAAGGACCAATCACGTTGCTGTGGTATGGAGTCACATATATGTTCAGGCCAGATATTGAAGGGAAGTTGGCAAGATATTTCTCAGAAAGTTCATTGCAGTAAGCCTTATTGTGACTAAGAGGTAAACTTTAGCTGTAAAACAATTCATAAGAACATAAGAAATAGGAGCAGGAGTCGGCCATCCAGCCCCTTGAGCCTGCCCCGCCATTCAATAAGATCGTGGCTGATCTGAAGTGGATCAGTTCCACTTTCCCGCTTTCTCCCCATAACCTTTAATTCCCTTGTCTATCAGAAATCTATCCACCCGTGACTTGAATATATTCAGCGAGGTAGCCTCCACCACTTCAATGGGCAGAGAATACCAGAGATTCACCACTCTTTGAATGAAGAAGTTCCTCTTCAACTCCGATCTAAACTGCCCCCCTCCCTTATTTTCAGGCTGTGCCTCAAGAATTCTGCTCTTTCATGCTCACATCACTAAGACCAGTTTGAAATGTGAGATTTTATTTAATTAACTGGATTTGAATTGCCTCGGTGGTATTTGAAGGCATGGGCTGAATCACAGAAGCCCTGATGCTGGAACTGAGGAGGAGAGGTACCTCCACACTGGAGGGTGAGGGGCTGTGTCCTCTCAACCGTGACAATTACTGCCCGAGCTATGTGTGTACCATTCTGAAAGTCACTACCATCTAATTTGTGACGAACACGAGGGGTCACAGGTTCAAGGTGAGTGGTCGAGGTTTAACACAGATATCAGAGGGACGTATTTTACACTGAGGGTGGTGGGGGCCTGGAATGCACTGCCAAGCAGGGTGGTGGAGGCGGACACGCTGGGATCGTTTAAGACTTATCTAGATAGTCTCATGAACAGGCTGGGAATGGAGACATACAAACGAGTAGCCTAGCTGGAAGCAAGAGCAGCACAGGCTTGGAGGGCAGAAGGGCCTGTTTTCCTGTGATGTATTGTTCTTTGTTCTAATTAATCAGTCAGTCTCCACCACCACCGCTGGCAGCTGATTCCACTCACCCACCACCCTCTGAGTGAAAAACTTATCTCTAACATCTCCTCTGTACTTGCCTCCCAGCACCTTAAACCTGTGTCCTCTTGTAGTGACCATTTCAGCCCTGGGAAAAAGCCTCTGAAAATCCACTCTATCTATACCTGTCAACATCTTATAAACCTCTATCAGGTCACATCTATCCGTTGTCTCTTCAGGGAGAAGAGACCTAGCTCTCTCAACCTATCCTCATAAGGCATGCCCCCCAATCCAGGCAACATCCTTGTCAATCTCCTCTGCACCCTGTCAATAGCTTCCATATCATTCCTATAATGAGGCGACCAGAACTAAGCACGGTATTCCAAGTGGGGTCTGACAGAGTCTTATAAAGCTGCAGCATTATCCTCCAACTCCTAAACTCAATCCCTTAATTGATGAGGAAGTTACTGTGTGACAGCGTGGTGGAGACAGATTCACACAGTGAGTGGTTAGGATCTGGAATGTACTGTCTGAGAGTGTGGTGGAGACAGATTCACACAGCGAGTGGTTAGGATCTACTGTCTGAGAGTGTGGTGGAGACAGATTCACACAGTGAGTGGTTAGGATCTGGAATGTATTGTCTGAGAGTGTGGTGGAGACAGATTCACACAGTGGGTGGTTAGGATCTGGAATGTACTGTCTGGGAGTGTGGTGGAGACAGATTCACACAGCGAGTGGTTAGGATCTGGAATGTACTGTCTGGGAGTGTGGTGGAGACAGATTCACACAGCGAGTGGTTAGGATCTGGAATGTACTGTCTGAGAGTGTGGTGGAGACAGATTCACACAGCGAGTGGTTAGGATCTGGAATGTACTGTCTGAGAGTGTGGTGGAGACAGATTCACACAGCGAGTGGTTAGGATCTGGAATGTACTGTCTGAGAGTGTGGTGGAGACAGATTCACACAGCGAGTGGTTAGGATCTGGAATGTACTGTCTGAGAGTGTGGTGGAGACAGATTCACACAGTGAATGGTTAGGATCTAGAATGTACTGTCTGAGAGTGTGGTGGAGATTCAATCATGGGTTTCAAAAACAGAATTGGGCTGTTATCTTAAAGGAGTGTGCAGGGTTACAGAGAGAAGGTGGAAGAATGGCATAAGATAAATTGTCCCTTCAGAGAGCAAACATCAGTGGGCTGAATGGCCTCCTCCTGTTTTGTAAACATGCTAATGATTGTGTATGAAATGGCAATGTACTCCATCAGAATGGGGCAGGCATGTTTAATATCAGGAAATGTGTTTGGAAGTTTTGTATTGCTTTATTCAATAAACCAAACAGTTGACTCTCTCAGCAAGGGTATAATCCTATCAAGGGTTATTAACTCCAAAACAAAATAACACAGAGAATAACATAATGCACAATAATCAGGCAGCAAATGAGTGCACAGCTCTCCAAATAAGCAGATTTTGCATTGTTTGCTGACTCAAATAGCACAGGCTCAGTTTAATTCTCAATCCATTTGTGTTGAGTTTGATTGGATTATTGGTTCTACACACCTCGTTAGTGGGGAAATTAGGGCTTTTTCAAATGCATCAACAATTGTTTCCTGCTTATTGCTATCTGTAAACTCTCAATTCTATTTCCTTCCAGGAGCTATCTCTTGCTATGTCCATTTTCCAGATTCTTCTGTCTGAAGCACAAAGCTCTTAAACGCAGAAGACACAGGAGCTGAGGTGGGCCATTCAGCCCGTGCTCCACTATTCAATAAGAACATAGTAAGAAGTCTCACAACACAGTCCAACAGGTTTATTTGGAATCATGAACTCCACCAGGTGAGTGGAGAGTTGGGTTCACAAGCACAGCACATGTAGACAGAAAATCAAATGCAAGATAATGTTTGGAATGTGAGTCTTTACAGGTAATCAAGCTTAATCTGTGATTATCCCTTTTTCCACTTACATTGCCTGTACCTGTACTGGCATTTTCACATCAGTAAGATCAAGGCTAATGTTTTACCTCAACTCCACCCTCCCACACTATTCCCATATCCCTCAGACCTTAGACCTGAATGTACTCAACAATTGAGCATCACTCTGGGGTAAAGGATCTGAAAAATTCACAACTCCTTGGGAATGAAGAGCTTAGTCCTCATCTCAGTCTGAACTGGTTTTCCTCTTATTGTGAGACTGTACTCCCTGGTTCCGGATTCACCAGCCGGAGAAAACAACCTCTCAGCCTCTGAGTAGCAATGAACCCAAAATGTTAACTCTCATTCCTCTCTCCACAGGTCTGCTGAGTTTTTCCCAGAATTTTGTGGAATTTTTTTTTATTGCAGTGTTAATGTCAGCCTTGGGCATTGGAGAAAGTTACAGAACAAAGAGATCTAGGGGCACATGTTCATAGCTCCTTGAAAGTGGAGTCACAGGTGGACAGAGTGGCGAAGAAAGCATTCGGCATGCTTGGTTTCATCGGTCAGAACATTGAATACAGGAGTTGGGACGTCTTGTTGAAGTCGTACAAGACATTGGTAAGGCTACACTTGGAATACAGTGTACAGTTCTAGTCACCCTATTATAGAAAGAATATTATTAAACTAGAGAGAGTCCAGAAAAGATTTACTAGGATGCTACTGGGACTTGATGAATTGAGTTATAAGGAGAAGCTGAATAGACTGGGATTTTTTTCTCTGGAGGCTGAGGGGTGATGTTATAGAGGTCTATAAAATAATGAGGGGCATAGGCAACATAGATAGTCAGTATCTTTTCCCAAAGGTAGGGGACTCTAAAACTAGAGACATAAGTTTAAGGTGAGAGGGGAAAGGTACGAAAGTGTCCAAGAGGGATGATGTTTTCACACAGAGGGTAATGAGTGTTTGAAACAGCTGCTAGAGATAGTAATTTTGTCTTTTAAAAAGCATTTAGATAATTAGATGGGCAAGATGAGTATAGAGGGATATGGGCCAAATGCAGGCAATTGGGATTAGCTTAAGGGTTTTAAAAAAAGGTGGGCATGAACAAGTTGGGCTGAAGGGCCTGTTTCCATGTTGTAAATCTTTGACTCTATGACTTGTGGTTAGCACGGCTGCTTCACAGTGCCAGGGATCCAGGTATGATTCCTGGCTTGGGTCACTGTCTCTACGGAGTCTGCATGCTTTCCCCGTGTTTGCTTGGGTTTCCTCTGGGTGTTCCAGTTTCCTTCAAAAGTCCAAAGATGTGTGGGTTAGATGCATTAACCATGCAAAATTGCCCTTTAGCGTCAAGGGGATTAGCAGTGTAAATATGTGGGGTTATGGGCTTGGGTGGGATTGTTGTCGGTGCAGACTCAATGGGCCAAATGGTCTCCTTCTGCACTGTAGGTATTCTATCCCCAGCACTAATAGCGGTTAACTTTTATTTCAAAATTTACCACGCAGAAATATCTTGGAATTTTAAATATTTCAATGAAATTACGTCTGATTCTTCTAAACCACAGGGAATATAGACCCTGTCCACGCAATCCCTCCTCCTCAAACAATTTGCCATCCTGAGTAACAGTCTGGAGAAATTTTTTAGCTCCCTCTGGAGCAACACCGCAATGTGGATCTGTCACATTGGAGTGGAGGTGAGTCGTAGAGAACTTACAGCATGGAAAGAAGCCCTTTGGCCCAACTTGTCCAAACTGCCCAGTTTTAAACACTTAAGCTAATTCCAGTTGTCCACATTTGGCCCATATCCCTCTATACCTATCTAACCCAAGTAACTGTCTAAATGTTTTTTAAAAGACAAAATTGTACCTGCCTCTACTACTACCTCTGGCAGCTCGTTCCAGTCAGACTCAAAAGTAAAAGTTTATTTATTTATTAGTAACAAGTAAGGCTTACATTAACACTGCAATGAAATTGCAAAATTCCCCTAGTTTGCGTAAATGCACCTAACCGACATGTCTTTCAGAATGTGGGAGGAAACCAGAGCACCCAGAGGAAACCCACATAGACATGAGGAGAACATGCAAACTCCACAAAGACAGTGACCCAAGCCAGGAATCGAACCTGGGTCCCTGGTGCTGTGAAGTAACAGTGCTGACCACTGTGCTACCATGCTGTCTCATGCCACCACTCTCTGTGTGAAAAAATTGCCCCTCTGGACCCTTTATCTCTCTCCTCTCACCTTAAACCTATGTCCTCCAGTTTTAAGCTCTCCTACCTTTGGGAAAAGATATCTAGCTGATCTGTGTGCCATATTATTTTATAGACCTCTATAAGATCACCCTTCAGCCTCCCTAAGCTCCAGAGAAAAAGGTCCCAGTCTATCCAGCCTCTCCTTTGTAACTTAATCCATCAAGTCCCGGTAGCATCCTAGTAAATCTTTTCTGCACTCTTTCTAGTTTAATAATATCCTTGCAGCATGAAATGGGTGATTTCAGACTGGACATACTTCTATCCTGATTTTCTTTGCCATCAAGGATTGTGGCTTCACGGCTGCTCCAAAATCGACCCCATGTCAGATTAGTAGGTTTTCTTTGTACCATTTGTGTGTCGGTCTTTCTTGGCAATGTTTGCGTCACATCAATATGGTGCCAACCTCAATTTTAAAATTGCTTCCAGGTTTCCCCCTGTGGCCTCACTGTTCCCTGCCTTTGCAGCCTCCTCCACCTCCTCTCCCCCTCCGTGTTCCTCCAATTCCAGATCCTTGCACAATTCCAATTTTCATGAGAACCACATTGGCAGCGTTAGCTGCCGAGGCCCCGAGCTCTTGAATTCCCTCCCTAACTCTCTCTTGTCCTTAAAATGCTCTTTCAAGTCTTCAACTATGCTTTCATTCCCTAATCTTTTGTGACTCAGTGTTAAATTTTATCTGATAACTCTCCTGCAACGTGCCTGGTAATGTTTAGCTATTAAAGGTGTTATACATAAATGCAAACTTTTGTCTGATTGTGCAGTGACTAAGCCACTGAGCTGGTAATCCAAAATATTAAAACTGAATAACCAGGGAACTTGCAGTTAGAATCTCACCCACAACATCTTGAGACCGGTTTATAAGTCTGGACATAAAAGATTGACCAGAAAATTGTTTGATTATTGTAAAAAAAAAACTAGGGCTCACTCCAGCATAGTGGTTAGTGCTGCTGCCTCACAGCGCCAGGGACCTGGGTTCAAACCTGGCCTTAGGTCACTGTCTGTGTGGAATCTGCATGTTCTCCCCATGTCTGCGTGGGTTTCCTCTGGGTGCTCTGGTTTCCTCCCACAGCCCAAAAGACGTGCTGATTAAGTGCACTGGCCATGCTAAATTCTCCTGAGTGTACCCAAACAGATGCTGGAGTGATTTGATTTGATTTATTATGGTCACGTGTATTAACACACTGTGAAAAGTATTGTTTCTAGCGTGCTATACAGATGAAGCATACCATTCATTGAGAAGGAAATGCGAGAGTGCAGAATGTAGTGTTAAAGTAGAGAAAGTTCAACTCAATGCAAGGTAGGTCCATTCAAATGTCTGATGGCGGCAGGAAAGAAGCTGACTTTGAGTTAATAGGGATACGACCTCAGACTTTTGTATTTTTTCCCGATGGAAGAGAGAATGTCCGGCCTGCATGAGGTCCCTAATTATGCTGGCTGCTTTGCCGAGGCAGTGGGAAAGTGTAGACAGAGTCAATGGATGGGGGGCTGGTTTGCGTGATGGATTGGGCTATATTCACAACATGTTGTAGTTCCTTGCGGCAGAGCAGGAGCCCACACCAAGCTGTGATACAACCAGAAAGAATGCTTTCTATGGGGCATCTGTAAAAGTTGGTGAGAGGCGTAGTGGATATGCCACAATTCTTCTGAGAAAGTAGAGGCGTTTGTGGGCTTTCTTAACTAAGTGTGTTGACTCGGGCAATTTCACAGTAATTTCACTGCAATGTTAATATAAGCATACCCGAGACGACAATAATAATAATAAATAAAATTAAACTTCAGAAATTTGAACAGAACAATCTTGGCTGATTTTCCAGTGCAGTACCGTAAAGAGTTAATGTAATTTCAATGAACGGAGACTCTATCATTGGTGTAAGATCACATGACAGTAGAGCTTGCTGAAAGATAGTTCTATGTGTAGTCCCGTGTTAACTTTAGGCTATAATCGAGTCTCTCTCGAATTGCTACACAAAGTATAAAAAGATTTATAGTCATAATTATTTACAAGTGAGGGTGTGACAGAGCTATCTTTGACTCTTCTCCACTCGTGAAACTGAGGATCTGCCCCCAGCCTGGGACACACCCCTTTTGCTCTCGATTGGCTCAGCTTTATACAAAGAACAAAGAAAATTACAGCACAGGAATAGGCCCTTCGCCCCTCCAAGCCTGTACCGACCGTGCTGCCCGACTGAATTAAAACTCCCTACCCTTTACTCAGGAGCATATCCCTCCATTTCCATCCTGTTTGTGTATTTGTCCTGATGCTCCTCAACAGTCCATATTGTGCGGCCCAATTACGGCCCTCGGCAATCGCACGCCTTGTATCATCAGAAATATTTAATTAAGGTTTAGCAACAGCCTGAACTCCAGGACAGCCTCAGCTCAGACCCTCAATGATGACAGCAGGCTGTTGAGAGAGTGCCACACTGTCAAGGATACCATCATCTGGGCATGCGTCTCCCATGGCCTCTCCTATCATAGAATCCCTACAGTGCAGAAGGAGGTCATTGGACCCATTGAATCTGCACTGACAACAATCCCAGCCTGCCCCTATCCCCATAGCCACGCATATTTACCCTAACTAGTTCTCTGCACTAAGGGGCAATTTACCATGGCCAATCTGCCCAACCTGCATATCTTTGGACTGTGGGAGGAAACTGGAGCACCCGGAAGAAAACCATGCAGATCCAGGGAAAATGTGCAAACTCTGCACAGACGTTGACCTGAGGCTGGAATCGAACCCAGATCCCTGATGCTGTGAGGCCCATTGTGCCACTATGCTGACCTTGGAAAAGGAGTAGCGAAGTTCTCCTGGGTATCCTGGGCCTGAGATTTATCCCTCAACCAATGTTACTGACAAAACATTTATCAGCTGGCTGTTTGTGGGATCTTGTTGTGCACTAATTGGCTGCTGCATTTTTTTTTCCCCTTAAATCTACTGTACTGTTTTCATTGGGGTTTTATCAGACTTCCAACTTCTCTCTAGCATCTGGGGTAAGGCAACTTGCAAGTGCTGAGATTTTCTCAGTGATTAGCACTGCTGCCTCACAGTGCCAGGGATCCAGGTTCGATTCCTGGCTTGGTGTCACTGTGCGGACTCCACACATTCTCCCCATGTCTGTCCCCATGTTTCCTCTGGGTGCTCCAGTTTCCTCCCACGCTCCAAAGATGTGCAGGTTAGGTGGATTTGCCATGATAAATTGTCCATTAATGTCAGGGGGACCAGCTAGGGTAAATGCATGTGTTATGGGGATTGGGCCTGGGTGGGATTGTGGTCAGTGCAGACTCGATGGGCCAAATGGACTCTTTCTGCACTGTAGGATTTAATCAAAGGGAAAGACTGAGTGAAGGAAGTGTTACTGAGTCAAAAGTAAAGAATTATATTGTCAGAACACCGTGAAGTATTATGCTTCCTCAATCTGAAAATAAATTGCTTTTAAAATGCCCAACTCTGTCTTCTGTGACCCTATCCTTTCAGCAATAAGGCCCATTTCTCACATGCAGTGCAATTCATCAGTATTCCCAGAGCAACCCAGCTGTACGTTGGAAAGTGCAGGAATCCAATTCCTCGAGCAGCAAAGATTCCAAACACTGAATACAACCTCACAGCCCACAATGAGGCCATTTAGCCCATTGTGCCTGTGTCAACCCTTTGAAAGGGCTAACCAATCAGCTCTTTTCTCCCTGCTCTTTCTCCTAAAGTTATTTTTGAATCTGCTTCCTTTCAGGCAGCTCTTTCCAGAACGATCAGAACAAGGGGAACTTGTGGATGTACTGCATTTAGATTTCCAGAAAATGCTTGATGCAAAATCAGGCAAGTGGGACCAGCCTAGTTGTTAACAAAAATAGTGGGAGGCGTGGGCAAGTTGGGCTGAAGGGCCTGTTTCTATGCTGGAAACCTCTATGAACTTGCTGTGTAAAGTGACGTCACATTTAAAGTGACACATTGCCTGCACCTTTAAGACTTGATTAGCTGCAAAGACTCGCATTCTAATCAGTATTTTGTAAACTGTGAGTGTGTGCTTTTCTATGCTAAGTTTGCAATCAGAACTCCCACTGACCTGACAAAGGGGCAAATCCCAAAAGCTAGTGGCGTTTACTACCAAATAAACCTGTTGGACTTCAATCTGGTTTAGAGAGAGTTCTTACTGAAATCATCACAGCAGGATCTGTGGAGATCTGCAATTCTCTTTCCCAATCGTTCAAAATCCCCTCCCAGTTAAACTCCACAAACGTAAAAGTGAGAGAGGGAGAGAAAGACACAGAGATAGACAGGGAAACTCATTCTCTACTTCAACCCTAGTCCTTTTCAAGAATTATTGACCAACTCGACCATCGCCAATAAATTGTGCCCAGTTAATAACTCATTCCATTCCAGCTCTGTCACTCTGCTGGGCAGGAATATGGAGACAGCCCAGGGCTGAGCAGTCGCTGATAACACAATCACCCTGCTGTTTGGCTTTGCATTCCTGACTCTAATATATTATAAAGGAGGAATGATAAAAAAAAAATTTATTACAAAAACCTCAACGATTTCCCTCTTTTAATCAGTCAGGAAGCTAGAGAGCATGTCTTTCAGAACAAACCCAGACCAGCACAGTCATTAATAAACATCACATGCTGCCTCAGTGACCTTGACGAGGTTACAACAGAGCATTGGAGGGTAATAATTTATTCCCTGTCACGGAGCCGACCAGATGCCTCACTGAGTGACACCGGAGCCACATAAATCACCTCCCAATGAGTATTAGCTGGCGTCCTCACTGTGCCTGTGTCAGTCGTGGCTCGGTGGGACAGCACTCCCACCTCTCCAGAGACCTCAGCCCACATAAATAAGGCTGGACACTCCATCGCCGGTATGGGAGGGAGCCTTGCACTGCCTTGCAGACATGATGTGGAGATGCCGGCGTTGGACTGGGGTAAACACAATAAGAAGTCTCACAGTTAGAGTCCAACCAGTTTATTTCATAGCCATCTCACAAGCTTTCGGAAAGAGTGTTCCTTTGTCAGGTGTGTGGAAAGCATATGGAACCTTCCACACACCTGACAATGGAACACCGTTTCCGAAAGCTCGTGAGATTACTATCAAATAAACTAGTTGGACTCTAACCTGGTATTGTGAGACGACTTATTGCCTTGCAGAGGCAGCACTAAACTCTCACTAAGGGGAGGGGGCAGAGGGGGTGCTCTCCCCAATCTCTTTGACTTGAGGTTTGTGACTCAGTCAACACCCACCAAAAACAGAACTGATCATTATCAGTTTGTGGGTGCTATATATTTAAAAGGTTGCATGTTCGCTTTAAGAGATGATCACATGATTTGCTGATGATGTCATTAGGGTGTTTGCACAAGTTGCTGTCTTACTTTCAGTTTGGACTGGGAATAAATCTGTTGTGTGTTAGGTAAATCCATGCGTGCAAACCATGTTCTTACCTTTTTGTTAAAACTCTTGCATAGTTGACACATTCCACAAAAGAGGGATCTTGCTGTGTGTAAATTCACTACCCTGTTTCCCACATTCCAATAGCCATTACACGTCAAGAGTACTTCATTGACTGACTGTTAAGCAATTTGGGACATCTGAGGGTTTTGAAAGATGTATAGAAATGCAAGTTCTTGCTCGCAGATGAAAAGGGAGTCAGTTTCACAGTATTTCATAGAATCCCTACAGTGCAGAAGGAGGTCATTCAATCCATCAAGTCTGCACTGACCGCAATCCCACCTATCCCCATAACCCCATGCATTTACCCTGACGCCAAGGGGCAATTTAGCATGGACAATCAACCTAACCTGCACACCTTTGGGCTGTGGGAAGAAACTGGAGGATCCCACGCAGACACAGGGAGAATGTGCAAATTCCACACAGTGACCCAAGCTGGAAATTGAACCCATGTCTTTGGCGCTGTGAGGCAGCAGTGCTAACCCCTGTACCACCCAGGTGGGGATGAATAATCAAATACTTATTATTCCCCCTCTCACTGAAGAAATTCCTCCTCATCTCATTTTTTTTTTTGAAGGAGCATCCCTTCACTCCGAGATTGTGCCCTTCAAGTCTCTCCCACTAGTGGAAACATTCTCTGTAAGTCTACTCTGTCTAGGTCTCTCAGTATTCTGTAAGTTTCAATTAGACTCCCTCATCATCCTTCTAAACTCCATCGAGTATAGACCCAGCCTCCTCAACCATTTTCCATTTGACAAACCCTTCATTCCTGGGATCATTCTTGTGTACCTTCTCTGGACCCCCTCCATGGCCAGCGTATGCTGATGGGGTCTTAGGATATGGTGCCCAAAACTGATCTGAATATTCCAAATGAGTTCTAACGGAGTCTTACAGTTGAGATGCTTGCAAATTGGCCAGAGCATATTTGGTGCAGGACTGATGTCACTGACCAAGTTGAATAACGATAGCTACTTTAAGTTAAGAGCTGATTCATCGTGTTTACGTTTTTAAACATCGCATCAAAGTCTGCAAATAAAATTCCTGCTTCCTTGGAAACTAATGTCATCTTTGGCAATGATTGCTTTCCCAAAATAAACGAGAGAACCAATTAAATTTTTACGATGGTTCCTGCAGCTCTATCACCACTTTTATTCATTCCAGCTGTTTAATTTCCAGACTTTTAAAACCAGCATTCAAACTACAACGATAGGGTTCTGAATGCACCCCGCAGGTTTCGTAGTTAGCAATGAAGAAGGTGGTTACCATAGTGACAAATTCCGCTGGTATGTTTTATGTATGGATTCTCAGAGGCTATTTCCCAGGGCTGAAATGGTCGCTACGAGAGGACACAGGTTTAAGGTGCTGGGGAGTAGGTACAGGGGAGATGTCAGGGGTAAGTTTTTCACTCAGAGGGTGGCGGGTGAGTGGAATCGGCTGCCCTTGGTAGTGGTAGAGACGAACTCGCTGGGGTCTTTTAAGAGACTTCTGGATGAGTACATGGGATCTAATGGGATTGAGGGTTATAGATAGGCCTGGTAGGTAGGGATATGATTGGTGCAACTTGTGGGCTGAAGGGCTGTTTGTGCTGTACTTTTTCTATGTTCTATATTTGAATTTCCTTATTTCAAAGCAAAGATGACACTAGTTTCTAAGGAAGCAGGAACTTTACTTGCAGACTTTGATATAATGCTTTAAAAATATCCACACCATGAATCAATTCTTAACTTCCAAAAGCATCTGTGTATGCATAAAGACATAAGAACTAGGAGCAGGAGTCAGCCATTTGACCACTCAAGCCTGCTCTGTCATTCAGTAAGATCAAGGCTAATGTTTTTGTGGACTCAACTCCACTTACCCACCCACTCACCATAAGCCTTAATCCCTTTACTGTTCAAAAATCTATCTATCCTTGCCTTAAAAACATTCAATGAGGCAGCCTTAACTGCTTCACTGGGCAGGGAATTCCACAGATTCACAACCCTTTGTGTGAAGACGTTTCTCCAAAACTCAGTCCTAAATCTGCTTCCCCTTATTTTAAGGCTACGCCCCCTAGTTTCACATGTCATTGGAAACAACTTCCCTCCTTCTATCTTACCCCTATTCGTTTCATAATCTTATGTTTCTATAAGATCCCCCTTCTAAATTCCGATGAGTACGGCCTCAAAACATTCAGTCTCTCCTCATAAGCCAATCCTCTCAACTTGGAATCAACCAAGTGAATTTCCTCTGCATCTCCTCCAGTGCCCCTATATTCTTTCTCAAATAAGGAGACCAGGTCTATACACAGTACTCCAAGTGTAACCTCACCAGCACCTTATACAGCTGCAACATAACCTCGCTGTTTTTAAACTCCCATCCCTCTCGCAATGAAGGACAAAATTACATTTGCTGCCTTAATTATCTGCTGCACCTGCAAACCAACTTTTTGCGATTCATGCACAAGGACAGCCAGATCCCTCTGCACTGCAGCATGCTGTAATTATTTACCATTTAAATAATAATCTATTTTGCTGTTATTCTGACCAGAATGGGTGACCTCACATTTAACAACATTGTACTCCATCTTGCCTATTCATGTATCTATATCCCTCTGCAGATCTTCAGTGTCCCTCTGTACACTTTGTTCTATCACCCATCTCAGTGTCATCTGTGAACTTTGACACACTACGTTTGGTCCCCAGCTCCAAATGAGCTATGTAGATCTTAAATTGTCTGTTTGGTTTTCTCTGAGTCAACATCCAGGCTTAATCAGTCAACAACAGTGAGCCCACACTCACACAATCAAACAGAGA
Source organism: Sphyrna mokarran (assembly GCA_024679065.1). NCBI lineage: Eukaryota > Metazoa > Chordata > Chondrichthyes > Carcharhiniformes > Carcharhinidae > Sphyrna > Sphyrna mokarran. The sequence goes on from JAGIQG010000010.1 coordinate 104,287,570, forward strand.
ACAATTGAACACTGCACACCTACAGACTTTTAGTTGAGCAGCCAATTACTTCACCTTTCATCTGATCCAGTATAATGTCTGAACCAGTGCAGAGTGTGATCTGGTGCAGTTGTGATCCAATGCATGGTTTGATCCAGTACGTAGATGATCCATTGAAACATTAAAAAAAAGAGCAGAAGTAGGCCATTCGGCCCTTCGAACCTGTACTACCATTCAATATGATCATGGCTGATTGTGCACTCTCAGTATCTCACTCCCACTTTCTCTCCATGCTCCTTGATCCCTTTAGCCACAAGGGCCACATCCAGCTCCCTCTGGAACATATCTAATGAATTGATCCCCAGCAGCTTTCTGTGGGAAAGAATTCCACAGGTTCATAACTCTGAGTGAAGAAGTTCTTCCCCATCTCAGTCCTGATTGGCTTCCCCAATTCTTAGACTGTGATCCCTAGTTCTGGACTTCCCCAACATTGGGAACATTTTTCCCCCATCCAGCCTGTCCAGTCCCATCAGGATTTTGTATGTTTCTATGAGATCCCCTCTCATCTCAATCCCAGTGAGTAGAAGCCCAGTCAATCCAGTCTCTCCTTACATGTCAGTCCTGCCATTCCAGGAATCAGTCTGGTGAACCTTCCCTGGTCTCCCTCAATAGTGAGAATGTCCTTCCTCAGACTGGGAGACCAAAACTGCGCTCAATACTCAAGGTGTGGCCTCACCAAGGCCCTGTATAACTGCAGCAAGACACCCTTACTCCGATACTCGAATCCTTTTGCTATGAAGGCCAGCGCGTCGTTAGCTTTCCTCACTGCCTGCTGTACCTGCTAACCTTCAGCGACTGTTCCACCATCACACCCAGGTCACGTTACACTTCCCCTTTTCCTAAACTGCCACCATTCAGATAATAATCTTCCTTCCTGTTTTTGCCACCAAATCAGGTAATCTCACATTTATCCACATTATATTGCATTTGCCCTGGGGACTTATTGGACTTTAATCCCAGCAATTTCCCCAGTACAATTTCCTGACAAATAAGGATTTCCTCAGTTCCTCTTTCATGCTAGACTCTCTGCCCCCTGGTAATTCTGCAAAGTTATTTGTGTCCTCCTTAGTGAAGACAGATCCAGAGTATTTGTTCAGCTGGTTTACCATCTCTTTGTTGCCCGTTATAAATTCACTGGATTCAACTGATCCAGTGCAAAGTATGATCCAGTGTGGAGCCTGATCCACTGCGGAGTCTAATCCAGTGCAGAGTCTGATGTGATCCAGTGCAGAGTCTGATCCAGCGCGCAGTCTAATATACCAACAATAATCATTAATAGACTCGATACTCATTCTTCCTTCGTTCTCCTCATCTTGTTCCATGACCTTACAAGTCATGGAATTTTGTCTCTTCTTTGGTCTTCCCAGAACGGTGAGAGGGATGAGGAACCTCAGTAAATGTGGAGAGACTGGAGAAGCTGGGATCATTCTCTCTGTAGATCAGAGACGGGGAGATTTAACAGGTGCCCAGTTAGGAAGAATATTGACAGATAAATAAGACAAAACCTCACGGTACCTGGAGGCTGAGTTAACCAGAGGGACCCAGGTTTAACGTGATTGTTAGACAAACCAGAGGGAGACAAGGGGAGAGTATTTTTCTGTGCTGGTTGTTGCGCTCTGGCACACACTATGTTCTATATCTGAATATCTCCTGTGCTGGGTGAAGGTTCCTTTCCTCATACAATCTGTAGGTTTCAAAGACTCAATTCTTGCTTCCCCTCTTCCTTTCTCCTCTTCTTTTTCCAACACTCGTGGTATTGCTGAGAAAAGAGACATGCTGTCAAAGTTTTTTACCTTGTCGTGAAGAAAGATGCAAGAATACTGACCTTCAGAGGAACAATAATGTAGACTGCATTTGAGAAAGGTGCTGATTGGTTAGAACATAGATACTGTTTGATGTGCTGCCATGGAGCTGAGGAGAAATTTCTTCAGCCAGAGAGCGGTGAATCTGTGGAACTCTTTGCCGCAGAAGGCTGTGGAGGCCAGGTCACTGAATGTCTTTAAGGCTGAGATAGATAGGTTCTTGATTAATAAGGAGATCAGGGGTTTTGGGGAAAGGCAGGAGAATGGGGATGAAAAAAAAAATCAGCCATGATTGAATGGGGGAGGAAACTCAATGGGCCGAGCGGCCTAATTCTGCATGGTCTTATGGTCTAACCCATTCGTGAATGTCCTTTAGAGAGGGAAATCTGCCATCCTTACCCGGCCTGGCCTACATGTGACTCCAGAGCTGCAGCAATGCCCTCAAGGATGGGTAATAAATGCTGGCCCAGCCAGTGACACCCACAACCCATGAAACGAATGAACGAAAACAAATCAGTTCATAGCAATCAAGTCAGTGCAGACTTGAAGTTGAGGCCAGGAGATCCTGGTCCTATAAGCCCCTTTCAACTCTTTAATCTGCAGCTCGGATAACTTTGAGTGAATGGATCATTTTAAATTTAACAAAACAAAATGCAAAAACATTCACATTGATGCTCCCTGCGTCATTATACAGTCACTTTTAATTACAATTTAAATACAATGAGTTGCACTCACGTTTACAATGAAACAACACGGTAGCTGGAATTCTCCGATCTGGCACATCCTGCCATCACTGTAAGCGGGATACAGGAGAATTTGGCACTCAGTCCATATTGTCGTTCACTGCAGCGGGGCTGGAGAATCCCAGCTGCGGGCGAGGTCAGAGAATTCCAGCCAGTGTGTACAATTGCCTAATTACTAATGCAGCGTCAAAACACACCATGGCTCTGTCAGTACCTGTAAAGAGGAAAGGTTATGTTATGCTCTAAGCACCAAACTCTGTTCCCACATCTTGCCAGTCACCTCTCTTCAAATGTCCATGATTTTCTTTGTTGCCATTGGCACTCAAGTAACTTTAGAGGGGGGAAGGGATGGCCCAGTGGTATTATCACAAGACTACTAATCCCGAATGTTCTGGGGATCTGGGTTCGAATCCTGCCATGGCAGATGGTGGAATTTGAATTCAACAAAAAAAAATCTAGAATTAAGAACTTGCTGATGACCATGAAACCATTGCTGATTATTAGGAAAAACCCATCTAGTTCACTAATGTCCTTTAGGAAAGGAAATCTGCCATCTTTACCCAGTCTGGCCTACATGTGACTCCCCTTATTTTGGTCCCCTTGTTTGTGAAAGGATATATTCAATCTGGAGGCAGAAGGTTCACCAGGCTGATACAGGAGATGAAGGGGTTAGCTTATGAGGAGAGATTGAGTAGATTGGGCCTGTACTCATTGGAGTTTAGAAGGCTAAGGGGTGATCTTGTAGAGACCTATGAGATAATGAAGGGGCTAGACAGGATAGAGGTAGAGAGATTCTTTCCGTTTAGAAAGGAAACCAGAACTAGAGGGCATAGCCTTAAAATCAGGGGGCAGTCAGTTTAAAACAAAATTGAGGAGGAACTTCTTCTCCTAGAGGGTAGTAAATCTCTGGAATTCTCTGCCCATTGAAGTGGTGGAGGCTACCTCGTTGAATATGTCACAGGTAGATAGATTTCTGATCGATAAGGGAATTAAAGTTATGGGGAGCAAGTGGGTAAGTGGAACTGATCCACTTCAGATCAGCCACGATCTTATTGAATGGAGGGGGAGGTTTGAAGGGCTAGATAGCTGACTCCTGCTTCTATTTCTTATGTTATGTTCTTATGTTTTTTTGACTCCAGAGCCACAGCAATGTGGTTGACTCTCAATCGCTCTTGGGCAACTAGGGATGGGCAGTAAATGCTCGCCAACCATCAACATTCATGTTTCACAAATTAATTTTACAAAGTCACATTTTCAAGGATCTAATGAGAGTCAGCAAGTTCAATAAAACACAAATGCTTTAGAAATTGAAGAAATGATTAATAAATCCTGAGATGTTACATGGATCAGTTCATAACACTTTATCTGAGTCATACGATGCTGGGTTCAAATTGAGTATGTGTGCAGTAGTGAGTGGGTGCTGCACTGTTGGATGGGTTGGCTAGAATTTTCCCATCCTGCTCACCATTGGAACTCCAGTGGGCGGGGGTTCGGACCATGTAAAGGTCCATTGAAGTCTATGGACGGTGACTCAGGGGCACAGTGGTTAGCGGCTCATAGGGACCCAAGTCAATTCCCAGCTTGGGTCACTATCTGTGCCTGTTCTCCCCATGTCTGCGTGGAGTTTCCTCCGGCTGCTTCAGTCTCCTCCCACAAGATGTGCATTAGCCATGCTAAATTCTCCCTCTGTGTACCCAAACAGGTGTCGGACTGTGGCAACAAAGGGATTTTCACAGTGACTTCATTGCACTGTTAATGTAAGCCTACTTGTGATATGAATAAATAAACTTAATTAAGTCGGGTGGGAATTTCCAGTTTACAAGTGAGCGGAGCCAGAGAATCCTGCCTGTTATCTATCGGAACAGACATTGAATCAAAGGCCTGTCAATTTGCTTGTGTGGGTGTGAAAGATCTATTTTGAAGTGTCCTGGCTCATAAGAACATAAGAAATAGGAGCAGGAGTCGGCCATCCAGCCCCTCGAGCCTGCCCCTTCATTCAATGAGATCATGGCTGATCTGAAGTGGATCAGTTCCACTTTCCCACCTGCTCCCCATAACCCTTAATTCCCTTGTCTATCAAAAATCTATTATCCATGACTTAAATATATTCAGCGAGGTAGCCTCCACCACTTCAATGGGCAGAGAATTCCAGAGATTCACTACCCTTTGAGTGAAGAAGTTCCTCCTCAACTCCGGTCTAAACTGCTCCCACCCCTTATTTTGAGGCTGTGCCCTCTAATTCTGGTTTCCTTTCTAAGCGGGAAGAATATCACTACCTCTACCCTATCTAGCCCCTTCATTATCTTGTACATCTCTATAAGATCCCCTCCCTCAGCCTTCTAAACTCTAACAAGTACAGGCCCAGTCTATTCAATCTCTCTTCATAAGCTAACCCCCCTCATCTCCGGTATTAGCCTGGTGAACCTTCTCTGTACTCCCTCCAACAGTTATCCCCCCAGTTCCCAAAGAAACCAGATTATTATCACATTGCGGTTACTGGCAGTATGCTCTGCACAAATTGGCTGCTATCCTTCCTACATTAAGTATTTCGTAGCATGTAAAGTGCTTTGAGACATTGAGTGCAAGAGCAAAGCAATTCTCTCTTCCTTTTGAAACGTGGAATATTTAGAAAAGTCTCCAAGCCGTAGCTAATGAAACATCAAAGCAAAGAACAAACCTGCATTTATAATGCAACTGAACCATTAAAGTGTGGTTGCTGTTGTAATGAAGGGAACGCGGCAGCCAATATGTGCACAGTAAGATCCCACAAACAGCATCATGATACTGAACCATCTAGAGGAACATCAAAGAGAACTACACAGCCCCACTGCTGCTTCACAGCTCCAGGGACCTGGGTTCGATTCCCAGGCTTGGGTCGTTATCTGTGTGGAGTTTGCACAGTCTCCTCGTGTCTGCGTGGGTTCCCTCTGGGTGTTCCAATTTCCTCCCACAGTCCAAAGATGCATGAGTTTGGTTAATTACCCACACTGAAATTGCCCTTAGTATCCTGAGATGTGTAAGTTAGAGGGATGAGTGGGTAAAATATGTAAGGATATAGGGGTAGGGCCTGGGTGGGATTGTGGTCGGTGCAGACTCGATGGGCCAAATGGCCTCTTTCTGTACTGTAGGGATTCTGGAATCTAGCTTCAAGTAGTGACTATGGAATCTTTTAAATCCACTTCAGAGTGGAGATAGCATCTCGTCCAAAAGATGGCATCGTCAACAGTACAGCACTCCCTCAGTCCTGCACTGGGAACTTCAGCCCAGAGATTATGGTCAGGTCACTTGAGTTAGACATAAGCCCACAGCGTTCTGACTGAGAAACTGCCACACAAAATAGAATCATAGATTCCCTACAGTGCAGAGGAGGCCATTTGGCCCATCAAGTCTGCACTGACATCAATTCCACCTACGTCCTATCCCTGCTTAGTTACCCTGCTAATCCCTCTAACCTATCACATCCCGGGATGCTAAGGGTTAATTTAGCATGTCCTAACCCGCACATCTTTGGATTGTGGGAGGAAACTGGAGCACCTGGAGAAAACCCACGCAGACGTGGGGACAGTGACCCAAGCCGGGAATTGAACCCCTGTTTCTGGGACTAAGAGGCAGCAGTGCTAACCACTGTGCCACCCAAAACCACAGCTAACACAAAGAAACAACTTACCAACTCAGGTGGGATTCATCGATGGAACTACTAAGGGGCACTGAATCATGCAATCTCCTTAAACATTGGGGTGGCACAGTGGTTAGCGCTGCTGCCTCTTAGTTCCAGAGACAGGGGTTCAATTCCCAGCTTGGGTCACTGTCCCCACGTCTGCCTCACAGCACCAGGGACCCGGGTTTCAATTCCAGCCTCGGGTCACTGTTTGTGTGGAGTTTGCATGTTCTCCCTGTGTCTGCGTGGGTTTCCTCCGGGTGCTCCTGTTTCCTCCCACTTTCCAAAGGTTTGCAGGTTAGGTGGATTGGCCGTGCTAAGTTAACTATCGTGTCGGGGGATTAACAGGAGGGGTTACAGAACAGGCTCTAGGTGAGACTGTAGTTAGGGCAGACTCAATGGGCCGAATGGCCTCCTTCTGCAGTGTAGGGATTCTATAATTAACCTGTCAATACCTGACTGGCCACCTTCACAATCCACCGTTTATTACATTTCGTCAGCTCTCCAACATTCAACACTTTTTTTTTAACATCTTTTTAATGCGAGTAAGAACTCAGCCCTGTGTCTCAGAAAATCCTCAGTGACACACGAAGCAGTGAAACTCTTTATTCCAGTTTTTTTTATATATTTAACAGGAGCAGCAGGACATTGACTGGTTGCAGAAACAGGTCTCTTGCTGTACACAGGCCAGGCGAGGGAAAAATCATCCAGGGGGAAGACATCCTCTGTTTGTTTCCAAAAATCAGAGCATTTCAGCTGATCCCCGAACTTCACAAAGCCACAAACCCTCCGCTCTGTTTAGAGCTGTTAACATCCCGTGTGCTTGCGGTGTTGTTGATACAGAGTGCATAGGAGAAATCTTAAACTACCCAGTCATGTTATTCACACGTACAAAGCTGAGAAAATCTAGGAAGTGTTGTTGATGAGAACGAGTTGGGGAAGTAGGTTTCACCGCAACAATGAAAAACAGCTAGGTTAAAACATATAACTGTAGCCGTTATCAGCATAACGGCGGTAAATTGAAAAATCTCACAGGTTCATTACATGCACCGATCCGTATATTACACAATAATACCTCAGTGAAAGCACAAAGTTTGTTGTTTCAACCTTCTTTGACCGATTCAAATATACTTGATTCTTTGTTGGAGTTTGTAGAGAGAATTGTAACAACACTTGGTGAGGACCACTATCAACCCTCCTTCTCCTGATCAGGCCAGATTAGATTACAGTGGTAGCACTAGCTAGCCTGGGTCCGGGATCCAGTTCGTATCTGTATTCGTAACCCTCCATCGGGTCATGGCAAGCCTCTCGGAAAGTCCTGGCCCATCTCTTTATACCTCTCCTGTTCAGGTACAAGACCATGAGAAAGGTGGCTCCAATGAGTGCCAGGACGATGCCAAGGAACACATAAGAAGCAGCTGTATCTTCCGGGCATTCGAGGTCTTTGAGTCTCAGTTGGCCCAGGATGCTTCCGTTCAAGGCCTCCGGGCCGAAGCAAGTGAGATGTTGCCCATCCCCGATCTGAGATGTGTTCTTTAGCCACCAGTACACAGGTTGCAGCTCACAATCGCACATCAATGGGTTGGAGGACAAGTAAACTTTAAGCTTATCGTGGTTCTGCCAAGTGGAGATAGTTTCCTTACCAATACGTTGAAACAAGTTGCTCCTTAGATCCAACAGTTCCAAACTGGAGCTCATGAATGTTCCTTCTGAAAGGCGGGTCAGGTAATTCCCGACCAGCTGGAGCTGGCTGAGGTTAGGGAGATTACTGGGATGCAACGCTGTCCAGAGGTGGTCCTCCAGCGACTCCTCAAGGGCATAGTTCATGTTTAAACTGTGCAACTGGAAAAGGCCGAGGAAGGCGTTGGAGGCAATGAACACCAGTGTGTTGCCGTTCAAGTTTAAGGTCCTGAGGTTGGCTAAGCCTTCAAAGGCGCAGGGCCCAATGCCTCGGATCTGGTTACCCTGGAGAGAGAGGGTTCCCAAGTGAGCAAACCCGGAGCCATTACCTGTGAAAGCTGACTCCCTCAAGATCGAGATGTTATTCCCAGTGATGAGCAGGTCCCGAGTCCAAAGCGGGATTCCTCGTGGGATCTGGGTCAGGTTTGTGTTCCTGCACTCCACCAGCCTGGTCCTGTCTGTGCATCTGCATTCCAATGGGCAGGGGCAGACTCCAGCCCAGGATAACAGGACGCTGAGCACAGCTAGCGAGACAGGCCATATCATCGGAAGCGCTCTGTCTCTGTCGCTGCAATTGCTCCACTGCTTAGATCCACTCATCCTTCAACAAATCCAGCACGGTAAACAACAAGCAACCCCGATACACAGGGGGAAAAGAATCCTCTTTGCCTTTACAGATTAAGTCCCAGGAGGCAAGCAGATGAAAACTTAACCCAAGTCAGTCTGTGACCGACTGAGACTAACTCTGCAACATCCAACCACCAACCAGTCACCTGCCCAACCCAACGACTAACCCTCTTGGCCACGGCTCCTGCTAATTTTGTCGGTACAGGTTTGAAAGTCTCGGCGATCACCTCACGCGCTAGACCACTCGATGCTGAGAGCCTTCCCTTCAGAGGGGTTGGATGCTTTATTTCCAAGGCTGTGACAGATTTGCTCCTGCGAGTGTTTTGTTGTTGTTGAACAGATTACTGCCTGCTTGATGACCCAGCTCCACCTCCCGCAAGCCATTTATCAGAACTATTAGATTTCCTCCACACAATTGATTTATTCACTAGCATTTCCCCTGATGCACATTCTCAGGATTCATCACCAGCAGCGTTCCAAATTGGGTAATAGAGCACACAGCACAGCACAGAAACAGGCCCTTCGATCCAACTGGTTCCTGCTAGTGTTCATGCCCAAAACAAGCTTCCTCCCTCGCCCTCTTATATTCCTTTCTCTTTTGTGTGTTTATCCAGTTTCCCTAAATACCTCTCTTCGATTCACCTCAACCACTCCCCTGTTGGAGCGACTTCCACTCTTCCTCATTCTCTCTGGGTGAAGAAGTTTCTCCATTCTTTATTGGATTGATTAGTGACTGTCTTATATTGATGGCCCAGACTGAGTTCCCACCCTCAAGTAGAAACACCTTGAAGCAGAGCGCAAAGTGGAGCTTTCTCAAACACTCCTATCTCACAGCACCAGGGACCCAGGTTCGATTCTGGCCTTGGGTGAATGTCCGTGCAGAGTTTGCATGTTCTCTCCGGGTTTCCTCTGGATGTTCCTGTTTCCTCCCACAGTCTGAAAGATGTGTAGGTTAGGGGAATTAGCCATGGTAAATTGTCCCTTAGTGTCCAAAGCTGTGGAGGTTAGGTGGATTGGCCATGTTAAGTTGCCCTTTGATATCCAAAGATGCTTAGGTTAGGTGGATTGGTCATGCAAAATTGTCCCTTAGGGTCCAAAGATGTACAGGTTAGTTGGATTGGCCATGCTAAATTGTCCCTTAGTGTTCAAAGATATGTAGGTTGGGTGGACTGGCCGTGCTGAATTGTCCCTTAGTGTTCAAAGATGTGTAGGTTAGATGGATTGGCCGTGCTAAATTGCCCCTTAGTGTTCAAAGATGTGTAGGTTAGGGTGGATTGACCGTGCTAAATTGCCCCTTAGTGTTCAAAGATGTGTAGGTTACGTGGATTGACCGTGCTAAATTGTCCCTTAGTGTTCAAAGATGTGTAGGTTAGGTGGACTGGCCATGGTAATTGTGCGCAGTTAAGGGGATAGGGCCAGTGAGGGGTTGGGGAACCTGGGTAAGATGTTCTTTAGGAGAGTCAGTGCAGACTCAGTGGACCAAATGACCTTCTGCATTGTGGGGAAGCTATGGAAAAAAAAGATAGCCGCCAACTCTATGAATTATTTCAAATTGGAAATCAAGATGCTTAAGCTAACTCAGCAATAGCCATGATATCATTGAATGGAGGAACGGTCTGAAAGAGCTATATGGCCTTCTTGTAATCCTAAAAGTGAAAGATTTGCATTTATATAGAGTTTCAGTGAAATTAAGCACTTTGGAGACATATCCACTGTTACAATGTAGGAAATAATACAATAAATTTTGCACACAGAAAACTTCCACAAACAGCAACGTGGTAATGATCAGATAACGTGTCTTGTGGCATTGTTTATGGGATAGATACCCTACTAAATCTCTTTATCATTTTAAGACATCAATTAGTTCATCTTTTGCTTTGGTGATCTACAATTTAAAGTTGTTTCAAAGGATTCCTCTCAGAGCCTCCCCCTCCAAACCCTGGGTTTTTTCTGACTCGAGCAAAGAGACAGACTGAAATAAGAACATAGAACATTACAGCACAGAACAGGCCCTTCGGCCTTCGATGTTGCGCCGACCAATATAAAAAGCAATGCCCCTCCAAACTAAACCATTCCCTTCTCTTCCATATACTTATCAACTAACCTCTTAAACGCCACCAAACTTGGCGCATCTACAACTGCTGCAGGCAGGGCATTCCACTCCCGAACCACCCTTTGGGTAAAGAACCTACCTCTGATATCCGTCCTATAACTATCACCCCTTAATTTAAAGCTGTGTCCCCTCGTGCTAGCTTTCTCCATCCTAGGAAAAAGGCTATCACTGTCCACCCTATCTAAACCTCTAATCATCTTATATGTTTCGATCAGGTCCCCTCTTAGCCTCCTCCTTTCTAACGAAAACAACCTCAAATCCCTCAGCCTCTCCTCATAAGACCTGCCCTCCATACCAGGCAACATCCTGGTAAACCTCCTCTGTACCCTCTCCAATGCCTCCACATCTTTCTTATAATGTGGGGACCAGAACTGCACACAATACTCCAAGTGCGGCCGCACTAGAGTTTTGTACAGTTGCAACATGACGTTGCGGCTCCGAAATTCAATCCCCCTACCAATAAAAGCCAAGACTCCATATGCCTTCCTAACAACCTTCTCGACTTGACTGCCTACTTTCAGGGATCTATGCACATACACACCAAGATCCCTCTGTTCATCTAGACTACTAAGAATCCTACCATTTGCCCTATACTCTACACATTTATTATTTCTGCCATAGTGCATTACCTCACACTTTTCCACATTAAACTCCATTTGCCACCTCTCGGCCCAGCTCTGCAACTTGTCCAAGTCCCTCTGCAAACTATAACACCCCTCTTCACTATCTACCACTCCACCGACTTTAGTGTCATCTGCAAATTTACTAATCCATCCTTCAATACCCTCATCCAGATCATTTATAAAAATTACAAACAGCAGGGGCCCCAAAACAGACCCCTGAGGTACACCACTTGTCACCGAACTCCAAGATGAATATCTCCCATCAACCACCACCCTCTGTCTTCTATCTGCTAGCCAATTCCTAACCCAATTAGCTAAAGAATAAGGACTCATTCAGTGGCAGTGTTGCATCAGTTCTGGGCACCACACTTTGCGAAACATGCAGAGGTTTTAAGAGTCTACAAAAGATTCACAAGACTGGTTCCAGGAATGAGGGACTTCAGTTTTGTTGATGGATTGGAGAAGTTGGCAATCCTCCTTGAAGGAGGAGGTGGGAACATCGGAGTGGCGGCATGGGCTCGTTGGGCCGAAGGGCCTGTTTCCCATGCTGTTTTGTTCTTTGTTCTTTGAGGTTGAGAGGAGATTTGACAAGAGGTGTTCAAAAAGATGAGAGAGTGTGGGAGGGGGGAGATAGATTCAACTAAGAAATTCAAGAAGGAATTAGATTATCATGAAAGGAAGAATGGACAGGGCAATAGGGCATGGTAGCACAGTAGTTAGCACTGCTGCTTCACAGCTCTGGGTTCAATTCCTGTCTTGGGTCACTGTCTGTGTGGAGTTTGCACATTCTCCTCATGTCTGCGTGGGTTTCCTCTGGGTGCTTTGGTTTCCTCCCGCAGTCCAAAGATGTGTGGGTTAGGTTGACTGGCTATGCTTAAAAAATTGCCTCTTCGTGTCCTGAGGTTAGAAGGATTACAGGTAAAATATGTAGTAATGGTAGAACAGTGGCATGAGGTGAAATGCTCCTTCAGAGGGACAGCGTGATAATGATGAGGGCCGAATGGCCTCCTTCTCTGTTTTAACCATTCAATGGTTCTATAATTTATCCAACATGACAATGTTTTGTGGTATTCAAACTTTCCCCTTTGATCACTGGATAACACTCACGTAAAATGAAAGCCAAATATTGCAGATGCTGGAAATCTGAAATAAAAACCGAGAGCATGGCAAAAATGCAGCAGGTCAAACACTAAATGTTGAGAGAAACAGAATTAAGGCTTCAAGTCAAATATTGCTCTTCAAAATGAAGAAGTAAATACAACTTGAATTTCTCAGGCTTTAAAAAAACTCCAACAATAACTAAACTTTGAAAGAATGAGACTCTGCACTTGTAAAATTAAAGTGTCAGGGCCAGAGAGTTTGTATGGCAACAATTGAGAGTTATCACATTGGGGCAGCACTGTGATTAGTATTGCTGCCTCACAGCACCTGGGACCTGAGTCTGATTCCCAGCTTGGGTCACTATCTGTGTGGAGTCTGCACATTCTCCCCGTGTCTGTGTGGGTTTCCTCCAGGTGCTCCAGTTTCCTCCCACAGTCCAAAAGATGTGCTGGCTCGATGCATTCTTTCAGTCTATCTTAATAGGTGCCGGAGTGTGGAAACAAGGCGATTTTCACTAACTTCATTGTACTGTTAATGTAAGCCTACTTATGACACTAATCATAATTCACTTACATTTGGGTACACCAGCCTGATCTTTAGCCTGTTTTGTGGGTATCTTTCATGCCCTTTGTTCTTGACTGGGGGATTAAGGGTGAGGGAGGGAAAAGCAAGAATGGGTTTGTGAAACCTATCAGCCATGATTGAATGGTGGAGCAGACTTACGGGGCCGAATAGACTAATTCTACTCAAATCTTAATGTGTTACAATCCAAATCTCTCAGCCTGATACCAGTCAAGCTTAGGGATGAGCAAAGCAACTTGGCTGCCAGATTACTGACTTCTATTGTTCACTGCATGTAAGTGGCTACCTGATTCAATCCTTAATAACAGTCAGCACTCAATCTCACCATTGTTCCTCAGTTTATTTGATTTAATTGCTTAGTCGGCTTTCCTCAAAATAGAGGACAACCTCATCATTATCGACACGGGTCTAGCTCATTGTATAACTGTCTGTGCCTGGCAAAACCCTCAGCAGCAATTTCTCGGTCAAATCAGGACTGTTCAGCAGGATTGTGAATGACTGGTACAGAGGGCTATCGAGGGTTCTGGGTGCAAGGCCGGATATCATCCCCTGATAGCATTAAATGGCAGAAGGGGTTTGGGAGAGTGTGATTGGCCTCTTCTTGTTCCAATGGGCTTAATAGATTATGGAAATTAGTTTGCTTTGATATATTATTGTCACACGTATTGGGATACGGTGAAAAGTATTGATTCTTGTGCCCAATACAAAGCATACTATTCATAGAGTACAAAGTTTTGTGGCTCTCAGACAGCTGCAGGTTAGAGCAAATGTTACAAACAGGGTGGGATTGTAGCTATCAGTTACAAGAAACTAGAAGGGATAGAATGTTCCTCTCACGAGCTGTGACCTACCGCAACAAACCATCTTCTGTGAAATGTTGGGTAAAAGTTTAATCAACGTGCAGACAGCACCACACCACCCAACTCATCATCCGCACCTTTGTTACCTCCAGAATTCACCATTCCAGCTATAATAACTTCAGGAGTAGGTATAAAGGAAATGCTTTATTGCACAAACCACAAGCATATGGCAAACACAAAATAATGGATCTACTCACGGGCTTGCTTTATATAGGGCTTTGTGTACGAGCTCCACCGGATTGGTTAATTACTAGTTCTGAGGGAGCTCGTATTCAATGAGCAGGGAAGTTGGTCAGCGATTCCCCAAGTCATGGTGGTAATTATTCTCCCATGACACATTCCCAGCTCCTGTCTTAATGTTCCACTCTCCGTGAATTTATCATCTGAATCTCTGATGCCTGTGTCTCCCCTCACAACAAGTCCCACTCAATCATCACCCCTGTGCTCACTGACCCACATCTGCTGCAGATTGAAGTAACACATGGAGTTTAAAATTCTAATCCTTGTCTTCAAATCCCACCATAGCCTCACCCCTCCCTACCTCTGTCATCTCTGCCACCCAACAACTGTCGAGATAGGGTGGTATGGTGGATAGCGCTGCTACTTCACAGTTTCAGGGACCTGGGTTCGATTCCCTGCCCGAGTCACTGTCTGTGTGGTGTTTGCACATTCTCCTCATGTCTGCATGGGTTTCCTCCGGGTGCTCCGATTTCCTCCCACGGTCCAAAGATGTGCAGGTTACGTTGACTGGCCGTGCTAAAATTGTGTCTTGGGGTGCATAAATTAGAGGGATTAGTGGGTAAATATGTCGGGGTATTGAGGACAGGGCCTTGTTGGGATTGTGTTCCGTGCAGATTCGATGAGCCAAATGGCCTCTTTCTGTGCTGTAGGGATTCTATCATAGCAACACAGTGAGATGGTAGCAATGTTGCTGTCCAAAGATGCACGGGTAGGTTGACTGGCCAAGCTAAATTGGGCCTTAGTATCAGGGGGATTAATGGGGTAAATAAGTGGGGTCACAGGGATAAGGCTGGGGTGGGATTGTTGTCAATGGGTCGAATGGCCTCCTTCTGCACTGTAGGGATTCTATAAACTAGTGAATCAGAAGTTTACGCCCTGGATACAGGGGTTCAAATCCCATCAAGGCAGTCGGGAAAATTTAAATTCAATCAAGAAATCTGGAATATAAAGCTAGCCTCAGTAATGATGACCATGAAACCACTGTCAGGAAAACCCATCTGGTTCAATGTTGCCCTTTAGAGAAGGAAATCTGCCGTCCTTACCCAGTCTGGCCTACATGCCAGTGTGGTTAACTTTTAACAATTACCTAAAATGGCCAAGCGAGACACTCAGCTCAAGGGGCAGTTAGGGATGATGCTGCTCAAGCCAGTGACACCCACACCTCATTAAATAAAGAACAAAACAGCATGGGAAACAGGCCCTTCGGCCCAACGAGCCCATGCCACCACCCCAATGTTCCCACCGCTACCCGCGATCAAAAAAAGTCATTTAATTCCAGCCTCTTGAGCATCCCCGATTTTAATCGTTCTTCCATTCGCAACCATGCCTTCAGTTGCCTGGGCCCCCAAGCTCTGGAATTTCCTCCCGAAATCTCTCTCCTCTTTTCAGACACTTATCCTTGACCCATCATTTATCACCTGACTGAC
This sequence comes from Sphyrna mokarran, assembly GCA_024679065.1. Lineage (NCBI taxonomy): Eukaryota > Metazoa > Chordata > Chondrichthyes > Carcharhiniformes > Carcharhinidae > Sphyrna > Sphyrna mokarran. Next base: position 104,303,065 of record JAGIQG010000010.1, read on the forward strand.
CTGTCTCAGTGACAGGTTTTGTTGAGTAATTCTCCTGCGGAGAATGCCCCAGGATGCTTTACAATGTTAAAGGTTCTAATACAAACACATTATGTTCCTGTCACTGCTAACATTTGACTCAAATTCATGCTTTGGCAACAAGAGGACCGGAGCTTTCAAGGTTTATTTATTAATGTGACGAGTAGGCTTATGTTAACTCCATAATGAAATTACTGTGAAAATCCCCTAGTCGCCACACTCCGGTGCCTGTTCCGGTACACTGAGGGAATTTAGCACAGCTAACACACCTAACCAGCATGTCTTTCAGACTGTGGCAGGAAACCAGAGCATCCGGAAGAAACCCAGGCAGATACAGGGAGAGTGTGCAAATCCTGTACAGACTGACCCAAACCGGGAATCGAACCTGGGTCCTTGGTGTTGTGAGGCAGCAGTGCTAACCACTGTGCCTCTTATGTATGTGGCAGCACAGTGGTAAGCACTGCTGCCTCACAGCGCCAGGGACCCTGGTTCGGTTTCCAGCCTGGGGCACGGTTTGTGTGGAGTTTGCACATTCTCCCCATATCTGCGTGGATTTCCTTCAATGCTCCAGTTTCCTCCCACAGTCCATAACATGTATGGGTTAGTTTGATTGGCCATGATAAATTGCCCCTTAGTGTCAAAGCGATTAGCAGGGTAGATACACACAGTTATAGGGAAAGAGCCTGAGTGGGACCGAGATTGGTGCAGACTTGATGGGCTGAATGGCCTCCTTCTGAATTCTATGATTCTATACAGTTGGTAAACATTTAAAATGAAGGGTCGCGGAGTGGGTTAAAATGTGAACGGAATGCCTGCTCCCTGAATGATCCAGTAGCTCATGAAATTGAGACCCAAAGGTCCCACAGCTGAACAGATGAACCATCTAACTCAATAATTAAATTTCACAGTCCACAAGTGAGGAGAAAAAGCAATGTGTCTTTAGCTCACGATCGCCATCCAGTGGTTATCACCGGACTCTCTCCCATTACCTCTGCTCTACAGGCCTAACATCACTGGATTCAATCCTAAACCCAGTCAGCGTAGTTCTTGGCCTCTGGAGTTTGACTCTCCAGGAGCACCCTGAGGATAGCATCTCCACCTCACCAACTGATCCACCCCACCAAGCTGTGGCTGAACCAGTTTTTCAGTTGGGATAATTTTTCTGGTCGTTGCTGATTTAGGTGGCGCAGTGGGGTTAGCACTGCTGCTTCTCAGTGCCAGGGACCCAGGTTCAACTCCCAATTTGGGTCACTGTCTGCGTGGAGGATGCACGTTCTCCCCATGTCTGCGTGGCTTTCCTCCAGGTGCTCCAGTTTCCTGCCATGGTCTAAAGATGTGAAGGTTAGGTGGATTATCTATGGGGACTGTGTGAGATTACAGGATAGGGCCTGGGTATGATTCTCTATCAGAGTCGGTGTAGGCTTGATGGGCTGAGTGGCCTCTTCTGCATTGTAGGGATTCTAAAAAAACATAATGACAGCTAATCACACACACCAAATGTAAATCACCTTCACTGTGGTGGTAGGGATGTGTTGATTGGGTAAAGGTAGAGGTTGAGAGACTCTTCCCGCTTAACAAAGATAGCAGGACTAGAAGGCACAGCCTCAAGATTAGGAGGGGACGGTTCAGATTGGAGTTGCGGAGGAATTTCTTCACGCAAAGGGTGGTGAATCTTTGGAATTCTCTGCCTGATGAGGTGGTGGAGGATTCCTCGCTGAATATGTTCAAGTCAAGAGTGGATAGGTTTTTGATTGACAAGGGAATTAAGGGTTATGGGGAGAAAGTGGGAAAGTGGTACTGAACCATTACAGATCAGCCATGATCTTATTGAATGGCAGGGCAGGCTCGAGGGGCTGGATGGCTGACTCCTGCTCCTACTTCTTATGTTCTTATTGATTGCTTCGTTCAGTGACCTGTTCAAAAACTCTGCTTCCACTGCCTTTTGGGGAAAAAGAGTTCAGGGACACTCAATCCTCAGAAAATTTCTCCTAATTCTGGTTTTAAATGTGTGACCCCAAATTTTTAAACAGTGACCCCCACGTTCTAGATTCCCCCAAAAGAGGAAACATCTTCTCCACATGCATCCCGCCAGTGCCCAATAGGATTCAATTAAGTCGCTTCTTACTTTGGTGGATACAAATCTAACCTCTCCAACCTTCCTCATTCCTCAGGCACTCAGATCTCTCTGCACCTCAATCTTTCACCATTTAGATCAGATTTTTATTCCTCCTGCCAAAATGGATAATTTCATATTTTCCCACATTTTAATCCACTTAACAAATCTTTACTCAGTCACTTAACCTATCCATGGGGGTGACACGGTGGTTAGCATGCTGGCCTCACAGTATTAAGGTCCTGGGTTCGATTCTCAGCTTATGTGAAGTTTGCACATTCTCCACATGTCTGCATGAGTTTCCTCTGGGTGTTCTGGTTTTCTCTCACACTCTAAAGATGTGCCGGTTAGGTTGGTTGGCCATGCTAAATTGTCCCTTAGTATCAGGGGGATTAAGAGGGTAGCTAGGTGGAGTTACGGGGATAGGGTCTGGGATTGTTGTTAGTGAAGGCTCGATGGGCTGAATGGCCTCCTTCTGCATTGCAGGAATTCTATGATTCAAGGTTTAATTAGACCAACAATTCATTGACAAGCGTTATGGAGACATCAGGAAAGCTACGAGTCCCATTAGCTAAGCCTATAGGGGATGAAGGGTGTACTGCTGCTCTTCTTTCCACAATCTTGTGTTCTGATGTATCACTTCACACTGATAGCTTGAATAACTAGGATTTGACACACATTCGAGAAACACAATGATTATGCACTTTCCAGACGTATGATCACTGCCATCTAGGACAAGAGAAGAGATACCTGGGAACACAACCAACTGCAAGTTCCCCACCAAGCCACTCAGCATCCTGACTCGGAAATATATTGGCCGTTCCTTCGCTGTTGCTGACACCACATTGACTGCAGCGGTTCAAGAAGGCAGCTCACCACCACCATCTCGAGGGCAACTAGGAATGGGCAGTAAACACTGGCCAGCCAGCGATGCCCATGTCCTACAATTAAACTTTTTAAAAAAAGCAACATCAGCTCAAGCACAGAATGAAGACAGCACAAGACAAATTTTGGAAACACAATGGAGATTTATTCACCACTGCAAGTCTTGACATTAAAGTTGTGTGTTTGTAAAAACCAGCTCATGGATGTTAGGTGGCCTCTGTTGATGCTGAGATTTCCAGTTCTCACAGAACAATTTCCAATCACTGACACCCTCGTTTTTGAGTTGCCCTTGTCCAAAGAAAGGTTCAATCAAAGGCAATCTTAACCCTGACCAACTGGAAACCAAGCCTTCACTCAATCCACCTGCTTTGGATGTCTCCCTTTACCAATGATAGGCTGGTAACCAGCACGATTTCACCCCTCATGTTCTGAGCTTTCTCCAAACAGGCCAGGTTGTGAGAGACAGAATCTAGTGGTACAAGCTCATAGTGCCCAATTTCACATTTCAAACCTTCCTGAATGGCAATAGGTATGACTCATAGTCCTATTGGAATAGGGAGACATTGTTGAATGAGAAATTGAATCCACGTTCCAAGTACTTCTTAAGCAAAAGGGGCTGGAGTGCTGCTTACAGACCACTGTTGACCAGTTGAGTTGAGTGGATTGTTCCTGAGCCAAACAAGACACCAGCATTCACAGCTTGAGCCAAGGTTCTTGCAAAATGTTTCCCTCATCACTTCATGAAACTTCACAAACTTTTATTACTTTGGCAGAAAGGAGGGGGTTGGTGATCCTCGAAGTGCGTTGCTCAGATTTCAGCTTGTGACTGGGCTGGGTTTGTGTTTGCCAAGCTGGCTGGTTCGTGTTCGCTGGTATTCCGCCATACACTGCTGGAAGTCGTGCACAGACTGCTGGCACTGGCGCCAGTCCTGGTGTTCTGCCATGCAATCCTGGACGGCGTGGTGGAAACTAGCACAACCCGTCCTGGAAATCATCTGATCCACCGGATCCTCCTCCTCCTCCTCTGACTTTTTGCTCCAGTTGTGGCCGTAGGAGGGAGGAGCTGACATTTCGGAAACACCCACCTTAACTGCAAGAGAGAAAGACTTTATTTGTATTTCAAACAGGGGCATTGCAGACTTCAACTTTTCCGCTTCAACTTCTTCCCATTTCACACTTCTGACAGCAGCAGGAGATTGTGGGTCAGGGTCAATTAGGGTAAGAAGAAGAAAGGAGTGGTTATGGGGGGGCGGGAAAATAGAAAATAGATTTTAAAATTGGTGTCAGGATCTAAACTCCACTAGACCCATCATCCATGGACACCCAGGCTAATGCTCTGGGCTCAAATCCCATCACAGCAATTGATGGAATTTAAACTCAATTACTAAATGTGGGAGATAAACTTAGCACCAGGGGGCTGTAATTAGAACATAGAACATAGAACAATACAGCACAGAACAGGCCCTTCGGCCTTCGATGTTGTGCCGACCAAAATAAAAAGCAATGCCCCTCCAAACTAAACCATTCCCTTCTCTTCCATATACTTATCAATTAACCTCTTAAACGCCACCAAACTTGGCGCATCTACAACAGCTGCAGGCAGGGCATTCCACTCCCTAATCACTCTTTGAGTAAAGAACCTACCTCTGATATCCGTCCTATAACTCATACCCCTTAATTTAAAGCTGTGTCCCCTCGTGCTAGCATTCTCCATCCTAGTGGCTGAGAGATTAAGGTGGTGGCTATAAAATCCACTGAGGTCTCACCATGCTGCTTCAAATGTTCGAGGGATTCTCACTATTCCTGATATGATCCAGTTGCCCACAGAATTAATTGTTGCTTCAATAGGAGTGAAGTTAGTCCAAGTAATGTAGGCCAGGTCAACTTTTATTGATTGCTTTAAAGACCTACCTAGTCACTAATGTCCTTTCGGGAAAGAAATCTGCCATCCTTACCCGGTCTGGCCTACTTATGATTCCAGAGCCACAGTAATATAGTTGGCGCCCCCACCCCAGTTTCACCGACCCAAGCCCAAGAAACAGCCAACATCCTGTGTCATGTCAAAATCCGCCTCAGGAAGCTGAAGTGTACAACATCAGAAACGGAGCCAGTGTGAAAGGGCAGGGGAAGGATAGGAATATTCAGACCTCCGACTGTGTCTGTCACGCTTTTGTTATTCACAATCCAATGTGCCCATTTAAATTTGTACAGCCAGGTAGCTCAAGTCTTTATCGCTGCCACTAATACCAGGGATGGATGAACAAAAAAACAGCTAAATTAACAAAAACACAAACAATCATAGATGGTAAATCGAGCAAAGGTACAGCAAATTTACTTTTACATTTCCTATGTCTTTGGCTGATTTTCAGGCAGTCGTATGTTAAGCCGACCTTTCTCTACACTGTGGCTGTAACTGCAACACAATATTCTGCGTCCTATTCTTAAAAAAGCATCTTTTCTGGATTTATCACAGCTTTTCGTGGCTCCTGCTCTCGATCAAGACTGCAAAGGTTGTGAACAAAGACCAATCCACCACACAAACCAGCCTCTCATCCGTTGATTCCATCTACACTTTCCGCTGCTTCAGAAAAATAGCCAACATAATAATTAAAGACCTCCCAGACCCTAGACATTCTCTCTTCCACCTTCTTCCTTCAGAAAAAAGGTACAAAAATCTGAGGCACATCCTAACCAACTCAAGATCAGCTTCTTCCCTGCTGCCATCGGACTTTTAAATGCACCTACCATATATTAAGTTGATCTTTCTCTACACCCTATGACTATAACACTGCATTCTGCACCCCCTCCTTCTCCCGTATGTACTCTACGCTTTATCTGTACAGTGCTAGAAACAATACTTTTATAGAAACATAGAAACTAGAAGCAGGAGTAGGCCATCCGCCCTTTGCATCTGCAATGCCATTCATTTTGATCATGACTGATCATCAAATTTAATATCCTAATTCCCCTTCCCCCCATTTTGTTCAATCCCTTTAATCCCAAGAGCTATATCTAATTTCTTTGTGAAATCAGACACACATTTTAGTCTCAACTACTTTCTGTAGTAGCGAATTCCACACATTCATTATTCTCTGGATGAAGAAATTTCTCATCACCTCAGTTCTAAAAGATTTACCCCTTATCCTCAAACTATGACCCACTAGTTCTGGACTCCCCCACTATCAAGAAACATTCTTTCCGAATCTCCCCTGCCCGACCCTGTTAGAATTTTGTAAGCTTCTATGAGATCCCCTCTCACTCTTCTAAACTCTAGTGAATACAATCCTAATCAACTTGGTCTCTCCTCATATGACAGAAGGATAGGAATGTTCAGATCTCCAACTGTGTCTGTCACAGTCTGGGACACCTTCGCTGTACTCTCTCCATAGCAAGGGCATCCTTCCTCAGATAAGGACACCAAAATTGCACACAATACTCCAAGTATTCACTGTATCCCAATGTAAGTGACAATAATAATGCGATCTTTGTCCTGGCTTCTCAGACTCTTGGGGGACCTTGGGGCCGAAATGGTGGCAGCTGCTCCCAGGATGCAGCGCGGCTGGGAAAGTGCCCTATCCCGGGAGCCCCACCCCACCCCACGCATGCGCGCACCCTTCCTCCGGCAACACACCCCAGCGGCCTCGCCCCTTTTCCCGCCGCGCTGTGAAACATTGCCTCGCGGGAAGAAAACTAACTTCTCCAGCCTCAGAAACACGAATCGATCCCTTCCACCAACTTCTCGCTCACAGCCGCCGCCTGTACCAACCGACAACAAGATGGCCGATCCGGCAATGACTTCCGGTGAGTGCACCCAAACCCGTCCCCCCACCACCGGAAACGCGCGCAACCGGTAATGAGTCCGGGTAGCAGAGTGCCGAGGGTTCCGCTTACAATAAACAGCAGAGCAAACATAGGGGTGGAAAGACTCTAAATTATCCTCTCTTTCTGAGCAGGCACTCTTTAGATTTAAATAAGATTTTCATCTCATAAAGAGTCCCCAGAGCGTTTAGAATCATAGAATGGAATCATTACAGTTCAGGCCATTTGGCCCATCAAGCTTGCACCCACCACACAGGTCCTATTCCTGTAACCCCATATATTTATCTTGCTAATTCTCCTGACATTAAGAGGCAATCTAGCATGGCCAATAAATCTAACCAGCACATCTTTGGGCTGTGGGAGAAAACTGCAGAACCCGGAGGAAACTCACACAGACACCTAACTCACAGGAGAATTAATAACACCAAACTTGACACAAAGCCACATAAGGAGAATGAATGTCCTTATCAATAAATTATACTTTACTGCTATAAGGGGAAATATTCTAAAAGGTTAAATTTTTAAACAATTAGACGTTGAGACACAGACAGAACTACCAGTATTGAGTTAATTGACTTTAAAACAGATTTATTAGCTAACAAGAAAGCAGTTTACATTATGAAATGCAGCAAAGGACTTAAGCAAGTGATTATAACTTTAAAATATAAGCTGACATTTTGAAAGTATTAAAATATTTTTAAGACTTATTGCTCATTTCGCCAAAGGCAAACTGCTGCAAAGCATCATGGTAAAGGGCATTAGGACAGAACTGTATTCTAAGCTGGTGAAGAGGGACTAGAATAGGCTAATAAAATACAGAACATTGGGTTTAGAAATATTAACACAATAATGATTTAAGAGTGAATGATCTTAGCAAAATAGAACATAGAACATTACAGCGCAGTACAGGCCCTTCGGCCCTCGATGTTGCACCGGCCAGTGGACCCTCTAACCTAAACTATTCCAATATCATCCATATGCCTATCCACCGAACATTTGAATGCCCCCAAAGTAGGCGAGTCCACAACTGCTGCAGGCAGGGCATTCCACGCCCTCACCACCCTCTGTGTAAAGAACCTGCCTCTGACATCCGTCCTATAACTACCACCTCTTAATTTAAAGTTATGTCCCCTCGTGTTGGTCATCACCATCCGAGGAAAAAGGCTCTCACTATCCACCCTATCCAATCCCTTGATCATCTTATACGCCTCAATTAGGTCACCGCGTAACCTTCTTCTCTCTAATGAAAATAACCTCAGGTCCCTCAGCCTTTCCTCATAAGGCCTTCCCACCATACCAGGCAACATCCTGGTAAACCTCCTCTGCACCCTTTCCAATGCTTCCACATCTTTCTTATAATGCGGCGACCAGAACTGTACGCAATACTCCAAGTGCGGCCGCACCAGAGTTTTGTACAGTTGTAACATAACCTCACGGCTCCTAAATTCAATCCCTCTACCAATAAAAGCTAACACACCGTACGCCTTCTTAACAACTTTATCAACCTGGGTGCCAACTTTCAAAGAGCTATGTACTTGTACCCCAAGATCCCTCTGCTCGACAACACTATTAAGGGTCCTTCCATTAGCCCTATATTTCATATGCCTGTTATTCCTACCAAAGTGAATCACCTCACACTTATCCGTATTGAATTCGAGAGCATTGGAGAGCATTGACAAGGGTTCTTGCCATAACAGACAGCTCAATATGAAGTGCAAGTATTTCTCAATTAGAACATATATTTTGAATTTATAAAGTGGGTGTACTTTACTTTTAGTGACACTTTGTGAAAGATTCAGCCAACAGCAAAATGTATTAGTAGACAGTGAAAATTGTTTCTTGGACGCTATACAGACAAAGCATAGTATTCATAGAGAAGGAAAGGAGAGAGTGCAGAATATAATGTTACAGTCATAGGTAGGGTGTAGAGAAAGATCAATTTAATGCGAGGTAGGTCCATTTAAAAGTTTAACGGCAGCAGGAAAGAAGCTGTTCTTGAGTTGGTTAGTATGTGACCTCAGATTTCCATTTCTTTTTCCCAATTAAAGAAAGTGGGAGAGAGAATGTTATTCCTTACAGGATCAAAATCTTGAAATTCTCTCTCTAACATCACCACAGGTGTACCTACACAATGTGGACTGCAACGGTTCAAGAAGGCAGCTCACCACCACCCTCATCTCAAGGGGCTATTAGGGACGTCTTTTAGTGGGACAACAAGTGCAGTTTTAGCCATTGACACCCACATCCCATCGTTGAGTAGAAATGCTGTTGGAAAAGCAGCCTGATACTTTTGAGAGAGTGGAGGAGTTTGAGTGGGGGGAGGGAGGGGTGGTTTCAATGTACGTGTGAAAACTAATCTGTGCCTCAAATGATGTCACTGAGGGGCAGCGTGTAGACGAGAAAAAGGAGGGTCTGGGTTGGATTACCCAGCTTTACCTCACCAGTAATTGTGAGTAAAAAACCCTTGTCCTTGAATTTGGCAGAATGTTTATCCAACATCTAGTACTGGGATAAGCAGAAAATTCCTCCAATTAAAGGCATTGCTTTCAGTCCTCACTCCATTCCCTAGCAACCAACACCATTTCAATCCCTGGCAACAGACTGATATTAAACAAAACCTTTTTAAATCAGGTCGTATTTGTTCTATTTTTTTTGTGGACAGGACTTAGTTGGGCAATTTTCCACATTGCCAGGTGTTGTAGCTGTATTGGAACAGCCTGGTTAGGGATGCAGCAAGTTCTGGAGCACAAGCCTTCAGTACTATGCAGCATCCAATGCCTTCAGCCATTCCTCGGTATCACACAGAGTTAATCAATATTTTAAAAAATATTCTTTCATGGGTTGTGGGTGTTGCTGGCTTGACCAGCACTTATTGCCCATCCCTAATTGCTCCTGGTGAGCTGCCTTCTTGAATCGCTGCAGTCCATTTGGTACACCGACAATGCTATTAGGGAGGGAGTTCAGGATTTTGACCCAGTGACAAGGAGGGAACGGTGATATATTTCCAAGCCAGGATAGTGAGTGACTTGGAGGGGAAGCTCTGGGTGGTGGTGTTCCCATGTGACTGCTTCCTTCCAGAGGCCGAATTGCCAAAGACTCTGTGATGCTGGGGACTTCAGGAGAAGGTTCCGTGCCATCTTTGGTTGGTTGTGTTTTGCTGTCTAATTCTCTGTCTCTTTTTATTTTATGAACATACAAACATATGAATTAGGAGCAGGGAGTAGGCCACTCAGCCCCTCGAGCCTGCTCTGCTATTCAATAAAATTTTAGTTGAACTGATTGTAATCTCAACTCCACATTCCTGCTGACCCCCAGTAACCTTTCACCCCATCTTTAATCAAGACTCTATCTTGCTCTGCCTTGAAAATATTCAAAGATTCTGCTTCCACTGCCTTTTGAGGAAGAGAGTTCCAGATACTCACAAACATCAGAAACATTCCACTTCAATGGGCATCCCCTTATTTTTAAACAGTGATCCCCCAAGTTCTAGATTCTTTCACAAGAAGATACATCCTCTCCACATCCACCCTGTCAATACCTCTCAGTCTCTCTCTCTCTCTCTCTGGGTGGCACAGTGGTTAGCACTGCTGCCTCACAGTGCCAGGGTTCAATTCTGGCCCCCTGTCTGCATGGCTTTCCTCCGGCTGCTCCAGTTTCCTCCCACATTCCAAAGATGCGCAGGTTGATTGGCCAAGATAGATCGCCCCTTAGTGTCAGGGGGATTAGCAGGGTAAATATGTGGGGTTATTGGGATATGGCCTGGATGGGATTGTTGTCGGTGCAGACTCGATGGGCCGAATGACCTCCTCCTGTCCTGTGGGGGTTCTATGATCTTAAAAGTTCTGATCAAGTTGCCTCTTACTCTTCTAAGCTCCCTAAACACAGCCTGTTCTCTCTTTCCTCATAAGATAACCCACTCATTCCTGGTATTAATCTAATAAACCTTCTCTGAACTGTTTCCAACACATTTATATTGTTTCTTCAACAAGGAGACCAATACTGTACACACTACTCCTGTATAGCACCGTACACCTGAAGCATAACCTCCATACTTTGATATTCAATCCCTCTCACAACAAACAATCACATTCTATCAGATTTCCCAATTATTTGCTGAATCTGGATACTAGCCCTTTGTGATTCAAGCACCATGACACCCAGATCCCTCTGCATCTTTGCAATCTTTTCTCATTTAGACAATATTTTTTCATTCCTCCTGACCAAATGATAATTTCACGTTTGCCCACATTATTCTCCTTTTGCCAGATTTTTGCCCACTCACCTAGCCTCTCTCTGTCCCTTTGTAGCCTCCTTATGCCCTCTTCACAACTTAGTTACCCACTTATCTTTGTGTCATCAGAAAATTTAGCAATCAAAGCTTTGGTTCCTTCCTCCAAGTCATTGATATAAATAGTAAACAGTTGCAATCCCAGCACTGATCACTATGGCACATCACTCATTATATCTTTCCAACCAGAAAAATACTCATTTATACCTACTCTCTGCTTCCTGTTAGTCACGCAATCATCTATCCACGCTAACATGTTGCGCCTGATATCCTGAGCTTTTATTTACACAATAACTTTTGATGTGGCACTTCATCAAATTCTTTTCTTCTCTCTCGGTCTCCCTGATCTCAGACCTGCCATCACTCTCTTCTCTGTCTCACTATCTCTCTCTTGGTCTCTCCCTATCTTCCCTATCTATCTGCTTTCTCTCTCTTTCCCTCTCTAAGTGCCTTTCTCTCTCGATTAACCTCTCTGTCTTTCTCTCTCCTATATTTTTGAGTTTTTTTCAGCTTTCCCTGTTTCTCTCTCTTCATTTTTCTCTATGCTCCACTCTCTGTCTCTATTTCTGTGTGTGCGTCTCTCTTTCTCTCTCTCTGTATTTCTTTTCTACTGTCTTTCTCTGCGTTTCTCTCTCCTTCCCTCTACTATCCATTTCTCTCTCTCTGTCTTTCTCTCTGTCTATCTCTGAGCCTCTCTCTGTATCTATATCTGTGGTCGCTCTTTCTATCTCTATTTATCTGTGTCTGTTTCTAAATCTCTCTCTCTCTGTGTTTCTCACTTTGTCCATCTATTTCTCTCTCTGTGAATGGAGAGTTCACCATTCACCTGAAGAAGGGGCAAACCCTGAAAGCTTGTGGGTTTATTATCAAACTTTATTAAGTTAGACTTAAACCTGGTGTTGTCAGACTTCTTACTGTAATAGATCCAGACAGAGAGAGAGATAGAGTGAGTGTGAGAGAGAGAAATGAAGAGAGACTGAGAGAGAGCTAAACAATGAGAGAGAGTGTGAGTGACACAGAGAGAAATGGAGAGAGAGTGTGAGAGACAGAAATGGAGAGAGAGTGTGAGTGAGACAGAGAGAAATGGAGTGAGAGAGAGTGTGAGAGACAGAAATGGAGAGAGAGTGTGAGTGAGGCAAAGAGAAATGGAGTGAGAGAGAGAGAGTGTGAGAGACAGAAGTGGGGAGAATATGAGTGAGGCAAAGAGAACAAGGAACAAAACAATAACAGCACAGGAAACAGGCCCTTTGGCCCAACAAGCCTGCGCCGCCACCCCGATCCCTGTCTATGTTTATAGAAATATGCATCGGTATAGGAATCTGCATTGGAATTAAATTAGCAAGACAATTTAGGGAGAATTTGTTTTGCCAATCAGCCTAAGAGTACATCTTTGGGGTGTGAGAGGAAACCAGAGCACCCAGACAAAACTGGAGAAATGGAGAGAGTGCATGTGAAGGGGGGGACAGAGATGGAGAAAGAGAGTGTGAGAGAGACAGAGAAAAATGGAGAGAGAGTAAAAGAGAGAGGGAAAAAAACAACAGAGAGGGAGAGTGTGAGACAGAGAGGCATGGTGGCACTGTGGTTAGCATTGCTGCCCCACAGTGCCAGGGACTTGGGTTCGATTCCTGGCTAGGGTCACTGTCTGTGTGAAGTCTGCACATTCTCCCCGTGTCTGCATGGGTTTCCTCCGGGTGATCAGGTTTCCTCCCATAGTCTGAAAGATGTGCTGGTTTGGGTACATTGATCCAAACATTGATCCAAATGAAGTGTGGCGACTAGGGGAATTTCGCAGTAGCTTCATTGCAGTGTTAATGTAAGCCTTATTTGTGACTAATAAATAAACTTTATTTAAATGGAGAGAGAATGAGAAACGGAGAGAGTGTGGGAGGGAGACAGTAAGTCTGTGTAAAAAAGAGATGGAGAGAGTATGAGAGAAGGGGAGGGAAAGAGAGCTGGAAAGGTGTGAGAAAGAAATTCAGAGAGACAAATATAGAGGAAGAGAGAGTGTGTAAGATGAAACAGAATATGAGAGAGAGAGAAGACACAGAGAGAGGTGGGTGAGAGAGATAGAGTGTGAGGGAGAGACAGAGAGAGACGGAGTGTGGAGAGAGAAGCAGTGTAGGAGAGAGAGAGAACGTGAAGGGAGACAGAATGTTGGAGAGGGACAGAGAGACAGAGTGAGATAGAAAGGATGGTGGAATATGAGTTGTTGAGGGTGCAAGGCAGTGGTTTGTTAGGGGGCTTGAGCAGCAGAGTTTAGAATGGAAGTTTACAGAGAATCGAATGTGGGAGGGCAGGTAGGAATCCACAGGAATAGTCAACATTGGAGACTCCGTGAGAGAGGGAGGGGAAAGAGAGACATCAGTCAGTGTACAGATATCTCCCTGAGGGAGAGGGGACTGAGAGACACCAATCAGTGTACAGATATCTCCCTGAGAGAGAGAGAGGACTGATAGACACCAGTCAGTGTACAGATATCTCCCTGAGGGAGAGGGGACTGAGAGACACCAGTCAGTGTACAGATATCTCCCTGAGGGAGAGGGGGGACTGAGAGACACCAGTCAGTGTACAGATATCTCCCTGAGGGAGAGGGGACTGAGAGACATCAGTCAGTGTACAGATATCTCCCTGACAGAGAGAGGAGGGACTGAGAGACACCAGTCAGAGTGCAGTTTTCTCCCTGAGAGAGAGAGAAGGAACTGAGAGAAACCAGTCAGTGTACAGATATCTCCCTGAGAGGGGGGACTGAGAGACACCAGTCAGTATACAGATATCTCCCTGAGGGAGAGGGGGGACTGAGAGACACCAGTCAGTATGCAGATATCTCCCTGAGAGAGGGGGGACTGAGAGACACCAGTCAGTGTACAGATATCTCCCTGAGAGAGAGAGAGGACTGAGAGACACCAGTCAGTGTACAGATATCTCCCTGAGAGAGAGAGAGAGGGGACTGAGAGACACCAGTCAGTGTACAGATATCTCCCTGAGAGAGAGAGAGAGAGAGGGGACTGAGAGACACCAGTCAGTGTACAGATATCTCCCTGAGAGAGAGAGGGGACTGAGAGACACCAGTCAGTGTACAGATATCTCCCTGAGAGAGAGAGAGAGGGGACTGAGAGACACCAGTCAGTGTACAGATATCTCCCTGAGAGAGAGAGGGGACTGAGAGACACCAGTCAGTGTACAGATATCTCCCTGAGAGAGAGAGAGAGGGGACTGAGAGACACCAGTCAGTGTACAGATATCTCCCTGAGAGAGAGAGAGGGGACTGAGAGACACCAGTCAGTGTACAGATATCTCCCTGAGAGAGAGAGAGGGGACTGAGAGACACCAGTCAGTGTACAGATATCTCCCTGAGAGAGAGAGAGGACTGAGAGACACCAGTCAGTGTACAGATATCTCCCTGAGAGAGAGAGAGAGGGGACTGAGAGACACCAGTCAGTGTACAGATATCTCCCTGAGAGAGAGAGAGGACTGAGAGACACCAGTGTACAGATATCTCCCTGAGAGAGAGAGGGGACTGAGAGACACCAGTCAGTGTACAGATATCTCCCTGAGAGGAGGGGACTGAGAGACACCAGTCAGTGTACAGATATCTCCCTGGAGAGGGGACTGAGAGACACCAGTCAGTGTACGATATCTCCCTGAGGGAGAGGGGGGACTGAGAGACACCAGTCAGTGTACAGATATCTCCTGAGGAGGGGGACTGAGAGACACCAGTCAGTGTACAGATATCTCCCTGAGAGAGAGAGAGAGAGAGAGGGGACTGAGAGACACCAGTCAGTGTACAGATATCTCCCTGAGAGAGAGAGAGGGCTGAGAGACACCAGTCAGTGTACAGATATCTCCCTGAGAGAGAGAGAGAGGGGACTGAGAGACACCAGTCAGTGTACAGATATCTCCCTGAGAGAGAGAGAGAGGGGACTGAGAGACACCAGTCAGTGTACAGATATCTCCCTGAGAGAGAGAGGGGGGACTGAGAGACACCAGTCAGTGTACAGATATCTCCCTGAGAGAGAGAGAGAGGACTGAGAGACACCAGTCAGTGTACAGATATCTCCCTGAGAGAGAGAGAGGGGACTGAGAGACACCAGTCAGTGTACAGATATCTCCCTGAGAGAGAGGGGACTGAGAGACACCAGTCAGTGTACAGATATCTCCTGGAGAGGGGGACTGAGAGACACCAGTCAGTGTACAGATATCTCCCTGAGAGAGAGAGAGGACTGAGAGACACCAGTCAGTGTACAGATATCTCCCTAGAGAGAGAGAGGGGACTGAGAGACACCAGTCAGTGTACAGATATCTCCCTGAGAGAGAGAGAGGGGACTGAGAGACACCAGTCAGTGTACAGATATCTCCCTGAGAGAGAGGGGGGACTGAGAGACACCAGTCAGTGTACAGATATCTCCCTGAGAGAGAGAGAGGGGACTGAGAGACACCAGTCAGTGTACAGATATCTCCCTGAGAAGGGGGGACTGAGAGACACTAATCAGTGTACAGATATCTCCCTGAGAGAAAGAGAGAGAGAGGGGACTGAGAGACACCAGTCAGTGTACAGATATCTCCCTGAGAGAGAGAGGAGGGACTGAGAGACACCAGTCAGTGTACAGATATCTCCCTGAGAGAGAGAGGAGGGACTGAGAGACACCAGTCAGTGTACAGATATCTCCCTGAGGGAGAGGGGACTGAGAGATACCAGTCAGTGTACAGATATCTCCCTGAGAGAGAGAGGAGGGACTGAGAGACACCAGTCAGTATACAGATATCTCCCTGAGAGAGGGAGGACTGAGAGACACCAATCAGTGTACAGATATCTCCCTGAGGGAGTGGGGATTGAGAGACACCAGTCAGTGTACAGATATCTCCCTGAGAGAGAGGGGACTGAGAGACACCAGTCAGTATACAGATATCTCCCTGAGAGAGGGGGGACTGAGAGACACCAGTCAGTGTGCAGTTTTCTCCCTGAGAGAGAGAGAAGGAACTGAGAGACATCAGTCAGTGTACAGATATCTCCCTGAGAGAGGGGGGACTGAGAGACACTAATCAGTGTACAGATATCTCCCTGAGAGAGGGGGGACTGAGAGACACCAGTCAGTGTACAGATATCTCCCTGAGAGAGAGGGGACTGAGAGATACCAGTCAGTGTACAGATATCTCCCTGAGAGAGAGAAGAGGGACTGAGAGACACCAGTCAGTGTACAGATATCTCCCTGAGAGAGGGAGGACTGAGAGACACCAATCAGTGTACAGATATCTCCCTGAGGAGAGGGGACTGAGAGACACCAGTCAGTGTACAGATATCTCCCTGAGAGAGAGGGGACTGAGAGAACCAGTCAGTGTACAGATATCTCCCTGAGAGGAGAAGGGACTGAGAGACACCAGTCAGTGTACAGATATCTCCCTGAGAGAGAGGGGACTGAGAGACACCAGTCAGTGTACAGATATCTCCCTGAGAGAGGGGACTGAGAGACACCAGTCAGTATACAGATATCTCCCTGAGCGAGGGAGGACTGAGAGACACCAGTCAGTATACAGATATCTTCCTGAGGGAGAGCAGACTGAGAGACACCAATCAGTGTACAGATATCTCCCTGAGAGAGAGGGGACTGAGAGAAACAGTCAGTGTACAGATATCTCCCTGAGAGAGGGGGGACTGAGAGACACCAATCAGTGCACAGATATCTCCCTGAGGGAAAGCGGACTGAGAGACACCAGTCAGTGTACAGATATCTCCCTGAGAGAGCAGGGACTGAAAGACACCAGTCATTGTGCAGATGTCTCTTAGAGAGGAGACAGGCAGAGAGGGAATAGAATTGTTTCATGATGCACTGGATGTATAAACACCATAAGTTTGTGTCCTCTGGTTCTCAGTCCTCCTGAGAACGGTTCCTCTCTATCTATTCTGTCCACATCCCTCATGAATATAATTCATTTATCAAATACCTACTCACTCTCCTCAAGGGAAACAGTTCCAGTTTTTCTGATTTATCCTCATAACTCACATTCCTCATCCCTGGAACCATTCTCATTAATCTTTTCTGCCCTTTCTCTAAAATCCTTCAAATCCTTCCTAAAATGCACCATCTTGAACTGGGAGTGATACTCCAGCGAAGGCAGAACTTGTGTTTTGTACAAGTTCAACACCATCTCAATGTCCCAATTAATAAACTCTACGATACAGTACTTTTATTAACTACCTTGCTAACCTGCCCTGCCATTTTCAATAACTCGTGTATGTATGTGCTACTGTCTACAACAGACCCGTGAGCAAGGTGACAGCTCCCCAAATAGACAGGACAGTAGGAACACGTATACAACATAGACTGAGTGACAGGAAATGGAGATTTCTGTTAATGGATTTATTTTAAGCTGGAGGAGAGTTTGTAGTGGGGTTTTTCCAGTGGTCAGTACTTTTAGAATTTATTTTCTATTGTCCCTCCATGTTCTTCCTATCAAAATCAATCACTTCATATTTCTCTGCATTGCACATCATCTGTCACTTACCTGCCCATTCCACCAACTTATCTGTTGTCTTTTGAATCAGAGAATCCTGCAGTGCAGAAAGAGGCCATTCAGCCCATCGAGTTTGCATTGACCACAATCCCCACAAGCGCTGTCCTTATAACCCTATGCATTTACCCCACCTAGTCCCCCTGACACTAAGGGACAATTTATCATGGCCAATCCACCTAACCCACACATCTTTGGACTGTGGGAGGAAACTGGATCACCTGGAGGAAACCCATGCAAACACGAGGAGAATGTGCAAATTCCACACAGACAGTGACCCGAGATGGAATTGAGCCCGGGTCCCTGGCGCTGTGAGGCAGCAGTACTAACCACTATGCACCGTGTTGCCCAAGTTCTACTGTCTGCCCCATGGTTGACTATGGCATGGTGGCACAGCGGTTAGCATTGCTGCCTCACAGTGCCAGAGACCCAGGCTCAGTTCCCAGTTTGGGGTGGAGTGTTTGGAGTTTGCATATTCTTTCTGCCTCTGCGAGGGTTTTCTCCAGGTGTTCTGGTTTCTGCCACAGTTCAAAAGAAGTGCTGGTTACGTGCATTGACCGTGCTAAATTTCATATCATCAACAAATTTGAAATTGTGCTTAGATGCTAGATCTTGTACATAAGGAAAAGCAAAGATGCCGATACTGACCGCTGGAAAAACCCCACTACAAACTCTCCTCCAGCCCAAAACACATCCATTAACTAGGAATCTCCATTTCCTGTCACTCAGTCTATGTTGTATACGTGTTCCTATTGTCTTGTCTATTTGGGGAGCTGTCACCTTGCTCACAGGTCTGTTGTATGAACCCAATCAAATGCACTGACCTCTAAATGTCCAACTATCTCCCTGAGGAAGAGAGAGACATCGGTGGAGTGGGGGGCGAATCAGAGACTTTCTCAGGATCACTGTCTCAGGATAAGGGGCTGGTCACAGTGCTGAGATGGGATTTTTTCACAGTGTTGCGAATCTTTGGAACTCTCAACCCCTGTGAGCTTGTGGATGCTCACTCATAGAGTCATAGAGGTTTACAGCTTGGAAACAGGCCTTTCAGCCCAACTTGTCCATGCTGCCCTTTTTTTTAAACCCTTAAGCTAATCCCAATTGCCCACATTTGGCTCATAAACCTCTACACCCATCGTATCCGTGTAACTATCTAACTGCTTTTTAAAAGATAAAATTGTACCCGCTTCTACTACTACCTCTAGCAGCTTGTTCCAAACATTCACCACTCTCTGTGTGAAAAAGTTGCCCCCTTGACCCTTTTGTATCTCTCCTCTCTTGCTTTAAACCTATGCCCTCTAGAAAAGACATTGACTATCCAGCTGAGCTGTGCCCCTCATTATTTTACAGGCTTCTATAAGATCACCTCTCAGACTCCTACACTCCAGAGAAAAAAGTCCCAGTCTATCCAGCCTCTCCTTATAACTCAATCCATCAAGTCCTGGTAGCATCCTAGTAAATCTTTTCTGCACTCTTTCTAGTTTAATAATTTCCTTTCTATAACAGGGTGACCAGAACTGTAGACAGTATCTCAAGTGTGGCTTTACTAATATCTTGTACAACTTCAACAAGACATTCCAACTCCTGTATTCAATGTTCTGACGAATGAAACCAAGATGCCGAATGCCTTCTTCACTCACTGAGTAAATTCAAGACTGAGATTGATAGATTATTGGAATTGAAGGAGATCAAGAGATCGGGGTTTGGGGAAGAGGATTGGGAGAGGGGGGGCTGCTGTGGGGGAGCAGTGTTGGGGTGAAACACCAACAGAAGAGGCTAAGGGACAAAATGATCGACTGCAGTTCCACACTCTGTCAGTTACACTCACTCACACCCTGGCTAATCCAACTGGATACGTTAGTCAGAGAAACTAGAAGCAGGATTCGGTCCTTCAAGCCTATTTTGCCATTCATTTTGATCATAGCTGATCATAAATTCAACATCCCAATCTCATCTTTCCCTCAATCCTTTAATCCCTTGACAGCTATATCTAATTTAGTGGCAGCACAATGGTTAGCACTGTGTCAGGGGCCTAGACTCGAGCTTCAGTTTGTGTCACTGTGTGTAGTCTGCATATTCTCCCCATGTCTGCTTGGGTTTCCTCCAGGTGCTCTGGTTTACTTCCATAGTTCAAAGATGTGTGGGTTAGGTGGATTGGCCATGCTAAATTGCCCCTTAGTGTCCTGAAATGTATAGGTTAGAGAGACTAGCAGGGTAAATAATTAGGAGTTGCGGGGAGAGGGCCTGGTGGGATTGTTGTCGGTGCAGACTTGATGGGCCGAACGGCCTTCTTCTGCTTGTAGGGATTTTATGATTCTATGATGTTATAAATTTCTTCTTGAAATCAGACAATATTTTGGCCTCAATTACATTTTCTGGTAGTGAATCCATATATTCACCACTTCTGGTGAAAAAATTTTTCCCCACTTCAGTTCTAAAAGGTTTATCCCTTATCCTCAAAGTCCTTCGTTCTGGACTCCCTAATCATCAGGAACATCTTTCTGAATCTAGCCTGTTAGAATTTTATAAGTACTGGTGTTAACAAATTGTTCCTAAATTAGACCTGCAAATTCTCTAAATTTGGACATCTTTATTTGGAGTCCAAGAGGCGGAGGCAAAAATCATAGGTAGAAGAAGGATTGGAGGGAGGCATTCACTGAATGTTAAAATGGCAACGTGGGCTTGTTGGGCCAAAGGGCCTGTTTCCTGTGCTGTGTTGTTCTTTATTCTTTGTTCTTTGTCTCTTTGAGATCCCCTCTCACTCTTCTAAACTCCAGTGAATATAATCCTAACTGACTTAGTCTCACCTCATATGACAGACCTGCCAAATCAGCTTGGCAAACCTTCGCTGTGCTCCCTCTATAGTGAGGACATCCTTCCTCGGATAAAGACATCGGAACTGCACACAACACTCCAGGTGCTCGAGAAAGCATTGCAGTGCACACAAATGAAGTGAATCTCAAAGATAAACTATGATAATTTATTATACTTCAAAGAGGTTTCGTACATCACAGTTCATGTAAAACCATGGAGGAAACAAAGATATGATATTGGTGATTGGAACTGAGCCCAAATAACCCAGTGTACAAAAAGACGTCACATTCAAGATACAAGTGTCCCACAGGCGGGTAGAAGTCTGACACTGGGAATTCATTAACACTAATACAGATCATGTTATCAAACAGGAATTACATAAAGTCTATCTGCATAATAAATTAAAAGAAACAAGGCATTTATTCCGTCAATAAAAATGAAGGTGATGTTATTAATAGACACTGCTAAAGGAGGCTCAAACATCCCTAACTGACAAAAGATCTTTATTAAAAATACAATCACTGTCCTTTGAGTTAATTCAATCACTTGGTCCCTGGTGTAGCCGCACATCCACATGTTCAACGTTTGATCACCTTGGACACTGAGTCACATACGGGGCATTCGGTTAGAAATCTCTCCTCATTAGATAACAGGTTTTGAGAGATTCGAAGGGGGAAAGGGGGCCTGGCTCTGAGGCTGGGGATTGGTGCAACAATCTTCATTCAAGAAGTATCAAAGATCACGGAACCTGTATGTGCAGACAGTGTAAACCAAAGTCTGAAGGGGCTGCAGGAACTGGGAAAACTTTAACGGCTGGAATTTTACTGGGACGCCTGCCCCAGAACTGAGTCGGGCAAGGTTCAGTGAACAGCCTTGGGCAGGGTCTTACAAGCTTCGAGCGGCAAGACAGTAAAATTCCAGCATATACGTTTATCATTGATGTAATGTGAACGTCACTGGCAAGGTCAACATTTATTACCCATCCCTAATTACGCTTCAATTGAGAGATTTGCTCGTCCATTTCAGGGCGCAGTTGAAAGTCAACCACATTGCTGTGGCTCTGGAATCACATGTAGGTCAGACCAAGCAAGGACGGCAGATTTCCTTCCCTAAAAGGACATTAGTGAACCAGATGGGTTTTTCCGACAATGGTTTCACGATCACCATTGGATTGGGTAATTCCAGCTTTTTACTGAATTCAAATTTTAAGGGAATTAAGGATTATGGGGATCAGGCGGGTAAGTGGAACTGCGCCACTATCAGATCAGCCATGATCTTATTGAATGGTGGGGTAGGCTCCAGAGGCTGGATGGCCTACCCCTGCTCCTATTTCTTATGTTCTTATCTTAAGGTGGGATTCAAACTCGAATTGCTAATCCAGTGGCAACATTGCTGCCTCCTGCCCAACCCTCCACCACACCCCCAGCCCCCACACCCCTCCTCACCACCACACCCCCAACCCTCACCCGTTTCTCCCCCCGCTCCACCCACACCCCCACCCCTGTATACAAATCATTGGAGGTTGCAGGGCAGGTACAAGCAGGGTTACATTTAAGGAAGTATCAAAGGGTATGGAGAGAGTGCTACCATACGCTGTTGATATGGACAATCAAGCTTGACTATTGCTGTGCTGTGCAGATACATGGATTTGGGCCTGTGGGAGTTTGCGCATTCTCCCCGTGCTTGCGTGGGTTTTCTCCAGGTGCTCCGGTTTCCTCCCACATCACAAAAATGTGCTCTTAGGCTGATTGGTAGAGCAAATTCTCCCTAAATTGTCTCAAATTTGGTTCTAATGCATAGATCTATAAACATAGACAGGAATGACAGGAATCATGGGTAGAAGTGGAAACATCAGGGTGGCGGCATGGGCTCATTGGCCAAAGGGCCTTTTTCCCGTGCTGTTTTGTTCTTTGTTCTTTGAATGATGGAGCAAGCTCTAAGGGTCTAATGGCCTACTCCCATTCCGATGTTCTGGATTTAATAAGGCAAACAGAATACTGGGCTTAAAAATAACATACAGCAGCAAAGCAAGGAGGTTATGTTCAACAAGAAGGTTATGTTCACTGTTTCATTCTCCTGGAGCATTGTGTTCAGTAATGGAATCAATGTTTAGGAAGGATGTGAAGCTACTGAAACAGAGTGCAGAAAAGATTCACAAGAATAGTCCCAGTTATAAGGAACTTTAGTGGTGTAGATAGATTGGAGAAGAATGGGCTATTTTCCACAAAGAAAAGACGATTAAGAGGAGCATTGCGAGAGGTGTGCAAAATCATGAGGTCTCTGGTTAGACCAGATAGAGAGAAATTCAATTAATTTGGCAAAAGAAGCAACGGAGACACGAAGAGAATCATTTCCACACAGCGAGTGGTTAGGATCTGGAATGTACTGTCTGAGAGTGTGGTGGAGACAGATTCACACAGTGAGTGGTTAGGATCTGGAATGTACTGTCTGAGAGTGTGGTGGAGACAGATTCACACAGTGAGTGGTTAGGATCTGGAATGTACTGTCTGAGAGTGTGGTGGAGACAGATTCACACAGTGAGTGGTTAGGATCTGGAATGTACTGTCTGAGAGTGTGGTGGAGACAGATTCACACAGCGAGTGGTTAGGATCTGGAATGTACTGTCTGAGAGTGTGGTGGAGACAGATTCACACAGTGAGTGGTTAGGATCTGGAATGTACTGTCTGAGAGTGTGGTGGAGACAGATTCACACAGTGAGTGGTTAGGATCTGGAATGTACTGTCTGAGAGTGTGGTGGAGACAGATTCACACAGTGAGTGGTTAGGATCTGGAATGTACTGTCTGAGAGTGTGGTGGAGACAGATTCACACAGTGAGTGGTTAGGATCTGGAATGTCTTATCTGAGAGTGTGGTGGAGACAGATTCAATCGAAGCTTTTAAAAAAGAATTTAAAGGAAACTGAAAGAAAGAAATTACATGGCAGCAGATTGCCAGGGGGAAGAGGGACTTGTTAAATTGCTGTTTCTCAGAGTGGGCACAGACATGGTGGATCGAATGGCCTTATTCTGGTGTCACAATTTTATTCTGCACCATAAATAATGCTTGCTTTTCTGTTGTTCCACCCTTCCAGCTGCGTTGTGCTGAGGAAAGGAATGGAAACTCTAGTCAGATGACTGTATAGTGCAGGAGACTCGATGTCACAAGGAATTAGACTCAGGTTGAAATTTCAGCAGGAGATTCTCCATCGCCCTGTAGACAGATGGAGTTAATGTACAGATCTGTGACAATCCAACTAATTGGACAATCAGACTGGATGGGTTGAATGTTCTCCTGCTTTTTTGTTCCTGCAAAAGCCAAATGCTTCATCTATTTTCCTCATTAACTGGTTATCGTGACTTTCTACCCCATTGGACAACCCCGATTTGGGTTCTCTCCTTTCAAACACCTTGAGGCTGTGGGTGCGGAGCTTTGTAAACCATCCTCCTACTGAGTTAATGAACCAGAATGTTCTAGACTGATCTGAAAGTGAACATTGTTAACCAATCCCACATAAAAACAGTTCAGGCAGGATGATTTCTTTAAACAATATTCTTTGGAATTGGGTGTCGCTGGCTGGGCCAGCGTTAATTGACCATCTCTAATTGTCCTTTTGCAAAGGTGATGGTGAGCTCCCTTCCTGAACTATTGCAATCTGTGTGTTGTAGGTACATCTACCCGTGCTGTTAGGGAGGGAGTTCCAGGGTTTTAACCCAGTGACAGTGAAGGAATGGTGATACATTTCCAAGTCAGGATGGCGAGTGACTTGGAGGGCAACTTGCAGGGGATAGTGTTCCCTGATATCTGTTGCCCTTATCCCTCTGAATGGAAGTGGGTTTGGAAGATGCTGTCTAAGACGCCTTGGTGAGTTGCTGCAGTGCATCTTGTAGATGGTACACACTGCTGCTACTGAGCATCAATGCCAGAGGAAGTGAACTTTTGTGGAAGAGGTGCCAATAAAGCAGGGCTGCTTTATCCTGGATGGTGTTGAGGTTCTTGAGTGTTGCTGGAGCTGCACCCATCCAGGCAGGTGGGGAGTATTCCATCACACTCCTGACTTGTGCCTAGCTGATAATTGACAGGCTTTGACAGAATCTCTGCAGGATTCCTTTGAACTGCACTGGGAGCCTGGCCAGTTCAGTTTCTGATCAATGGTAACCCCCAAGATGTTGATGCTAATTGTGGGCAGACCCCTTCCCCCGTCCCCATTCCCCCGCCCCTGCCAATACAAAGCAACAATCCCTCTTACAAATGGTCAAGAGACAATCCAGGTGACCAGTCAACGTAGTGGAGTGTGCAGCCACTTTACAAGTCCTCAGGCACAATCTATAGCAACTTAAAATCATGATCGCTCTTACAGAGAACATGGAAAAGCCAACAGAGAAGAGCATGCTCAGTGCGATAGTAAACAGTTAGCTTGCCACTAAATGACAAAGATGGCACTATTATAACATTCCCAATAAACTGGTACAGTGTGATCTCACATTGCTTAACTCCAAATCCAGTGCTTTTGCTTTGAGAAAGCAAAGTTTTGATTTGCTTGTTAGTGCACATCAATGTGACTGATCTCAGGTGTGACAAGCTTCGTTGCATCGTGTTTTAATATCGTGTATCCCCACATTGGGAAAATGTAAAACTCCTTCAACATACTGTCCCCCATCAAACACTCCCAGGACAGGTACAGCACGGGGTTAGATACAGAGTAAAGCTCCCTCTACACTGTCCCCCCATCAAACACCCCCAGGACAGGTATAGCACGGGGTTAGATACAGAGTAAAGCTCCCTCTACACTGCCCCCCCATCAAACACTCCCAGGACAGGTACAGCACAGGGTTAGATACAGAGTAAAGCTCCCTCTACACTGCTCCCCCATCAAACACTCCCAGGACAGGTATCACAGGGTTAGATACAGAGTAAAGCTCCCTCTACACTGTCCCCCCATCAAACACCCCCAGGACAGGTACAGCACGGGTTAGATACAGAGTAAAGCTCCCTCTACACTGTCCCCCCATCAAACACTCCCAGGACAGGTACAGCACGGGGTTAGATACAGAGTAAAAGCTCCCTCTACACTGTCCCCCCATCAAACACTCCCAGGACAGGTACAGCACGGGGTTAGATACAGAGTAAAGCTCCCTCTACACTGTCCCCCCATCAAACACTCCCAGGACAGGTACAGCACAGGGTTAGATACAGAGTAAAGCTCCCTCTACACTGTCCCCCCATCAAACACTCCCAGGACAGGTACAGCACGGGGTTAGATACAGAGTAAAGCTCCCTCTACACTGTCCCCCCATCAAACACTCCCAGGACAGGTACAGCACGGGGTTAGCTGTTAAAAGGAGGAATATCTCCGGCTGGAATTGGAAGCGTTACTATCTGTTTGGCAGAAAGGTGTGACTCTGAAAACAAATCGAGGTCTGAGGCTTGTGAAGGAAGTGGACAGGTTCAAGCCCTAACGTCACCCTTAATCACTTCACCCACAACTGACACAACACTGTGTGATATGGGTGTCACTGGTAAGGTCAACATTTACCACCCATCTTGACTTGCCTTTGGGAAAGTCTTTTTGGCCGTAAATTAGGATCATCATGTGCAGTACTTGGCAACTGGCAGAGAAGGGTTTGGTGGAGAGAAGCAAAACTTGAATAAAGGTATAGCTTGCTCTGCTTCGTAATTTTGGCTTTTAATTGAGAATATTCAATTTCCGCTCAGACCTGCTGCTATGAGGATGAGTCTGGGTTGAGTGGGTTGTTAACTCAGTTTGGACCCCTGGAGGTGAACCCTCCGAAAAAACCCTGGGAAAATTAACAACCTTCCAACCACCCCCACATTTCCAATACTCCTACAGTTAATAAACAAAAACAGGATCGTCGATCGAAAATGCTTCAAACTCCCTGTGATTATTCACAGCCGGGTGTTTTGGTGTCAGCATGCAGGTTAATCTGGAAATTCCTGGGCGCCTTCAGCAGGGCAATCCTGGAGAAAGTGGCCCAATACCGATGCGGCCTACGGAAGGCTTCACTCCTGAAGAGGCCGCGAAGGAACTGACATCATCATTGTACCAGTCTACAGCTTGGTCTAGGCTCGAGGTCCTCGAGAAGCCTCAGTCGTTTTATTCCCGAACAGAAACAAGAAGGAAAAATAAACTAAACAACAGCAGCTTTCCACGGACCCAGAAATCTGCCGTGTTTCCGCGGCAACCTGAGGCTGAGGCGGTTTATCGGTCATTGTGCTGCGGGGAGTTCACCCCATCCTCGTCTTCGTCATTGTCATCCTTCAATCCTTTCAGCCTCTGGCGAGCAAAATCCTCAAAGACAATATCATCGTCACTGGGAAAGGGAAGAGGATTGAGAAGGGAGTGAGCCGGCCTAGCAACCCATGTTACACCCAGCCTCAGTCCATTCACTGACAGCCTAGAGACACTGGGGTGGAAAGAGATTGGCCGAGGCCCAGAGGGTTTGGATCAGAGAGAAGGTGTCTCCTTGCTTGTTAGCGGCGAAGGGAATGTGAGAAAGTGAATGGGCATCGAGAGGAAGGTCAGTAATAAATCCTATACTAGTTACGAGGGAGCTGAAAGGAGAGGAAGCTGGAAAGGGTGGCATGTGGGACAGTGGTTAGTGCTGCCACCTCACAGCGCTAGGGACCCAGGTTCAATTCCGGCCTCGGGTCACTGTGTGTATGGAGTTTGCACATTCCCCCTGTGCCTGCATGGTTTCCTCTGGGTGCTCTGATTTCCTCCCACAGTCTAAAAGAGTTTAAGTTTATTTATTAGTGTCCTAAGTAGGCTGATGTTAACACTGCAATGAAGTTACTGTGAAAATCTCCTAGTGGCCACAATCCGGTGCCTGTTCAGGTACACTGAGGGGGAATTTAGCGTGGCCAATGCATCTAACCAGCATGTCTTTCAGACTGTGGGAGGAAACTGGAGCACTCAGAGAAAATCCATGCAGACATGGGGAAAATGTGCAAACTCCACACAGACAATGACCCAAACCAGGAGGGTGAGTCCCTGGTGCCGTGAGGCAGCAGTTCTAACCACTGTGTCAACTTGAATCATGGGGAGGGCTGCGCAAAACTTTGAAAAGCAACGGACTAGTTTGTGGAATGGGTAAATAAGTGACAGATGATGTTCAATGCAGACAAATATGAAGTGATTCATTTTGATAGATGTGCGGGTTAGGCAGATTGGCCATGTTAAACTGCCCTTTAGTGTCAGGGGGACTAGTTAGGGTAGATAGATGGGGTTATGACGTATGGGCCTGGATAGGATTGTGGTCGGTGAGACTCGATGGGCTGAATGGCCTTTTACCGCACTGTAAGGATTCTATGATCCTACGAAAGGGAGTTGCCATCCTGATCCTGGGCTTCAGACAAATCTGAGAACTTTGCCGTTTCAGCAGCACCAGGTTTCAGCAGTGGCTGCGAGGCTAGATTTTCCAGTCCTGGGACGAGCGCGGCTGGAAAATCCTGCCCACAGCGGCAAGACTGAAGAAAGGTACTGGTGAGGCCTACCTGGTTATCGGGAGTAAGCGGGGAGGAAGTGCGAGAGTGTTAATGGGAGTAAAGCCTTTCGGTGGGGGGGAGGTTTTGCCTCTGATGGGCACAGAACACCTCTCCTAAAAGGAGATACACCCCCAATTTTGCCCATGCAGGCAAAGCTGTCAAGCTTATCACTTGCCAGATGCCTGCCACTGCTACAGCTAACATAGCAACTCAGGGTTTTTTTTTATTCATTCACGGGACATAGGCGTCTCTGGCTGGGCCAGCATTTATTGCCCATTCCCTAGTTGTCCTTGAGAAGGTGGTGGTGAGCTGCCTTCTTGAATCGCTGCAGTCTACGGGCTGTGGGTTGACCCACAATGCTGTCAGGGAGGGGATTCCAAGATTTTGACCCAGTGACAGTGAAGGAACAGCGATATATTTTCAAGTCAGGATGGCGAGTGGCTTGAAGTGGGATCTGCAGGTGATGGTGTTCCCATTTATCTGCTGCCCTTGTCCTTTGAGATGGAAGTAGTCATGGGTTTGGAAGGATCTTTGGTGAAATACTGCAGTGCATCTTGTAGCTGGTACACACTGCTGCTACTGAGCTTCGGTGGTGGAGGGAGTGGATGTTTGTAGATGTGGTGCCAATCAAGCAGGGCTGCTTTATCCTGGATGGTGTTGAGCTTTTTGAGTGTTGTTGGAGCTACACTCATCCAGGCAAGTGGAGAGTATTCCATCACACTCATGGCTTGTGCATTCTGATGGTGGACAGGCTTCGGGAAGTCAGGAATGAGTTACTCGGTGCAATATTCCTAGCCTCTGACCTGCTCCTTGTAGGAACTGTGTTAATGTAGTGAGTCCAGTTGAGTTTCTGGTCAATGGTAACCCCAGGGATGTTGACAGTAGGGGATTCAGTGATGATTACATCATTGAATATTAAGGGGCAGTGATTAGAGTGTCTCTCATTAGTGATGGTCAGTGCCTGGCATTTGTGTGGCGCGAATGTTACTTGCCACTTGTCAGCCCAAGACTGGATATTGCCCAGGTCTTGTTGCATTCGAACATGGACTGCTTTGTGGTCTTTGAGTTTAATTGGCTACTTGATGCCCAATTGGCCCAAGGACAGGCAGGACACCTCATGCCTCCCCCAAACCCCTTGTGAATGTCAGAGGGTTGGTGAGAGGAGGGAGGTGGCAGGTTACCTGCCCACTGTGTTTTAAATGCTACCTCTGTTGGTGGGGACTGTACGATCCAACTCCGGCATGGGTCTGCACAGCCAAATGGCCTGTTTTTGCACTGTAATATTCTTTGACTGTCTCTGATATAGTTAAGGTATTTTGCTGCACTTCACACCCAGTTTACAGCAGCCCAGGAACCGTATTGAGCCAGGGAGAGCTCTGAGTACAATCCCTGCCCGCAGCTGAGACACAACACAGGGTTGCAACTAGCCAGGGGTACACATGTGAGACTCATCCCAATCCAGAGAAAAGGGGGATGGGCACGGAATGCTGGAGCACCCAGAAGAAACCCATGCAGACACGGGGAGAATGTGCAGACTCTGCACAGACAGTAACTGGAGCTGGGAATCGAACCCAGGTCCCTGCTGCTGTAAGGCAGCAGTGCTAACCATGATAACTTCCATTATCCTGTAAACAAAGCCAGGACAATGAGGAACCTACTGAAGGCTAAGACACACATACACACACAAATGCACGCACACGCACACACACACACACATATACAGGGACCTGGGTTCAATTCCTGGCTTGGGTCACTGTCTGTCCAGAGTCTGCACATTCTCCCATGTCTATGTGGATTTCTTCCAGATGCTCTGGTTTCCTCCCACAGTCTGAAAGATGTGCTGGTTAGGTGCATTGACCCAAACAGGTGCCAGAGTGTGGCAACTATGGGAATTTCACAGTAACCTCATTGCAATGTTAATGTAAATCTTACTTGTGACTAATAAATAAACTTTAAACATATACATATGCATATATGCATATACACACACAATTACACACTCACACAGACACACACACACATATACAAATACACTAACACACAGATGCACTCACACCCACAACTACATTCACACACACACACATACACACCTCGGAACGTTGAACAAGAACATGCAAGAACATGGCATCAATTTCACGCTTAAATGAAGAGGACTTACTTGGTGTCAAACTCAATCAGATTGGTATCGATGGGAGCCTCATTCTCAGGAACTGTAAGAAGAACATTTACACATCAGGGCGATGTCTGCTGCAAATCAAGTTGTAGAGATGCCGGCGTTGGACTGGGGTAAACTCAGTAAAGTTTTACAACACCAATTTTAAATCCAACCAATTTATTTGATAGTAAATCCGCGAGCTTTCGACTTTACAGCCTTCTACAGCATTTGCCTGACGAAGGCTGTAAAGTCAAAAGCTCGCAGATTTACTATCAAATAAATTGGTTGGATTTAAAATTGGTGTTGTAAAACTTTACTGAAATCAAGTTTACTCATCATCTTCGGCAGGCTGTCTTATTTGTTATTGCTGGAACAGACCACTAGAGGTCATTTCACCTCCATCTCTGTCCCTCCCTCTTGCCTTCCCTCCATCACTCTCCCATTTCCTCTTTCCCTTATACACCCTTCATGCACCCTTCTCCTCCCTTCTTTTCCCCATTGACTATCTTTGCTTCCCAAGTCTCTCGTTCCACCCCTCTCCCAATCTCATAGAATCATACAGTGCAGAAAGAGACCATCCAGCCCATTGAGTCTGCGCTGATCACAATCTCACCTCGGCCCTATCCCCATAATTTCATGCATTTTCCCTAGCTAGTTCCCCTAACACTAAGGGACAATTTGGCATGACCAATCCACCTAACCCACACATCTTTGTGTGGAGCACCCAGAAGAAACCCATGCAGACACGGGGAGAATGTGCAGACTTTGCACAGACAGTAACTGAAGCTGGGAATTGAACCCAGGTCCTTGTTGCTGTGAGGCAGCAGTGCTAACCACTGTGCCGCCCCAATCTGTCCTTCCCAATCCCCTTCCTCCATTCCTCGTCCTTTGCCTTTCCCCAACTCATCAGGATAAGGATACTGTGGAAGTCATTAGGACTAAAGGCTAACCAGGCCCCAAATCCTGAAATAAAAACAGAAGGTCCTAGAAAAGCTCAGTGGGTCTGGCACTATCAGTAGCCCAGTGGTTAGCACTGCTGCTTCACAGCTCCAGAGTCCTGGGTTCGATTCCTGGCTCAGGTCACTGTCTGTGTGGAGTTTGCACATTCTCCTCGTGTCTGCGTGGGTTTCCTCTGGTTTCCTCCCACAGTCCAAAGATGTACGGGTTAGGTTGATTGGCCATGCTAAGAAATTGACCCTTAGTGTCCAGGGATGAGTAAGTTAGAGGGATTAGTGGGTGTAACATGTTGGGATATGGGGATAGGGCCTGGGTGGGATTGTGTTCGGCACAGACTCGATGGGCCAAAGGGCCTCTTTCTGCACGGCAGGGTTCTCTGATTCTATGAAACATATTCTGTACCTTCTTCTCTATGAACAGTATGCTTTATGTGTAGAGCGTACAAGCAAAAATACTTTTTGCTGTGTCCATGATACATCTGACAACAATAAATCAAATCAGATCGGGTGTGTATGATTCTTCTTCAGAGCAAGTCTTGGGGTCATGATGGGCTTCACCTTAGCGTCATGGAGTCATAGTCACGGGGTGAAATATTCCAGCCATGCTCACCCCAAAGCCAGAAAATCCCACCCGCAGTCAACTGGCCTTTGCACAGTCTGCATCCCGCCTGCTTCTCGTGGAGGATAAGACGGGAAGACTTTTCCCATAGAGTTTGACAGAAAGAGGCCATTTGGCCCAACATGGCCGTGTTGTCCATTAAAATCTATCGATTTGTTGTATTTCGAGGAATTGAAGTGATTGCTGTGATAATAGATGCTCTGGTTTTAATTTTCCAAAAGACACTGTGCATCTCAAAGCCTTTCCTTTGCAGAGAGCTGTTTCTCTCCGGCCCCAGTGGTATCCTGTTGATATTCTTACCTTCTCTGTAAAAGGCCTCTTCCTCGGGTTTTGCATGCATCAGCGTGAAAGGCAGCTCAAGGATCACGTCACTGAAAGATAGGTGGAGACAGGATCATTCATGTGGATGGGTATGTTTTCAGCAAATTCTACCCCCCCAAGATCTCCCTATTGCACCGTGCCCCCTTCCCCCACCCCTCCAAGCTGGTATCCATCCACTGGCCTGGATGGTAAGTTTATGCTAAAGTTTATTAAGTTTAAGTTTACTTATTAGTGCCACAGATAGGCTTACATAAACATTGCAATGAAGGGCAGAACGGTAGTTAGCACTACTCCCTCACAGCACTAACTCACTGTGTAGAATCATTCCCTCTCACATTCCCCCGTATCTGTCCCTCAAAACCTTAAACCTGTCTCCCCCGAGCCCCTGGGAACAGTTGTCTTTGTCTGCCTTACCCAATCCTGTCATTATCTTGTCCCCCTCGATCAAATCTCCCCTCAACGCTCCATCACTCCAAAGAGAACAATCCCAAACCTCTCCAACCCCAACCTTGTAACTAAAATCCTCCCCATTCCTGGAACCATGCCGGTAAATCTCCCTCCACACCTCGCAAAAACCCTCACATCCTTCCTAAAGTGTCGTCACCTAGAACTGGATCAATATTCCCACTGGGGCCTAACCAGAGCTTTAGAAAGGGTTCAGCACAACATCCTGCTTTTATACTCAATGTCTCTGTTTATGAAGACCAGGATCACAGATGCTTTGCTCAGAACCCTCAATATAGATTTCAGCAAAGCCTTTGACAAGGTCCCACATGGGAGACTTGTAAAGAAGGTAAATTCACATGGAATAAAGGATAATTTAACAAAGTGGATTCAAAATTGGCTCAATCGTAGGACACAAACAAAGGGTGATGACAAAAGGCAGCTTTAGTGATTGGAAGCAGTGTGCAGTGGCTTACCACAGAGATCCATGCTGGACCCCCGATTATTTGTCATTTATATAAATGACATTGATGACTCTGTGTGGGGGGGGAGTAGGATTAATTTGCAGATAACACAAAGATTGGCCAGCTGGTTAACAGTGAGGTGAAGTGTCTTGGGCTATCAGAGGATATAGACAGAATGGTCAAATGGGCAGAGAAGTGGGAAGTGGAATTTAACCCTGAAAAGTGTGAGGTAACACATTGGAAGGAATCATCTGACAAGAAAGTTCTCAATGAATGGTAGAACAGTAGGAAGTTCTGTGGAACAAGGGGACCTTGGCGTGTTTGTCTCTGAAAGCGGAAGGACATGTTAGGAGGGTGGTGAAAAAGGCACATGGGACACTTGCCTTTATCAATTGGGGTACAGATTACAAAAGCAGGGAGGTCATGTTGAATTTATATAGAACTTTGGTGAGGCCACAGCTGGAGGACTGTGTGCAGTTCTGGTCACCACATTATCGGAAGGTTGTGATTGCACTGGAGGGGGTGTAGGGAAGATTCACCAGGATGCTGCCTGGGATGGAGCATTTAAGTTATGAAGAGAGATACATAAGCTTGGGTTGTTTTCATTGGTGTAGAGATGCCGGCGTTGGACTGGGGTAAACTCAGTAAAATTGGTGTTGCAAAACTTTACTGTGTTTTCATTGGAGCAGAGAAGACTGAGGGGGCGACCTGATCGAGGTGTACAAGATTATGTGAGACATGTAAAGAGTGGAGCGGGAGCAGCTGTTCCCCTTAGTTGAAGGGTCAGTCACGAGGGGGACACAGGTTCAAAATGAGGAGCAGGAGGTTAAACGGGGGGATGTGAGGAAAAGCTTTTTTACCCAGAGGGTGGTGATGGTCTGGAATGCGTTGCCTGGGAGGGTGCTGGAAATGGGATGCCTCACATCCTTTAAAAAGTACCTGGATGAGCACTTGGCTCACTATAACATTCAGGGCTATGGGCCAAGTGCTGGTAAATGGGATTAGATGGGAGTTCAGGTGTTTCTAATGTGTTGGTGCAGACTCGATGGGCTGAATGGCCTCTTTTCTGCTGTATGATTCTATATGTCCTGCCATCTTCAAAGATCAAGTCACACACACCCCCAGCTCCCTCTGTCCCTCTTTGGAACTGTGCTATTAAATCTATATTGCGTTTCTCTAACCTTCTGTCAAAATGTATCACCTCACATTTCTCTGCACTAAATTCCATCTGTCACTTGTCTGTCCCTATCCTGAAACTTGTTAGAATGCAACCAATGATAACATTGGACCTGCTGTCATGGTGACCAATGGTAACATGCTGTAAGGGTCAGCTGACCCAGTAAACTATGTAGCCTATGGCAAAATTTATTTATTCATTCATGAGACATGTGCATTGCAGGCTGGCCAGCTTTTATTGCCCATACCTTGTTGCTCTTGGAGGGCAGTTGAGAATCAACCACATTGCTGTGACTCTGGAGTCACATGAAGGCCAAACCAGATAAGGATGGCAAATTTCCTTCCCTAAAGGACATCAGTGATAATCCGCTGGCTCAGTATTAACAAGAAGCTGCAGGAGCTGGGAATGGCCCAGGGTGAGATGTCAAATATTGGAGGAATGAAGTTTCTTTCTTAAACCTTTTTCCTTGATTTATAAGTTGGAGTAAGTTTTATTTTACTGTCAATAGCTGAAGAATTCCTTCCGCAGGATGAACAAGCATAATGATGCTCCTTGCAATCTATTGGCACTATTCTAACTCTGACCTCCATGCTTGGTATCATTGGCAAATTTTGAAATTTTAATCTGCATTCCAATGTCCCAGTTATTTACATAGGTCATAATAAGAGAAAGATCCTGGTACAGAACCTTGGGCAACCTAGAGTGACACAGTGACACAGTGTTAACGCTGCTGCCTCACAGCTCCAGGCACCTGGGTTCGATTCCCAGCTTGGGCCATTATCTGTGGGGAGTCTGCACGTTCTCTCCGTGTCTGCGTTGGTTTCCTCCAGGTGCTCTGGCTTCCTCCCACAGTCCAAAGATGTGCAGGTTAGGTTGATCAGCTATGCTAAAATTGTCCCTTAGTGTCCCAGGATGTGTATGTTAGGGGGATTAGCGGGGTAGATATGTGGGGTTGAGGATGGGGCCTGGGTGGGATTGTTGTCAGTGCGGTCTCGATGGGTTGAATGGACTCTTTCTGCACTGTCGGGATTCTATGATTCTATTACCACACTCTCTACCATTCTCCAGTCTGAAAAACAACCATTTACCGAGACTCACTATCCTTATATTAATATTCCATCTGAGCCAATACTGACCATGTTGCGTGAGCAGCCTTTTGCGTGCTATTTTACCAAATGCACTCTTAAAATCCAAACAGACAACATTCTCCGCATTCCCTTCATCAACATTCTCCGTTACTTCATCAGAACATTCAATGCGCTTGATCAAACAAACCCTGCCTTTTACAAATCCATCCGTCAATTATCAAATGCAAGAGCAAACAAGGACCAATGAGAGATGAGGCAAAATTGTGAATGAGTGATGGTCAAAATCGTCACCATTTACCTTGTGGCAAGATCTCCCAAAAGGCTGGCATTAAAATAAAGAGCGAAAGAGAGAGAGAAAGAGAGAGAGAGGTTTGACAATAAATCAGCAGTTTAGTAAAGGAAATATACCCTATATGGAGAGAGATTATAAAAAGATCAAACAGTATTTAACAATGAACTCCTCTGACTGAAATTAAAGTACAATGTTAGCACTGGTTCAGAGACTTGAGTCAGAAGGTTGTGGATTGCCAGAATTGGAGCCTGTAGCTCAGACCGCCAGTGCAGTGCTGAAGGAGTGCCACACTGTCAGAGGTGCCATCTTCTAGATGGGATGTGAAACCAAGGCCCTGTATACTCCGGAAAAGATCCACTATTTCGGCAAAGGGCAGGAGGTTTTAACTCTGGTATCCTGACCTATCCCTCGCTCGAGATGCCTAAAGGCAGACGATGTGACAATGACCACATTGCTGTCTACAGTATCACGCACCATGTGTTTTGATTGCTGAGTTCCCTACACCTTAAATTGTCCGTGAAACATCTCCTGCAGTGGTGACAGAATCTACAGACACCGTGTCGGATGCTCAAGCTTGGAGTGAAGCAGCTGGGTCAACAGCGAGGCGACGGTAAAACAGTAAACATCAGATATGAAGAGAGTTAAGAGCTGGGATAGCGATTCCATAGAGGGGACACCATGGGTCAGCAATCGCATCTCCATTGATAAGGAGCAACTATATTGATTAGTGATGGATGCCGTGGGCTGGGTCTGATGGCTGTAAATGGACAACCCCTGAGCCCCCCCATCTCCCCGTCCCATCCCATCACATTGTTCCCCACTCCTCACTCCCCTCCCCATCACTCTAATGTAAAATATGGCTTAGTGATACCAAGTTGGTAACTTGATGTCATCTTGCTAAACTCTGATATTACAGAAGGAGGAGCAGGTGCCAAAGCGAAAGCCCGTCACACTGATGTTTAATAAGGAGTTGACCATGTTAAAGACCCTATTTCTCACTGCCAGCCCTTGTCCCAAGATTGGACAGCAAAACCTCTGGGAATGACTTATAGCAGGAGGCAACACGAGGGCAGAAGGAAGTCTGTTGTGGGGATCACGTCTGCATAGATTGTGCTGGTGGGGAGTGGAGGTGTCCCAATGTTTCTAGACTTTGTTGATTCCCTGTTTTTACACATCCATCAAAATTAAAGAGTGAGTGAGAGGGCCTTTAAACTGGAAACTGTGACTGACCTCTGCCCCAACCCACCTCCCACCTGACATCCCTGATTGGGCACAGAACCTCTTTCTTGTGCTGCAAATTGGACACCCTCCCACCAGTTGGATTCGAGTTTTGAATTTATTTATTAGAGTCACAAGTAGGCTTACATTAACACTGCAATGAAGTTACTATGAAAATCCCCTAGTCGCCACACTCCGATATCTGTTTGGGTACACTGAGTGAGAATTTAGCATGGCCAATGCGCCTAACCAGCACATCTTTCAGACTACGGGAGGAAATCGGATCATCCGGAGACAATCCACGCAGACATGGGGAGAATGTGCAGACTCTGCGTAGACAGTGACCCGAGCCGGGAATTGAACCCAGATCCCCGGAGCTGTGAGGCAGCAGTACTAACTATTGTGCTACTGTGCTGCCCACAAGTTGGTTGCTAATTGACGGTCCAGCATTTGATTCACTAAGCTGAGATGGGGGCATTGGGGTGGGGGACGGGGGGAGGGCGTTTCGAGGGGGTGTGAGAGCAAGCAGACCACTCACCCTCAGTTCCACTACCCTTGGCCTTCCAAAGACCATAACATCCAGCCCGAGGGATTCTATGGGTTAGTGACAGATTTTCAGGATCAGTGAGATATTTGGGCATCCTCACCACCCCATGTCTCTCCCCACATCAGACATACTCTTCCAACCCACTGGTGACTCAGTAGCATGGAACTTTCCCACACTCCTCCTGCCTCAACCATAGCCTTGGGGCGCTGAGGCTAGCAAGCCCCATCTCCATTTGATAGCGATAAATTCATTCAGAGTAATTAACTCAGAGCCAAAGTTTCAGTCCAATAGCAAATTGGGGAGGAGAAAATACCCGCTTAAACCATCAAGTGATGTGGAGATGCTGGCATTGGACTGGGGTGGGCACAATAAGAAGTTCCACAACAACTGGCTAAAGCCCAATAGGTTTGTTTGGTAGCATGAGCTGCTCCTTCACCAGGTGAGTTAACACTGCAATGAAGCTACTGTGAAAATTCCTGAGTCGCCACACTCAGGCACCTATTTGGAGAGGGAGAATTTAGTAGAGCTAAAGCACGTCTTTCTGACTGTGGGAGGAAACCAGAGCACCCAGAGGAAACCCACACAGACACAGGGAGAACATGCAGACTCCACACAGACAATGACCCCACTCACCTGACGAAGGAGCAGAGCTCCAAAAGCTCATGCTACCAAATAAACCTGTTGGACTTTATCTTAGTGTTTGTGAGACTTCTTACTAAAACCATCAAGGAAGACTGGATTCTCATCCCCACGTGATAGCTGGATGGTGGTTCTTTAACCAGCGTTCTTTATACCTGACCAATCCAACTGCAATACCAAACAGCGATATAACTTATGGAAAGAGTAACACTGCGATGTGAAATCTCTGCACTCACCCCCCTCTCGAAACCACCAACTTCACTTTGACTTTGTACGACACCATGATGCCGAGAATCTCCTTACTCGCTCCATCTCTCAGTCTGTGGGGAAAGAACAACGCCAAAGTCAATGGGAAACTCACGGGCTGGACTCACTCCAATAACATCAGTTTATAAGATGTAGGCGCAGAATTGGGTTATTCAGCCCATCGAGTCCGCTCCGCCATTGGATCACGATTGATATGCTCCTCATCCCCATTTTTCTGCCTTCGCCCTGTAACCCTTCATCCCATTACCATGCAGCGGAGGAGGAGGAATTGGACACTTTCCCTCTCTCTGCCTGGAATCCACAGGCTCACCAACATTGGCAACACACCAGTCTCGATATTTTCTGGGATCTTCCTGCTCCTTCGGATTCCACTGGTGAATGTTGAAAGGGGGAGAGACACTCTTACACATATCTGGTGTAGCCCAAATTCCTCAAATCCATGGGAATAGATACATCCAGAACAATGGGATCTAAATTAGAGCTAGATCAGTCAGCAGTGAATCAGGAAACAGTTTTCACAAGAGGGAATGCAGAAATCTGGAATTCTCTCCAGGCAGTGGACACAGAGTGGGGTGGGAGCGGTCATTCTCAATGCATAGATAGATCAGTATTTATTGCCCATGCCTCATTGCCTCTTGAGAAGGTGATGGAAAGCCAACTTCTCGAACCGCTGTAGTCCCTGAAGTGTAGGTACACCCACCGTGCTGTTAAGGACAGAATTCCAGGATTTTAACCCTGCGACTGTGAACGAACAGCCAATATATTTCCAAGTCAGGATGGTGGCTGATTTGGAGTGGGCCGTCAAGGTGATGGCGTTCCTAGGTATCTGCTGCCCTTATCCTTATCCTTATAGTGGTACTGGTTGTGAGTTTGGAAGGTGCTACTAAAGGAGCTTTGGTGAGTCGCTGCAGTGTATCTTGTAGATGGTACACACTGCTGCCACTGTGCAGCGGTGGTGGAGGGAGTGAATGTTTGTGGATGGGATCAAGGGGGTTGCTTTGTCCTGGATGGCGTCAAACTGACAACTGGAGAATATTCCATCACACTGCTGACTTGTAACTTGTAGATGGTGGACAGGCTTTGGGGAGTCGGAAGGTGAGTTACTCACCACAGAATTCCCAGCTTCTTGGTAGTCACAGTATGTGTCTGACTGATCTGGTCAATGGTCTGGTCAATGGTAACTCCCTGGATTCTGACAGTGGGGGATTCAGCAATGGCAACACCATTGAATGTCAAAGGGAGATGATTAGACTCTCTCTTGTTGGAGATGGTCATTGCCTGGCACTTGTGTAGTGTGGATGTAACTTGTCACTTATCAGACTAAGCCTGAACATTGCCAAGGTCTTTATATTAAACCGCCTGCGCCAACAGTGTGTGAACAAGTCCTCATTTTTCTACAACCTTATCCAATTCTGAGCCATCCACCCAGACTGTTGTGTTTGAATTGACTGTGTTATGATGGTCACTGGGGATCGTCAGTGGGCCTCATGGAATATGAGCAACCCCACCAGGTGAGTGGAGCAGCAGGAGGGGGTTTAAAACCAGCTGGCTCCTCTCAGGCGGGTTGAATGAGTTTGGGACTCCAGCCACTGAGCAGCACTTTGAGCTGGTTGTAATAAAGGCTGATGGTGATGGGAGACTGGCCTTGGCGAGATCATTATAGACCACCTGCCCTCAGGTTATCCAAGGGTAAAACCAGTAATGGGCTGAATGGCCTCCTGCAGGGCTGCACCATTTTCTAATTTGACACTGAATATTGGAGCACTCAAAAAACTTTTCAAAATCAACCTGAGAAACATTTTTTTTTTACTTTCTAATTTTGAGGCAGAAATGGATGTTCAAACATCTTCCGAGTGATAAGTCCAGTATGCTTACAGGGTACTAGAGGCAAGGTTAGTGTCCTCATGCTTCAGTTTCCCATCCAGAGCCAGGCCACGTTTCTCTCGATTATTCGCGAGGTACGGCGTCAATGTGTACACTTTGCAAAACGTAGAACTCGGAGCCACAATGTCACTGGAAACACAGAAAGAGAGAGAGAGAGACGGAGAGACAGAAAGAGATGGAGAAAGAGAGAGAGACAGAGAGAGGCACAGAGAAAAAAAACAGACAGACAGAGAGAAACACAGGAAAACAGAAACAGAGAGACAGAGAGAAAAAGAGATAGAAAGAGATGGAGAGAGAGAGACAAAGACAGAGAGAGAGCGAGAGTGAGAGAAAGAGACAGAGAAAGACAAAGACAGAGTGAGACAGAGAAACAGAGAGGAAGACCAAGAGGGAGAGACATAGAGAGAGAGACACACACACACACAGACAGAGAGAGAAAGATAGGGAAGAGAGAAAAACAGAGAGAGAGAGAGAGTTGAAGAGAGAGACACACAGAGTAAGAAGAAACAGAGACACAGAGACAGAGAGAGACAGACAGAGAGAGAAAAATAGAGACAAAGAAACAGAAACAGAGAGACAGAGAGAAAAAGTCAGAGAGAGAGAGACAGACAGACAGACAGAAACAAAGACAGAGTGAGAAAGAGAGATAGAGACAGAGAAAGACAAAGACAGAGTGAGACAGAGAAACAGAGAGGAAGACCAAGAGGGAGAGACATAGAGAGAGAGAGACACACACAGAGAGAGACAGAGAGAGAAAGATAGGGAAGAGAGAAAAATAGAGAGAGAGAGA
The DNA here is from genome assembly GCA_024679065.1 of Sphyrna mokarran. NCBI lineage: Eukaryota > Metazoa > Chordata > Chondrichthyes > Carcharhiniformes > Carcharhinidae > Sphyrna > Sphyrna mokarran. The sequence goes on from JAGIQG010000010.1 coordinate 104,343,873, forward strand.
GAGTTGAAGAAAGAGAGAGACACACAGAGTAAGAAGAAACAGAGACACAGAGACAGAGAGAGACAGACAGAGAGAGAAAAATAGAGACAAAGAAACAGAAACAGAGAGACAGAGAGAAAAAGTCAGAGAGAGAGAGACAGACAGACAGAAACAAAGACAGAGTGAGAAAGAGAGATAGAGACAGAGAAAGACAAAGACAGAGCAAGACAGAGAGACAGAGAGAGGAAGACCAAGAGGGAGAGACATAGAGACAGAGACACAGAGAGACAGACACACACATATTGAGACAGACAGAGAGAGGGAGAGACAGAGAGAGAGTTTTACTTTTCTCCAAGTCAACACCCAGGCTTCAACAATAAAGCACAGTGAGCAAAGACTAGTTACCAGATAAACGTGATCAAACACAGAACAATTGACCATTGAATATCACAAGGAGAACTGTTTTGATCTGAAAAGGTGGTGGAAGCAAATTCTGGAACCATTGTAAGCTGGGAAGTAAAGTGGCTTCCTTTCATTTTTAAATATTGTTCGACCATTAATGGATAAGCTGCTTCATTTATTAGAGCTTTATTTAAACTCTGTCATGTTTCACTCTAAAAGATCCTTAATTTATAAGAACTACGAGTAGGAATAGACCATCTGGCCCCTCAAGCCTGCTCCACCACCCGAAAATGTGGTGGAAGCAAATTTTAAAAGGGAGATGTGCCTGAACTTACGGGGGATAAAAAGCACTTGGGGTTGGACTAAGCACAATTGCACTTTCAAAGAGCCAGTACAGCTATGGTAGAGTGTAAGGATGCACTTCCACAAAAACTATTTATTAATAAGAATTATACAGAAGCCTGTTAGTGTGCCAAAACCCCAAGGTATATTACAAAGCCAGACCAGATCCCATTAATCCCATTTGACATTAATCAGAGGCAGGATATTTCCCTCCAGTAATAATTTCACCGACAAGATTAGCCATGATCTTATTGAATGGTGGAGCAGGCTTGAGGGGCCAGATGGTCTACTCCTGCTCCTAGTGCTTATGTTCTTATAAATTAAGGACCTTTTACAGTGAAACAAACTTTATTTCATGACACAGTTTAAATGGGGCTCTAATAAATGAAGCAGCTTAGCCATTAATGGTTAAACAATATTTAAAAATGAAAAGAAGCCATTTTACCTCTCAGCTTACAACAGTTCCAATTCCAACCAAGTCCCATTCAGGCTTAATTAAAAAACAGAAAATGCTTTGACATAAAGTCACCTAGACTAAAAACATTGGCTCTATTCTCTCCCCACGGGTGCTGTCAGACCTGCAGAGATTTTCCAGTATTTTCTGTTTTTGTTTCAGATTCCAGCATCTGCAGTATTTTGCTTTTATCAGGCATAAATCAAATCTACTTTTAAATGAAGTCACATATAGTCCAATCTGGGTAAGGAGGCACATTTCCTTCCCTAGAAGACATTAGCAAACAAGATGGGTTTTTCCAACAATCGGCAATGGTTTCATGGTCATCAATAAATTCTTAATTCTTAATTTATTGAATTCAAATTCCACCACCAGCCATGGCAGGATTTGAACCTGGCTCCCCAGAGCATTAACTAAGTTTCTGGATTAATAGTCTAGTGATAATACCATGAGACCATTACTCCACTACCGCTTCCTGTGGCATTCCTGCCAGACATACCGGCTGCCTGTAACATAAAGCTAAAGTTTTAGACATTTCCCCTTAAATACAAATATATATCCATCTCAGTTGCACTCCTATCATCACAAGCCTCTTGGTTGTAACTAGCTCCAAAATGCCCTATCACCCTTGGGTGATTACATACCCTGGATTGATCACTCTGCACTTGTTACTCTTACTCTGCTATGTTGCCCTCAAAGGCACAATGACTTTATAGGCAAAACTGCCTCCTTCTGTTTTATAAATTCTTATGATTTCATGATTGCAAAAGCTGGCAATTTTGTACTCACTCTGCTTCTGCCGTGGCGACTGGGCACTTGTACTGGGCTGTGTTAAACAGGCAGATGTCTGCATACTGTCTGACTGTAAAATAAGAGGTACATGTTTGAGAAACAAAGCATCAAGTGCAGCTCTGGACATTTGATGCAATCCAACAACCCAACATCAATTGGTGCAGTAAATCCCTTCTGATGTGGGTTTAGATTGTCTTGAGTTTGCTCTCACTTCCTGCTCTAACCCTGACCAGATTCCACAAGCATCAGTTAGACAGACACATTCCTGAAGTGTCTCAATCCTAGCCTGGCACTCTTCAAGGCCATACGTGTTGGTATATTGTTACAACGTAAAGGAAGGGCTCACAATTCAACCCATCTTAATATTACAGCTGCGGCCTTCTTACTTATTGGCATCATACAACTTAATCATTAACTGAATTTTGCGAAAAAGAGAGGCACATTGTTGAAGTTTTTAATCTTGCACTCACTGGAACAAATGCAAGATTGTCAAATTTCCTAACAAAAAGAAAGATTTATTTGAAGTTTACTTATTAGTCACAAGTGAGGCTTACATTAACATTGCAATGAAGTTACTGTAAAAATCCCCTGGTCATCACATTCCAGTGCCTGTTCATAAGAACATAAGAACTAGGAGCAGGAGTCAGTCATCTGGCCCCTCGAGCTTGCTCCGCCATTCAATAAGATCATGGCTGATCTTTTTATGGACTCAGCTCCACTTACCCAGTCACTCACCATAACTTTTAATTCCTTTACTGTTCAAAAATTTATCCATTCTTATCTTAAAAACAATCAATGAGGTCACCTCAACTGGGCAGGGAATTCCACAGATTCACAACCCTTTGTGTGAAGAAGTTCCTCCTCAACTCAGTCCTAAATCTGCTCCCCCTTATTTTGAGGCTATGCTCCCTAGTTCTAGTTTCACCCACCAATGGAATAACTTCCCTGCTTCTATCTTATCTATTCCCTTCATAATCTAATATGTTTCTATAAGATCTCTCCTTATTCTTCTGAATTCCAGTGAGTATAACCCCAGTCTACTGAGTCTTTCTTCATAAGCCAAAACCCTAAACTCCAGAATCAACCTAGTGAATCTCCTCTGCACCCTTCCAGTACCAGTGCATCCTTTCTCAAGTAAGGAGACTAAAAGTGTACACAGTACTCCAGGTATGGCCTCACGAGCACCTTACACAGCTGCAACATAACCTCACTGTTTTTCAACTCCATCCCGTTAGAAATGAAGGACAAAATTCCAGTTGCCTTTTTAATTACCTGCTACACCTGCAAACCAACTCCTTGAGACACCCAGGTCCCTCTACACAGCGGCATACTGCAATTTTTTGCCATTTAAATAACATCCCGTTTTGCTGCTATTCCTATCAAAAATGATCCCACACTTACCAACATTGTACTTAATCTGCCAAACTCTTGTTCACTCATTTAGATTATCTATATCCCTTTGCAGATTTTCAGCATCCTCTGCACACTTTGCTCTTGTACACATCTTAGTGTCATGTGAATTTTGACACACTGCACTTGGTCCCCAATTCCAAATCATCGATGTAAATTGTAAACAATTGCGGTCCCAACACTGTTCCCTGAGGCACACCACTAGTCACTGATCGCCAACCAGAAAAACACCCATTTACCCCCACTCTTTGCTTTCTGCTAGTTAGCAATTGTCTATCCATGCTAATTACGTAGCAGTTTTTGGCGTGATACCTTGCCAAATACTTTCTGGAAATCCAGATACACCACTTCCACAGGTTCCCCATTGTCCACTGCACACGTAATGTTCTTAAAAAATTCCACCAAATTAGTTAAACATGACCTATCCTTCATGAACCCGTGCTGTGCCTTATCAATGGGACAATTTATATCCAGATGTCTCGCTATTTCTTCCTTGATGATAGATTCAAGCATTTTCCCTACTACAGAAGTTAAGTTAACTGGCCTGTAGTTATCTGTGTTTTGACAACACCTCCCTTTTTAAACAGTGGCAACACTTTTGCTGTTTTCTAATCTGTGGGAACCACCCCAGATTCCAGCAAACTTTGGTAAATTACTATTAGTGCATTTGTTATATCTCCCACGATCTCTTTTAATAACCTGAAACGCATTCCATCAGGGCCAGGAGACTTGTCTACCTTTAGCCTCATTAATTTGCCCAACACTACCTCTTTCATGATAATGATAGTTTCTAGGTTCTCACCTGCCACAGCCTTCCTGTCATCAATTTTTGGCGTGTTATTTGTATCTTCCACTGTGAAGACTGACACAAAATACCTGTTCAATGCCTCAGCCATTTTTTCATATCCAGTTATTACATCCCCCTTCTCATCCTCTAAAGGACCAATGTTTCCAATGTTCGGGTACACTGCGGGAGAATTTAGCATGGCCAATGCACCTAAGCAGTAAGTCTTTCGGACCATGGGAGGAAACTAGAGAATGCAGAGAAAACCACCGAGGCACAGGGAGAACGTGCAGACTCAGCAAAGACTGTGATCCAAGCCGGGAATCGAACCCAGGTTAGCATTGCTAACCACTGTGCCACCATACTACAAGAGATTAGCATTCTTCTGTCATCCAAATGCTGTGATTGTTTGAAATTTTGCATTCTTGTGTTTGTCCTGATGAGTGCAAGATGAAAAGCATTTCTTTCATTTCAATGATAATCATCACTTCTTTGCACGATGGCACAGTGGTTAGCACTGCTGCCATACAGCATGAGGGACAAGAGTTTGATTCCCGCTTGGGTCACTATCTGTGTGGAGTCTGCATATTCTCCCCGTGTCTGTGTGGGTTTCCTCTGGGTGCTCTGGTTTCCTCCCACAGTCTGAAAGATATGCTGGATAGGGTGCATTGGCCGTGCAAAATTCTTCTTCAACGTATCCGAGCAGGCGACGGATTGTGACGACTAGGGGATTTTCACAGTAACGTCATTGCAGTGTTAATGCAAGTCTACTTGTGACAATAATAAGTGCAAAAAACTTTAATCTTTCAATCCCTTTTCCTATTTTACATCTCTTGATCAGATCCCCTCTGATCCTTCTAAACTCCAGTGAGTACAAACCCAAACTGTTTAATCTCTCTTCATACCCCTTCATCTCTGGAATTATTCTGTGAACCTAAGCCTACTAATAAATAAACTGCCCTCAGCCCTGTTTGTGTGCCAAAATAGTAATCTTGTATACATTACATTTAAAGAAGTCTCACAACTCCAGGTTGAAATCCAACAGATTTATTTGGGATCACGAGCTTTCAGAGCACTGCTCCTTCATCATGGGGGTGTCATGGTGCTCCGAAAGCTTGTGATACCAAATAAACCTGTTGGATTTCAACCTGGGTGTTGTGAGAATTCTTATTGTGCCTCACCCCAGCCGAACACCAGCATCTCCACCTCGCATTACATTTAAACAGCAAATTTACATCAAAATCGCAATTCTGCTCCCATCAGTAACACAACCTGATGTTAATATTGCAGTAAAATATTCCAACTCCTATCAGAATACTGAAAGGCAAGGAGCTGAGGTATAAAACACATTTCCCTACCTGCAATCTTTAGCTTCTTGACAGTCTTGTTGGTGTTATTGGTCACGTGAACATTCACATTTATTGGTTCTCCGTGATAATAAATCTGGAACGGCAAAAGTGTTCACAGCTTTTAAAACACAGAACCCTTCAAGATACAGAGTCACCCAGGTCCGAGGGAGGGTCACTGCTTGCAAAGGACGTTGGAGTTTTTTTTTTGATAATGGGATATATGGGAATCTTCAACAATAGGCATAGCCTAAAGTCAAGGATATGTCATTAAGACGTTAGGACGGCGGCGTGGGCTCGTTGGGCCGAAGGGCCTGTTTCCCATGCTGTGTTGCTCTTTGTTCTTTGTTATTTGTTCTTAACTCCACTCACATGTGAAATGTCCCTTTCAGTCTGGGTTTACAATTCACACAATTGCAATCAAAAGTTCTCTGCTATTCACACTTTTGTCATTCAATGTTTAAGTCAGAAAGCCACAGAACATAGCTTAAATTTCAGACTGCATCTAATCATGGAGGTGGTACAGTGGTTAGCATTGCAGCCTCACAGCGCCAGGGACCCAGGTTCAATTTCCGACTTGGGTGACTGTCTGAGCAGAGTTTGCACATTCTCCCCGTATCTGTGTGAGTTTCCTCCAGGTTCTCCCACAGTCCGAAGATGTGCTAGTTAGGTACACTGTCCATGCTAAATTCTCCCTCAGTGCATCTGAATAGGCGCCAGAGTGTGGCGTCTCGGGGATTTTCACAATAACCTCGTTGCAGTGTTAATGTAAGTCTATTTGTGACTCATAAGTATACTTTAACAGAAACCCAGGAGTTAGTTACAGATTGAAATCTAACTGTTTATATATAGAATAACAGATACCCGAGAGTTTGTCACAGACTGGAACCTAATTGAGGGGTTTGGGGTGGTTTATATATAGAATAACAGATACCCAGGAGTGAGTTACAGACTGAAACCTAATCGAGGAGATTGCCCAGTTTATAGAACAACAAATATCTAACAGCTATTAAAAGCAAACTTTTGAGTGAGATTATGGAGTTTTGCTCAGACAGAAAGCAGAAGTTAAGTGATCCTTTTTGTACTTCTGGCTGACAATCTGGCTTTGTGTCACTCACCTCTCCCACAGAGCCTCACCTCTTTGTCTAACGAAGCCTCCAGATGGAGGGGTTTGTCAGACATAAGGAACTGTCTCGTGGTTTCCGCCATGGGTTGTGGTCCAGGCTTCTCTGGAGCGTATTGCACTTTACGAATCACCAGCCTTACTGAGTTCCTGCCAGTACAGGGGACGAAGTGTATGGTAAGATTCATCCTGACATCATCAACAATAACCAACAGAAGCTCAGGACAATGCCCAGGAAATTGGGAAGAGTTCTTATCTCTGAGGTAGAGAAGGAATGATAATTTGATGGCATGTGGACACTCCCTTTTTCAGAAATTCCCTAGACCCACCATCTCTACTTGACACATTCAATATCCAAGCAAGGCCAAGCTGGCTCTCCTTCAAGGGCAACTAGGGATGGGCAATAAATGCTAGCCAGCCTTCGATACTCATGTCGCGCCAATGAATAACAAAAAAACTTGCTTGACAATGTGTTTCTGAACCCCATCCTCCTCCGCACCCAACATTCATTTTCCAGAGTCAATGAAGAGGAAAGGGCTTTACCTTTTATGAATTTTCTCTTCCAGGTTCTCTGCGCAGTATGTTTTCACCTCAAAGTCCACCCCGCAAGCCTAGATGAAGACAAAGAGGAAAACCATCCGTGAGTATCAGAAAATGGAAGCTTCACGCAAATAGAAGGAGGCAAGGTGGTTGGCTAGTGGGTTCATCAATGTCACTCAGTGCAGGGAACTAACTCCTTTACATAGACGCAATGAACTGGTGCCAGCAATACACATTGTTCATCATTTCCATGGAATCTATCGCAGAGAGGTGTGAGGCCATGCATTTTTACAGAAGGGATAGAGAGAGGCAAGATAGGCTCAATGGGTAGAATCTGTTTCCTTCCCAAGTGGATAATTTAGTCAGTCTGGTGGATAATGATGGAGTTCCCACCACCTCCCAGTGCCTGACCCCAATTAACCAATGGTGGGAAGACCCTTGGATAGTCTTCCTGCTCCTCTGCCAATAGAGAGCCAGAAGAGCAGCACAATGGCACAGTGGTTAATACCGCTACCTCACAGCTTCTGGGACCTGGGTTCAATTCCCGGCCTCGAGTGATTGTCTGTCTGGAGTTTGCACATTCTCCCGGGTCTGCGTGGCTTTCTTCCAGGTGCTCCAGTTTCCCCCCACGGTCCAAAGATGTGTGGGATAAGTGCATTGGCCATGCTAAATTGTTCCTTCATGTCCCGGGATGCATAGGTTAAAAGGATTAGCAGGTAAATATGATGGGGATGAGGACTAAGTGGGATTGTTGTCTTTGCAGGTTCAATGGGCCGAATGGCCTCCTTCTGTGCGGTGGAGATTTCTATGAGCCAATTAATACCCACCCAAGGGATTTCATCCCATTGTTGACCCAATGATAGGCTGACCATGTGGGAAGCACAGCAGGCAAATGCTGGGTGTTACTGAGGACTCACAAGTGAGATGGGACTAAGTGTCTGATCAAGCAGCATCAGGAAAGGTGGGGGGAATGGAGTGGATGCTGCTGGGGGGTGTTACCACTCTGTCTTGTTGCTCACACCCCCACCCTCACACCCTCCTTCCATCGTGACTCTCCAATCCTCCAACCCTCCCTCTGCCATCATTCACCTATTTTGGGGTCTGGGGCCCCAGTGTATGTCAAACCAGACACAACCACTACCCTCTCCAAGAGACGATCTGTTGGTCTCTTATTGGCTAGCTCTTGGGGCCCTTGATCCTGGCAGTTGGTCCTGTCACTGCCTGAGTATAGGATGTGATGGACCTTCCCAAAAAGAGGCAGCAAAAGGTCTTGACAGCTCTTCAGCCAATGGCAGATTCCTGTGGCCTTTAGAAGATACTGGCCAATTACATAGGGCTGAGTTTGTAATGACCTTGAGGTCAAAACGTGGGAGGTGAGGAATGATCAGTAGTGTCACGGGAACCCTGATCAGATGGACTCCCCGACGTGATCCCCATTTGTCGGGGCATTTTATTGAAGTGGATGGTCTGCTGGCCCCAAGTAGGTAGAAAACTAATTTAAATATGTAAATGAAGGTCTTGTCAAGGATCATTAGAGTCATAGAATCCTACAATCCAAAAGGAACTCATTCAATCCCTGCATCGACTACAATCCCATCCAGGCCCTATCCCCGAAGGCCTGTCTCCATGCCACAGATTCTACGATTTTTTCGATAAGGAATTGCAGGGTGGATGGCAGTTATACCTTTCCTGTGTCTTCCGGTCCTGGTTGCAATGTGACTGAACAAGGTAAATTGGGAGGAATCTGGAAAACAAGGAATAAAAATCTCCCGATCAGTGACAGCATCCTTACTGATTCTTTGAGAACATTCAACTCTTCATCACCTGGTTGACAATCACAGCACCACTGTGGTCAGTTGTAGCAGAGTGCGGAGCACACTCTGTGCACAAAGACTTCAAATTCAGGGTCAATTTCAGGACTCGAGTGTAACAAATCAACTCTTACACTCCAGTACTCTGGATAATATTACTCCTTCAGCCCTCAGTTAACATCGTAACTCTGATTATCTGGTCATTATTGCATTCCTAAACATGTTCATTAAGAAATGGTGCAGAATATGAATGCTAATCTGTGGTGGCAACGCAACCAAAGCAGAAAACAACTGATGCAAAAACATAAAAATGCTGGAAAATCTCAGCAGGTCTGACTTTCTCCGAAGATTAAGTAAATTTGGCACATCTGCTGCAGCTCTCACCAACTTTTACAGACGCACCATAGAAAACGTTCTTTCTGGTTGTATCACAGCTTGGTCCGGGCTCCTGCTGTGCCCAAAACCGCAAGAAACTACAAAAGCATGAATGTAGCCCAATCCATCACTCAAACCAGCCTCCCATCCGTTGACTTTGGCTACACTTCACGCTGTTTCAGAAAAGCAGCCGGCATAATCAAGGACCCCACCCACCCCGGACATTCTCTCTTCCACCTTCTTCCTTCAGGAGAAAGATACAAAAGTCCAAAGTCCGACTCAAGAACAGTCTGCTGCTGTCAGGTTTTTGAAAGGACCTGCCTCGCATTAAGTTGATCTTTCTCTGCACCCCTAGCTATGACTGTAACACTTCATTCTGCACCCTCTCCTTTCCTTCTCTATGAACGGTATGCTTTGTCTGCATAGTGCGCAAGAAACAATACTTTTCACTGTATGTTAATACATGATAATAATAAATCGAATCAAACAGTGTCTGTGGAGACAGAGAGAGAGAGACAGTAGAGCCAATGTTTTGAGTCTTCGTCAGAGCTTTGACGAAATCTCATCTAGATTTGAAACGTTGGCTCTGTTCTCTCCCCACTGATGCTGTCAAACCTGCTGAGATTTTACAGCATTTTTCTGTTTTTGTCTCCGATTCCAGTGCCCATGTGCTTTAATGTTATTATTACAGAAACAGTTGACGTGTGGCGCAAAGTGCACCAACAACACTCACCACAGGTCCAGCAACATCTGTGAAATCGGGAGGTGTTTCTCTATTAAGTTACCACAGATTCAGACACAGATTCAACTAAACCTACAACTTGGCTTCAACAAGGATGCAAATCCAATTGATTACTTTTTGCATATTGATAATTTACAGGAATAATTAACTGAACTGAACAGGTCTTATGAGGAGAGGCTGAGGGATTTGAGGTTGTTTTCGTTAGAAAGGAGGCGGCTAAGAGGAGACCTTATTGAAACATATAAGATGATTAGAGGTTTAGATAGGGTGGACAGTGATAGCCTTTTTCCTAGGATGGAGAAAGCTAGCACGAGGGGACACAGCTTTAAATTAAGGGGTGATAGTTATAGGACGGATATCAGAGGTAGGTTCTTTACCCAAAGGGTGGTTCGGGAGTGGAATGCCCTGCCTGCAGCAGTTGTAGATGCGCCAAGTTTGGTGGCGTTTAAGAGGTTAGTTGATAAGTATATGGAAGAGAAGGAAATGGTTTAGTTTGGAGGGGCATTGCTTTTTATATTGGTCGGCGCAACATCGAAGGCCGAAGGGCCTGTTCTGTGCTGTAATGTTCTATGTTCTATGTTTGAACTGGAAAGTTAAACTCAGCAGGAAAAATCAGCAATTTTAAAAATCTCACCCTTCTTTTCAAACCCCCTCCATTCCCTTGTCCCTTGTTCCCGATGGCGGGGAAATCCAAAACCAGGACTTTTTATTTATTAGCTTTTTTAAATTTATTAGTCACAAGTAGGCGTACATTAACACTGCAATGAAGTTACTGTGAAAGTCCCTGAGTGGCCACACTCCCATGCATGTTCAGGTCCGCATGTTAGCATACAGTGGTTAGCACTGCTGCCTCACAGCATGAGGAACCCAGGTTGAATTCTGGCCTTGGCTTACTGTCTGTGTGGAGTCTGCATATTCTCCCTGTGTCTGTGTGAGTTTCCTCCGGGTGCTCCAGTTTCCTCTCACATCCAAAGACATGCTGGTTAGGTGCATTGGCCATGCTAAATTCTCCCTCAGTGTACCTGAACAGATGCCAGAGTGTGGCAACTACAGGATTTTCACAGTAACTTCATTGAAGTGTTAATGTAAGCTTACTTGTGACTCATAAATAAAATTTACTGAGGGAGAATTTAGCATGGCCAATGCAAATAACCAGCACGTCTTTCAGACTGCGGGAGGAAACTGGAGCACCCGAAGGAAACCCACATGGACACGGGGAGAATGTGCAGACAGTGACCCAAGGTGGGAATCGAACCCAGGTCCCTGGTGCTGTGAGGCAGCAGTGCTAACCACTGTGCTACTGTGCTGGTTTTAAGGAGAGTCTTACAGGAAGAAAGTGAGGAAGAGAGGATAAGAGAAGCTAAAGCCCTGATCACCGGTGGTGGAGTGACTATAATTGGGAATGCACAAGAGGTCAGAACTAAAAGTTTATCTTGGAGGGATCGGGGGCTGGAAGAGATGGGGTGAGGGGGAGGGGGTTGGGTTTGACACTCCTCGCTGCTGGGTTTGAAGGTGGAGGTGACTTTCTGGCTGGTTAAAACATGAATGTCTAGATTTTTTTGATGATCTCCAGCTTACAGAGGGTAGAATGTTGTGGAGCAGTTTGGAGAATGTTGCAATGGTGTTTGATTGGTACCACATCCACAAACACCCACTCCCTCCACTACTAATGCTCAGTAGCAGCAGTGTGCACCATCTACAAGATGCACTGCAGCAACTCACCAAAGGTTCTTCGGCAGTACCTTCTAAACCCACAACCACTTCCACCTAGAAGGATGAGGGCAGCAGACATATGGAAACACCACCACCTGCAAGTTCCCCTCCAAGCCACTCACCATCCTGACCTGGAAATATATCACTGTTTCTTTGCAGTCGCTGGGTGATAGTCCTAGAATTCCCTCCCTAACAGCAGAGTGGGTCAACCCACAGCACATGGACTGCAGCGATTCAAGAAAGCAGCTCACCTCCACCTTCTCAAGGGCAGCTAAGGATGGACAATAAATGCTGGCCAGCCAGCAACACCCATGTCCCATGAATGAATAAAAAAATCCAATCTGGGATCTTGGTGTACATGTGCATAGATCCCTGAAAGTTGGCAATCAAGTCGATAAGGTTGTTAAGAAGGCATACGGAGTCTTAGCTTTTATTGGTAGGGGGATTGAATTTCGGAGCCGCAACGTCATGTTGCAACTGTACAAAACTCTAGTGTGGCCGCACTTGGAGTATTGTGTACAGTTCTGGTCCCCGCATTATAAGAAAGATGTGGAGGCATTGGAGAGGGTACAGAGGAGGTTTACCAGGATGTTGCCTGGTATGGAGGGCAGGTCCTATGAAGAGAGGTTGAAGGATTTGAGGTTGTTTTTCGTTAGAAAGGAGGCGGCTAAGAGGGGATCTTATTGAAGCATATAAGATGATTAGAGGTTTAGATAGGGTGGACAGTGATAGCCTTTTTCCTAGGATGGAGAAAGCTAGCATGAGGGGACATAGCTTTAAATTAAGGGGTGGTAGTTATAGGACGGATGTCAGAGGTAGGATGTCTTTACCCAGAGGGTGGTAAGGGTATGGAATGCCCTGCCTGCTGCACTTGGAGATGCGCCATGTTTGGGGCGTTTAAGAGGTCAGTAGATAAGTTTATGGATGAAAAGGGAATGGTTTAGGTTAGAGGGTCATTACTTTTTCTTAATTGGTCGGCGCAACATCGAAGGCCGAAGGGCCTGTTCTGCGCTGTAATGTTCTATGTTCTATGTTCTAAGACAGTCTCGATGAGCACTTCAGCAGTCGATGAGCTGAGGCAGGACTGAAGCTGGGTCAAGTTATTACAGGAATGGCAATAGGTGGTCTTAGTTAATGGCACTATATAAACACGTGTTGAGAAGTCTTGCATAATTATAGTAAGTAATTTCAAACACCAGGTTAAAGTCCATCAGGTTTATTTGGAGTCACGAGCTTTCGGAGCGCTGCTCCTTTATCAGGTGAGTGGGGGATAAATTCACAGACACAACACATATAGGCAAAGATACAACTAACAGATAATTACAGATTGGAATGTGAAGAATGGTTGGAATGCGAGTCTGTACAGATAATCAAATCTTTACAGGTACAAACAGTGCGAGTGGAGAGAGAATAAATGCAGGTAAAAGAAGCGTGAATTGTCTCAAACCAGGATAGTTAGAACAATAAGAACTTCAGAAATAGGAGCAGGAGTCGGCCATCCAGCCCCTCGAGCCTGCCCTGCCGTTCAATAAAATCATGGCTGATCTGAAGTGGATCAATTCCACTTTCCCGCTTTCTCCCCATAACCTTTAATTCCCTTGTCTATCAGAAATCTATCTACCCGTGACTTAAATATATTCAGCGAGGAAGCCTCCACCCCTTCAACAGGCAGAGAATTCCAAAGATTCACCATCCTTTGAGTGAAGAAGTTCCTCCTCAACTCTGATCTATAAACCCCCCCCCCCACATTATTTTGAGGCTGTTCCCTCTAATCCTGCTATCCTTTCTAAGCATGATGTAGAGATGCCGGCGTTGGACTGGGGTAAATTCAGTAAAGTTTTACAACACCAATTTTAAATCCAACCAATTTATTTGATCGTAAATTTGCGAGCTTTCGACTCTATAGCCTTCGTCAGGCAAATGCAGTGTTCTGGTCTGCAATAGCACTCATATCAACACAGACAGTTACAGATTGCTGATTAGAATGCGAATCCTTACATCTAACCTGCTATTCAAGTGTTAAAGTGGCTAACAATGTGTGTGAAGGGAATCCTGAGCATTGGTGAGAGAATTGTGTATTTTCTCCAGACAGCACAGTAAGTGAGGTTTTTTTGCTAACCCAGGCAAGTTACGGGGGTTACAGATAGTGTGTCATGAAGCCAAGATCCCTATTAAGACCGTCCTCATGTGTGCGGAACTTGGCTATCAGTCTCTGCTCAGCAACTCTGTGCTGTCGTGTGTCACAAAGGCCCCCTTGAAGAACATTTACCCGCAGGTCGGAGGCCGAATGCCCATGACTGCTGAAGTGTTCACCCACAGGAAGGGAACTATTTTGCCTGGTGATTGTTGAGCGATGCTCATTCATCCGCTGTCATAGTGTCTGCATGGTCTCCCCAATATACCATGCTTCAGGACATACTTTCTTGCAACGTATTAGGTAGCAAAACATGCTGGATTATCAACGTGGATATTGTGTACCACCCACCAGGTACACGATATATACTCATGTGACTCAGCCAATGTTGTCTACCTGATACACTGCAGGAAAGGATGTCCTGAGGCGTGGTACATTGGGGAGACCGTGCAGACGCTACGACAATGGATGAATGAGCATCGCTCAACAATCACCAGGCAGGAGTATTCCCTTCCAATTGGGGAACACTTTAGCGGTCACGGGCATTCAGCCTCTGATCTTCAGGTAAGTGTTCTTTAAGGTGACACACGACAACACAGAGTCGCTGAGCAGAAACTGATAGCCAAGCACACATAAGGATGGCCTCAACCGGGATCTTGGGTTCATATCACACTATCTGTTTATTTTGGGTTTGCAAAATCCCAGTAACTGTCCTGGCTTGAGACAATTCACACATCTTTAACCTGTAATTATCATCTTTTCCACTCGCACTGTCTGTACCTATAAAGACTTGATTACCTGTAAAGACTCACATTCCAACCATTCTTCACATTTCAATCAGTAATTATCTTGCAATTGTGTCTTTCTCTATACGTTTGTGAACCCACTTCCTTTCACCTGATGAAGGAGCAGTGCTCCGAAAGCTCGTGATTCCAAATAAACCTGTTGGACTTTAACCTGGTGTTGTGAGTCCGCCCCAGTCCAACGCCAGCATCTCCACATCATTGCATAGTTATGGACGCAAGATGGACTCTCTCATTCAGCTCACGTGCTTGTCGCTGCAATAAACCCCACTGTTAGTGTTTGGCACCGGGGCTGTAAATCGAGGGACTAACCTCGAAGGTGAAAGGATATGCGTGTTCACCCAGCTTTTTGATCAGACGTTCCTGGAGGCGAGTTAAGGGCTTCTTCTCCTCGGCCACCGGCGGGAAAGCTTGGACATTAGCGACAAAGAGATCCTTCCGGAAGGTCAGCCCCAGCACATCCAAATCCTCCCGACCGTATCGGAAGGCACAGGTCAGGGTGACAAACACTGCAAAGATGGGGAAAAGTTATCAGTGGGTTACACTGTCCACCTGTAAACTGGCCAATATCTCACTGCAGCAGTCACTCCAGGACAGCACAACACTGACTATCTATCGCCAATATTCAATTTGCAACTTATTCTGATGTTGTGGCAGAATAGAATAATTTTGACATGAACCCTGTCATTTCATCACTCCCTCCATTCTGATCTATGCTCACCCCACTCTCCTATCACTGAACATGCACACATGTAATCCACTTCACGTCCCCATGTGCATCACCTCCCTGTAAAGCACAGCAACGTACGGGTGGAGTAGGGCATGGTTTGAAATGCGCATACTTTAATGCAAGAAGTATTCGCAATAAGGTGGAGGAACTTGCAGCTTGGACCAGTACCTGGAACTTCGATGTTGTGGCCATTTCAGAGACATGGATAGAACGGGGACAGGAATGTTTGTTGCAGGTTCCGGGGTTCAAATGCTTCAGTCGGAGTAGAGAAGGAAGTAGAAGGGGGAGAGGAGTGGCATTATTAGTCAAAGACTGTATCACAGTGACAGAAAGGAAGTTTGATGAGGACTTGTCTGTTGAGGTAGTATGGGCTGAGATTAGAAACAGGAGAGGAGAGGTCACCCTGTTGGGAGTCTTTTATAGACCTCCTAAAAGTTCTAGAGAGGTAGAGGAAAGGATTGCAAAGTCGATCCTGGACAGGAGTGAAAGTAATAGGGTAATTGTTATGGGGGACTTTAACTTTACTAATATTGATTGGAATAGCTATAGCTCTAGCTCGTTAGAGGGGTCAGTTTTTGTACAAAGTGTGCAGGAAGGTTTTTTGACTCAGTATGTAGATAGGCCAACTAGAGGTGAGGCTACATTAGATTTGGTGCTGGGCAATGAACCAGACCAGGTGTTAGGCTTGGAAGTTGGTGAACATTTTGGTGATAGTGACCACAATTCGGTTACGTTCACCTTAGTGATGGATAGGGATAGGCATGAAGCTGGGGGCAGTAGTTATAGCTGGGGGAATGGTAATTATGAGGCCATAAGGAGGGAATTAGGGTGCATAGGTTGGACTAGGAAACTACAGGGACTGGGAACATCTGAAATGTGGAGCTTATTCAAGGAGCAGCTACTGCGAGTCCTTGATAAGTATGTCACTGTCAGGCAAGGAGGAAATGGTCGAGTAAGGGAACCTGGTGTACTAAAAAAGTTAATTCGCTGGTTAAAAGGAAAAAGGAGGCTTATGTCAGGATGAGGCTTGAAGGCTCAGTTAGTGCAATGGATAGCTATAGATTAGCCAGGAGGGAGCTAAAGAGTGAGTTGAGGAGAGCTAAAAGGAGACACGAGAAGACTTTGGCTGATAGGATCAAGGAGAATCCTAAAGCTTTCTTTAGATATGTTAAGAATAGAAGATTGGCTAGGGCAAGATTAGGGCCAGTCAGAGACAGCAGTGGGAAGTTGTGCGTGGAGCCTGAAGAGATTGGAGAGGCACTGAACAAATATTTCTCTTCGGTATTCACGCAGGGAGATGTAAATGTAGTTGTGGAGAACACTGGGATACAGGGTTGCAAACTGGAAAGTATTGAAGTAGATAAGGAGGATGTGCTAGATATTCTTGAGGGTTTGAAGTTAGATAAGTCCCCTGGGCCGGACGGGATTTACCCTAGGATTCTCTGGGAGGCGAGAGAAGCGATTGCAGAGCCTCTGGCTCTGATCTTCAGGTCGTCGTTGGTTACGGGTATGGTTCCGGAAGACTGGAGGATAGCGAATGTGGTCCCATTGTTCAAGAAGGGGAAGAGAGACTTTCCGGGGAATTATAGGCCAGTGAGTCTTACTTCTGTTGTGGGCAAAGTATTGGAGAGAATTATTAGGGATAGGATTTATAGTTATTTAGAGAGAAATGAATTGATTGGGGATAGTCAGCATGGTTTTGTGAAGGGTAGGTCGTGCCTTACTAACCTTATTGAGTTTTTTGAAAAAGTGACCAAAGAGGTGGATGGGGGTAAGGCAGTTGATGTGGTATATATGGACTTTAGTAAGGCGTTCGATAAGGTGGCCCATGGAAGGCTTCTGCAGAAAATGCAGATGTATGGGATTGAGGGTGATTTAGCTAATTGGATTAGGAATTGGCTAGCAGATAGAAGACAGAGGGTGGTGGTTGATGGAAGATATTCATCGTGGAGTTCGGTTACAAGTGGTGTACCTCAGGGATCTGTTTTGGGGCCCCTGCTGTTTGTAATTTTTATAAATGATCTGGATGAGGGTATTGAAGGATGGATTAGTAAATTTGCGGATGACACCAAAGTCGGAGGAGTGGTAGATAGTGAAGAGGGGTGTTATAGTTTGCAGAGAGACTTGGACAAGTTGCAGAGCTGGGCCGAGAGGTGGCAAATGGAGTTTAATGTGGAAAAGTGTGAGGTAATTCACTTTGGCAGGAATAACAAATGTGTAGAGTATAGGGCTAATGGTAGGACTCTTAATAGTGTTGATGAACAGAGGGATCTTGGTGTATATGTGCATAGATCCCTGAAAGTTGGCAATCAAGTCGATAAGGTTGTTAAGAAGGCATATGGAGTCTTAGCTTTTATTGGTAGGGGGATTGAATTTCGGAGCCGCAACGTCATGTTGCAACTGTACAAAACTCTAGTGCGGCCGCACTTGGAGTATTGTGTGCAGTTCTGGTCCCCACATTATAAGAAAGATGTGGAGGCATTGGAGAGGGTACAGAGGAGGTTTACCAGGATGTTGCCTGGTATGGAGGGCAGGTCTTACGAGGAGAGGCTGAGGGATTTGAGGTTGTTTTCGTTAGAAAGAAGGCGGCTAAGAGGAGACCTTATTGAAACATATAAGATGATTAGAGGTTTAGATAGGGTGGACAGTGATAGCCTTTTTCCTAGGATGGAGAAAGCTAGCACGAGGGGACATAGCTTTAAATTAAGGGGTGATAGTTATAGGACGGATATCAGACGTAGGTTCTTTACCCAGAGGGTGGTTAGGGTATGGAATGCCCTGCCTGCGGCAGTAGTAGATGCGCCAAGTCTGGTGGCGTTTAAGAGGTTAGTAGATAAGTTTATGGATGAAAAGGGAATGGTTTAGGTTAGAGGGTCACTGCTTGTTCCTAATTGGTCGGCGCAAGATCGAGGGCCGAAGGGCCTGTTCTGCGCTGTAATGTTCTATGTTCTATTCTCACACCACTATCAATGACTCGTTTGAGGTTACAGGAACCATTGTACTTGGTGGAACACAAACAGAAAATGTTGGAAAATCGCAGCAGCTCTGAAAGAATTTGTGAGGAGAGAATAGAACCAAAATCTCGAGTCTAGATGGCTGTTCCTCAGAGCTTATAGAAATCTACGAGATTGTCAGGGGCGTGGACAAGGTGGATAGTCCGAAGCTTTTTCCCAGGGTGGAAGAGTCAGTTACTAGGGGACACAGGTTTAAGGTGAGAGGGATAAAGTTTAAAGGAGATGTATGAGGAAAGTTCTTTACCCAGAGGGTAACGGGTAACTGGAGCTTGCGGCCAGGGGACGGTAGGTGGGGGGGGGGGGGGGGGGTGGGGGTTAATGGAAGTAGATACGATAGTGACATTTAAGGGGCATCTGGACAAGTATATGAATGGGATAGAGGGATATGGTGGCCGGAAGGGTAGGGAGTTTTAGTTCAGTTGGGCAGCATGGTCAGTACAAGTTTGGAGGGCCGAAGGGCCTGTCCCTGTGCTGAAATTTTCTTTGTTATCTATTTCTGTGTTCCGGGGTTGGTCTCTGGCCACAGACACCAGTCAGAATTCTCCATGCCTGTGAGTGAAGTATTCCCAATCCCTACCTTTCCTTTCCTTCAGGTATTCCGGATCCACCAACACAACACCATCTGTAGGAGAGACAGGAAATTTCTCATGACCCCGGGTTGATGCTTCGAGACTAGCATTCATAGTACTGGATTTTACATTCCTAAAGGAGGCCCATTACTGCCTCCGCCCCCACACCCATCCTCATGCCCACCCCATCCCCATCCTCAACCCTGCCCCAAACCAAAACCCCTACAATGCAAGAGGCCATTCGGCCCATCGTGCTGACAACAATCCCATCAGGCCCCATTCCCACAACCCCACGTGTTTACCCTGCTAATCCCCATGACACTAAGAGGCAATTTAGCATGGCCAATCCACCTAACCCATACATGTTTGGACTGTGGGAGGAAATCCGAGCACCCGGAGGAAACCCATGCAGACACGGGGAGAATGTGCAAACTCCACACAGACAGTGACCCGAGCCGGGACTAGAACCCGGGTCTGTGGAGCTGTGAGGCAGCAGTGCTAACCACTGTGCTACCGTGCCATGATTCTTATCTGTAGAAATTGCAGTGGCACACTCACCAACGGGCTCCACAAAGTCCACATGATCGACAAAGTCCCTTTTTCCAAGGTAGACGGTGAGCTGGGGAAGGGTAAGACAAGCAAGAGATTGTATTTGTTTGATCATAAGGAGCATTGCTGAAAGTATAAACATACTGTCAAAGTGTACATCCTGGTGCATTATGTTGAATAGCCTGTTCACAACAGGCTGTGTTCTCCCACTGACCATGACTTAAACAAGCCTGAGTTTGCAGGTCTCCGAACATCCAACGCCAGGTGTGATTCTGCCACTGTGCAGCACTTGCTGAACACTGAAGCAGCTCGGTGGCACAGTGGTTAGCACTGCTGCTTCACAGCTCCAGGGACCTGGGTTCGATTCCCGGCTCAGGTCACTGTCTTTGTGGAGTTTGCACATTCTCCCCGTGTCTGTGTGGGTTTCCTCCAGGCGCTCCGGTTTCCTCCCACAGTCCAAAGATGTGCAGGTTAGGTAGATTGGCCATGCTAAAATTGCCCCTTAGTATCCTGGGGTGCTTCCAGGATACTAAGTAGCCTTACTACTTAGGCTACTAAGGTTCGAGGGATTAGTGGGTAAATATGAAGGGATATGGGGGTACGGCCTGGGTGGGACTGTGGTCAGTGCACACTCAATGGGCTGATGGGCTTCTACCTGTACTGTAGGGTTCTTTGTTCACTCCCAAGTGTGCTGACAATTATACTAAGAACCAATTTAAGATTATCAGTTGGGCTCATAATCAAAGAATCTTACAGTGCAGAAGGAGGCCGTTTGGCCCATCGTGCCTGCACCAACCACAATCCCATCCAGGCTATAACTTCATAACCCCATGTATTTACCTTAGCTAGTCCTCCTAACACTAAGGGGCAATTTAGCATGGCCCAATCCACCTAAGCTGCACATCTTGGATTGTAGGATGAAACCAGAGCGCCCGCAGGAAATCCACGCAGAGGACAACATGCAAACTTTACACAGGCAGTGACCCTAGTCAGGAATCGAATCCGGGTCCCTGGAACTGTGAGGCAGCAGTGCTAACCACTGTCACACCATGCCACCACTGTAGCCCACTTATGCTTGCTGGGAACTGTCATTCATATGCAGGGAACTGTCCGCTGCAGATAAAAGGAATATGTCCAGGTATAAATAAATAAATTGAATTAAGAAAAAGCACAGTGGATTTGCTGCATTTTCCATGACAAAGCAATCAGAGCCAACTTGCCAACTTTTCAGCACCCACTTTCTCCTGTGGTATAAATTGCTACTTCTTTTGAAATTTGGTATTCTTGTGAACTTATCCTGGTGAATACAAGGTGAAAGGTTTTGAGGGCATGTCTCTTTTTCAGCAATATTCAAGATCGTACTTGGAGCAACGATTACGTAGCATTTCACGGCACTGGCACCAGAAAAACAGCCCATTTAGCTTGCCTATTTTCTGCTAGTGTTTAATCTCCACGTGAGCCTCCTCTCAACCCTCTTCATTTCGTTCATTCACAATATCCTTTCTCCATCAAGTATTTATCCAGTTTCCTCTTAAATACCTCCATACAATTCTGAGCTAAGGGGTTTCATGTTCTCACCATTCTCTGGGTAGGGAAGTTTCTCCTGAATTCCTGATAGGATTTATTAGAGATTGTTTTATGTCTATGGCTTTCCTGGTTCTGGTCTCACCTGATAAGCGGAAACATCTCTCTGTCTACCCTTCCAAACCCTCCCATAATCTGGATTACTCCCTCCAGAGGAAAGAGCCCCAGCCTGTTCAATCTTCCAACTAATAAAAAGGAAACAAGACTGATGCAGGTTCTGTTCAGTGTGATTGTGTTTGACCTCCTGTCGCATTGTTCATCATTACAGCAACAGGCATCATTCTGTGTATTGTACCCTGTATTATTTTGTTTCTAAGGTGTATCTCATTTTAACTGTTGTATCTGTTTAAGGTTCCAGTGGCATTGTCACTTCCCTATTCTTCTCATGTTTCAGTTGCCACAATCAAATTTCAGTGTTGCATTGGTCAATTTTCACATTTCATCAAATTTCACATTTCAAAACCAAAAATAAACATTTGGAATACAAAATGGGGGAGCTAGAACTCTGCCTCTTAATATCTGCAACCTCCTCCAGCCCCTATACCCCTTCCTATTCTGTAACTTCCTCCAGCTCCTACACCCCTCCCTACGTCTGTAACCTCCTCCAGCCCCTACACCCTCCCTATCACCCTCCCTAATGTAGTTATGGAGAACACTGAGGTACAGGGTAGCAAACTGGAAAGTATCGAAGTAGATAGGGAGGATGTGCTAGATATTCTTGAGGGTTTGAAGTTGGATAAGTCCCCTGGGCCGGACGGGATTTACCTAGGATTCTCTGGGAGGCAAGAGAGGCGATTGCAGAGCCTCTGGCTCTGATCTTCAGGTCGTCATTGGTTACGGGTGTGGTTCTGGAGGACTGGAGGATAGCGAATGTGGTCCCATTGTTCAAGAAGGGGAAGAGAGACCTTCCAGGGAATTATAGGCCAGCGAGTCTTACTTCTGTTGTGGGCAAAGTATTGGAGAGAATTATTAGGGATAGGATTTATAGTTATTTAGAGAGAAATGAATTGATTGGGGATAGTCAGCATGGTTTTGTGAAGGGTAGGTCGTGCCTTACTAACCTCATTGAGTTTTTTGAAAAAGTGACTAAGGAGGTGGATGGGGGTAAGGCGGTTGATGTGGTATATATGGACTTTAGTAAGGCGTTTGATAAGGTGGCCCATGGAAGACTTCTGCAGAAAATGCAGATGTATGGGATAGAGGGTGATTTAGCTAATTGGGTTAGGAATTGGCTAGCAGATAGAAGACAGAGGGTGGTGGTTGATGGGAGATATTCATCGTGGAGTTCGGTGACAAGTGGTGTACCTCAGGGGTCTGTTTTGGGGCCCCTGCTGTTTGTAATTTTTATAAATGATCTGGATGAGGGTATTGAAGGAGGATTAGTAAATTTGCAGATGACACTAAAGTCGGTGGAGTGGTAGATAGTGAAGAGGGGTGTTATAGTTTGCAGAGAGACTTGGACAAGTTGCAGAGCTGGGCCGAGAGGTGGCAAATGGAGTTTAATGTGGAAAAGTGTGAGGTAATGCACTATGGCAGAAATAATAAATGTGTAGAGTATAGGGCTAATGGTAGGATTCTTAGTAGTCTTGATGAACAGAGGGATCTTGGTGTGTATGTGCATAGATCCCTGAAAGTAGGCAGTCAAGTCGAGAAGGTTGTTAAGAAGGCATATGGAGTCTTAGCTTTTATTGGTAGGGGGATTGAATTCGGGAGCCGCAACGTCATGTTGCAACTGTACAAAACTCTAGTGCGGCCGCACTTGGAGTATTGTGTGCAGTTCTGGTCCCCGCATTATAAGAAAGATGTGGAGGCATTGGAGAGGGTACAGAGGAGGTTTACCAGGATGTTGCCTGGTATGGAGGGCAGGTCCTATGAAGAGAGGTTGAAGGATTTGAGGTTGTTTTCGTTAGAAAGGAGGCGGCTAAGAGGGGATCTTATTGAAGCATATAAGATGATTAGAGGTTTAGATAGGGTGGACAGTGATAGCCTTTTTCCTAGGATGGAGAAAGCTAGCACGAGGGGACACAGCTTTAAATTAAGGGGTGATAGTTATAGGACGGATATCAGAGGTAGGTTCTTTACCCAAAGGGTGGTTCGGGAGTGGAATGCCCTGCCTGCAGCAGTTGTGGATGCGCCAAGTTTGGTGGCGTTTAAGAGGTTAGTTGATAAGTATATGGAAGAGAAGGAATGGTTTAGTTTGGAGGGGCATTGCTTTTTATATTGGTTGGCGCAACATCGAAGGCCGAAGGGCCTGTTCTGTGCTGTAATGTTCTATGTTCTACGTTCTATATCACTCAGAGGGTGGTGAGTGAGTGGAATCGGCTGCCATTGGTGGTTGAACTCATTGGGGTCTTTTAGGAGACTTCTGGGATTTAATGGGATTGAGGGTTATAGATAGGCCTGATAGGTAGGGATATTATCAGTGGGCCTATGGGCCTATGGGCCGAAAGGCCTGTTTGTGCTGTAGTGTTCTATGTTCTGTGTTCTATCTCTGTAACTGCCTCCAACCCTACACTCTCCCTATCTCTGTAACCTCCTCCAGCCCCTACACCCTGTCCTTATCTCAGTAACCTTCTCCAGCTCCTACACCCTTTCATATCTGTGTAACCTCCTCCAGCCCCTACACCCCCTCCTATCTCTGTAACCTCCTCCAGTCCATATACCCCTGCCTATCGCTGTATTCTCCTCCAGCCCCCACACTCCTCCCTCTCTGTAACCTCCTCTAGCTCCTACACTTTCCCTATCACTTTAATCTCTTCCAGCTCCTACACCCTATCTCTTTAACCCCCTCCACCCCTCCCTACCTCTGTAACCTCCTCCGGTCCCTGTACTCCTACCTATCGCTGTAACCTCCTCCAATTCCCCACAATCCTGCCTACCACCGTAATCTCCTCCAGCCCCTACACCCTCTCTCTATCTCTGTAACCTCCTCCAGCTCCAAACCCCTTCCTATTTCTGTAACTCCTCCATTTGCTACACCCCTGCTTACCACTGTAAGCTCCTCCAGCCCCTACACCCCTCCCTATTGCTGGAACTCCTCCAGTTCCTACACTTCTGCCTATCGCTGTAACCTCCTCCAGCCCCTACACCCCTCCATCTCTCTGTAACTTCCTCCAACCCCTACACCCCTCCCTCTCTCTGTAACCTCCTTCAATCCCTACACCTTTCCCTAACTCTGTAACCTCCTCCAGTCCTATACAACTCTGCCTATCTTTGTAACCTCCTGCAGCTCCTACACCTTCCTGATCTCTGTATCTTCCTTCAGCCTTTCCAATTTTCCCCATCTCTATGACTCCACCAGTCCCTACACCGCTCTCTATCTCTGTAACCTCTTCCAATCCCTACACCCATCCCTAACTCTGTAACCTCCTCCAGTCCCCTACAACCCTGCCTATCTCTGTATCCTCCACTGGCCCCTACACCCTTCCCCAGCTCTGCAAACTACCCTCCCCTTTAGAATCGGAAACAAAAACAGAAAATGCTGGTAAATCTCAGCAGGTCTGACGGCCTCTGTGGAGAGAGAATGAGAAGGCGATGGCCTGGTGATATAATCAGTAGACTATATTGATCCAGTAATTCAACCAATGTTCTGGGACCCTGGGTTCGAATAACGTCACAGCAGACGGTGAAATTTGAATTCAACAAAAAATATCTGGAATTAAGAGTTCACTGATAACCGTGAAACCATTGTCGGAAAAACCCACTGGGTTCACTAATGTTCCTGTAGAGAAGGAAATCTGCTGTCTTTACCTGGTCTGGCCTACATGTGATTCTAGAGTCAAAGCAACATGGTTGATTCTCATCTACTCTCTGAAATGGTCAAGTGAGACACTCAGTTTGAGGGCAGTGAGGAATGGACCAGCCAACCCAGTGACGCCCATGTCCCATGAGTGAATTAAAAAAATAAGGCCAAGGATTTAAGACCCTTCATCAGAGTAGAGATTGGACTAGGGATGGCCACTGGATATCTGGAGAGAGGTAAGTTGGCAATCACAGGGACAGGGTCACCAGTGGTGAGGAGTGAAGGGGTGAGGTTGGAAGCTCTTTGCAGGCATCCTTCACCCCATCTTAACTCACGACACAATGTCAGGTGTGAATGAGGAACAGTTTGGTAGGCCGCAGGAAACTCAACAGGCGGCCTTCTGAATGCAGAGGAGACCCGAGCAAGTCTGGCTTCATCCCTCAATGTAGTGGGCTCAGTCATAATTGGTTTGAAGTGGCTCATTAACCAGTCCCTTCCTGCCGCTGGTGGGTGGTTTTCCTGCCTTGCCTCTTCCCACCGCTCAGTAAATTCAGAACTGTTTTCCCACTGCCACGAACAGGAAATGGGGCCTCTCCTAGCCGTGTCCAGCCCTGTCCACTATCTCAGCTGTTCCAGGCCCTGCTGAACTCCATCGCAAACATGGGCTTCGCTCCAAAATACTTCCTGATTCTCAGACAGGGAAATCCATTCAACTCCGAGCAGAAGAATAATGCATTGAGTTCCTCGTGTGGAAAACAAAACATTCTCGGACTGACTGTGAACAGGGGTTGTTCCAATAACCGATTGTAAATGATGCATCTGTGCAGGCAGTGGCCAGAACAGCACACACACTCCAGATGGGCCCTACACTTCAATGCATTTAAAGCACATCCTTTCCTTTTGTATTCCAACTCCCTCGAGAGAAAGACCGACATTCCATCAGCCGCTTTGACTGCTTCTCACATTGTTCAGTAACTTCCAGCGAATTCTGTACACAGAACTGAGTCCCTCAACTTCACAATGGATTCTCATCCATCTTTGTCTACTGCCTTTTGTGACATTCTGCATCTCCAAAAGTAACTGTGCGTGCAACGTGAGATTACTCACCCAGGGGGAGTCTCTCCCTGAATTTTTACTCTGCAAGAAATTTGAATTACAACTTGTAAAGAAAGCTAGACTTTACATTTAACCCCGTGCTGTACCTGTCCTGGGGGTGTTTGATGGGGGACAGTGTAGAGGGAGTTTTACTCTGTATCTAACCCCGTGCTGTACCTGTCCTGGGAGTGTTTGATGGGGGGACAGTGTAGAGGGAGCTTTACTCTGTATCTAACCCCGTGCTGTACCTGTCCTGGGAGTGTTTGATGGGGGGACAGTGTAGAGGGAGCTTTACTCTGTATCTAACCCCGTGCTGTACCTGTCCTGGGAGTGTTTGATGGGGGGACAGTGTAGAGGGAGCTTTACTCTGTATCTAACCCCGTGCTGTACCTGTCCTGGGAGTGTTTGAGGGGACAGTGTAGAGGGAGCTTTACTCTGTATCTAACCCCGTGCTGTACCTGTCCTGGGAGTGTTTGATGGGGGACAGTGTAGAGGGAGCTTTACTCTGTATCTAACCCCGTGCTGTACCTGTCCTGGGAGTGTTTGATGGGGGGACAGTGTAGAGGGAGCTTTACTCTGTATCTAACACCGTGCTGTACCTGTCCTGGGAGTGTTTGATGGGGGACAGTGTAGAGGGAGCTTTACTCTGTATCTAACCCCGTGCTGTACCTGTCCTGGGAGTGTTTGATGGGGGGACAGTGTCGAGGTATTTTGATTTTATTTGATTTGATTTATTAATGTCATGCATATTGGGATACAGTGAAAAGTATTGTTTCTTACGTGCTGTACAGACAAAGCATAAAGTTCATAGAGAAGAACAAGAAAGTAGTGTTAACATTCACAGCTAGGGTGTGGAGAAAGATCAACTTAATGCAAGATAGATTAATTCAAAAGTCAGAGTTATTTGGGTATGTGATCTCAGGCTTTCGTATCTTTTTCCTGACGGAAGAAGATGGGAGA
Organism: Sphyrna mokarran; assembly: GCA_024679065.1. Taxonomy (NCBI): domain Eukaryota; kingdom Metazoa; phylum Chordata; class Chondrichthyes; order Carcharhiniformes; family Carcharhinidae; genus Sphyrna; species Sphyrna mokarran. Next base: position 104,370,866 of record JAGIQG010000010.1, read on the forward strand.
GAGTCTATAAAATAATGAGCGACACAGATCAGCTGGATAGTCAATATCTTTTCCCAAAGGTAAGGGAGTCTAAAACTAGAGGGCATAGGTTTAAGGTGAGAGGGGAGAGATATGAAAGTGCCCAGAGGGGCAAATATTTCACACAGAGTGTGCTGAGTATCTGGAACAAGCTGCCAGAGATAGTAGTAGTAGAGGCAAGTACAATTTTGTCTTTTAAAAAGCATTTGATAGTTGCATGGATAAAATGAGTATATAGGGATATGGGCCAAATGCACGCAATTGGGATTAGTTTAGGGGTTTTTAAAAAAGGGGCAGCTTGGATAAGTTGGGCCGAAGGGTCTATTTCCAAGTTGTAAACTCTATGACTCTGTAAGAGAATGTCCGGGGCGGGGTGTAAGACATTCTTGATTATTCCGATACAGAGAAAATCTCCCTCTACACTCACTCTTGGTTGCCTGTAAACTGCTTTTGGAATATCTGGAGGCTGAAGAAGGTTATAAAGATATTTCTGTCCTTGTTAATCTTACTGGATTAGTAATTATATTCAATCTCAGAATAGTCACTTGAATTGTCAAAAAGCTTGCAGCCTGTTTCCAATTAACACATTCTGCTCAGTGTCGTGTGTGAGAAGGTGGTGTTACTGTGTTCACATTCCATAAAAGGTAGTGAGGACACACTTATAGGATGTTGTTAATGAAACAGAGAGACACAATCTCTGGGTGTGAGATTCAGGCAGAATGAGATGGATAAACTTGTTTCCCTGCTCTAACTCCCACCTGTAGCTCCCCCACCCTGAGCTTGTCCAGAACCATGCTGCCTCTGTTCTAACCTGCACTAAATCCCAAACTCCCCCCACCCCTTCTGCTCACTGACCTACACTGCCCCACAACCACCCCACCCCCTGTACTCACTGACCCACACTGCCCCCCATTCCTCCCACCCCCTGTGCTCACTAACCCATACTGCGCCCCATTCCCCCTAACCCCCTGTCCTCACTGACCCACATTGCCTGCCTGTTCCCCCGACCCCCTATGCTCTCTGACCCACACTGCCACCCCCTTTCTCTCCTACCCCTGTTCTCACTGACCCATACTGCCCCCCCTTTCTCCCTCACCCTCTGTGCTCACTGACCCACACTGCTCCCCCCTTCCCTCATCCCCTGTGCTCACTGACCCACACTGCCCGCCATTCCCTTCCACCCACTGTGCTCACTGACCCACACTGCCCCCGTTCACACCCACCCCCTGTGCTCACTAAACCCACACTGCCCCCGTTCTCACCTACCCCCCGTGCTCACTGACCCACACTGCACCCCCATTCCCTCCATCCCCCCACCCACTGTTCTCACTGACACACATTGCTCCCCCAGTTCTCCCTCCCAACTCCCTGTGCTCACTGACCCACACTGCTCACCAGTTCCCTCACCCATGTGCTCACTGTCCCACAATGCCACCCCCATCCCCTCCACCCTCTATGCTCAGTGACCCACATTTATCCCCGTTCCCCCCCCCACTCCCTGTGTGCACTGACCCACACTGGCCTTCAGTCTAACAATACCTAGATATTGAAATTCTCATTGTCTTCCAAACCTCTGCACCCTTTCCTATGTCTGGAATCTCCTCCACGCCTACAACACTGAGCTCTCTGCCCTCTTCCAGTGTTGGCCTCCTGAGTATCACTGACAAAGACTGTGGACATCGATGCTGACAGCTGAGCAATGGTTGTGACCTTCAGGAGGTGGGCTGTTTGGAAGAGCATTGGGAGAGGGGAGGGGAAATGTGGGGAGGGGCGGCACGGTGGTGCAGTGCTTAGCACTGCCGCCTCACAGCACATGGACCCAGGTTCGATTCCTAGCTTGGGTCACCGTCTGTGCGGAGTCTGCACATTCTCCCCGTGTCGGCATGGGTTTCCTCCGGGTACTCCAGTTTCCTCCCACAATCCAAAGGTGTGCACATTAAGTGAATTAGACATGGTAACTTGCCCCATGGAGTCCCAATACGTTAGGTTATCGGCATTAGCCCCACAGTGGCATAGTGGTTAGCACTGCTGTCTCACTGCGCCAGGGACCTGGGTTGGATTCCCAGCTTGAGTCACTGTCTGTGTGGAGTTTGCACATTCTCCCTGTGTCTTTTTGGGTTTCCTCCGGGTGCTCCAGGTTCCTCCCACAGTCCGAAAGATGTGCTGGGTAGCTGCACTGTCCATGCCAAGTTCTCCCTCAGCGTACCCAAACAGGTGCCAGAGTGTGGCAACTAGGGGATTTTCACAGTAACTTCATTGCAGTGTTAACATTAGCCAATGTGTCATACTAATGAATGAACAATTGCCCGAGTGTCCAATGACATGTGGGTTAGGGGGTTCAGTGGGGTAAATGTGTGGGGTTATGGGGAAACGGCCTGGGTGAGATACTCTGTCAGTGAATCACTGCAAATTCACTGGTTGGAATTTTACCAGCACGTCTGCCCACAGTTCATATAATCCCACCTGAGGCCAACGGAGAACACCATTCTCCAAGCCTCACCCACCCCCGGAATCGGAGCTGGCATACCGGTAAAATTCTGGCCAATGGGCTAAATGGCTTCCTTCTGCACTGTAAGGGTTCAGTGAAAGACTCAGCTGGTCAAAAGGATGCCCAGAGAGACCAGGAGCCAGGGAATCCTGCACCCACTCAGTACACCTTCTTCCTCTGCAGTAAATGCCGGAGTGAGACCCCTGAGTGGTGATACAGTGTAGACCACCAGACCGCAAGCCAACCCCTCGTGCGACAGGAGGAGGAGGCATGTGTAAGCTTTATTGCTCTTTGCAAACGGAGGCGTATAACTCTGAACCACAACTGTTTCTCTCAGCTGCGTGCTTTTTTCAAATAGCTGTTGGTCCATTATTGTCCTCCCAGCGAAAACCTTTTCCCCGTTAATATATAAGAGTGCAGCCAAACTGAGTCAGCTGAAACTCACAGCACATTCGAGAGACATTAATAAATTATAATTCAAGCACGGCGTGTCCTAAAATCTCTCAATTCTATGAGTGATTATAAAAAATAAAAAATTAATATCAGCTCACTGCTGACAGTAAAATATCCTGTGTGTTAAACTTGTATGAGAACTTGGCCAGACCATATTGAAGAGTTGGGTTTAGTTAGAATTATAGAATCCCTACAGTACAAAAAGAGGCCATTTGGCCTATTGAGCTGGCACTGCCAACCCATCCAGGCCCTATTCCTGTAATTCTTACTAATCCTCCTGAAAATAGGGTCAATTTAGATTGGCCAATGCACCTAACCCACACATCTTTCGGACTGTGTGAGGAAACCCACGCAGACACGAGGAGAATGTGCAAACTCCACACAGACAGTGACCCAAGGCCAGAATTGAACCCGGGCCCCTGGTGCTATGAGGCAGCAGTGCTAAAGGAAATCTTGGGACTGTTTTCCTTAGAAAGACGTAGATTTAGAGGAGATCTGATAGAGGTGTACAAGATTTTGAAGGGGATAGATAGAGTTAACAGGGCTAAGCTTTTTCCTAGGATGGACTCAAATAGCACGAGGGGTCACGGGCTTAGGGTGAGGGGGGTAAGGTCCCCTTGGATGCTAGAGGGAGTTTTTTCACACAGAGGGTGGTGGGGGTATGGAATGCGCTACCAAGTAAAGTGGTGGAGGCAGGCACTCTGGAGATATTTAAGAAATACTTAGATGGACACATGAACAGAATGGGAATGGAGGGGTATATAAAACTGATTTAAAATAGGGATCATGAGCCTTGGGAGTCCCTGGGAAGTGTGTAAATAGATGATGATATTGATGTACTTGTTTTTAACCTACAGGTGCTTTGGTCCACCTTGTTGTCTAACAAGGGGCATACACGCGATGGGTCATGAGAGGGCTGCTCTTGGACCTTTTTCGAGAGTATCCTACTGCTTCACATCGTTAGTGTATGCTTGACCTGGACCATCTGATGGGCAACACGACAGCGCAGTGACTATAGCTGTGCTGTGCAGATACATGGATTTGGGCCTGTGTCTGTGGGAGTTTGCGCATTCTCCCCGTGCTTGCGTGGGTTTTCTCCGGGAGCTCCGGTTTCCTCCCACATCCCAAAAATGTGCTCTTAGGCTAATTGGCAAAACAAATTCTCCGTAAGTTGTCTCAAATTTGGTTTTTAATCCATAGATCTATAAACATGGATAGGGATCGCATGTAGAAGTGGGAACATCGAGGTGGCAGCGCGGGCTCGTTGGGCCGAAGGGCCTGTTTCCCATGCTGTTTTGTTCTTTGTTCTTTGTTCTTTATTACTCAGGAAATTGTGTTGGGGAAATTATTGGGATTAAAACTTGATCTGTCCCCAGGGCTGATGCCCAGCATACTCAAGGAGGTGATCCTAGAAATAGGGCATACATTGGTCTCTATTTTCCAGCATCTATAGACGCTGGAAGAGTTCCAGTGGATTGGAGAATAGCTAACTTAATCCCAGCTTTTAAAAAAGGAGGGAGAGAGAGAATGGGGAATTATAAACCAGTTAGCTTGGTGGGGAATTACTGGAGTCAATTATTAATGATGCAGCAACTCAGCATTTGGAAAGCAGAATCGGTCCAAGTCAGCCTGGATTCACTAAAGGGAAATTGTGCTTGACAAATCTTCTGGAGTTTTTTCAGCAGAGTGTACAAGGATGAACCAGCAGATGTTGTGTATCTGGACTTTCAAAAAGCCTTTGGCAAGACCCCACACAAGAGATTAGCGAGCAAACTTAAAAATTCATGGTACTGAGGATAATATATTGCTGTGGACGGAGAACTGGTTGGCAGATAAGAAGCAGAGAGTGGGAATAAATGGGCCTTTTTCAGAGTAGCAGGCAGTGACTGGTGGTGTATCTGTCTGTGCTGGGACCCCAGCTATTCACAATACACATTAATGGTTTGGAAGAAGGAATTGAATGCAATATCTCCAAACAAACGGCACTAAGCTGGGTGGCAGTGTGAGGAGGATGCTAAGAGGTTGCAAAGTGACTTGGACAGGCTGAGTGAACAAATACTTACAAATGCAATATAATGTGGATAAATGTGAGATTATCCGATTTGGTGGCAAAAACAGGAAGGAAGATTATTATCTGAATGATGGAAGTTTCGGAAAAGGGGAAGTGCAACGTGACCTGGGTGTGATGGTGGAACAGTCGCTGAAGGTTAGCAGGTACAGCAGGCAGTGAGGAAAGCTAACGACGCGCTGGCCTTCATAGCAAAAGGATTTGAGTATCGGAGTAAGGGTGTCTTGCTGCAGTTATACAGGGCCTTGGTGAGGCCACACCTTGAGTATTGTGTGAAGTTTTGGTCTCCTCGTCTGAGGAAGGACATTCTCACTATTGAGGGAGACCAGGGAAGGTTCACCAGACTGATTCCTGGAATGGCAGGACTGACATGTAAGGAGAGACTGGATTGACTGGGCTTCTACTCACTGGGATTGAGAAGAATGAGAGGGGATCTCATAGAAACATATAAAATCCTGATGGGACTGGACAGGCTGGATGGGGGAAGAATGTTCCTGATGTTGGGGAAGTCCAGAACTAGGGATCACAGTCTAAGAATAAGGGGGGAGCCAATCAGGACTGAGATGGGGAAGAACTTCTTCACTCAGAGAGTTGTGAACCTGTGGAATTCTCTCCCACAGAAAGCTGCTGGGGGTCAGTTCATTAGAGATGTTCCAGAGGGAACTGGATGTGGCTCTTGTGCCTAAAGGGATCAAGGGGTACGGAGAGAAAGTGGGAGTGAGATACTGAGAGTGCACGATCAGCCATGATCATATTGAATGGTAGTACAGGCTTGAAGGGCCGAACGGCCTACTCCTGCACTTAAAGAACAGAGAAAAGTGCAGGACAGGAACAGGCCCTTCAGCCCTCCAAAGCTGTGCTGACCATGATGCCCTAAATAAACTGAAAAAAAAACCCTTCTGCCCTTACTCAGTCTGTATCCTTCTATTCCCTCCCTATTCATGAACTCATCCAGATGCCTCTTAGATGTTGATAATGTGCCTGCTTCCACCACCTCCTTTGGCAGCACGTTCCAGGCACCCACCACTCTACCTACCCCCGCACATCTCCCTTCAACTTTCCCCCTCTCCCCTTGAAGCTGTGCTCCTTTGTAACTGACACTTCCACCCTGGGAAAAAGCCCCTGACTCTCCTATTTTCTGTGTTTCTACATAACCGCTGTGCTGCCCACATCACCATTGTAGATTTACTCACCGTCCTATATTCGGAACATTTCAATGCTGGAGAAATATAGAGAGATTGGCAAGGACAGAAGTTTCAGAAAGGAAAAGGTGGAAAATCTCAGGAAACCTGGCCACATCTGTTTACACTTTCCACTGTCCTGGCAAAAGAGCCAACATAATTAAGGACCCCACACAGCCTGGACATTCTCTCTTCCACCTTCTTCCCTCGGGAAAAAGATACAAAAGTCTGAGGTCAAGTACTAAACAATTTAAGAACAGCTTCCTCCTGCTGCTGTCAGACTTTGGAATGGACCTACCTCGCATTGAGTTGATCTTCCTCGACATCCCTAGCTATGACTGCAACACTACATTCTGCAGTCTCTTATTTCCTGCTCTTATGAACGGTATGCTTTGTCCGTGTCGTGCACAAGAAATAATACTTTTCACTATATGTTAATACACGTGACAATAATAAATGAAATCAAATCAAATCTGTAAGGAGAGAAAACAGCTGACGTTTCGAGTCCAGCTGTTTTCAGCCCATTGCCAACACGGAAAATGAGGAAGAGAACGACAGAGATTCTGGGATGCTGTTCAGCCCATCTCTCAGGTGCTGACATTGAATCACAGAGCAGAATCCCTACAATGCAGAAGGAGACCATTCAGCCCATTGACTCTGCAGTGGAAACAATCCCATCCAGGCCCTATTCCCATAACCCCCACATATTTACCCCGCTAATCCTTCGAACCTACGCATCCTAGGACATTAAGGGGCAATTATCATAGCCAATCAACCTAACCTGCACATCTTTGGACTGTGGGAGGAAGCCAGAGCACCCGGAGGAAACCCTCGCTGACACAGGAAGAATGTGCAGACTCCGCACAGACAGTTGCTCCACCCAGGAATCTAACCTAGGTCCCTGGAGCTGTGGGACAGCAGTGCTGACCACTGAGCTATCTAATACTAATCCCTTTCACTGGTACCCATAAACATGGGAGAAATGTTTGTTGGTGAAACGGGTATGTCTTACCTTTCCATTGGGGCTGGACTTCTTAAAGACTCTGCAAAACAGAGAGAGAGGTAGAAAATAATGATTGTCAGTACGATTAGAGATACAACCAACTTGCATTTCCACCTTTGGTTCATCCACAAACTAGACCTAAACCTCCCTGTCGCTTGCCATTTCAATCCTGCTTATCAGCACTCTTCTTAAAAACGGGCACAGTAAGAAGTCTCACAACACCAAAGTCCAACAGCTTTATTTGGAATCACGAGCTTTCGGAGCGTTGCTCCTTCTTCAGGTGAGGAGAGAGGTAGGTCTCATCAACGCAGCATATATAGACAAAGACATAATGGTTGGAATATGAGTTTTTACAGGTAATCAAGATTTTTTCAGGTACAGTGTGAGAAAAGGATAATCACAGATCAAGAGGTGCGAATTGCCTCAACCCAGGCCAAATGATGGGATTACAGATAGTATGACATGAACCCAAGATCCTGGTTGAGGCTGTCCCCATGTGTGCGGGACTTGGCTATCAGTCTCTGCTCAGCGATTCTGCATTGTCAGGTGTCTTGGAGAACACTTACCCGAAGATCAGAGCCCGTGACTGCTGAAGTGTTCCCCGACAGGAAGAGAATACTCCTCCCTGGTGATTGTCACATGGTGTCCGCCTATCTGTTATTGTAGCGTCTGCGTGGTCCCATTGATGTCTTGGGACATCCTTTCCCGCAGTGTATCAGGTAGACAATGTTGGCTGAGTCGCATGAGTATGTACCGTGTACCTGGTGGATGGTGTTCTCACGTGATGGTGTTATCCGTGTCGATGATCCAGCACATCTTGCACACGTGGCCAAAGCAGGGTTGTATGGTCTCTCAAAAATGATCAGCAGCAATTATATTTCTTTTGTCTTTATGTCCACGGCATCTTTATTAATTTCTCTCTTGCCTCCACCCATCGCTGGCCTTCTGTCCAACTTGCTTCACCCCCGATCTGCCCAACAACTATACAAATCTCATCCTATTTCCAGTTTTCTGATGAAGGGCATTGACTCGAAACATTACCTCCATTCTCTTCCCACAGATGCTGTCAGACCCACTGAGATTTTCCAGTACTGTGATTTTGCATTTACACAGCACAGGGAAGATGCCAAAGGCCTTTCTCAGTAACGCTATTGAATAAAATCTGGCGCCCAGGCGTGGGCGGGAGTTTCCAGCCTCGCTCGTCCCGAAACCAGAAAATCCCACCCAACATTTCCACGGTCTCTCCCCTGCTCCGAGTCCCGGGGGGTGCGGAATGGGTAAAGTCCACCAGAATGTTAGCAGCAAATGCTCTCAGTTTAGTCTGGGGAAAGGCCACATTTTCCACTTATTAACTCTAGAATATGAGGCTCTCTGGCAAGGGCTGAGGTTTACTGCTCTTTGCAGTAGTTGCCCCTTGCGGAGGTGATGGTGAGCAGCATTCCCCAATCCCTGCGGTCTGTGTGCGGAAGATGCAGTGAGGGAGCGGAATCCAAGAATCACAGACTCACCAACAGTAATGGAATAGTCCATCTATTTCTCCATCACTGAGGGGAACCTGGTGACACTCTCACCTTGATGTTCTTGACCTTCTTGGTATGAGAGTTGACTAGGATATCTGGCTGCAATCAGAGTAGTCAAAGCTTGACTTCCTTAACGTTTATTAATGTCATAAGTAGGCTCACATTAACACTGCAATGAAGTTACTGTGAAAATCCCCTAGTCGCCACACTCCGGGATGTGTTCGGGTACACTGAATCATTGAAATCTACAGTGCAGAAGGAGGCCATTCGGCCCATCACAGTTGTAGTGACTACAATCCCACCCATCCTCCTAACCCCATGTGTTTACCATAGCTAATCTCTTTGACACAAATGGGCAATTTAGCACGTGTCGGACTGGGCTAAGCACAGTAAGAAGTCTTACAACACCAAGTTAAAGTCCAACAGGTTTATCTGGTGGCAAAAGCCACAAGCTTTCGGAGCGCTGGTCCTTCATCAGGTGAGTGAGGATTTGTGTTCACAAACAGGGCATATATAGACACAAACTCAATTTACAAGGTAATAGTTGGAATGTGTGTCATAGAATTATAGAAAAACTACAGCACAAACAGACCCTTCGACCCACAAGTTGCGCTGATCTTATCTCTACCTACTAGGCTTATCTATAACCCTCAATCCTATTAAATCCCATGTACTCATACAGAAATCTCTTGAAAGACCCGATCAATTTTGCCTCTACCACCACCAACGGCAGCCGATTCCACTCACCCACCACCCTCTGAGTGTAAAACTTACCCCTGATATCTCCTGATATCTACTCCCCAGCACCTTAAACCTATGTCCTCTCGTGGCAGCATTTCAGTCCTGGGAAAAAGCCTCTGAGAATCCACCCAATCAATACTTCTCAACAACTTACACACCTCTATCAGATCCCCTCTCATCCTTCATCTCTCTAAGGAGAAAAGACCGAGCTCCCTCAACCTATCTTCATAAGCATGCAACCCAATTCAGGCAACATCCTCGTAAATCTCCTCTGCACCCTTTCAAAGGCTTCCACATCCTTCCTGTAATGAGGCGACCAGAACAGAGCACAGTACTCCAAGTGGGGTTTGACCAGGGTCTTATACAGTGTTTACAGGTAATCAAGTCTTAAAGGTACAGGCAATGTGAATGGAGAAAGGGTTAAGCAAAGGTTGCAGAGATGTGTATTATCTCCAGCCAGGACAGTTAATCCAGCCCAGGCAAGTTGTGGGGGTTACAGATAATGAGACATGAACCCAAGATCTCACTGAGCTGTTCTCATGCGTGTGGAACTTGGCTATCAGTTTCTGCTCAGCTATTTAGCCTGGCCAATGCACCTAACCAGCAAGTGTTTCAGACTGTGGGATGAAACCGGAGCATCCGGAGGAAACCCACGCAGACATGGGGAGAACATGCAAACTCCACACAGACAGTGACCCAAGCAGGGAATTGAACCTGGTCCGTGGCGCTGTGAGGCCGCTGTGCTAACTATAGTGCTTTGTTTTGTTGAGAGTTGCAGCGTTTACTGGGGTAAGGCAGGATGGGAAGTGGAAGAGGGAGTGGGAGGGGGCTGCAGATTTGGGTTTGACTGACACACTATGGCAACCATTGTGCTGGGGGACCCGGGGAAGCCCACGCCTTCTCACAAGACCAGATCGCCCCGCAGACTCCAGCTGCAGTATGTCAAGGGTGGAGATTGAGTCTTCTGGCTGGTGTTAGTGATGGGTGGGGGAGGGGGGGGGTGGTGCTGTGGGTGGACAAGTTGTCCAAACAACTCCGTCACGTGTTCCTGGATGGTTTCGAAATTCTTGAGCATTGTTGGAGCTGCACTCAGGAAGTGGAGACTATGCTATCACCTTCCTGACTTGCGTCCCGTCGATGGGTGGACAAGCTTTGGGGGAGTCAGAAAGCTGTTTAAGTGCTTTGTTTATCTCACAGGACGTTTGCCATCTCCTTCATATCCTGTCTCAACATGTTGGATCTGATTTACTTCATCTTTTATCCTGTATATTGTCCAAACTGGACACATAATGGAACTGTGATGAATGGCACACCATAAATGGATTAAGACATCACTCGCAGAAGAAGAAAGTTAGATCGTGTGGCGTTGTTCAACTTCCCAATTCAACAAGAAGTTCCATTTATATAGCGCCTTTAACATCAGCAAATGTTTAGTTCTATTTATTCGTGTCACAGATAGCCTCACATTAACACTGCAATGAAGTTACTGTGAAAATCTCACAGTTGTCACACTCCGGCACCTGTTCGGGTACACTGTAGGAAAATTTTTGCACCTAACCAGCAAATCTCTCAGATTGTGGAAGGAAGAACAAAGAACAAAGAACAAAACAGCACGGGAAACAGGCCCAACGAGCCCGCGCTGCCACCCCAATGTTCCCACCTCTACCCACGATCCCTGTCCATGTTTATAGATCTATGGATTAAAATCCAAATTTGAGACAATTTAGGGAGAATTTGTTTTGCCAATTAGCCTAAGAGCACATCTTTGGGATGTGGGAGGAAACCGGAGCACCCGGAGAAAACCCACGCAAGCACGGGGAGAATGCGCAAACTCCCACAGACAGCACCGGGAGGAAACCCATGCAGACACAGGGAGAACGGTGGCACAGTGGTTAGCACTACTGCTTCACAGTGCCGGAGGCTCAATTCTGGTCTCGGGTCACTGTCTGTGTGGTCTGCGCATTCTCCCCATGTCTGCGTGGGTTTCCTTCAGGTGCTTCCATTTCCTCCCAGCTCCTTCCTAATCTCTGCAGGGTCAGTGGAATGGCCATGTTAAATTGCCCCTTTGTGTCAGGGGGATTAGCAGGGTAAATATGTGGGGATGGGACCCTCTGTGGGATTGCGGTCGGTGAAGTCTCAATGGGCTGAATGGCATCTTTCTGCACTGCAAGACTCTCTGATTCTTTGAACGTGCAGACTCTGCACAGACAGTGACAATTCCCGATGCCGGGAATTGAACCCGGGTCCCTGGCACTGTGAGGCACCATTCCAGAGTGCTTCACAGCATCAGTACCAATCAAAATCTGACATCAGCCACAGGACGTTGAATTACACTGAGTCAGCCCAACTCATCCACTCTGGCTGCTTGTATTTCTAACCTCCTCCAACCATATCTAATTTATCCACATACCTTTCTGTTCCTCATCTGCTGAGCCCAGTTGTGTGGTTTGCTTTACTTATGCAAAAGATTTCATTTTAAGGCATTTCTGCCGATGTAACTAACTCTGCTAAGCTTTAACGTCGTATTTGCCACACTTTCAAACTCAGCTGGGGTGCTGAGATTAGCTGAGAAATTGACTGCATTCTTTGAAATTGCAATGCTCTCAAAAATGGCTTTCTCATCAGACAAAACAAAGCCTTCATGTCCACAGCTGCAAATTGTTTATGAAAGTTAGAGACACTGCTTATAGCAAGTAATTTCATAATACAGATAACTGGAAAGTTACAATGCTGTCTATAATTATGTGTGGGCAGTGTAAGGTTTAGATCAAGTCTGGGTTAAGACTAACTTTTCCTGGAATCTTTCTCTCTGCTTCCTCTCTCCCAGTAAACCAACTTTATTGCTTTCTGTAACATGTTAATTTTAAGCACTGCTCAATAAAAGGGATTCAACTTCCTTTCAGTGCCTTCTGCATCTATTCTGAGGAATGAATAGACCCTACATTATCTATCTTAAACCTATCTAGCTTCCTCCTGAGCCTATCATAGAAATCCCACAGTGCAGAAAGAGGCTATTAGGCCCATCAAGTCTGCACTGACCACAATCCCACCCAGCCCTACCCCCACATCCCTACATATTTACCCACTAATCCTTCTAACCTATGCATCTAGGACACTAAGGGACAATCTTTTCGGTATGGTCAATCGACCTAACCTGTACATCTTTGGAGTGTGGGAGGAAAACCACGCAGACATGAGGAGAATGTTGACCTAAGTTGGGAATCGAACGCAAGTCCCAGGAGTTGTGAAGCAGCAGTGCTAACCCACTGTACTACTGTTTCTATTCTATTTACCTTCATTGCATAAAGTGTAGGTGGAAAAAAAATCTCAATTTGGAAATTTGCAGACACCTTCATCAGAATACAGAACATAGAACATAGAACATAGAACAATACAGCACAGAACAGGCCCTTCGGCCTTCGATGTTGCGCCGACCAATATAAAAAGCAATGCCCCTCCAAACTAAACCATTCCCTTCTCTTCCATATACTTATCAACTAACCTCTTAAACGCCACCAAACTTGGCGCATCTACAACCGCTGCAGGCAGGGCATTCCACTCCTGAACCACCCTTTGGGTAAAGAACCTACCTCTGATATCCGTCCTATACTATCACCCCTTAATTTAAAGCTGTGTCCCCTCGTGCTAGCTTTTTCCATCCTAGGAAAAAGGCTATCACTGTCCACCCTATCTAAACCTCTAATCATCTTATATGTTTCGATCAGGTCCCCTCTTAGCCTCCTCCTTTCTAACGAAAACAACCTCAAATCCCTCACCTCTCTTCATAAGACCTGCCCTCCATACCAGGCAACATCCTGGTAAACCTCCTCTGTACCCTCTCCAATGCCTCCACATCTTTCTTATAATGTGGGGACCAGAACTGCACACAATACTCCAAGTGCGGCCGCACTAGAGTTTGTACAGTTGCAACATGACGTTGCGGCTCCGAAATTCAATCCCTCTACCAATAAAAGCCAAGACTCCATATGCCTTCCTAACAACCTTCTCGACCTGACTGCCTGAAGGATAGGAAGGATAGAAGGATAGGAAATAGATAAACAGCCAGAATGGAAGGGGGGGGGGGAAATGAATTTAATACAAATAGTTTTTATTCTTTGATAGGATGTTGATGTCAAGTCCAGCATTTGTTGCCCATCCCTAATTGCCCGAATCAAGTGTCTTGTTCAACTATTTCAGGTGGCAGTTTAAAGGCAATCACATTGCTGTGGCTCTGGAGTCAAATGTAGGTCAGATCCTGAAAGGACGGCAGATTTCCTTCCCTAAAGAACATTCGTGACCCAGGTGGAGTTTGGTCATTATAGGTCAGTGATAGGGAGGAAGTGTACACGGAGTGTGAAAGAGGATTAACTGGGTGGTACAGTGGTAGCACTGCTGCCTCACAGTGAAAGGGACCCAGGTTTGATTCCCTGCTCAGGCCACTGTCTGTGTAGAGTTTGCACATTCTCCCCGTGTCTGCGTGGATTTTCTCCGTGTGCCTCAGTTTCCTCCCACAGTCCGAAAGACGTGCTGGTTAGGACACATTGGTTGTGCTAAGTTCTAAGTACCCGGACTGTGGTGACTAGGGGATTTTCACAGTAACTTTATTGCAGTGTTAATGTTAGCCTCACTTGTGACTAATAAATTAATAAACTTTAAATGAAACTCTGGAGTGAGTGACAGGGGAGAATGGACTCTGGAAAAGTAGGATTGTTGAGTGGTTCTAATGTTATGGCTCAGTAATGATTGTCAAGGTAGCTCGACAGATAAATGACTTCATTACAGCGTGCTAGCAAATGGAAAAGTTTTGTTGAGTTTGCAGAATGGTCCTGAGTTGGTGATAGTCAGCCAGACAATGTCCAGCTAAAATTGCTGCTTCGTATATTTTCATAGATTTATGGGATGTTTGCACTTATCTTTGAGATGAATGATTTAGATACTGTCCTTCAAGTTACCATCATTGAAACCTTTTTGTCTGAGCCACATGCTTTCTGTTGTTTTGCAAAATCTTTCAACCAGGCTGCCAGCAAAGGATGAAAGAGTTGCATTTATGTAGCACCTTACATGACCGCAGGACTCCACCCCTCGCCCCATCAATGCTTTAGGCCCAATGCAATACTTTCAATCATTGTTGTAAAGTACACAATGCAGCAGCCCATTTCTGCGCTGCATGACAAATAGTCAGATAATCTTCCTGGCACCAATTATTACCATTCCTTTATCAGCGTTTTGAAGGGACTCTTCCCCCCTACCCCATGATATCCTGATGCTCTTGTCCATCGGCCCCCACATCCCATCCTCACTGCGCCTTCCCATGCAAGTACAGGAGCTGCAACAGCTGCCCCTCAAGGGTGGTACGGTGGCACACTGGTTAGCGCTGCTGCCTCACAGCGCCAGGGACCCGGGTTCAATTCCCAGCTTGGGTCACTGACCATGCAGAGTTTACACATTCTCCCCGAGTGGGTTTCCTCCGGGTGCTCCGGTTTCCTCCCACGGTCCGATGATGTGCAAGGGGAGGCGATGGCCGAGCCGTATTATCACTAGAAACCGGAAACTCAGCTAATGTTCTGGGGACCCCAGGTTCGAATCCCGCCACAGCAGATGGTGGAATTTGAATTCAATAAAAAAAAAAATCTGGAATTAAGAATCTACTGATGATCATGAAACCGTTGTCGGAAAAACCCACCTGGTTCACTAAAGTCCTTTAGGGAAGGAAATCTGCCTTCCTTACTCGGTCTGGCCAACACGTGATTCCAGAGTAACAGCAATGTGGTTGACTCTCAACTGCCCTCAAGCAACTATTATTGGGCAATAAATACTGCCCAGCCATGAATAAATGAAAAATAAAAAAGGATTGGCTGTGCTAAATTGCTCCTTAATGTCAGGGGGTATTAGCAGGTAAATATCAGGGGTTACAGCGGTAGTGCCTGGGTGGGATTGTGGTCAGCGCAGACTCGAAGGGGTGAATGGCCTCCTTCTGCACTGTAGGGAGTTGATGTATCTAAGAGGCAGCACAGTGGTTAGCACTGCAGCCTCACAGCTGCCCAATAAACCTGTTGGATTTCAACCTGGAGCTGTGAGACTTCTTACTGTGCCTCACAGCGCCAGGGACCCAGGTTCGATTCCCGACTTGCGTCACTGTCTGTGTGGAGTTTGCACGGCCTCCCCATGTCTGCATGGGTTTCCTCCCACAGCTCAAAGATGCGCGGGTTAGGTGGATTGGCTGTGCTAAACTGTCCCCTTGTGTCAGGGGGACTAGCTGGGGTAAATACTTGGGGTTATGAGGATAGGGCCAGGATGGGATTGTGGTCGGTGCAGACTTGATGGACTGAATGGCCTCCTTCTGCACTGTAGAACATAGAACATTACAGCGCAATACAGGCCCTTTGGCCCTCGATGCTGTGCCAACCAGTGGAACCAATCTAATGACCCTCTAACCTAAACTATTCCAATGTTATCCATATGTCTATCCACTGACCATTTGAACGCCCTTAAAGTTGGCGAGTCCACAACTGCTGCAGGCAGGGCATTCCACGCCCTTACTACCCTGTAGGGATTCAATGATTTTATGATTATCTGTCTCCACCACAACCCCCCACCACTCCCGTTATTAGAAGCAGTGATTTACTTCTCTCTGCTTGTTGCCTGCCACCTCCTTTCACCCTGGGGAAACAAGGAGCAGATTGGGTCACTGCAGTTCAGTGCACCAGCATCGACCTCGAGTCTTCAGTCGCCTCTCATTTTAATTCCACGCCTTGCTCCCCAGCTGACTTTTCTCCCTCTGCCCCCCGCTGCGCTGTTCTAATGGAGATCAATGTAGGCTTGAGGAACTGCTTCTCCCCATTCACTTACACATTTCACAACCTCGGAAGCTGCTGAGTTCAGCAACTTCCAAACCAAACCACCGCTAATTTTTCAGTTGCTGTGACGGTGCAGTTATTTTGACTCCCAATCCCCACCCACTGTTCTTCCTGTCCCTCACAAAGATACAATAAAATTGGTAACAGCACATTGTTTAAATACCTGTTCTGGTCACCTCACTATAAGAAGGAAGTGGAAGCATTGGAGAGAGTGCAGAGGAGATTTACCAGGATGCTGCCTGGTTTGGAGGGAAGGTCTTATGAGGAGGATGAGAGGCGACATAACAGAGGTTTATAAGATGATGAGAGGGATTGATAGAGTGGACGTGCAGAGACTATTTCCTCGGGTGGTTGTAGCTGTTACTAGGGGACAATAACTATAAGGTTGATGGTAGGAGATATAGGAGGGATGTCCGAGGTAGATTCTTCACTCAGAGAGTGGTTGGGGTGTGGAATGTACTGCCTGCTGTGATAGTGGAATCGGATATTTTAGAAACTTTCAAGCGGTTATTGGAATAGGCACGTGGAGCACATCAGAATGACAGGGAGTGGGGATAGCTTGATCTTGGGTTTGGACATAGCTCGGCACAAAATCGAGGGCCGAAGGGCCTGTACTGTGCTGTACTGTTCTACGCTTCTATCTCAAATCAGAAATGATAGAGAGTGCAACAAGGTGCAATTTCTCACGGTCTCATCTGCCTCAGTGTAACTGCAATGTTCCTGATATTTAGAATGTTAATTCTACATCAGGCATTGAGCCTAACATGAGGAGTTCTACAATAAGAAGTCTCACAACACTAGGTTAAAGTCCAATACATTTATTTGATAGTAAAGCCACAAACCTCGTGTTTACCCCAGTCCAATGTCGGCATGTCCACATCATGAGGAGTTCTACAGTTACTATCCCCTTGGTGTTCCAAAGCTGGAAGGTCTTAGACAGAGACCTTTGTTTGATTTGAGAATCAGGATTCGAATCCTGGCTTGGATCACCGTCTATGCGGAATTTGCATGTTCTCCCCATGTCTGTGTGGGTTTCCTCCCACAGTCCGAAAGATGTGCTGGTTAGATGCATTGGCCGTGCTAGATTCTCTCTCAGTGTACCTGAACAGGCGCCAGAGTGTGGCAACCAGGGGATTTTCGCAGTAACTTCATTAATGTGAGACTACTTGTGATACAAATAAATAAACTTAAACTTAAGCACCATCCTTTCTTGTCAGTTGCTGCCTTCCTTGAGCCTGTCACAGGTGTTGATGTGTCACACTTCACCCAGACAGTCGGAATTGATGCAGCACGCTGGGGTTATGTGTTCTGTAGTGATCAGAGTGGTGATAGAAGCTCCAACTTGCTTTCCATTCCCTGGCTGACCAGGAATCTCCTGGAACCAGAAGAATCTGCAGGAATCTTTTAACCTCCTGTCACTGGCGTGTGTTGGAAGGATCTGCAGGTTGATCCACATTTTGCTTGGCCACATTCCAAAAGTGTCTTCCTTGGCCAACCAGTCCTGAAGTGGAGTTTTAAACACCTGGAAGTTCTGGCTCAGAATACGGGACATCACCCATTGTGTCTCAAGGGCCCCCATCCAGCATTAAACCATAGGAACCCTATAGTGTAGAAGGAGGCCATTCAGCCCATCAAGTCTACACCAAACAAAATCCCACCCAGGCCCTATCTCTATAACCCCATGCATTTACCTTCCTAATTCCCCCTGACATGAAGGGGCGATTCAGCTTTGCCAATCCACCTAACCCGCAAAATCGCAGCACTCAGAGGAAACCCACGCAGACACAAGGAGAACATGCAAATACCACACACAGTGATCAAAGGCCAGGAATCGAAACTGGGTCCCTGTGAGACAACATAAGACCATAAGACATAGGAGCAGAATGTTCTACCATTCAACCATAGCTGATATTTTCTCATCCCCATTCTCCTGCCTTTTCCCCATGACAGCTGATCCCCTTATTAATCAAAAACCTATCTATCTCTGTCTCAATAACCTGGCCTCCACAGCCTTCTGCGGCAAAGAGTTCCACAGATTCCCCACTCTCTGGCTGAAGAAATTCCTCCTCATCTCTGTTTTAAAGGATCATCCCTTTAGCCTGAGGTTGTGCCCTCTGGTTCTAGTTTTTCCTTCCAACGGAAGCATCCACTCCACATCCACTCTACCGAGGGCCTCGCAGTTTCCTGTAAGTTTCAATAAGATCCCCTCTCATCCTTCTAAACTCCAGCGAGCACAGACCCAGAGTCTCCAAACATTCCTCGTACAACAAGCTCTTCATTCCAGGGATCATTCTTGTGAACCTCCTCTGGACTCTTTCCAAGGCCGGCACATCCTTCCTCAGGATCCAAAACTGCTCACAATACTTTAAATAACGTTAACCACTGTGTCACCGTGGCGAACAACTTTTCATCCTGGGGGCAGAACGAGGCTCAGATTCAACATCTGATCCGAACAGTGACACATCCGACAGTGCACAGCAATCTTCAACTCAATCATTCTGATTCAGATAGGGTCCCACTGAGCCAAGGTCAATTAGAGGGCAGCGAAATGTTCATCACAATTAGCCGCTTACATTCGAGACACTTGATAAGATCATGCTTACGCAGAAAGCACATTTACAGCCTCCTGATAATTGGTAGCAAACTGGAGACAAGAGGTGTTGAATCAGGAGGAATACAATCAAATCGTTGTGTCTGCAACATCCTCCAGGTAATAGCCAGTTACCAGAGTGTCATAAAATTACAGCCCCCTGCCCCCCCCCCATGTAAAAGGCAGGAAATACAAAGCCAGCTGCTTCTGCATTTTCACTTATTTTCAGTATCATTCCCCCCCCCCCCACCGCTTCTCCCCCAACCATCGCTACCACCATCTCTGAGATAAGACCTGAGGATGTTACCACATCCAACACTCCAGGACAGGTACAGATCCCTCTACACTGTCCACATCAAACACTCCCAGGACAAGTACAGCACGGGGTTAGATACAGAGTAAAGCTCCCTCTACACTGTCCCCCCATCAAACACTCCCAGGACAGGTACAGCACGGGGTTAGATACAGAGTAAAGCTCCCTCTACACTGTCCCCCCCATCAAACACTCCCAGGACAGGTACAGCACGGGGTTAGATACAGAGTAAAGCTCCCTCTACACTGTCCCCCCCATCAAACACTCCCAGGACAGGTACAGCACGGGGTTAGATACAGAGTAAAGCTCCCTCTACACTGTCCCCCATCAAACACTCCCAGGACAGGTACAGCACGGGGTTAGATACAGAGTAAAGCTCCATCTACACTGTCCCCATCAAACACTCTATACTGCCTCTATTAGCCAGAAGGCTGTAAAAGCTGGGCTATATTCTCTGAAGTTAAAAAAATGATTTCAATCTCATTAAAAGGCAAAGTTCTGAAGCAGCTTGCTAAGCAAATGTTGAGAGGTTTCCACCTGATTGGGGAATCTAGAACATTCTCTAGATAAGGTCCGATCATTTTGGACTGAGAAAAGATTTCCTCAAAGGATTGTGAATCTTTGGGGTTCTCTATCCCAGAGGGATATGGATGCTCCATCACTGAATATATTTACTGCGGGGACAGACAAATTTTTGGGTTTTCTGGGAATTATGGGATGTGGGGACTGGGTGGGAAATAGAGTTGAAAGCCCAAGATCAGCCGTGAGGGTGTTGAATGGTGGAGTAGGCTTGATGGGCTGAATGGTCTACCCTGCTTCTCCTTCTTGTGATTTTGTGTACAGTGTCCCAGTAAATGGTTTTTAACTGAGCCATC
This sequence comes from Sphyrna mokarran, assembly GCA_024679065.1. Classification (NCBI taxonomy): domain Eukaryota; kingdom Metazoa; phylum Chordata; class Chondrichthyes; order Carcharhiniformes; family Carcharhinidae; genus Sphyrna; species Sphyrna mokarran. Next base: position 104,390,973 of record JAGIQG010000010.1, read on the forward strand.
CCATCCACAATGGAACATAACAAAAAAAAAATGTAATCACTTTGGTTAGAATCATAGAAGCGCCACAGTGCAGAAGGCCATTCAGCCCATTTTACAACTACACTCCCACCCAAACCCTATCCCCACCATACTACGTATTTAATCCTTTCTCCATCTCTTAGTGTCCCTGACACTAAGGGACAATTCAGCTCAGCCAATCCGCCTAATTTTTGGAGTGCGGATAGAAACCAGAGTACCCGGATGAAACCCATGCTGTTATGAGTAGAATGTGCAGATTCCACACAGACAGTGAGCCAAGCTGAGAATCGAACCCAGGTCCCTGGCACTGTGAGGCAGCAGTGCTAACCACTGTGCCACCGTGGTTTATGGGTTGCTTCCAGCTCTGTTCAAGGTAATACATCAGCTTCCCAAACATGGTTCTTTGGTTCACACTGGAAAGACAAGGATAACTATCTACCAGCTTCCCGTCCTGTTCACAACCACCCATCTCACCTTATATCGGTGATCGCTCCATGGGCACTGCGTCCAAAGCCCTGGCATTCACTATCTTCACCATTACAGCAGTTCTTTTTCTTCCTTTATTCTTTCATGGGATGTTAGCACTACTGGCGAGACCAGCATTTGTTGCCCATCCCTAATTGCCCCTTGAACTGAGCGTTCTCGCTCCACCATTTCAGAGGGCAGCTAAGAGTCAATCACATTGCTATGGCTCTGGAGTCACATGCAGGTCAGACCAGAACTGCAGATATGCTTCCTGAAAGGACATTAGAGAACCAGATCGGTTTTTCTACAATAAATAGGTGATAAGTTGTCATGGTCACCATTACTAAGACTAACTCTCAACTCCAAATTTTAGAATTGAAATTCCACCAGCTGCCGTGGTGGGATTTGAACCCATGTCCTCAGGGGATGATCCTGGGTTACTAGGCCAGAGACACGACCACTACACCACCATGAGGCAGGTAGGACGTTCCTGATGGTGGGGGAGTCCAGAACCAGGGGTCGCAGTCTGAGGGTGTCGGATAGACCATTTTGGACGGGGTGAGGAGACATTTCTTCACCCAAAAAGAGTGGTGAGCCTGTGGAATTCATTACCACAGGAAGTAGCTGATGCCAGGTGGCTGGTGGCAAATGGGGTCAAAGGTTATGGGGAGAAAGCAGGATTAGGCTATTGAGTTGGATGAACAGCCATGATCGCGATAAAAGGCGGAGCAGGCTCGAAGGGCCGAATAGCCTCCTCCTGCTCCTATCTTCTATGTTCCTATCTCCTCACTGGACTGCAAAGGCCTGCCAGCACTTTCCCATGGGGAGGGGAGATGGTGGGTGGTGGGTTTCCAATGGCAGCCTAGGACAATCAACAGAAGCAAAGGTTTTTGAAAATTATTTGTCCGTGGGATGTGGGCGCCTTTAGCTTTTAGTGCCTGGCCCTGCGTCGCATTAAAATCAAATTGATGGATTCGGGCATCAAAGAGACTGGTTGTTTCCCTCTCCAAGGCATTTTGACAATTATCTAAAGAGGGAAAGCAGGAGGGGGGTGGGAGGAGAGGTGGGGGGGCAGGGTGGCCTAAGGAGAAGGGTGGGCAGTTAAGATTGCCCACGTACAGACTCTGAACACACACACATACACACACAGACAGTGTGTAAACACTCTCTCACTCCGAGATAATCAAACACTTTGGTCTCTCAAGATCTCTTGGTGCCAAATCAGAGCGATTCAAATGTTTTCAATTGTTCCTTTATCTTGATGAGAATTGAATGTTTTAGCAGAGGGAAAATGATGGCGATATCCACTGCGGAACTAAAAACCACTCACTCAGATCTCCCTGCTTTGATTTGCTGTTGTCTTAGCAACGCACGGCCCACATCCTCTCACTGACAAGGATTCAGATTAATTACAAGAATCCCTTTGATGTTCTAATGCTTTGGAACCGAGTTAGCTTCAAAGAGTGTTCAACTGTGACTGGGAGTTAGCCGCATTCTCCAGGTGACATGACCTCACTTGTTGGAGGTCATGTGGGTCACATCACGATTAGGGAATGTCTTCCTTCCACCAGCAGGATAATCTACATTGAGTTACTTTATATCTAAAGCACAGAGACTGATTGTTCAGCCCAACAGGTCCGTGCTGGTATTTATACCCTACCCAAGGCTCACAGCCCCATTCACATAAGTCCATCATAATCCTTTCTCCACCTCTTAAATACACTTACACTATTCATCTCAGCCACTCCTTGTGGTAATGAATTCTACATTCTCGCCACTCCCTCGGTAAAGAAGTTTCTCTTACATCCGTAGCTGGATTTGATCCATAACTGACTTCTATTTGTGGCCTGTAGTTTTGAGCCTGCAGTGTAGCACTGAGGGAGTGCTGCAGTGTTGAACAAGCTGTCTTTGGGGCTAAAAGGTAGCCCCTTCATGAACATTATTACTAGGGTAAAAGATCTCCCTGTCACTCGGAGTTCTCCTTGCTGTCCCATCATGTCGCTGTTCGAGGAACGTTGTAAATTGGCTGCCGTCTTTCTCATGCTGCAAACACAGCCATTTCCAGAATTGGCTGTAAAAGGAAATGCAAGATTTCGCATTTTTTAAAAACAAGTAGAGACATTACCTTCAAGAACATTTTAGACTCACGCACAGTGGTTAGCACTGCTGCCTCACCGCGCCAGGGATCTGGGTTCGATTCCCGAAATTCAAATTCAATTAATAAATCTGGAATATAAAACTAGACTCAGTAATAGTGACAACTATCAATTTTTATTAAAAACCCATCTGGGTCACTCATTTCCTTTAGGGAAGGAAATCTGCCATCCTTACCCAGTCGGGCCTACTTGTGACTCCACAGCACAGCAATGTGACTGACTCTTCAATTAGTTGAGGCTAAAACACTCAACTCATTTCAAAGGAACCTGGATGTGTATTTGAAAAGCTGGAACCTGCAAAATCTAGGTGAAGGAAAATGGGATTAAAGTGAGCGGCTAGTTTCTTTTTGGCTGGGGAGGAGAAATCTTGAAGGTTCCTGGTGTGGCGCTGAGGGAGCGCCGCGCCGTCAGAGGGTCGGCGCTGAGGGAACGCCGCGCCGTCAGAGGGTCGGCGCTGAGGGAGCGCCGCGCCGTCAGAGGGGCGGCGCTGAGGGAGCGCCGCGCCGTCAGAGGGTCGGCGCTGAGGGAGCGCCGCGCCGTCAGAGGTGCCATCATTCAGGTGTGGCGTTGAGCTGTGGTTGTCCATGCTGATAGATGTTGAGGATCTCAGGGCCACTCTTTCTAAGAAGAACGAGAGCAACAGCCATGGGCGATCCTGCCCAGTGTTTATCCCTCAGCCAACACTGCAAAAACAGATACAGAAGCAGCTGAACTGGGATCAGGAGTTGGCCATGTTCACCTGGCAGAAAGGATACTCCAGGTGCAAGCAATAAAAGAACTAACTTCGCAAAGTAAATCAAAGAAAAATACAGCACAGGAACAGGCCCTTCGGCCCTCCAAGTTGCACCGACCATGCTGCCCAACCGAACTAAAACCTCCTTCTGAGGACCCATCCTAATTCATGTATTTGTTCAGACGCTGCTTAAAAGTCATTATTATATCTGGTTCCACAATCTCCCCCAGCAGCGAGTTCCTGGCACCCAATCACCCTCTGCATAAAAAAACTTGCCTCATCCTGTAAACCTATGCCCTGTAGTTTTAGAATCCCTTTATCTTTGGGGAATGAAATCGACTGTCTCACTGATCTCTGGCCCTCATTATTTTATAGACCTTTATAAGATCATCCCTAAACCTCCCACGCTGCGTTGAGAAAAGCTTCAGTCTATCCAGCTTCCTCTTATAACACAAACCATCAACGTCTGATCTTTGTGGGAGCTTTGCTGCGTATACATCCTTGCCTTTCTATATTCCAACAGTAGCTGCTCCTCAGAGGTTAGCCCCAATGCCGAGAGGTCATGGCATTGACTGAAACTGCTACTTCTGCTACTTTACAAGCACGTTCCAGGAAATTTCAATTATTTTTGTGTCGAATGATTAAAATGGAAAATATCTCACCTAAGCCAGTTGAACAGTATTTCACATCAAATGTTCAATTAATAGCCTCGCAGGGTTGCATGAAAAATTAATGGCTCCAGAATCAAATTTTATGCTTTGCAGTCTCCGCTGCAACCGCTGAAAGCCAGCCACGGGTCATAATCTTTAGTTAGAATGTCGATATTGCAGAGTGACTGAGTCTCAACAGAGCGGTGTGGTCACTCCGTGGACATGGCAGCTTTACGGAGACGCGGTGGAGGAATCCTTGCTTATATTCACTTCTACCTCCCAGTTAAGGGGTGATGTGGAGATGCCACACGTTGGACCTGGGTGGGCACAGTAAGAAGTCTCACAACACCAGGTTAAAGTCCAACAGGTTTATTTGGAATCACGAGCTTTTGGAACACCGCTCCTTCAATAGATGAGCGGAGGTTAGTTCACAAACATGTCATAAATAGACAAAAACACAACGGGAAGATAATCCTATCTGTAATTATCTTGCAATTTTCTCTTCGTCGATCTATGCCATGTTTGTGAACCTACCTCCCCACTCAGCTGATGAAGGAGCAGTGCTCTGAAAGCTCGTGATTCCAAATAAACCTGTTGGACTTTAACCTGGATAAGCGCAAGTGGACACTGCAATCGAGCTCAGTGGTCTCCGTGCTACCTTGAACCAGTGGAATGGAAATCCATTTCCTGATTTAGACAGGCTCGACACCATCCTGGATAAAGCAGCCCACTTTATCAGCGTGCCTCTCCCCCCACCCCACCACCATTTACATTCACACCCTCCACCACCAAGTGAGAGCAGTGTGTACCATCTACAAGAAGCACTGCAGCAACTCACCAAGGCTCCTCAGACAGCACTTTCCAAATCCACGACTGCTACCATTTGGAGGCCAGTACTGGGTTATTTTCACTGAGGTAGTAATCCAGACATCCTGAGCAAGGTCTGGGAACTGGGGTTCAAATCCCACCACAGCAGATTTGAATTCAGTAAAAATCTGGAACTTAAAGCTTAAAGGTGACCATGAGACCCATCAAAAAAAAACCCATCTGTTTCACTAATGTCATTTAGGGAAGGAAATCCGCTGTGCTTACCCAGTCTGGCCTACATGTGACTCCAGACCCACAGCAATATGGTTGATTCTCAACTGCCTCTGAAATGGAGGGTAGTTAGGGATGGGCAAATGCCTTTCAAAAAGGCAGTAGTTACATGGGAACACCAAGACCTGGATATCTCGCTCATCATTCTGACTTGGAAATATATTGTCACTGGGTCAAACCCCTGGAACTCTCTCCCAAACAGCACCGTGTATCCACACCTCAGGGACTGCAGCAGGTCAAGAAGGCAACTCACCACCACCTTCTCAGGGGCAATTAGGGATATGCAATAAATGCTGGCCTATCCAGATACGGTGAATGTGACCCCATAAAAGCCATTGATTTTTTTCACTTGCAGTGATAGATGGAAGCCTTTAAATAGCCATTCAGCCATTAATTGTTCCAAGGCCAGGCGGGCTGTGTTAGCTCCCAAATCCTAGGGTCTTGCACTCTCTCTGTTCACTCACTGTTGCTTCAAAGTGTCTGCTTGTTTTACGACAATGACTTTATTTCTCTTTGGCACTGTAAGCTCTGCAGTGTAAGCTTTCTACAAATATGTCAATACAGAGCAACTGAAACATTAACACTCACTCATCTGAGGAAATTAGTGATGGGTCAAGACCCATTAGCAACCATTTTGAAACTATTCTTGCAAAAACCGATGTGTACCTGAGGAAATACAGTTATGCTCCTGAGGCAGAATTCCCTGTAAATATTGACATTCTGCCGAGGGAGATTCCTTGTAAATGTCAATATATTCCATGGGGGAATTTCTGGTTAAATATTGCGACGTTCCAGAGGGGAAATGGCTGCAAGTATTAATAAAATCCAGAGGACAGAGAAGGTTCTTGTAAAGATTAATACATGCACGAATGAAACTCTAGTCAAATAATAATCAAATCCCTGGGGAAGAATCAACTACAAAATATTGATAACACTTCAAGAAATGCTCACTCGTAACATCGAAGAATAAAAGTGAGAATCTTTACAGATATTCAGCTATGAAGAAATCTGAAAAAATATTAAAACTAATGAAAGGATCTTTTAAAATTTACAATTGAAACTACCTCCATCACGCTCGTAAACGGTACATTCCAGATCCTAACCACTCGCTGTGTGAATCTGTCTCCACCACACTCTCAGACAGTACATTCCAGATCCTAACCACTCACTGTGTGAATCTGTCTCCACCACACTCTCAGACAGTACATTCCAGATCCTAACCACTCACTGTGTGAAGACGCTTCTCCTCGTGTCTCCATTGCTTCTTTTACTAATTGCCCTAAATCTATGCCCTGTGGTTCTCAATCCTTCCATCAATGGGAACAGTGAGCCAGTACTTGTTGTCCATCGCTAATTTTTCTTGAGCTGAGTGGCTCGCTCGTTCATACTAGCTACATTGATACAACCTCGAAGGACACTCCCTGAAAGCATTATCGCAGCTTGGGAGGGAATTCCCCCAAGTACTGATGAGGACAAACATTGCACTCGGAAAGGAATCAATCCCTACAAATATTGATTTAACCCTGAGGGGAAATCCTCGAAACTAACTGCAAAGTCTCAAAGGAATTGTCAAATCACACTGCCCTGAATGAGGCCAATCAGCCCATCTTATCTGTTCTGGCCCTTTGAAAATCTACCATGTGCTTGGCCAGTCCTCTATCTGGCAACTTTCTTCTTTCAAAGTATTTCTTCAATTGTCTTTACAGAGCTATTATTGAACCTGTTCCCACCGTCCTTTCAGGCAATACAAAGAACAAAGAACAACACAGAAGTACCTTCCAGATTATAACTCCAGCGTAAACGTCATTGTTCAACATGTAAATTTTGTTTTGATTTGATTTATTATTGTCACATGTATTGGTGTATAGTGAAAAGTATTGTTTCTTGCGCGCTATACAGACAAAGCATACCGTTCATAGAGGAGGAAAGAAGAGAGTGCAGAATATAGGCTGTTCATAAGCTGGAATTTTACCACCTGCCATGGGATCAGAGTGGGCGAGAGGCGGACAGTGGAAAGATCCATTGATTTCCAGTGGGACTTTATGGTTTTGGGATGAGTGGGATTGTAAAATCCTACCCATCGAGCATATAGGGAAGAAGGAAAGGAGAGAGTGCAGAATGTAATGTCGTAGCTAGTGTGTGGAGAAAGATTAACTTAGTGCAAAGGTAGGTCCATTCAAACATCTGACAACAGCAAGGAAGAAGCTGTTCTTGAGTCGGTAACAACATGACCTCAGGTTTTTATATCTTTTTCCCCGATGGAAGAAGGTGGAAGTGGGAATATCCGGGGTGTGTGGGGCCCTTAATTGTGCTAACTGCTTTGCCGAGGCAGCGGGAAGTGCAGACGGAGTCAATGGATGGGATGCTGGTTTACCTGATGGATTGGGCTTCACTCACAACCCTTTGTAGTTCCTTGCGGTCTTGGGCAGAGCAGGAGCCATACCAAGCTGTGATACAACCAGTAAGAATGCTTTATGTGGTGTGTTTAGGCCTGGATTGTGCGCCTGCCATTTGCCCTGGACACAAATGGCAACGTGGGCGCAACTTCTCTTCAGAGTCAGAAAAGGAGAATCTCGCCGGCAATCAGATTTAACCCTCTCCCCAACCCCAATCTCCACCAGTGATGTGGTGATGTTTTTCTTCAGAAAGGTCATGAACCTTGTTTATATAAATTATGATAACATTAAAGGGCCTCCACATTGAGATCTCCCCACTCACCCATGTAACGTCACGCGGGGTGGGTTGAATGGGGGGTGGCGGGAGAAGGAGGCTTTGCCCACCTGAGTGGCAGGATACTCCGACTTTGTTTTGTGAACAGAGATTGGGATGCTCTTTCAGAATGGACTTGCACTGCCTGTGTTATCCGTAGCCAAGAGGAAAGAGAATGATATCCTCATTCCCATCTAGGAACATCTCGGGATGGACTTCCACAAGCTCAAAGGGAAGACATTCCTCTTAGATTTTGATCGTCTGAGATTAAACACCTTAGTATTATCTTAGAGTTAGTCATCAACTCGTTGGAAGAAATATTGGCCACACATGGCATTTCTATTGTTTCATTTCAGACAACAACCCACAATTCATCAATGAATTGTTCAGGAAATTTACAGAAGACAATGGATTTGCCCAAATCATTTACCCAGGTACCAACGAGCAAATGAAGGGAAGTAAGAACAATGAAATGCTTTGCTGAAAAGAAAACAATGTTATCAACTTAGCACTGTTGATTTACTGTAACATGCCATGTCAGAATGGGTTGGCACCATCAGAACTTCCAGTGGGAAGAAGGCAATGACCTTGGGCAATACAGTGACACAGTGGTTAGCACGACTGCCTCACCGCGCCAGGGACCCAGGTTCGATTCCAGCCTTGGGTGACTGCCTGTGTGAAATCTGCACGTTCTCCTTGCGAGTTTCCTCCTGTTTCTTCCCACAACCCAACGATGTGCCGATTGGGTAGATTGTCCATGCTAAATTGCTCCTCAGCGCCTCAAGATGTGTACATTAGGGGGATGAACAGGTTAAATATGTAGGAATTTGGGGATGGGAGCTCAGGTGGAATGCTTGTTGAAAAGTTGGCGCAGACATGATGGGCTGAATGGCCTTCCTTCTGCAATATAGGGATTCTATGTTTCTACATCCAAAAGCAGCAGATGAAGAGAGAGTGAGTGGAAAGGAGAAACATGGAAACAGAAGCAGGAAGCACAATGAATGCCATCACATTCATGATCTACTCGAAGTCCAACCAGATGAATGAGATTGGAGATCAGTGTCAGAAAAAAGAAACAGTAGGATCTTCTCTTGTTGACTGAGATGGCGAGAAGGAACAGAAATATTATTTCTATAGGAAAAAGACTATCAGTGGAATGGACTAATGATCCATTCAACTTGAACAGAGAACCAACCATATCTGTGGATTTATACACTATTCCACAGAGTGTCAGAGAAAACGGGGAAAAACTTGAATTCTACACAACTTCCAAGAGACACGAGAACAAGGAGATTGCTGGAACCACCACAAAGCCCATCTTCACAATCCAGGAGTGAAGGCAGAGATTTTGGGGGAAGATGCAGGGTAACACATACAGTATTTATGGGAGTTGCAGACTGAGAGAGATGTAGTACAAAGCGTTCATGTTGACTATGTATATATAGCCTAGATGATCAGTTTCATAAGATCACATGACACAAGGGCACGTAGAGCCTCAAGCTGAGTCTGTACTGGACATGTTCAATGAAGGTTAAGGTTTTTCACCAGTATCTTTAAGTACATCATGATCAACTCCATCCAAGACCCCAAACAACAATAACATTAAGCACTCACATTAAATTGATCTTTCTCTATACCCTAGCTATGACTGTAACTCTACATTCTCCACTCTTTCATCTCCTTCTCTACAAACAGTATGCTTTGTATAGCACGCAAGAAACAATACTTTTCACTGTATCCCAATACGTATGACAATAATAAATCAAATCAGAATAACAATTCACTGTGCAAATATTATTCTCCATATCTCCTCTCTCATTCTTTTGTCAGTTACTGTACCTTGTGTCTGTCTGGTCACCTACCCTCGACATCTCTATTTACTTTGTCAAACTCTTCATCATTTTAAATATCTCTGATTTGATTAGAATTGAACATGTGTCCTGCTGGAGCAGGGACTCTGGGCCAAATTTTCCTGGAGGATCTCAGGTTCTCCTTTTGAGATCACTAGCAACATATCCCCCTCCCCGCCAACACACCCCATCAGAGGAAAACCGTGTGGTTGGCTAACTCGACATTCAGCGTCCCCTCGAGAAGAGCAGGAGGTCAGGGAAGCAGGAAGTCCAATGGAAGGGTCCAGTGCCCGCACTGTCTCAAAGGCAGCCCCACCAGGAGAAGTGAATGCCATGGGAAGAGTAGGGGTGCCCAGTTGAGGGGGTGGGGAAGGACTTCAGAATTTGCCATTCACGTAGCCTCCCTCTTCATCGCTGAATAACAGGACTGAGTACAGCAAGGGAGCCTCAGAGGAGGAGGGGTAACTCCTCAGGAAGAATGTGGCATATCCTGCACCCCCTGATTCTGTGGGCACACCAGGCTGGGCCAACATTTATTGCCCATTACTAACTGCCTTTTGAGAAGGTGGTGGTGAGCCGCCTTCCCGAACCATTACAATCTATGTGGGCGTAGGTACACCCACAGTGCTGTTAGGGAGGGAGCTCCAGGATTTTGACCCAGTGACAGTGAAGGATATATTTCCAAGTCAGGATGGTGAGTGACTTGGAGGGGAATCTCCAGATGCTGGTGTTTCCAGATATCTGCTGCCCTTGTCCTTCTGGATGGTAGTGTTTGTGAAGATGCTGTTGAAGGAGTCTTGGTGTGTTGCTGCAGTGCATCTTGTAGACAGTACCATGGATTTGAAATCTTTTATGGTCACTATCACTGAAACTAGCTCTATTTTGCAGCTTTATTCACTGAAATTAAATTGCACCACTGAGGGAGTGCTGCACTGTCCGAGATGCCACCATTTGGATGAGTCGCTGAACAGAGGTCCTAGCTGCTCTCCCAGGTGCTTACTGCAAAGAAGAGTAAGGGAATTCTCCCCGGCGTACTGACCAAAGAACATGCACGCGCACACACACATGCGCACGCACACACACACACAGGTGCACACACACACATACACACCCATACACACACACACACAGAAACCAGGCTGTTTGGTCATTTATCGCCTTGCTGTTTGTGGGATCTTCCTGTATCCAAATTGGCAGCTGAGTTTCATCAACCTCAGCAGCCACTGCATTGAAGTTGTGTGAGGTGCTCTGGGGCAGCCCGAAAGGTGCTACAGAAATGCAAATTCTTCCTTCCTTTTCAAGGAGTGTGTTTTTGCTGAGAGAGAGGAGACTGTGTGTAAGGCAGTGAAATGGCCCACAGGAGGAGATGGAGGAGTTGAAGCAATTAGTCACCAGCTCAGCGGGAGGGAGACCTTCTGATTGCTTCAGTCCTTAATGAAAAGTCAAAACCCTCGGCTAACGCTGCCTTTACAACCTCTGCTCCCAGTTCTCTTCATTTGTATTCGCGGCGGCCTCCCGAATCGAGGAGGCCTTGTGGTTACCCCTGGCAACCAACCTCACCGCTGGTGAATGATGCATTCCCTACACGGAGGCACTTGGATGGAGTTCTACCCAAACCTTGCTGTGGCCTCAGCATTACTGCCACACGTTACTCAATCAATCAGAGGATGGTCGGGTGTGGGGTCCAGCACCCAGAGGGCATCTTCACAACGCCATCTCAGAACTGGGCTCTGAGAGAGAGAGAGAAACAACCAAACCCAGAACAGAAGCAGCAAGTCATTCTCCAGTGGATTTGGCACACACCCACTTGGTTCAGTGGGACTAACAGGGTTAAAGTACAACAGTGACAGATTGCATCGACCGGATTTGTACTGCCTGAAAATATACAGCAACGGAAACAATAACTTACATAACGCCAGGAATATAATGAAATAAAAGCAAAACAAGATTACAAAATGAAACTTGACAACAGGAGATAATGGGAGCGGTGTGCAAAAGCTTGAGGGATTATTTAATTGAAGTGTTATAAATGATTAGAGGGGTTGATGGAGGAGATAGAGATTTTTTTTTTGTCTTTGGTTGGGTTCAGTCCAGAACAAAGGAGCATAATCTGAAAATTAGCACCAAGCAGCTCAGGAGTGGCATCGAGAAAGAATCCCTTCACATAACGGGCAAGTGGAAATAAAATATGGTCTGTTACAACACGGTCAGAGGACATTCAGCCTCACATGTCTCTGCTAAACTTCTGAACGAGGAACTTACCTAGTACCATTCTCTCAACCTGGGTGGGATTTTCCAGCACTATTTGCTGCAAGACTGGAAAATCACGCCCAAGATCTTTGCATTACTCGTGTATCACCTGCTGAAATTCCCATGGCAGGCAGGATGGGAAAGTCCTGCCCCTTCTCTCCATAATCCTGCACATTCTACCTCTCCAGATAACAATCAAATTCCCTTTCTCATGCATCAATTAATTAGCGCTCCACCACTCTCTCAGACAGTACATTCCACATCCTAACCACTCACTGTGTGAATGTCTCCACCACACTCTCAGACAGTACATTCCAGACTTTAATCACTCACTGCATGAATCTGTCTCCACCACACTCAAGTACATCCAGATGCTAACCACGCACTGTGTGAATCTGTCTCCACCACACTTGACAATTGTTTTAATTCTATGGAAGCTGCATAGTCGTACAATCCTTGAACGAAGCTGAAAAGAGAGACACATTGCCAAAGTTTTCCATTTTGCACTCATCAAGACAAATGAAAGAATGTCAAATTTTCAAATGTTCACAACAGTTTATACAAGAGGGGAAAAGTGTGCTGATTGGATGGCAAGCTGACTCTGATTGGCTGAGGATCCTGGAGAGCCTATAGTTTCCCATTGCTTTCCCCATGGCAAACTCAGCCAATTAGAGTCAACTTTCCAAACAATCACAGCACCCTTTTCTCCTGTAGTAGAAGATGGTTATGATTGTTTGAAATTTAGCATCCTTGAAAAACTTTGGTGACACATTTTTCTTTTCAGTAAATTGAAAGCTATAACCTCTAATTAACTGCACTTGCTGGAAGAAACACTTTCACCAGAATTTTCCTGTCCTCCCCTCCACAGGAGTCGTCGCAGGAGAGGGGGTGGGGGAGGGGGGGTGGTCGGACCATGTAAAAGGTCTGTTAACCTCTGGCAGGTTTTTTCAATTTAGGGGCAATTGAGGCAGGAAAACTCTCGCCCTTTGGTCCAGGTTACATAATCAAAAACACTCCCAAAATTCCGAACCAACCTCCCCCGTGTCCCGGAAGGGGAATAACCCCAGCTTCTTCAGTCTCTCCTGCAGTGTGAGACATTACGTTGGAGAAAAACCAACTCCTTCACAAGATGAAGATTAATGAGAAAACTGATGCAAAACAAAACGGGTGTGAGGCATTATTTTTGGGGGTCAAATTAATCACACTGTGCTGTGCTCTTAATATCCAGAAAGTATTAACTAGACATAACCTGTACGAGGTAGCAATCCAATCAAGTTTCACAGTGAAAGGACAAGTTTACAGAAGCGATAGCAACCTTGCATTCCATTATCCTGTCTCCTTCTCATTAATTCTCTCTTGAATAGCACTGACAGAGACTTCGACAGCAACCTTGGGATACATCAATAGTTCATTCACCAAAGGTAGGGCCTGAGTCTTCAGCACAGGCACCGGAGAATGGCATTCAATAGTGAAAAGAAAGTAAAATAGACTGGCATTCATACAATGCCACAGCGTGATAGAAGACATTGCAGCATCGCAGCGTGAAATCAAAGTTGCAAAGTGTTTCAACACAGACAGGAGTCAGAACTCAGGAATTCAGGAGTCTAAGTCACACCATTCAGCCCCTCAAAGCTTTTTTTTAAAGTTTATTTATGAGTAGGCTTACGTTAACACTGAGCCGACTAAGTGTCAAATAGGCTTATGTTAACTCTGAAGTGTCAGCATTGGACTGGGGTGGGCACAGTAAGAACTCTCACAACACCAGGTTAAAGTCCAACAGGTTTATTTGGAATCACACACTTTCGGAGTGTTGCTCCTTCACCAGCTGAGTCACGAGTTGAAAGCTGAAAGCTAGTGATTCCAAATACCTGGTGTCATGAGATTTCTTACTGTACATTAACACTGCAGTGAAGTTACCGTGAAATCCCCTAGCTGCCACACTCCGGCACCTGCGCGGGTACACTGACGGAGAATTTAGCTCGGCTAATGCACCCGACCAGCGCGTCTTTCGGACTGTGGGAGGAAACCGGAGCACTCTGAGGAAACCCATGCAGACACAGGGAGAATGTGCCACACTGAGAGTGACCCAAGCCGGGAATTGAACCCGGGTCCCTGATGCTGTGAGACAGCAGTGCTAACCACTGTGCCGCAGCAATTCAACAAAGTCATGGTCAATCACCTACTTCAACTCCCCGCACTATCCCCACATCTTTTACCCCACCCCACCCTCCCAAAAGATCTATCGAAGTGAGTCATGAATAAATTCAATGATGTACACACGGCCCCTGGGGATCGGCACAGTGGAATGGACAGAGTGGATAATCAGATGCTTTTCCCTAGGATAGAAAAGTGAAGTACTGGGGACAGAGGTTTAAGGTGCATGGGGAAAAGTTTAGAGGAGATGTGCGAGACAAGTTTTTTTTTTTACACAGAGGTTGGTGAATGTCTGGAACACACTGCCCAGGGAGGTGGTGGGAACAGATACGATAGCAGCAATTAAAGGGCAGTTAGACCAATACATAAATAGGATGGGAATGGATAGAACATAGAACATTAGAGCAGTACAGGCCCTTTGGCCCTCGATGTTGCACTGACCAGTGGAACCAATTTAATGATCCTCTATCCTAAACTATTCCAATGCTATCCATATGCCTATCCACTGACCATTTGAATGCCCTTAAACTTGGTGAGTCCACAACTGCTGCAGGAAGGACATTCCACATCCTTACTACCCTCTGAGTAAAGAATCAACCTCTGACATCTGTCCTATAACCACCACCCCTTAATTTAAAGCTGTGTCCCCTCGTGTTAGCCATCACCATGCGAGGAAAAAGGCTCTCACTGTCCACCCTATCTAACCCTCTGATCATCTTGTATGCCTCAATTAGGTCACCTCTTAACCTTCTTCTCTCTAATGAAAACAACCTCAAGTCCCTCAGCCTTTCCTCATAAGACCTTCCCACCATACCAGGCAACATCCTGGTAAACCTCCTCTGCACCCTTTCCAATGCTTCCACATCTTTCTTATAATTCGGCGACCAGAACTGTACGCAATACTCCAAGTGCGGCCGCACCAGAGTTTTGTACAGTTGCAACATGACCTCATGGCTCCGAAATCCAATCCCTCTACCAATAAACGCTAACACCGTACGCCTTCTTAACAACCCAACATGGATGGATGCGGATTTCATAAATGCAGCCGGTTTTAGTTCAGGCAGGCAACATGATCAGCGCAGGCTTGGAGGGGCTGAAGGGCCTGTCCCTGTGCTGTACTGTTCTTTGTTATCAGATAAAGGGGTGGGATGGGGGTTTGGGTGGGATGTGAATAGCATGAGAGGAACTGCTATGGGTATACTATGAAAGGGTTAGAAGGATGAAGCAGTAAAGATATACTGACTTCATCTCAAATAGTTTGAGACTCAAGTGTATTAAGAATGACATTTTCTCAATATGAAGCCATGGTTTGTGACTGAACTTGCTCCGGGGGAAAGAACCCGTTAAGTGAAGAACAAAACAAACTCAGAAAGAGATTAGGGCAATTTCCCAACCTGGCACCTTTACTTTCTGACATATCTTTGCCCAAGCGATGAGAGCAGCCTTCAACTCACATTGAATCCAGGGCGAGAAAGTGTCAAGATTGTACACTCTAACCTCAGGCAAGGTGAGTCTTCCAAACTGTTTATCTGCCTCTTTGCAAATATTTATCTGAAAAAACTGTCACCCCAACCACTGTCAGCCCCCTCACCTCCAAAATCAGCCAACCCCATCCCTCCCCCCACACACACACGCAGACACACACACACGCAGAGCACCATCCACAGCCAAATGTCTCCCCTTACCCATACACAGGGCTAGGGTGAAAGAAGTTATCCCCAGCCCCATATAGAACATAGAACACCACAGCACAAACAGGCCCTTCAGCCCACAAGTTGTGCCGATCATATCTATACCTACCAGGCCATAGAACTATCTGTAACTCCCAATCCCATTAAATCCCATATACTCATCCAGAAGTCTCTTAAAAGACCCCAGCGAGTTCGCCTCTACTACCACTGATGGCAACCGATTCCATTCACTCACCACCCTTTGAGTGAGAAGCTTACCTCTAACATCTCCTCTGTACTTGCCCCCCAGCACCTTAAACCTGTGTCCTCTTGTAGCAACCATTTCAGCCTTGGGAAATAGCCTCCGAGAATCCACCCTATCTATTCCTCTCAACATCTTATAAACCTCTATCAGGTCACCTCTCAACCTTCGTCTCTCCAGGGAGAAGAGACCGAGCTCTCTCAACCTGTCTTCATAAGGTATGCCCCCCAATCCAGGCAACATCCTTGTAAATCTCCTCTGCACCCTCTCAATAGCTTCCACATCCTCCCTATAGTGAGGCGACCAGAACTGCACACAATATTCCAAGTGGGCGGAGTATATACGAGTGCATTAAGCAGCTACGTTGAGGTAAGGATTGTATCGACTGATCATTACAAATCAAGGATCCCACAGTGCAGAAGGGGGCCATTCAGCCTACTGAGTCAGCATTGACTCTCCAGCAGAGCATACCATCTCGACTCCATTCCTGTAATATTTACCCCACTAATCCCCCTAATAAACACATTTTGTTTAAAGTTTATTTATTATTGTCACAAGTAGGCTTACATTAACACTGCAATGAAGCACCCAGAGGAAACCCATGCAGGCACAGAGGTGACATATACTGTACTGGGTCCTGAAGAATGTTTAGGGGCAATTTAGCATGGCCAATCTGCCTAACCAGCACATCTTGGGACAATAAAGGACAATTTAGTCAATCTACACCTGACCAGATCAGTTTTAGAATCTTATAATACAGAAGGAGACCATTTGGCCATTGTACCTGTCCTCTCCCTTGGGAAGAACCAGTTAATTAACCCCACAGCCCTGTTCTCTAACTTTAACCATCATCCAACAAATGTTTCTATTTCCAGTGATGTATCAATTTCTCTTTACAGAAGTTAACATTGAACGGCTTCCCTATCAGAGACCTCGACAACGCACTGTGCTAGAACATTCTCCTCATCTCTCCCTCTGCTTCTTTTCCCAATTCTCTTCAATCAATGTCCCTCGAGTTACCCAGCCTCCTGCCATTGGAAACACTTTCTCCCATTTACTCTACCAAAGCCCTTCACAACTTTTAAGATCATAGAGTCATAGAGGTTTACAGCATCGAATCAGCCCAACTTGTCCATGCTGCCCTTTTTTTAAAAACCCCTAAGCTAATCCCAATTACCTGCATTTGGCCCATATCCCTCTGTATCCATCACACCCAAGTAACTATCTAAATACTTTTTAAAAGACAAAATTGTACCCGCCTCTACTACTACCTCTGGCAGCTTGTTCCAGACACTCACCACTTTCATGTGAAAAAATTGCTCCTCTGGAAATTTTTGTATCTCTCCTCTCTCATCTTAAACCTATGGCCTCCAGTTTTAGACTCCCCTACCTTTGGGAAAAGATATTGATTACCTAGCTATCTGTGCCCCTCATTATTTTATAGACCTCTATAAGATCACCCTTCAACCTCCTATGTTCCAGAGAAAAAAGTCCCTGTCTATTCAGCCTCTCCTTATAACTCAATCCATCAAGTTCCAGGAGCATCCTAGTAAATTTTCTCTGCACTCTTTCTAGTTTAATAATATCCTTTCTATAATAGCATGATCAGAATTGTTCACAGTATTCCAAGTGTGGCCTTACCAATGTCCTGTACAACATCAACAAGACGTCCTAACTCCTCTATTCAATATTCTGACTGATGAAACCAAGCATGCCAAATGCCTTCTTCACCACTCTGTCCACCTGTAACTCCACTTTCAAGGAGCTATGAACATGTAATCCTAGATCTCTTTGTTCTGTAATTTTCCCCAATGTCCTACCATTAATTAATACCATTCCATTTGTGAATGGAATCGGCTGCTGTCGGTGGTGGTCGAGGCGAACTCGCTGGGGTCTTTTAAAAGACTTCTGGATGAGTATATGGGATCCAATGGGATTGGGGGTTATAGATAGATCTATGGCTGGATAGGTTTTGATGTGTTCGGCACAACTTGTGGGCCGAATGGCCTGTTTGTGCTGTAGTGTTCTATGTTCTTTGTTCTATTAACTGAATAAGTCTTGCCCTGCTTCAATCTATCAAAATGAATCACCTTGCAAGCCTACTTGTGACAATAATAAATTAAACTCCATCTGCCATTCATCAGCCCACTGGCCCAATTGATCACGATCCCACTGCAATCGGAGATAACTTCCTTCACTGTCCACTATGCCACCAATCTTGGTATCATCTGCAAATTTACTAACCATACCTTCCATATTCTCATCAAATCATTAATTTAATGACAAATAACAGTGGACCCAGCATTGATGTCTGAGGCACACCGCTGGTCACAGGCCTCCAGTTTGAAAAACAATCCTCTACAACCATTCTCTGGCTTCTGTCAAAAAGCCAGTTTTGTATCTATTTAGACACCTCGCCCTGAACCCTATGAGATTTAACCTTGATGCAACAACCTGCCATACAGTACCTTGTCAAAGGCTTTGCTAAAATCCATGTAGACAACATCATCAACTGCATTGCCCTCATCTACCTTCTTGGTTACCTTTCCAAAAAACTCAATCAAATTTGTGAGACATGATTTTCCACTCACAAAGCCATGCTGACTGTCCCTAATAAGTCCTTGCTTCTCTAAATACCTGTCGATCCAGTCTCTCAAAATACCTTCCAACAACTTACCCACCACAGATGTGAGGCTCACTGGCCCAGGCTTTTCCCTACAGCCTTTTATAAACTGAGGCACAACATTTGTTATGTTCTTTGTTCTTTGTATTTACCACTCTCCAATCTTCAGGCACCTTATCCTTGACTATCAATGATTCAAATATCTCGGCTAGGGGACTTACAATTTCCTCCCTAGCCTCCCACAATGCCCTGGGATACACTTCATTAGGTCCCGGGGATTTATCTACCTTGGTGCACTTTAAGACTTCCAGCACCTCCTTCTCTGTAATATGTACACTCATTGATTAATTGTTTTCTTTGTTAGCCAACGCAGATTTGATGGGCTGAATGATCTCCTTTTGCATTGCTAATTTTCTCTGGTTCAATAATTCTATGGCTTAAATCTCCACCTTAACCTTCTCTGCTCCCAGGAGAACAATTCCAGTTTCTCCCAGTCTCTCCGCGTTGACTGAATTCCTTCACCTCTGGGCCCATTTGAGTGAATCTCCTCCGCACACTCTTCAAGATGTGGTCATCCTTCCAAAAGTGTGGGGCCAAGGATTGGGTCTAAAACAGACCTGGTATTTATATGGGATTGCCAACATTTCGGCTGAACCTGTTGTAATGTTGGAACACTGCAGCAGTCAATTTACACACAGCAAGCTCCCTGATTGCCTACTTTAGTGACACTGGCTGAGGGACAAATATTGGTCAGAAAAGTTCTACCATGCTCTTGGTCTAAACAATAGCAATGGGATCTTTCCCAGCCTCCTGAAAGATGGAGCCTAAAAGGTGACACATCTGGCAGCGTTACACTCCCACAGTACTGCACTGGCAATGCCAGCCAGGATGGTGTGGTCAAACCTCTGGAGTGTTCAAATCTCTCATCTCAAATTGTGAGTAAAGAGAAGGAGGCAGAGAGGGGAGGGAGGCAGAGAGGGGAGGGAGGCAGAGAGGGGAGGGAGGCAGAGAGGGGAGGGTTCCCCACTGCCTGATCCCTACAGTAACTCACTTGTCACTGCCTGCCACTTGGAAAAAGACCCGTTTATTCCTACTCTTTGATTCCAGTCTGTTGACCAGTTTCCTATCCATCTCAACACATATCCCTCGATCCCACGCACTTTTATTTTACACACCAGTGTCTGTCGAAAGCCTGATGACCCCTTCCGTCACTACACTGATGATCGAGCGAAGGATGGAGTGGTAATTGGGCTGGGGTTGGATTTGTTCTGTCACCGGGTCATACCTGAGCAATTTTCCCCCTTGCCGGGTAGACGATGGGGTTCAAACTGGGGTTCCCATCCAAGGTCTCTGGTGACGACATCACTGTGCCACCTTCTCCCCTTGTGTGCCTACGAACCTGACTATGGAATAGGGAACAGAATGGCGGTGATTGACTGTTTGTCACCGTAGGGGGAAGTATGCTATCATTTAGGGCTAACTTTGGGACAACAGCTCTGTCTGAACTGTATTGAACTGGATAGAGCAGGCAAATTTCAAATGTTCCTTTGGCTCAGAGTGAATATGCAGTGAGGAATCTTGAATGGGGCTTAGACAAATAGTGAAATGGGCAGACACATGATGTTTAACGCAGGGAAGTATAAAGTGGTTCCGTTTGATAGGAATTCTATATGTCTGCTCATTGTTTTCACACAGAGGCTGGTGAGTGTCTGGAACAAGCTGCCAGGATACAATTTTATCTTTTAAAAAGCATTTAGACAGTTACATGGGTATAATGGGCATTGAGGGATATGGGCCAAATGCGGGCAATTGGGATTAGCTTTAAAACAAAGACGGCATGAACAGGTTGGGCCAAAGGGCCTGTTTCCATGCTGTAAACCTCTACGACTCTATGTAGAATCCTTATAGAGTAGAAAGAAGGCCATTTGGCCCATCGGATATGCACCAACCACAAGCCCACCCAGGCCCTATCCCCCATAACTCCATGCACTCATCCTAACTAGTCCCCCCGACACCAAGGGGAATAGGGCATGGCCAATCCACCTATCCTGTACATCTTTGGACTGTGGAAGGAAACTGAAGCACCCAGAGGAAACTCACGCAGAACGTGCAGACTCCACGCAGACAGTGACCCAAGCTGGGAATCGAACCGGGGTCACCAGCGCTGTGAGGCAGCAGTGCTAACCAGTGTGCCACTGCACCTCCCCAAACTGAGTGTGTGAATTGGATGATATAAACTAACTGAGTGAATGAGGTGTAATTGATTTCATTGACAGGCATAAACCAGAGGGACACAGATTGAAGCGAATCGGGAAAAGAACCAAGGGGGAGAGAATATTCTTTTTAGCATATCTGGGAAGGCACTGCCCAAAAGACCAGTGCAAGCAGATTCATAGGATCACAGAATCATAGAAACCCTATAGTGCAAAAGGAGGCCATTTGGCCCATTGAGTGTACACCGACAACAATCCCACCCAGACCCTGTTCCCGTAACTCCACACATTTACTCCCCCCGCTAATCCCTGTAATGTACATATCCTGGGACACTAAGGATCAATTTGTCACAGCCAATCAACCTAACCCGCACATCTTTGGACTATGGGAGGAAACCAGAGCACCCGGAGGAAACCCACGCAGACACGGCGAGAACGTGCAGACTCCACACAGACAGCGACCCAAGCCGGGAATCGAACTCAGGTTCAATCGTAACTTTCGAAATGTGAATTAGAAAAAAATAATTGGCGTTGGGGAGGAAATTTTGCAAATCATTGGGGAAAGTGGAGGGCAAGCGGGACTAACTCTTTCAAAGAGGGTCTGCAGACACAATGAGCCAAATGGCCTCCTTCTGCGCTAGACTGCTCTACAATCTTATCCTTGAGCAAAATCCCACTTTACAATGCATTTCTGACACTGTGATGCTTCTTAATGATGTTTAATTAGCTTGATCCAATTGTTCTACTTACTGACAGGCTGGAAGGAGTGAAGCCATTTGGAGAGTGAGGGGAACTCATTATCAGTCATTAACCAGCTCGATGGAATTGTCTCAATGATGTGCATTAACTCGATCTCCTTCGCAATCTCCCAAAAAGCATCATCAGCATCTACTGCGCAAATGAAGTGAAAAAATCCATACATTGTGGCTAATCCAGAGTTCTATTACTAACTAACAAGGATCCCATCTTCTCATTACTCTCACCTCAACTCACAGTGTTCAGTCCTTTTGTCCTTATTTGATCGAAGGTTAAAAAGGGGTCAGGAGCTGAATGACCCTGGCAAAACCCACACTGCACGTCACTGGGCAGGTTATTGCTCAGCAGATGCTGCTTGGTGGTGCCGCCGATGACCCCTTCCGTCACTTTACTGATGATCGAGAGTGGACTGATTGAGAGGTAATTAGATCAATGAATCCCCATAGTGCAGAAGGAGGCCATTCGGCCCATCAAATCTGCATTGACCACAATCCCACCCAGGCTCTATCCCTATAATCTCATGCATTTACCCTAGCTAGTCCCCCGATACTAAAAGGGCAATTTAGCAGGGCCAATCCAACTAACCTACACATCTTCGGAACGTGAGAGGAAACCGGAGCATCCAGAAGGAACCCATACAGCCACGAGGAAAATGTACGAACTCCATACAGAGTGACTCAAGCCGGGAATTGAACCCAGGGCGCTGGCATTAAAGGCAGTGCTAACTGTTGTGCCACCATGCTGCCTCTTTTGGCCGGGTTGGATTATGAACAGGATACACCTGAGCAATATCCCACCCTTATTGGGTAGATGCCAGTGTTGTAGCTATACTGGAAGAGCTTGGCTAGGGGAGCAGGACGTTCTGGAGCACCCCTTTCGAATGCTATTGCCAGAACGTTACATAGAACATAGAACACTACAGCACAAACAGGCTCTTCGGCCCACAAGTTGCGCCGATCATATCTACACCAACCAGGCCATAGAACTAACTGTAACTCCCAATCCCATTAAATCCCATGTACTCATCCAGAAGTCTCTTAAAAAGACCCCAGCGAGTTCGCCTCCACCACCACTGACGGCAACCACTTCCACTCAACACCCTCTGAGTGAAAAATTCACCCTAACATCTCCTCTGTACTTGCCCCCCAGCACCTTAAACCTGTCTCCTCTCGTAGCAACCATTTCAGCCCTGGGAAATAGCCTCCTAGAATCCACCCTATCTATTCCTCTCTACATCTTATAAATATCAGGTCACCTCTCAACTTTCGTCTCTCCAGGGAGAAGAGTCCCAGCTCCCTCAACCTATCTTCATAAGGCCTGCCTCCCAATCCAGGCAGCATCCTTGTAAATCTCCTCTGCACCCTTTCAATAGCTTCCACATCCTTCCTATAGTGAGGCGACCAGAACTGCACACGATACTCCAAGTATTAGATCCCATTGCCTTTGCAATACACAGTGTCTCCAATTGTTTCTTGATATCACATGGAAGGATTCAAATTGGCTGGAGGCTGGCATCTGAGATGCTGGGGACCACTGGAGGAGGCCGAGATGGATCATCCACTCAGCACTTCTGGCTGAAGATTGTTGCAAAAGCTTCAGCCTTAATTTTTGCAGCGACGCGCTGGATTCTTCCATCATTGAGGGTGGGGGATATTTGTGGAGCCTCCTCCTCCAGTGAGTTGTTTAATTGTCCATCATCACACGTGGATGTGGCAAGACAACAGAGCTCAAATCTGATCCATTGGTTGTGCAATTGCTTAGCTCTGTCTATTATTTGCTGCTAATGCTGTTTGTCACAGAAGTAGCCCAGAGTTGAAGCTTTATCCAGGCTGACACCTCATTTTTAGGTGTGTCTGGTGCTGGTCTAAACTGAAAAGAAGAGCTACTTTTCCAAAGTGCCTCTTAACACCTCTGGATGTCCAAAAATATTCTGCTGCGGGAATGTTATGTCCACATGAGGTAGCAGACTGGGGAGATTGTCAGCTCATTATTACCGGCCGCAGTAGTTAATTTACTGGATTAAAAACCCAGAGAATGTCAGTTTAAATCTTATTATAATTCCCTGAGAATTCCAGTACAGTTTCAAATAAACTCTGGAAAGAGAAAATCTGACCAGAGTAAAAGTGATAATGAAGTTTTCAAGTGTCACAAAACTCCATTGGATTCACTAATGTCCCCTAAGGACTATTAAACAAAAAAAGAAACACACTGTCAAAGTTTTTCATCTTGTACTCATCAGGACTTGTGTAAGAAACGGAGCACCAATTTACATTGCATGAGAGAAAGGTGCTGATTCATTAATAAGTCAGCCGTGATTGGTTGAAACATTGCCATGGAGAACAGAAAGAAAGGTACTGTACACAGAGAATGAAATGAGAATGTGCAGAATGTAGTATCACAATCTTAGCTAGGGTGTAGAGAAAGGTCAACTTAATGCAAAGAAGGCCCATTCAAAAGTCTGACAGCAGCAGAGAAGAAGCTGTTCTTGAATAAGTTGGTACGTGTCCTCAGACTTTTGTATCTTCTACCCGATGGAAGAAGATGGGAGAGAGGATGTCCGGGGTGTGTGGGGTCCTTAATTATGTTGGCTGCTTTTCCAAAGCAGTGGGAAGTGTAGATGGAATCAATGGATGGGAAGCTGGTTTGAATGATGGGCTGAGCTTCGTTCACAATGTTCTGTAGTTTATTGTGGCCCTGGACAGAGCAGGAGCCCATACCAATCTGTGATATAACCAGAAAGAATGCTTTCTATGATGCATTTGTAAAAGTTAATGAGACTTGTAGCTGACATGCCAAATTTCTTTAGTGTTCTACAATCCCTCAGGACAAAATTAGTCTTTCCCTAGCCCTTCCAAGAAAGTAGAGGCATTAGTGGGCTTTCTTAACTATAGTGTCAGCATGGGGGAGACCAGGACAGGTTGTTGGTGATCTGGACACCTAAAAACCTGAAGCTGTCAACCATTTCTACTTTGTCCTCAAAGATATAGACAGGGATATGTTCTCCTCTACTCTTTCTGAAGTCAATACTATTTCCTTTGTTTTGTTGACATTGAGGGAGAGATTATTGTCACACCAATTCACCAGATTCTCTACCTCTTGATGTCAAGATGCATAGTTTTAGAAAAAGTAGGACAATGATAGAAGAAAAGAGAATGAGAGAGAGAGGATACATGGGGCGCAGTGGGATTAGAGAGAGAGAGAAAGCAAGAAGGAATTGACAGAGAGGAAAAATGAACGAGAGAGAAAAACAGAGGGAAAAGAAGAAGACAATGGGAGAAAAAAGAATAAAACCCAGGCTGCAAAGGAGAAGGAAATAAGAAATGGACAGAGTGACAGATTGAGAAAGAGAGAGGGGGGGAAGAAACAAGGAGAGGAAGAATGAGTGAGACAGACATAGAGGGAGAAAGAGAGAGAGAGAGAGAGGCTTGTTTATGCGAGATTAGGATTGTGAAATGGTTATGATTGTATTGTAGACCGAATCAAAGTAAACTCTGAGTCTTATACAAAGCTGTCTCTGCTACATGAAGGGTTAATCTCCAATCCAGAGCATTCCTTTAAAACTGAGGCAAAATATCTGTTTACTCACAGCCTAATATGGTGAGAAATTAATTCTTACTGAACCTTTCCAGATCTCCACTATCAATGATGGATTATTGCAACAATTAGCTTGAAGAGAGATTTAATAAATATGCATTTTCCCTCAGATGATGTTACTGTCTAGTTTCCAGGAGTTAATCATTGCCGGCAATTGAAAAATAAGCTAACTGATTAATACTTTCTGTGGCAGACATCCAATGCAAAAGAAAACCTCAACTGAGATTTTAAAAAGGCTGTCTCCTCATCAGAGATGCCTGCGAAAGAGAGATTCTTCCTTGGAACCTCTTTAAGAGAGGAATTCATAGAGTCCCTACAGTACAGAAAGAGGCCATTCAGCTCATCAAGTCCATACTGAACACAATCACACCCAGGCCCTATTCCTGTAAACTCACATATTTACCCTGCTAATCCCCCTGACATTAGGTCAATTGAGAATGGCCAATCCACCTAATCTGCACATTTTTGGACTGTGGGAGGAAACCAGAGCACCAGGAGGAAACCCATGCAGATACGAGGAGAATGTGCAACTCCACACAGACAGTGACCCAAGGCCAGAATTGAACCCGGATCCCTGGCTCTGTGAGGCAGCAGCGTGAACCATTGTGCCAACGTGCTATTTATTCTCCCCTTCAGAGGACCCCCTTTGAAAGAGAAATTCTCCCCTTTGAAAGCAGGAATCTCAATACCGGGGGACTTCTTTTCCATCTAGAAGGACAAGGGCAGCAGGCACGTGGGAACACCCCCACCTGGAGGTTCCCCTCCAAACCACTCACCATCCTGATCATTCCTTCACTGTCGCTGGCTCAAAATCCTGGGAACGCTCTCCCCTAATAGCTCTGCGGGTGTACTTACACCACAGGGACTTCAGCAGGTTCAAGAAGGCATTTCACCACCACCTTCTCAAGGGGCAATTAGGGATGGGTAATAAATGGGCCAGCAATTCTGTACAAGAACAACGGATAGGAGGCAGTTTAATCTCCAGGGGCTCAGGTTAACACATTGAGCGCAGTGGGATCCAGTTTGACGTGCTTTTGGACATTTTTCAGTATTTCTCTGACACAAGTGACATTATTAAGAGTAATGACTCAGAGCAGCGACTGAGCCCACCAGGACTGTAGAAATCTAATTAACACAAAGAGACCTGAGCCAAGAATACCCAAATTAAATGATGATATCAACTCCTGTTAGAATTGTTCCACTGCACTGGTGTGAAGTCGGATTTTTTTTTATTTGATTTGATTGGATTTATTGTTATCACATGTATTAACATATAGTAAAAAGTATTGTTTCTTGCTCGCTATACAAACAAAGCATACCGTTCATAGAGAAGAATACAAGGGAGTGCAGAATGTAGTGTTACAGTCACAGCTAGCGTATAGAGAAAAATCAACTCAATGCAAGGTAGGTCCTTTCAAAAGTCTGACAGCAGCAGGGAAGAAGCTGTTCTTGAGTTGGCTGGTACGTGACCTCAGATTTTTGTATCTTTCTCCCAAAGAAAGAAGGTGCGAGAGAGAATGTCCGGGGTGTGTCGGGTCCTTAATTATGCTGGCTGCTTTGCCGAGGTAGCAGTAAGTGTACAGAGACTATGGATGGGAGGCTGGTTTGCGTGATGGATTGGGCTACATTCAAGATCTTTTGTAGTTCTTTGAAATCTTGGGCGAATCAGGAGCCCATACCAAGCTGTGATACAACCAGAAAGAATGCTTTCTATGGTGCATCTGTAAAAGTTGGTAATTGGCATGCCAAATTTCCTTAGTCTTCTTTCTTAACTACACTGTCAGCATGGGGAGACCAGGACAGGTTGTTGGTGATCTGGACACCTAAAAACTTGAAGACAGTCCCAATAAGTGACCCTTCATCCCCAGCACTCTGTCTGCTCTGCAAACTCAGCTGGAGGTAAAAGATGACACAGCTACTGTAGTGGAGGAGAGCAGGGGGAGCTCCCCACAGCATCCAGGCCAAAGAGAAAAAAATTCACCACTCAAGCAACACCACATCGGAGCAGATCACTTCATCATTATCACACTGCTGTTTGCGGGTACACGCCTCACACCAATGGCCCAAGGTTACACAAGGTGCTATTTAAATGCACATCCTCCTTTACTTACTCAGGTGGCATGTTGGTTAGCACTGCTGTCTCACGTCAGAGACCCGGGTTCAATTCCCGGCTTGGGTGACTGTCTGTGTGACATTTGCACATTCTCTCCGTATCTGGGTGGGTTTCCTCCAGGTGCTCTGGTTTCCTCTCAGTCCAAAGATGTGCAGGTTAGATGGATTGTCCATGGTAAATTGCCTCTTACTGTCGAGGGATTAGTGGAGTAAAAATGTGGCTAACAGAGGGTTAGATAGGGTGGACAGTGAGAGCCTTTTCCCTCAGATGGTGATGGCTAACACGAGGGGACAAAGCTTTAAATTCAGGGATGGTAGTTATAGGACGGATGTCAGAGGTAGATTCTTTACTCAGAGGGTAGTAAGGGCGTGGAATGCCCTGCCTGCAGCTGTTGTGGGCTCGCCAATTTTAAGGGCATTCAAATGGTCAGTGGATAGACATTTAGATAAAATTGGAATAGTTTAGGTTAGAGGGTCATTAGATTGGTTCCACTGGTTGGTGCAACATTGAGGGCCGAAGGGCCTGTAATATTCTATGTTCTAACAGGGAAAAGGCCCAGGTGGGATTGTGATTGGTACAGACTTGATGGGCTGAATGGCTTCCTTCTGCACTGTAGGGATTCTATGCTAGGGATTCATTTTGTGGTTTGCTGACAATTAACCTCCCCCAAAGACTGGACTCTGTGAGTGTTTAGACACTGAGGTAAAGATTTTTCATCAGATTACCTGTACATTTTCAAGGATCCGTCCATTGTTATATATCTGCTTTTGTTTGACAATACATGTCCCAAAGTCCAATAAATGCACATTTTACCATCTTCTCTGTCACTTCACTCAATAGTAATGGAATAGCTGACTAATTACCTGGCAGCGAGGGTGATCAACAAGTTTCTGCTAAATTCCTTTGAGCAAAACAGAGCTGGACCTGTTCCCGTCTCAACCTGAGATCACCTCATGCATAAGGCAAGTATTAGTCCAATAATCAACTGTCCTGGATGTTGTATATTCACCAGCGCGTTTTATATTTTATATATTTAGGAGCTATACGGAGTTGATACTGGTTTCTAACTGAGCTACAGGTTTAGAAACCATAGAAAATTACAGCTCAGAAACAGGCCTTTTGGCCCTTCTTGTCTGTGCTGAACCCTTTTTTTGTCTAGTCTCACTGACCTGCACTTGGACCATATCCCTCCACACCCCTCTCATCCATGAACCCATCCAAGATTTTCTTAAATGTTAAAAGTGACCCAGCATTTAACACTTTATCCGACAGCTCATTCCACACTCCCACTACCCTGCATGAAGACTTCCCACCAATACTCCCTTTAAACTCTTCTCCTTTCACCTTTAACCCAGTTTTTTTCTTCCCTAGTTTACTAATATTTACTAGTTTTAAAATATCTCTGCAATCACAAAATATCTGCCCTCATGTTTACAGCACAGTTTCCAGTCGCTTCTGCAGTGTTTGTTTACTTTACTCTGAGTCCACACCCAAGTTTAACCAATCAAGCACAGTGAACATACGTCAATTATCAGATTTACATACCATAGTTCCAAGAGGAATTTCCCAGGCTCTGTTCGATTGGCCCGTGTTTATCATAGAAATCATAGAAACCCTACAGTGCAGAAAGAGGCCATTCAGCCCATCGAGTCTGCAGTGACCACAATCCCACCCAGACTCTATCCCCATATCCTTACATATTACCAACTAATCCACATAACCCAGGACATTTAGGGGCAATTTAGCATGGCCGATTAACCTAACCCGCACATCTTTGGACTGTGGGAGGAAACTGGAGCACCCGCAGGAAATCCATGCAGACATGGGGAAAACGTGCAGACCCCATACAGTGATCCTGGAATTGAACCCAGGTCCCTGGTGCTGCGAGGCAGCAGTGCTAAACACTGTGCTACCTTGCACCAGGTTTTTCACAGCACTGACGGCTTACTGCCCTCTGAGGTAGCTTAACCCACAGTATTCAGAAGGTGATTCACCTCCACCTTCTCAGGAGCATTTAGACATGAGCAATCAATCATCCACCGTCTATAAGATGCATTGCAGCAACTCATCAAGGCTCCTTTAACAGCACCTTCCAAACTCACAACCTCTACTGGCATCATGATGGCACAGTGGTTAAGCAATGCTGGCTAACAGCGCCAGGGATCTGGGTTTGATTCCCATTGGGTGACATTCTGTATGGAGTTTGCACATTTTCCTTGTGTTTGCATGGATTTCCTCCGGGTGCTCCAGTTTCATCCCACACTCCAAAAGACTTGCTGGTTAAGTGCACTGGCCGTGCTAAATTCTCCCTCAGTGTATCTGAACAGAGGGCAGAATGTGGCAACTAGGGGAATTTCACAGTAACTTCACTGCAGTGTTAATATAAGCCTACATGCGACACTAATAAATAAACTTCACTACCCAGAAGGGCAAGGGCAGCAGATACCCGGGAACACCATCACCTGGAGGTCTCCCTCCAAGTTACTCACCATCCTGACTTGGGAATATGTTCCTTCACTGTCACTGGGTCAAAATCCTGGAACTCCTTCCCTAACAGCACTGTGGGTGCACCTACACCTCAGGGATGATAGCGGGATCAAAAACCACCTTCTCAAGGGGCAATTAGGAGTGGGTAATAAATGCTGAGTCCAGCCAGCGACACCCACATCCCGTGAAAGGATAAAGCAATGAAGGCTTTGCTGATTCACCCACACCTTATAAACACATTTCAAAAAACAAGCTGTGATAATCAAGAGAATTTTATTGAATAATAAACAAACATTCGAATAATTAATGATAATATGACAAACTGACAGCAGGAATGAAAACAACAAACATTCACAATCTCTCTGATCTATCACTATTTTGTGAAATTAATATTCCATACAAACAGTAATTCCCTTCTGTTCTTTCTAACCATCCAGGGAATGGCTCTCTCCCGGCTTAACCTTCCCAGGTCACAAACTAATTCCATCTGATCGAGCAATTCAACTTTTTGAATTGTTAGGAAATATACAATAAATGGCAGAACACTTAGGACTACTGACATGTAGAGGGATCTGGGTGTACAGATACACAGATCACTGAAAGTGGCAATGCAGGTGGAGAAGGTAGTCAAGAAGGCATATGGCATGCTTGCCTTCATTGGCCGGGGCACCACGCTGAAATGAAATATAATTCTAAGTGTACATTTCACCATGTATATAAAAGACAGATTTCACTTCATGGAAAAAGCACTCTCATTCATGAAACCCATCCAATATACATTTGAATTTCCTTAACTACTTCATTTCTTATAAAAATAAGCATTTGGATTTATAATATCCCTCATGTGGAAGACAGTTAATCCTTTAACAACTTATTTTAGTTGTCAAACTGTAAATTTACAGCATCCTACTGTGATAACTATAGGTTGTGAAAAGCAGTCAAGAAATAATAATACTTCAGGTTTTATCATCAAACAGCTGTTGAAACAGTTAGAACAGTTCTTTTCTCATTCCCACAGACAGAGGTAGGCAGTTTTGCTTTAAATTTTGAAAAGACTGACCATTCAACAACTTGACAGACTGAGAGTTGTACAATCCATCCTCACGAGCATTTATGCCTATCTAAATATAGGCAATTCCAACACCGTAGGATAAAGCCCCAGCTGTGGTGAAAATGGGGTATGTTTGAACTCAGTACTGGGCATGGGATGGGACCACTGGATCTGGGATCTGTCCATCATTTTAGATTCATCACGGAGTCTCTGTGAAAACTGAGGCCAGAGTGCAGCGGAAATCTGGAATACTCTCCAACCCATAAAATTTCATTGAGATTTCAAATCAATAAATTTCCAAACTGAGACTGATACATTTTTGTCAGGGCTTATTAGGGCTTGTGGAGATACATCCATTATCACATTGAATGGTGGAATAGTCTCAGGGGGCTGAATGGCCTTCATCCATTCATACACCTAAATTAAAACTCTCCATAACTATATAATAGTGATGGGAAAGTGAACCAGGAAAATTGCTCACTAAATTATTGATAAGGGAGCAAGGTAATGGTTTTAGTTATTGCAAGAACCTGTAAGTTATCAAGTGGGAAAGATTAGATGAAAAGTTATTAAAAAGTTGGCGTGAAAGCCACACATTTGAAATTTGACTCATGTTTAATCAGCCCAGTACAGTAAGTGTGAGATTGTAATGTGTTTAGAACTTCCTGACAAAACTAATTACAAGCTTTTGTTCAAAGGGTAAATTTAATAATAAATATGCCAACAATAATAGTAAATAAAATTTTGCTCCCTGCTTCATCCTGTGGGGCCTCAAATTCTCATCTTGCTTTTCATTCTTATTTCCTTAGACAGTAGTTTGCAAACCTGGGCTTCTACTGCGTCATAGCACCTGGGACCCGAGTTCAATTCCAGCCTTGGAAGGCTAACCACATGGAATCTATACATTCTCCCCATGTCTCTGTGTGTTTCTCCGTAGATGCTCTAGTTTCCTTCTATACGCCAAAGATGCACAGGGTAGATAGATTAGCCATGCTAACTAACCCCTTAGTGTCCCAAAATGTGTAGGTTAGGTGGATTACTGGGGTAGATATTCACAAGCAAAGGAGAGGGCTTGGATGGGACATTTTTCCAGAGAGACGATAAAGGCTCGATGGGCCTCCTTCTGTACTGTAGGGATTCTATGGTTCTCAGGAGAAGAGCAGCAGATATGTGGGAACACCATCATTGTAAGTTCCCTTTCAAGTATTCACCATCCTGAAACATACTGCCGTTCCTTCACTGTCGCTGGGTCCAAATTCATTTGTGGGACATGGGTGTCACTTGTTGGTCACATTTATTGCCCATCCCTAGTTGCCCTTGGAGGGTAATTGAGTGTCAACCACATTGCTGTGGCTCTGAAGTCACATGTAGGCCAGACCAGGTAAAGACAGCAGATTTCCTTCCCTAAAGGACATTAGTGATCCAGATAGGTTTTTCCGACAATCGACAATGATCATCAATAGATTCTTAATTTCAGATTTTTTTTTATATTGAATTCAAATTCCACCGTCTGCCGTGGCTGGATTCAAACCAGGTTCCCAGAAACATTAGCTGAGTGTCTGGATTAATAGTCCAGCAACAAAACCACTCAACTCCCTTAAAATCCTCAAACTCCCTCCCGAACAGCACTGTGGGTGTACCTACACCACACGGACTGCGGCAGTTCAAGAAGGCAGCTCATCACCTCCTTCCCGAGGGGCATTTAGGGATGGGCAATAACAGTGCTGACCGAAGTAACAATCCCCAAGCTCTCTGAAAAGAATAAAGAAAAATCCCCTCCACAACCTTGTGTGCCTCACGATTTTCATAACCTCCCTTCAGTCCACACAACTCTCAAAGATATCCACACTCCTCCAATTCTGGCATCTCGGGCATCTCTGATTTTAATCGCTCCACTGCCTTTCAATCTCTGAACGTAAGAACATAAGAAATAGGAGCAGGAGTTGGCCATCCAGCCTCTCGAGCCTGCCCCGCCATTCAATAAGATCATGGCTGATCTGAAATAATTCAGTTCCACTTTCTCCCCATAACCCTTAATTCCCTTGTCTATCAGAAACCTATCTATCCGTGACTTAAACATATTCAGCGAGGTAGCCTCCACCACTTCAATGGGCAGAGAATTCCAAAGATTCACCACCCCCTGAGAGAAGTTCCTCCTCAACTCTGTTCTAAACTGCTCCCACCCTCCCCCTTATTTTGAGGCTGTGCCCTCTAGTTCTGCTATCCTTTCTAAGTGGGAAGAATCTCTCTACCTCTACCCTATCTAGCCCCTTCATCATCTTCTAAGTCTCTATAAGGTCCCCCCCCCCGCTTAGTCTTCTAAACTCCAACAAGTACAGGCCCAATCTACTCAATCTCGCCTCATAGGCTAACCCCCTCATCTCCAGTATCAGCCTGGTGAATCTTCTGAACCATAGAACCCTACAGTGCAGAAAGAGGCCCTTCGGCCCATCAAGTCTGCACCGACCACAATCCCACTAAGGCCCTTCCCACATATCCTTACATATTTTACCCACCAATCCTTCGAACCTAACCATCTCAGGACACTAAAGGGCAATCTTAGCATGGCCAATCAACCTAACACACACATCTTTGGGAGGAAACCCAAGCAGACACAAGGAGAATGTGCAAACTCCACACAGACAGTGACCCAAGCCTGGAATCCAACCCAGGACCCTGGAGCTGTGAAGCAGCAGTGCGAACCACTGCGCTATCTTTCTGTAGTCCCTCCAAGGCCATTTCGCAAATAAGGGGACCAAAACTGCACACAGTACTCCAGTTGCGGCCTCACCAGTACCTTGTCCAGTTAAAGCAAGATCTCTGGATGTTGATTGCTAGAAATCCCTCCCTATGTCTCCTCACCTTGCCATCTCGTAACCCGTAACAGCTTATCTTAAACCCTAGCTCTTTGACCAAGGTTTAAGGCCTCTGACCAAATTTACCGGCTGCGCTCACCCCCCAGGGTTGAAATTCCCGCCCGAGGTCAAGGAACCTTTGAACTGTCTGCCAAATCTTTCATCCCACCCGGTACAATTTCTGGGGCAGGCAGGACGAGAAAATTCCACACTTCACACAGCCTGATATCAGATTATGTCTGATAACATCTCAGTGAAGCTGCCTGAGGTGGTTTAATACAACACAGGCACTATATAAATGCTGGTTGATGTTGTTGTCAATATAAGTGAGTACCTGACATTGATGGCTGGGAGGCACATTAATTTGAGGAGTAGATTAGAATGAAGAATACCCAGCCTCCAGGAGCAGTAAGATTGAGAATCTAATCTCCAGGGAAGAGTCACACTGAGGAATACGAGGAAATGGGATTGAGAGGCGAATAGGCAGTGACAGGCAGAGATACATGATGAGATAACTAGCCAGTGATAATCGCTGGAGAAACAACTAATTATAAAATACAAATAGAGGGCAAGGAGTCAGGAAAGACTGGATAAGCTAAGCCATGTCCAGACAGTGTTTTTCTAAGATCATGCCGGGATCTGATAGGGGAGATTGGAGAGGATGTTTCCATTTGTAGGGGTAACAAGACAGTCACTGACCAATCCAACTGAGAATTCAAAATAAACTATCCACAGAGTGACAAGAATGTAGAACTTGCTCGCAAGAGAATGGGACAAACGTGGGACTCGTTCCCACGGGGAGTGGGGAGAATGTGGGATTCGCTCCACTGGTCTATCCATAAAAATGACATCAAAGTCATCACCACGAGGTGTGAGACATGTCAGGATCATACGTCAAATCAACACAAAGAATGATTGATTCCATGTAAGTTCCTACCCATCCTCAGTCCACAATTACATCCGACATCCTTTATGTCCAGGGTACTGACTTCATTCTCGTCCACTCCTACTTTACCAATGTCCAATTATTCGACAACCGCACAATACATCAGGCACAAATACTGCAGACATTCTAAGTGCTATTTTCAGTTTATTTGGTGCATTTCGAGAGATTGTTATGAATTATGGTCCTCAATTTATCGGTAAGACATTTGAAGATATGGGACTTCACTTCTCACACAATCACACTACTTCTTACCCTCCCGGGGGCCAAGCTGAACAAATTATTTGTACTGTGCAATTCCTGATTCTGAATGTAGATAGACCAAGCAACAAAACATATTGTGATGTTACAGCTGAGAGTTTAAGTACAACTATTCCACCACAGCAAAGCTCATGTCTGGCAGGCTAAGATTTATCTACTCTCTCTGAAACTAGAGAGAAGATTCAAAACCTGCAAGAGAAAATGGGCACATTGAAATGCAGGTAAAGGATTGACAAGTTTACAAATAGGACAACAAGTTCATATCCAGGATTCCCTACAGGATACATGGCAACCTTTCAATGTGATGGGGAACCAGAACTAGAGTTCAGAATCAGGGTCCTACGAAGTTATTACACATAAAGGCACAACAGAGAGACATAACAGAGGACAAATCAAATCCATTCCAGTTCCACAGCTACAGTGAAGTGGGACATTGGCATTTATCGCAAAGGGACTGGAGTCTAAAGGTAGAGAAGTGTTGTATTGTCTCCACTTTCATCTCCTTATTTGTGGAAGGATGGGTGTCTTTGGAAGCAGTTCAGAGGAGCTTCACCAGGTTGATCCCAGGGATGGAAGGGTTGTCGAATGAAGAGAAATTAAACAGTTCGCACTTGTAACTGCTGGATTCTAGAAGGATCTGATCGAGGGATATAAAATTTTAAAAGGGATTGCTAAAGTAAATATAGACCAAATGTTTCCTTGTATAGGGTAATCCGAACAAGAGGTCACAGGGATAGGGTGAGAGGCAGTAGATTTAAAACTGAAATAAGGAGGAACTGCTTCTCACAGAGTGAGATGAATTTGTGGAACTCGCTGCCCCACAGTGCGGTGGAGTCTGAATCATTGAATAGTTTCCAGAAGGAGATGGTGGCACTGTGGTTAGCACTGCTGCCTCACAGCGCCAGGGACCTGGGTTCGATTCCTGGCTTGGATGACTGTCTCTGTGGTGTTTGCATGTTCCCTACGTGGGTTTCCTCCGGGTCCTCTGGTTTCCTCCCACACTCCAAAGATGTATTAACTAGGTGGACTGGCCATGCTAAGTTGCCTCATAGTGTCAGGGGAATTAGAAGGGTAAATATGTGCAGGAATAGGGATAAAACATGGGTGGGGATTGTTGTCGATGCAGTTTCAATGGGCCAAATGGCCTTCTTCTGCACTGTAGGATTCTATGATTTTATAAGATTTCTAATGAAAAATGGGAGATGGAGAGAAGGTGGGTTTGAGACCAGGGAGAGATCAGCCATGATTTGATTGAATGGCGGAGCAGGCTCGAAGGGCTGAATTTGCCAACTTCTGCTCCTAATTCCCATCTTTCTAAGTTCTACGTATCGAGGACTAGATCCCAAATGAAGCCAGGAACAACATCCAACAACGACAAACCGGCAAATCACTGAGTCATTAAAGAAACCTCCAGACAAGATTCCCATTGTAAGATCTGGGCGCACCAGCAGGTTATCTCTGTGTTTTAGAGACTTCAGAGATTCAACAATTCTGTACATCTACGTACTCTCTCCCTCGAATTGCCCTTGGAGGGCAGTTGAGAGTCAACCACATTGCTGCAGCTCTGGAGTCTCATGTAGGCCAGACCAGGTAAGAACGGCAGATTTCCTTCCCTAAAGGACATTAGAGAACCAGATGGGTTTTTCAAATAATGGTTTCATGGTCATCAGTAGATTCTTAATTCCAGATTTTTTTAATTGAATTCAAATTCCACCATCTGCCGTGGTGGGATTCGAACCCGCGTCCCCAGAACATTAGCTGAGTTTTTAGATTAATTGTCCGGTGATAAAACTCTTAGACCATTGCCTCCCCATAATTGAAGAAAATGTGTCAACGTGCAACTTTGCCCAAGGCATCATATTCCTCATTGCTAAACACCGTTAACCAGCGCCAACATTCATCTTTAACTTAACGGGTTTGAGAGTGGGGAATGGGAGAGGGGATATGTCAGCCAGGTTTCCTATAGCCAGTTTAATCACTGGCACTCCTAAGAACATAAGAACCACGAGCAGGAGTAGGCCATCTGGCCCCTCCAGTCTGCTCTGCTAATTTGTGGACTCAGCTCCACTTTCCCACCCGCTTACCATAACTCTTAATTCCTTTACTGTTTAAAAACTTATCTCTCCTTGCCTTAGAAACATTCAATGAGGTTACCTCAACTGCTTCACTGGGCAGGGAATTCCAGATTCACAACGCTTTGAGTGAAAAAGTTCCTCCTCAACTCAGCCCTAAGTTTGGCTTCCCTTATTTTGAGGCCATGCCCCCTAGTTCTAGATTCACTCATCATCCAACCTAAACATACACAGAGATATCAGAGACTCTCAGTGTCCTCGAAATAGAAAAACAGTGAGAAATGGCAAAAGAGGGAGTGAAAATAGGGAGGGGTGGGTGGAAAGGAAAGGGGAGAAAGAGAGAGAGAGAGAGGAGAGAAAGAAAAAACAAAGGATCTGGAGAAAAAGAAAAATGACGCAGAAAGAGAGAATGAAAAAGACTAGAACATAGAACAATACAGCACAAACAGGCCCTTCGGCCCACGAGTTGCACCGATCACATCTACCAATCCACAGACCTATCAATAACCCCCTATCCTATTCTTTTCCATATACTCATCCAGAAGTCTCTTAAAAGACCCCAGTGAGTTTGCCTCAACAACCTCCGATGGCAGTCGGTTCCATTCACTCACCACCCTCTGAGTGAAAAACCTACCCCTGACATCTCCTTTGTATTTGCTTCCCTGCACCTTAAATCTGTGTCCTCTCGTAGTGACCATTTCAGCTCAGGGAAATAGTCTCTGAGAGTCCACCCTATCTATTCCTCTCAACAACTAAGAGACAGACAGGCAGAAGGAGACAGGCAGAAGGAGACAGGCAGAAGGAGACAGGCAGAAGGAGACAGGCAGAAGGAGACAGGCAGAAGGAGACAGGCAGAAGGAGACAGGCAGAAGGAGACAGGCAGAAGGAGACAGGCAGAAGGAGACAGGCAGAAGGAGACAGGCAGAAGGAGACAGGCAGAAGGAGACAGGCAGAAGGAGACAGGCAGAAGGAGACAGGCAGAAGGAGACAGGCAGAAGGAGACAGGCAGAAGGAGACAGGCAGAAGGAGACAGGCAGAAGGAGACAGGCAGAAGGAGACAGGCAGAAGGAGACAGGCAGAAGGAGACAGGCAGAAGGAGACAGGCAGAAGGAGACAGGCAGAAGGAGACAGGCAGAAGGAGACAGGCAGAAGGAGACAGGCAGAAGGAGACAGGCAGAAGGAGACAGGCAGAAGGAGACAGGCAGAAGGAGAGAATGAAAGAAAGAAAGGATGATTTCCATGACCAGACAAGGATATCTATGTTGTTAAGAAAAGGTTTAAAGGGAAGAAGTCCATTGGCTTTTTGGAAAGACCCATTCCATTACGACAGACCAGATGTTGCTTTATGTGTAGCAGATGGTTCCTGTGCATTCTGATCAACACACGACACTCTGCCAAGAATTGATGCCTTTGATTCAGGATTACGTAGGGCTGGGAATATCTCAGCTTGTTATTCATTAAATATAACAAAGAGAAGAAAAACTCGCTCTGATGGGTAACCGCCTCTTACCTCAGCACTTGTTTGATCAACAACACTCCAAGCCAGCCTGGACTCGTACTGGAATTCAGAAAATCTTTCCCATACGGCCCTTTACAAGATGAGTACTGACTGATTGTCTGAATCATCCACTCATCAAGCCCAGGATGAGACCATTCAGCCCAGCGTGACTGTACTGGCTCTTTGAACGAGCTATCCAATGACAGCCACTCTTGCCCCATGGCCTTGCCAATTTTCATTCTAACTCCAAGGACAAGTTGTTCAGTCTCATCTTCACAGAATCCATAGAATCCCTGAACTTTAGGAGATTAGGGAGGTGATTTAATTAGGCATTACAGAATCTGAATGGTTAAATAGAGAAACAAAACTATTTTCTCTGCAAGCGGGGGGAGAAGAGAACAGCCTGAAAATGAGAGCCATGATGTATGGGCTGATGTTAGAGAGCACTGCCTCACACAGACAGCCATGGAAACTTGGCGTGTCAGCTACGACTCTCACCAACTTTTATAGATGCACCATGGAAAGCATTCTTTCTGGTTGTATCACAGCTTGGTATGGGCTCCTGCTCTGCCCAAGACCGCAAGGAACTACAAAGGGTTGTGAACAAAGCTAAATTCATCACACAAACCAGCCTCCCATCCATTGGTTCTGTCTACACTTCCCGCTGCTTTGCCAAAACAGCCAGCATAATTAAGGACCCCCACGCATCCTGGGTATTCCCTCTTCCACCTTCTTCCCTTGGGAAAAAGGTAGAGAATTCTGAGGTCAGGCACCAACTGAGTCAAAAACAGCTTCTTCCCTGCTGCTGTCAGACCTTTTGAATGGACCTACCTTGCATTAAGTTGATCTTTCTCTAGTTGTGACTGTGACACTACATTCTGCACTCTCTCCTTTGCTTCTCTATGAATGGTATGCTTTGTCTGTAAGCAATAATATTTTTCACTGTATGTTAATACATGTGACACTAATAAATCAAATGGAAATGTGGAAGTCTGAGGTTGGCTGAGGTTGTGGTATAGCTGAAAATTTCCAAACTGAGCTTTGGCAAACGTTTGTTCTGTGAGGGCAGTGTGGCTGGTGAAAACCCTTTGGGAACAAGAGTGTTAATTATAGTGTTCAGAGAGAAAGGTGAATGGCATTGTTTAGTGAGAGGTTTGGTGGGGAGGGAAGAGGAACTCTGTGTGAAGCTGCTACAGGACCAGGTGGAGGCGGCTTTAACAGGCTCAGGTAGTGGGTAGACGAGGTGGGGGGGTCAAAGAAACTAGGAGCAAGCGTAGACCATTCGGCCCTTCGAGCTTATTCTGCCATTCATTTGATCATGACTGATCATCAATTTATCTTCCTGATTCCCCCCCATTTCCCTTGATCCCTTTAGCCCCAAGAGCTATATCTAATTTCTTCTTGAAATTGGACAATAACCTAGCAACTATCTGCCCTTCTTGGGGCAGATAGCAATTTTTGTTGATGGGTGCCCCTGGACAGGTTATGCTATTGGTTATGCTTGAGGCATTTCACGATCAGAGTGGGAGACTGGAGGGCATTGTCAGCCCAGGGAACACCAGTTTAATTTAATTATGTGAGGTTTATCTCTTTTCTGTTGCAGTTCCCCATCAGGGTTGATACTCTCTTTATCAATTCACCTGATTGATCATAGGCTGCTCTAAGAAAACCAATCAACAGGGGGCAGTTGGGGCATTGGGTATGTGAGAGGGGAAAATGGGACTGCACAGAAGTCAATAAACCCTCTCTGTAAAGAATAACTCTGCGTCTTGATTTGGACTTCCCGAACCAACTTGGGTTCTTTATTTTCATTCACTCACGGGACATGGGCGTTGCAGGCTGGCCAGCATTTATTGTCCATCCCTAGTTGCCCAAGGGTTGTTGAGAATCAACCACACTGCTGTGGCTTTGGAGTCACATGTAGACTAGACCACAGGTGGCACAGTGGTTAGCATTGCTGCCTTACAGAGGCAGAGACCCAGGTTTGATTCCCGGCTTGGATCACCGTCTGTCTGGAGTTTGCACATTCTCCCTGTGTCTGTGTGGGTTTCCTCCGGGTACTCCAGTTTCCTCATTGATGTATTAGTTATTTAGAGAGAAATGAATTGATTGGGGATAGTCAGCATGGTTTTGTAAAGGGTGGGTCGTGCCTTACTAACCTTATTGAGTTTTTTGAAAAAGTGACCAAACAGGTAGACGGGGGTAAGGCAGTTGATGTGGTATATATGGACTTTAGTAAGGCGTTCGATAAGGTTCCCCATGGAAGACTTCTGCAGAAAATGCAGATGTATGGGATTGAGGGTGATTTAGCTAATTGGATCAGGAATTGGCTAGCTGATAGAAGACAGAGGGTGGTGGTTGATGGAAATTATTCATCATGGAGTTCGGTTACAAGTGGTGGACCTCAGGGATCTGTTTTGGGGCCCCTGCTGTTTGTAATTTTTATAAATGATCTGGATGAGGGTATTGAAGGATGGATTAGTAAATTTGCGGATGACACCAAAGTCGGAGGAGTGGTAGATAGTGAAGAGGGGTGTTATAGTTTGCAGAGAGACTTGGACAAGTTGCAGAGCTGGGCCGAGAGGTGGCAAATGGAGTTTAATGCGGAAAAGTGAGAGGTAATTCACTTTGGCAGGAATAACAAATGTGTAGAGTATAGGGCTAATGGTAGGACTCTTAATAGTGTTGACGAACAGAGGGATCTAGGTGTATATGTGCATAGATCCCTGAAAGTTGGCAATCAAGTCGATAAGGTTGTTAAGAAGGCATACGGAGTCTTGGCTTTTATTGGTAGTGGGATTGAATTTCGGAGCCGCAACGTCATGTTGCAACTGTACAAAACTCTAGTGCGGCCGCACTTGGAGTATTGTGTGCAGTTCTGGTCCCCGCATTATAAGAAAGATGTGGAGGCATTGGAGAGGGTACAGAGGAGGTTTACCAGGATGTTGCTGGTATGGAGGGCAGGTCTTATGAAGAGAGGCTGAGGGATTTGAGGTTGTTTTCGTTAGAAAGGAGGCAGCTAAGAGGAGACCTTATCGAAACATATAAGATGATTAGAGGTTTAGATAGGGTGGACAGTGATAGCCTTTTTCCTAGGATGGAGAAAGCTAGCACGAGGGGACATAGCTTTAAATTAAGGGGTGGTAGTTATAGGACGGATGTCAGAGGTAGGTTCTTTACCCAGAGGGTGGTAAGGGTATGGAATGCCCTGCCTGCTGCAGTTGTAGATGCGCCAAGTTTGGGGGTGTTTAAGAGGTCAGTGGATAGGTTTATGGATGAAAAGGGAATGGTTTAGGTTAGAGGGTCATTGCTTTTTCTTAATTGGTCGGCGCAACATCGAGGGCCGAAGGGCCTGTTCTGCGCTGTAATGTTCTATGTGTGTGTTAGGTGGATTGGCCGTGCTAAATTGCCTCTTAGTGTCAGGGGTGTCTAACTAGAGCAAATATGGGGATAGGGCCTGGATGGGATTGTGTTTGGTGCAGAGTCAATGGACTGAATAGCCTCCTTCTGCACAGTAAGATTCTGTTAAAAAACGGTAAGAATGGCAGCTTTCCTTTCCTAAGGAGCATTAGTGAACCAGATATGTTTTTCCAACAACAGTTTCATAGCCAGTGGTAGATGTTTAATTTCAAATTTTTTTTATTGAATTCAAATTCCACCACCTGCTGTGGCAGGATTCGAACCTGAGTCCCTAGAACCTTAGCTGAGTTTCTGGATTAATAATCTAGCAATAATACCACTAGGCCTTCGCCTTCTCTTAATATGACAGGTTTAATGTTTTGAGGGAGAGGTACAGGGGGGAATGTGGGGCAGAATATTTCTACACAGCGAGTGGGAATGAGCTGGAATTCACTGCCCACAATGGGCGGGGGTCGGTGTGTGGAACCGGACCTGATGAATGATTTCAGTGGATTGGGTCTTGAGTGAAATACAGTGACAGAGTTATGGAGTTAGGGCGAGAGGAATAGAACTGACTGGATTACTGTACAATGAGACAGCATGAATCCAATGGGCTGAATGGCCTTGTTCTGTGTTGCATGAGCATCTATGACAGCGAAGGTGGACGGAGATAAGACATGGAACAGCCATGATCTAAAATAAATAGCAGAACGGGGTTGATGGGCTGAATGGCCTCTCCATTCCTGATGTGCCAATGTTCCCCCAGAGCAGGCTAACATGTCAGAATGTCTGAACCACCCTGAAATGAAAAGACATCAGTTCAGTTACGACTTACCTCACAGAGAGATCACTGAGGATGGATGTCAGTCACTGGAGTGGAGACTTTGTTCATGAAAGAAGGCCATTCTGCCCATCGCAACTGCCCCCACTCTTGGGAAGAACCATCCAAATACTTCCATTCTTTAACTTTTCCCATAGCACTATTTTTTCTTGTTTCTTCAAGTATTTACCCAATTCTCTTTGGAGAAATCTCTCCTGTTGAGTCTACTTCCATTGTGCTTTTAGGCTGTGGCTTCTGGTCCACAACAACTTGTCACTTAATCTTGTCCTCTGTTTATTAACGGATTCTCCTCAGTCTGTGTCCCCTCTGGCTATCAGCTTCTGTAAGAAGTCTGACAATACCAGGTTTAAGTCCAACCGATTTATTTGATAGTAAACTCACAAGCTTTCGAGGCTGTCCTCTTTGTTAGGTGAATGAGGTGTTCTGGTCTCAAACAGCACATATAACAGCACAGACTGTTTGCAGATAATCTGTAAACAGTCTGTGCTGTTTGAGACCAGAACACCTCATTCATCTGACAGAGAGGACAGCCTCGAAACTCAGCTTGTGAGTTTACTATCAAATAAATCGGTTGGACTTTAACCTAGTGTTGTCAGGCTTCTTATTGTGTTTACCCCAGTCCAATGCCGGCATCGCTACATCATGACTACTATCAGCCCCTGTTGCCACTGGATACAGTTTCTCTGATTTGCTTCATCAAAAATCCTGCATAAATTTCAATTTCTCCATTAAATGTCCCCTTAACTTTCTCTGCTCCAAATTGACGTGTACTAAATTATGAGGAACATAGATAGGACAGGTAGGAAGGAACATTTCCCCTTAGTACATAAGAATACAAGAACATAAGAAACAGGAACAGGAGTGGACCATTTGGCCCTTGGAACCTTTTCTCTGCTATTCAATAAGATCATGGCAGATCTTTACTTGGACTCGGCTCCACTTACCCGCCTGCTCACCCTTAATTCCTTTACTGTTCAAAAATTTATCTATCCTCGCTTTAAAAACACACAATGAGTCATAGAGTCATAAAGGTTTCCAGCACAAAAGCAGGTCTTTGGCTCACCTTGTCCATGCTGCTCTTTTTTAATAAACCCCTGAGCTTGTTCCAATTGCCCTTACTTGGCACACATCCCTCTTCACTCATCTTACTCATGTAACCGTCTAAACGCCTTTTTAAAAGACAAAATTGTACCCTACCTCTGGCAGCTTGTTCCAGACACTCGCCAACCTCTGTGTGAAAATATTGCCCCCGTGGAGCTTTTTGTATCTCTCCTCTCTCACCTTAAACCTATGCACTCTAGTTTTAGAGTCCACATCATTGGGAAAGTATATTGACTATCTAGCTGATCTATGCCCCTCCTTATTTTATAGACCTCTGTAAGATCTGTGGAATTCCCTGCTCAGTGAAGCAGTTGAGATTCGCCTCAACTACTATACTGGGCAGGGAGTTGCACAGAGTCACAATCCTTTACTGAAGTTATTCCTCAACTCAGTCCTAAATCTGCTTCTGCTTATTTTGAGGCTATGCCCCCCAGTTCTAGTTTCACCAGCCCAGTGGAAACAACTTCTCTGCTTCTATCTTATCGATTCCCTTCACAATCTTATATGTTTCTATAAGATCTCCCCTCATTTTTCTGAATTCCAATGAGTATAGCCCCAATCTACTCAGCCTCCCTTCATAAGCCAAACCTCTCAACTCCAGAATCAACCTAGTGAATCCTCTCTGCACCTCCTCCAGTGCCAGTATATCCTTTCTCAAGTAAGAAGAGCAAAACTGCTGCAACATAACCTCGCCGTTTTTAAACTCCATCCCTCTAGCAATGAAGGA
This sequence comes from Sphyrna mokarran, assembly GCA_024679065.1. Lineage (NCBI taxonomy): Eukaryota > Metazoa > Chordata > Chondrichthyes > Carcharhiniformes > Carcharhinidae > Sphyrna > Sphyrna mokarran. The sequence continues at coordinate 104,435,522 of JAGIQG010000010.1, forward strand.
CAAAATTCCATTTGCCTTCATAATTACCTGCTGCATTTGCAAACCAACTTCTTGAGATTCCTGCACAAGGACACCCAGGTCCCTCTGCACAGCAGCATGCTGCAATTTTTTTACCATTTAAATAATAGTCCACTTTGCTGCTATTCCTACTAAAATGGATGACCTCACTAACATTGCACTCCATCTGCCAGACCCTCGCCCCCTCACTTAGACTATCTATATCCCTTTGCAGACTTTCAGCGTCCTCTGCACACTTTGCTCTGCCATGCATCTTAGTGCCATCTGCGAGTTTTGACACACCACACTTGGTCCCCAATTCAAAATCATCGACGTAAATTGTAAATTTATATAGTAGAGGTGTCAATAACCAGGAGTAGAGACTTAACGTAGGAGGAAAGAGATTTAGAGGGAATTTAAGGAAAAATGTTTTCAGTCAGAGGGAATCTAGAACTCAGTGCCTGAAAGAGTGGTGAAGGTGGGAATTGTTACAACATTGAAGAAACATTTAGATAAGCATTTGAAATGCCAAATCATATGGACCAAGTGCTGGGAAATGGGATTCGAATAGAGTCATAGGTTCATACAGTCATCCAACGTAGAAAAGACCCTTTGCTCCATTGAGTCTACACCGATAATAGCTACCTCTCAAGGCTAATCCCACTTTCCTGCGCTTCCCTTATCCTTGAATATTACATTCCATACGCTCATCCAGATAGATTTTAAAGGATAGACAGGCGCTGCCACAGAGACAATGGGCTGAAGGGCCTCTTTCCATACTGTAACACTCAATGACCATAAGGAGAGTAATCCAGTCTCGCATCTCTGGTTATCTCTCCCCACCATTCCAGAAGGTTTTCACTTATTTTTAAGTTATGTATCCAGCTCTATTTTGGAATTTATTGGTGATTCTCCTCCTCATTTGAAACAACGCAGATAAGAAACATTCTTCCTGTGTATGTCACTGCACTTGGCAACTAGGGTGATACCGCTCGCAGTTACGAGAAGGTATCTTGTCTGTACTTTTCCCAGTGGGAGTGATCCCAGTATGTTATCAGAGCTTCAAGGGTAAGATTAGAAGGAAGATTGGACTGTACTCCCTGCAACATGGCAGGTTAAGGCATGATTTAATTGTGATTCTTAAAAACAATTTGGACGGAATTGATTGCACAAACCTCATCCAGTGATGTGAGACAGTCTGGGACAAGAGGACATAAATCTCAGAATGTGAGCCAGTCTATTCAGGAGAGGGGATCAAGAAAAGTTCCTCTGCACAGAGGCTAGTCAAAATCATATAATCTTTACAGTGCAAAAGGAGGCCATTCGGCCCATCAAGACTACACCAACAACAGTCCCACACAGACCCTATCCTTGTAACCCCACATATTCATCCTGCTAATCTCCCTGACACTAAGGGGCAATTTACCATGGCCAGTTAACCTAATCTGTACATCTTTGCAAACTGAGGAGCAATTTAGCCTGGCCAATCAAACTAACCTGCACATCTTTGGACACTGAGGAGCAATTTAGTATCGCCAATCCACCTAACCTACTCATCTTTCAGAGTGTGGGAGGAAACCGGAGCAACCATGGAAACCCACACAGACACGGGGAGAAGGTGCAGATTCCACACAGACAGTGACCCGAGGCTGGAATCGAACCCGGGTCCCTGTGCTTGTGAGGCAGCCATGCTAACCACTGTGCCACTATATGGAATCCTTTCTACATGAGGCAGTAGGTTTTAGCTTGATTAATCATCTTAAATCCAGGATCAATAGATTAGCGCTACCGAAGCATACAAAAAGGACGTGGACACAAAGCAGGTTGATGGAGTTGGGATTAGCATGATCCTTTTTGAGTATCGGATTAGGCTTGAGGGGCTGAATAGCCTCCTCTTGTTCCTCTGACAGTCCCTTTTAAGTTCTTGGTCAGAAAGCCCCAAGAAAGGAAGTGATTTAGAATTTTTGGATTGGAAAATGAGAGGGAGAGGAGGGAATGGAGGAGGGGGCAGGGGGGAAGCAAAGCCAGATGGGACCACCTAGCATCTCAGGACTCAGAAATCAAAGGAAAAGGATTGGAGAGGGGAGGGGTTGGTTACCTACAAACAGTGCTCTGACAAATCCCAATTCATCCTCCCCAACACACTCCTACAATAATCTGTGCTTTAATCTCTCGATCACAGCAACACAATTCCATTTAAAACAACAGGCATCACTGTAGTGGAAGAGGATAGATAAATGTTACCAACGCAGGAAACGTTCAACTCAAGAGCGGCCGAAAGATTGGTCAACAAGACAGAACAGCGGTGCTGATCGACAAGAGTGCTTTTAGATTGAGAGAAGGCAGAGATAGCCAGTCCCTTTCTCAGTTAGCGGCACTGGAACCCAGCCTGTATCCCATTCCTCTCCCAATCCACACTTAACATTAGCAAACATTTAGAACACACGAATCTCACAAACCTTGTGCCTTTGTCACTCATTATCCGGCTGCTTTTCCTGTAGCACAGAGCTCTCTGGAATGTTACTTAGGGATGCGAGCCCAACCCTCAGCATTTACAGCTGAGATTTAATACAGGAATTCCTGCTGTCACCTCTCTCTCTCTCTCTCTCTCGGTTTTAATCTTGTGCAGTCCCCTTTCTGCACAAATTCCTTTTTTTCGTTTCACACAAGCACGCACCCTTTCGATATTAAATGGATAGCTTTCTTTCTTGAACGGTGAGGATTCCCAGATTCCTACTGCTCTGTTACACCGTCATTCCTGACTGTAGATGGGGGGGAGATTTACACTCACACAGTGCCTCCACTCCTCGCTCACACACATCCCCACGCCTAGCTCTGCTTAAAGCGGCACCACCTCAATATCTGACTGATAACCGGCAAATCCCCTGCTCACTATTACATAATTACAGCATCCCAGTGAGATCCCAGGATTGGGAGAGAGGCTGGGTAAGGGGATTAGTGATATACAGGCATGGATAGAGAGGTAGTTAGTTACTCTAGACAGATATACAGACATGGACAGACAGTTGGTTACATCAGACAGACAGGGAAATTTCATAGTAACTTCACTGCAGTGTTAATGTAAGCCTTACTTGTGATTAATAAATAAACTGTAAAAAAAAACTGGATAGATAATTGGTTAGACTAGTTAGACACACAGATATGGCTGGACAGTTGGTTACATTAGACAGATACACAGACTGTCAGTGCAGAAGGAGGCCATTCAGCCCATTGAGTCTGCACTGACCACAATCCCATCAGGTCCTATCCCCATAACCACATTCATTTACCCAAAGTGGTTCTCCCCCCCCCCAATCTAAAGGGGCAATTTAGTATGACCGATCCATCTAACTTGTACATCTTTGGGCTGTGGGAGGAAACCAGAGCACCCGCAGATACAGGGAGAAAGTGCAGACTCCGCATAGATAGTGATCCAAGCCGGGAATTGAACCCAGGTCCCTGGCTCCGTGAGGCAGTAGTGCTAACTCACTCTGCTACCATGCCACCCATGGATACACGCATGGATATGACATGGATAGACAGATGGTTATATTAAATAGATACACAGACATAGATATAGAACATTACAGCACAGAACAGGCCCTTCGGCCTTCGATGTTGTGCCGACCAAAATAAAAAGCAATGCCCCTCCAAACTAAACCATTCCCTTCTCTTCCATATACTTATCAATTAACCTCTTAAACGCCACCAAACTTGGCGCATCTACAACAGCTGCAGGCAGGGCATTCCACTCCCTAATCACTCTTTGAGTAAAGAACCTACCTCTGATATCCGTCCTATAACTCATACCCCTTAATTTAAAGCTGTGTCCCCTCGTGCTAGCTTTCTCCATCCTAGGAAAAAGGCTATCACTGTCCACCCTATCTAAACCTCTAATCATCTTATATGCTTCAATAAGATCCCCTCTTAGCCGCCTCCTTTCTAACGAAAACAACCTCAAATCCTTCAACCTCTCTTCATAGGACCTGCCCTCCATACCAGGCAACATCCTGGTAAACCTCCTCTGTACCCTCTCCAATGCCTCCACATCTTTCTTATAATGTGGGGACCAGAACTGCACACAATACTCCAAGTGCGGCCGCACTAGAGTTTGTACAGTTGCAACATGACGTTGCGGCTCCGAAATTCAATCCCCCTACCAATAAAAGCTAAGACTCCATATGCCTTCTTAACAACTTTATCCACTTGACTGCCTACTTTCAGGGATCTATTGACACATACACCAAGATCCTTCTGTTCCTCAACACTATTAAGAGCCCTACCATTAGCCCTATACTCTACACATTTATTGTTCCTGCCAAAGTGCATTACCTCACACTTTTCCACATTAAACTCCATTTGCCACCTCTCGGCCCAGCTCTGCAACTTGTCCAAGTCACTCTGTAAACTATAACACCCCTCTTCACTATCTACCACTCCACCGACTTTAGTGTCATCTGCAAATTTACTGATCCATCCCTCAATACCCTCATCCAGATCATTTATAAAAATTACAAACAGCAGGGGCCTCAAAACAGACCCCTGAGGCACACCACTTGTCACCGAACTCCACGATGAATATCTCCCATCAACCACCACCCTCTGTCTTCTATCTGCCAGCCAATTCCTAATCCAATTAGCTAAATCACCCTCTATCCCATACATCTGCATTTTCTGCAGAAGTCTTCCATGGGCCACCTTATCAAACGCCTTACTAAAGTCCATATATACCACATCAACCGCCTTACCCCCATCCACCTCTTTGGTCACTTTTTCAAAAAACTCAATGAGGTTAGTAAGGCACGACCTACCCTTCACAAAACCATGCTGACTATCCCCAATCAATTCATTTCTCTCTAAATAACTATAAATCCTATCCCTAATAATTCTCTCCAATACTTTGCCCACAACAGAAGTAAGACTCACTGGCCTATAATTCCCTGGAAGGTCTCTCTTCCCCTTCTTGAACAATGGGACCACATTCGCTATCCTCCAGTCCTCCGGAACCACACCCGTAACCAACGACGACCTGAAGATCAGAGCCAGAGGCTCTGCAATCTCCTCTCTTGCCTCCCAGAGAATCCTAGGGTAAATCCCGTCCGGCCCAGGGGACTTATCCAACTTCAAACCCTCGAGAATTTCTAACACATCCTCCCTATCTACTACAATACTTCCCAATTTGCAACCCTGTACCTCAGTGCTCTCCATAGCTACATTTCCAGCACTCTGCGTGAATACCGAAGAGAAATATTTATTCAGTGCCTCACCAATCTCTTCAGGCTCCACGCACAACTTCCCACTGCTGTCTATGACTGGCCCACTTCCCACTGCTGTCTATGACTGGCCCACATGGATAGACAAATGGTTACACTAAACAGCTACACAAACATGGATAGACAAATGGTTACATTAGACAGATACACACATTAGACAGATATACAGACATGGATGGACAGATTTCCTGTAAATTATTGAGAGTAGGCCTATGGGGTAGTAATTGACCAAGATGGATTAGTCCTTTTTTTGTAAACAGGACATATCTGGGCAATTTTCCACATTACTGGGTAGATGCCGGTGTTGTAGTTGGAACAGCTTGGCTAGGGCAAGTGCTGGAGCACAAGTCTTCAGTACTATCACTGGAATATTATCAGGGCCCACTGTCGTTGCAGCATCCAGTGTCTTCCACTGTTTCTAGATACCATCCACTTGGCACGTCTGCTGAAGTTTAGTATGAATGCTTCAGGTCTACCTTTTGCACTGATGTGCTGGGCCCCTCCATTGTTGAGGATGGGGATCTCTGTGGAGCCTGCTCCTCCAGTGAGTCGTTTAATTGTCCATTCATGACTGGACATGGCTGGACTGCAGATCTTAGATCTGAATCCATTGATTAGAGATGGCCAATCCCCTGGATATTATTTGCAGCTTACACTATTTGGTGTGCAAGTAGTTCTGTGTAACTTCATCAGGTTACGAAGGTATTTCTCGGTATGCCTGGTGTTGCTCCTAGTAGCAATACTGCATTCTTCAGGCTGACCTCCTGGCTTGGTGGTAATGGGGGATATCCTGGGCCACGAGGTTACAGATTGTGGTTGAATATGTCAACCTGAGCCAGTACGCCAAAAATCTAAGGAAGAGAGAGGCAAGGCGATACTAATAGGGGACTCCACTGTGAGGGGTTCAGACAGGTGCTTTTGTGGACGCAGTTGAGAGTCGCAGATGGTGGTTTGTCTTCCTGGAGCTGGGATCCGGGATGTTTCTGGACGCCTCCCAGACATCCTGAAAGGGGAGGGTGAGGAACCTGAAGTTGTGGTGCATATAGATACTGCAGACATAGGCAGGAAGAGGGAGGCAGTCATCAAAAGGGATTATAGAGAACTGGGTAGGAAGCTGAGGAAGAGAAAAGCGAAGGCAGTAATTTCAGGATTGCTGCCTGCGCCTCAGGAGAATGAGAGCAGGAATCAAATGAGGTGGAGGATGAATGCATGGCTGAGGGACTGGAGCAGGGGGCAGGGATTCAGGTTCATAGATCATTGGGACCTCTTTAGGGGCAGGTGTGACCTGTACAGTAAGGATGGGTGGCACTTGAACCCTAGGGGAACTAATATCTTGGCAGGTAGGCTAGCTAGGACTACTGGGGAGTCTTTAAACTAGAAAAGCTGGGGGGTGGGAATACTGATGGGACGGTGAATAAGGAGGTTAGTTCCCAGGTAGGGAAGGACTGTAGGCACTCTGAGAGGGGGGTTAGGCAGGTGGTGGAAAAGGGAAATATCCTGACTGAGGGGCTGAGGTGTGTCTATTTTAATGCCAGGAGTGTAGTAAATAAGGTAGATGAGCTTAGGGCGTGGATTGCTGCTTGGGAGTGTGATGTGGTGGCCATTACAGAGACTTGGTTGTCTCAGGGACAGGACTGGGTACTTCAGGTGCCGGGATTCAGGTGCTTCAGGAGGGACAGGGTTGGGGGCAAAAGAGGAGGTGGTGTGGCACTGTTGATCAGGGACAGTGTCATGGCTGTAGAGAAGGTGGAAGACGGGGAGGGATTGTCTACGGAGTCTCTGTGGGTGGAAGTTAGGAACAGCAAAGGCTCGATAACTTTGCTGGGTGTATTCTATAGGCCGCCCAATAGCGACAGGGAACTTGAGGTGCAGATAGGGAAACAGATCCTAGACAGATGTAGAAATAACAGGGTTGTCGTGATGGGAGATTTCAATTTCCCAAACATCGACTGGAATATCCCAAGGGTAAGGGGTTTGGATGGTGTGGAGTTTGTTAGGTGTGTTCAGGAAGGTTTCCTGACACAGTACGTGGAAAAGCCTACGAGAGGAGAGGCTGTACTTGACCTGGTGCTTGCTAATGAGCCAGGGCAGGTGTCGGATCTCACAGAAGGTGAGCATCTTGGGAATGGAGATCATAATTCTATCTCTTTCACGATAGCAATGGAAAGAGATAGGATCAGGCAGGCTAGGAAGGTGTATGTCTATAGTAAGGGGAAATATGAGAACATTAGGCAGGTAATTGGACGTATAAACTGGAAGGAGGTGTTCTTGGGGAAGAGTACAGAAAGAAAGTGGTGGATTTTCAAGGAATGTTTTCTGGGGCACTGCAAGACAATGTTCCGAGGAGGCAAGGAGGTTCTGGTAGGATGCGGGAACCGTGGTGCACAAAGGTTGTGGTGAACCTAGTTAGGAAGAAGAAAAAGGTATATAAAAGGTTCAGAGAGCTAGGGGATGTTAGGGATCGAGAGGAGTATAAGGTGTGTAGAAGGAAGCTTAAAAAGGAAATTAGGAGAGCCAGAAGGGGTCATGAGAAGGCCTTGGCAGGGAAGATTAAGGAGAATCCCAAGGCCTTCTACAAATATGTGAAAAGTAAAAGGATGAGAAGAGAAGGGATAGGGCCTATAAAAGGTGAAGGGGGAAAAGTCTGTGTGAATCCGGAAGAAATGGCAGAGGTGCTTAACGAGTACTTTGCCTCGGTATTCACGGTGGAAAGTGAACTGGGAGATTGCACTGCAGGTTTGCGGCATACGGAAAAGATTGGGTATGTGGATGTTAGGAAAGAGGATGTGTTAGACCTGTTAAATTCTATCAAGATAGACAAGTCGCCGGGACCGGATGGGATGTACCCCAGGTTATTGTGGGAGGTGAGGGAAGTGGTTGCAGAGCCCCTGGCGATGATATTTGCGTCGTCCATGGAAACAGGAGAGGTTCCGGAGGATTGGAGGATTGCGGATGTGGTTCCTATCTTTAAGAAAGGGAACAGGGATAGTCCAGGAAATTACCGACCGGTGAGTCTGACTTCAGTGGTTGGTAAGCTGATGGAGAGGCTTCTGAGGGATAAGATTTATGAACATTTGGAGAAGTTTGGACTGATTAGAAATAGTCAGCATGGTTTTGTCAAGGGCAGGTCATGCCTCACGAGCCTAGTTGAGTTCTTCGAAAATGTGACTGAACACATTGACGAAGGAAGAGCGGTGGACGTAGTGTACATGGACTTTAGTAAGGCGTTTGATAAGGTCCCCCATGCAAGACTTCTGGAGAAGGTGAGAGGACATGGGATCCAAGGGGCTTTGGCCTCGTGGATCCAGAACTGGCTTTCTGGCAGAAGACAGAGAGTGGTTGTGGATGGGTCTTGTTCTGCATGGAGGTCGGTAACCAGTGGAGTGCCCCAGGGATCTGTTCTGGGATCCCTGCTGTTTGTCATTTTCATAAATGACATGGATGAGGAAGTGGAGGGATGGGTTAGTAAGTTCGCCGACGATACAAAGATCGATGGTGTTGTGGATGGTCTGGAGGGATGTCAAAAGTTGCAGCAGGACATAGACAGGATGCAAGACTGGGCGGAGAAGTGGCAGATGGATTTCAATGCGGATAAATGTGTAGTGGTCTATTTTGGCAGGAATAATGGGATGAAGGAGTACAATATAAGGGGTAGGAGTCTTAGCTGTGTTGTAGAGCAGAAGGATCTCAGGGTCCGGGTCCATGGGACTCTTAAATCGGCCTCGCAGGTGGAGGAAGTGGTCAAGAAGGCGTACGGTGTACTGGCCTTCATTAATCGAGGAATAGAGTTTAGGAGTCAGGAGATAATGATGCAGCTCTATAAGACTCTTGTCAGACCCCAGTTGGAGTATTGTGCGCAGTTCTGGTCGCCTCATTATAGGAAGGATGTAGAGGCTATTGAGAGAGTGCAGAGGAGATTTACAAGGATGCTGCCTGGATTGGGAAGCAGGCCTTATGAAGATAGGTTGAGGGAGCTGGGACTCTTCTCACTGGAGAGACGTAGGTTGAGAGGCGACCTGATAGAGGTTTATAAAATGTTGAGAGGGATAGATAGGGTGGACTCTCAGAGACTATTTCCCCGAGCTGAAATGGTCACTACGAGAGGACACAGATTTAAGGTGCAGGGAAGCAAATACAAAGGAGATGTCAGGGGTAGGTTTTTCACTCAGAGGGTGGTGAGTGAATGGAACCGACTGCCGTCGGAGGTTGTTGAGGCAAACTCGCTGGGGTCTTTTAAGAGACTTCTGGATGAGTATATGGAAAAGAATAGGATAGGGGGTTATAGATAGGTCTGTGGATTGGTAGATGTGATCGGCGCAACTCGTGGGCTGAAGGGCCTGTTTGTGCTGTATTGTTCTATGTTCAGCGTAGAGAATATGCCCCTGTCTACATCAACAGGGGTGAAGTAGAAAGAGGACTTCAAATTTTTAGGAATCCAGATCACCAACAACCTTTTCTGGTCTCCCCAAGTCGACACTTTGGTTAAGAAAGCACACCAACGTCTCTACTTTCTCAGAAGACTAGGGAAATTTGGTATGTCCACTACGACTCTCACCAACTTTTACGGATGCATCATAGAAAGCATTCTTTCTGGTTGTATCACAGCTTGGTATTGGCTCCCGCTCTGCCCAAGATTGCAAGGAACTACAAAGATCATGAATGTGGCCCAATCCATCACACAAACCAGCCTCCCATCCATTGACTCTATCTACACTTTTCTCTACCTCAGCAAAACAGCCAGTATCATTAAGGACCCCATGCACTCCAGACATTCTCTCCTCCACCTTCTTCCTTCAGGGAAATGATACAAAAGTCTGAGGTCACACATCAATTGGCTCAAGAACAGCTTCTTCCCTGCCGTTGTCAGACTTTTGAATGACCCTACCTTGCACTAATCTGATTTTTCTCTACATCCTGGCTATGGCTGGAACTCTATGCCCTCTCTAGTTCCCTTCTCTATGAACAGAATGTTTTGTCTGTATAATGCGCAAAAAACAATACTTTTCACTGTATGTTAATACATGTGACAATAATAATCAGATCAAATCAAATGAATTCTGCTGATGGATATCTAGTCCTGAGTTGCTAGATCTGTTCAAAACACTAATGTCACTGAATGTCCAGGATAGATGTTTAGATTCTCTCTTGTTTGAGACGGTCATTATCTGCTATTTGTGTGGCTCGAATGTTACTCGCCATCATCAGCCCAAGCTTGCATATCGTCCAGGTCTTGCTGCATTTGCACATGAATTGTACGAGAGGAGTCACGAGTGATACTGAACAGATGCACAAGTCTGACGTCACATATCAACCAACTCAAGAATAGCTTCTTCCCTGCTGCTGTCGGACTGTTGAATGGACCTACCTCACATTAAGTTGATCTTTCTCTACACCCTAACTGTGACTGTAACACTACATTCTGCACTCTCTCGTTTCCTTCTCTATGAACGGTATGCTTTGTCTACATAGTGCGCAAGAAACAATACTTTTCTCTATATTCTAATTCATGTGACATTAATAAATTAAGCCAAATTGTGCAAACCAGCGAACATACCCATTTCTGAATTTATAGTGGAAGGGTCATCAATGAAGCAGCTGAAGATGCGGAGGCTACATGTTCTCCCCATGTCTGCGTGGGTTTCGTCAGGGTGCTCCGGTTTCCTTCCATAGTCTGAAAGACGTGCTGGTTAGATGCACTGGCCGTGCGAAATTCTCTCTCAATGTATCTGAACAGACAACCAGAGTGTGGCGACACTAATAAATAAAAAACTTTCCTAGATCCACCCTCTTGCTCCTTATCTCCATAACCCCACACATTCATCCCGCTCATCCCCTTAACCTTGATTTGATTTATTATTGTACGTATATAAACATACAGTGAGAAGTATTGTTTCTTGTGCGCTATATGACAAAACATACCGTTCATAGAGAAGGAAATGAGAGAGTGCAGAATGGAGAGTTACAGTCATAGCGAGGGTGTAGAGAAAGGTCAACTTAATGCAAGGTAAATGCATTCAAAAGTCTGACAACAGCAGGGAAGAAGCTGTTCTTGAGTCGGTTGGTACGTGACCTCAGACTTTTGTATCTTTTTCCTGAAGGAAGAAAGTGGAAGAGAGAATGTCGAGGTGCGTGGGGTCCTTAATAATGCTGGCTGCTTTGTTGAGGCAGAGTCAACGAATGGGAGACTGGATTGCGTGATGGATTGGGCTACATTGACAACCTTTTGTAGTTCCTTGTAGTCTTGGGCAGAGCAGGAGCCCATACAAAGCTGTGATACAACCAGAAAGAATGTTTTCTGTGGTGCAGCTGTAAAAGTTGGAGAGAGTCGTAGTGGACATACCAAATTCCCTTACTCTTTTGAGAAAGTGTTGGTGGGCTTTTTTAACTATAGTATTGGCATGGGGAGGACCAGGACAGGTTGTTGGTGATCTGGACAGCTAAAAACTTGAATCTCTCGACCCTTTCTACTCCACTGATGAAGTCGATGGCAATCTCCCTCGTTTTGTTGACACTGAAGGAGAGTTTGTTGTTGCCACATCACATAAAACCTACACGTCTTTGGACTGTGGGAGGGAGGCAGAGCGCCCGGAGGAAACCCACACAGATACGGGGAGAATGTGCAAACTCCACACAGACAGTGACCCAAGCCAGGAATCGAACCCGGATCCTTCGCGCTGCGAGACAGCAGTGCTAACCCACTGTGCCACCGTCCTGCCAATCCATCCAAACAAGACGAAGGCTGGCACTATAGGCGGGAGAGACACCCAGTCAGCCTTGCTTGCTGTGGAGTGGCGCCTCCTCAAGATGTAAGCCTGGTGACCTGCTCTGGGAATTGATAGTCGTGGAAACGGACAAAACTGCCTCAGTGCACCAGCAAGTGCGGGAGGAAGATTGAAACATGGAACTAAACCCCAAGAAGGAGGCATACCATCAGTGCAAGAGGGCTGTAATTGTCAGAGAACAAAACTGTGGAAATTATTGGTAGAATTTTATGGTCTCATTCGCCCCGAAACCCGTGACGGGGGGAACGGGAGAATCCGCCCCTCTTTGTGAATGGAATTTATAAAGAACACTGTTCAATTGCTGAGAAAGCAATTTTATTTAACAAATATACAAAAGCCATGAACTTTAATATTAATAGAAATAGAATACTTTTACAAGAAATAAATTCTTTCCAATGTGTTAAAGCACGTAAACATGTGAAGCTGGCACATATTCAGAAGGCAAATAGCTCGTACAACCAGGAGTCCACAATCAGCACAACTCCCTCGCTTCCACAAGAGCTGCAACCATTAATCAAAGTGCTAGGGCGACCTCCAATTCAGGGCTGTTGACCAAATAGGATAGAAACAGAGAAGATAGGAGCAGGAGGAGGCCATTTGGCCCTTTGAACCTGCTCCGCCATTCATCACGATCGTGGCTGATTGTCCAACTCAATAGCCTAATCCTGCTTTCCCCCCAGAATCTTTGATCTCAAGTGCTTTACCCAGCCACCTCTTGAGTACATTCAATGTTTTGATGTGAGGCTAAGGCTGGTTTATAGATAAGGTCGCAGGTCAGCCATGATCTCATAACATTGTGGAATGTGCTCTTGTTTCTGAATAGCCTCCCCTGTACCTACCCTTCTATGGATTAATTTTCAAGTCTTTTTTTTTTTAAATCATGGAATCACAGAATCCTACAGTGCAGGAGAAGGCCATTCAGCCCATTGAGTCGAATAGTCCCCTTTCCACATCAAAACATTGAATGTATTCAAGAGGCAGCTGGGTATAGCACTTGAGATCAAAAGTTATTTTGAAACAGTGAGGGTTCGGAGCAGAGAATCCCACATTCTGAAGATACTGGGGTCAGTATTGACGGTTATAGAGTCATAAGGTTTACCGCTGGAAACAGGCTCTTTGGTCCAACTCGTCCATGCTAACCTTTTTATTTTAAACCCTTAAGCTAGTCCCAATTGCCCACATTTGGCCCATATCCCTCAATACCCCCATGGAACTGTCTAAATGCTTTTTAAAAGACAAAATTACACCTGCAATTTTCTTGGCCTTTCAACCCACTTGTAGGATCACATGTTGCATCGTTGGGTGGGGGAAAGCCAGAGAGCAGATGGCTGAACACTCCGTTGTTCCAACAACCCCAGAGCCAGGATCAGGAACGTTCGCTCCATCTTCTCCTCATGTACTAAGAACAGGGATGGTCTGATCCCTTTCTCGGAATGCCAAAACAGTCATTGGATAGTTCAATAGACGCTCATCAATAACTGTCCATTAATACTCATACCAGCAGGAGGCTGGCTGAACAAATCCCAACCCCTTTATGCCAGCACAGGTACAGGGATCCTGTGAAAGATTTTACCAACGCTGATTTATCAACAACTACTGCACAAATACATTGGAAAAAGAGCTGCATTTACATAGCACTGTTCACAACTGTCTCAAAGAACCTTACAGCCAATTAAGCATTTGTTGAAGTGTCCTCATTGTTGAGATGGAGGAAATTCGGCCACCAATTTGTGCACAGCAAGCTCCCACAAAACAGCACTGTTACAATGTCCAAGTAATCTGTTTTTTTGTGATGTAGGAGGTCAGAAGTCTACAGGGAATGTGGCAAAAAACCTTTTCAACCCAGAGAGTGGTGAGGGTCTGGAATGTGCTGCCTGGGAGGGTGGTGGAGGCAAGTTGCCTCACATCATAGAATCCTACAGTGCAGGAGACCATTCAGCCCATCGAGTCTGTATCCCCCACAATCCCACACAGACCCTCTTCCATAACCCATATTTTTACCCTAGCTAGTCACTCTGACATTAAGGGAGAATTTAGCTCAGCCTATCAACCTAACCCACACATCTTTGGGCTGTGGGAGGAAACCGGAGTACCCGGAGGAAACTCACGCAGACACAGGGAGAATGTGCAAACTCCACACAGACAGTGATCCAAACTGGGAATCGAACCCGGGTCCCTGGCGCCGTGGGGCAGCAGTGCTAACCAACTGTGCCACAGTTCTACCCTTCAAAAAGGGACATCGTAACATTCAGGGCTATGGGACACAAGTGCTAGCAGATGGGAGTTTGGGTGTTTCTAATATGTCGGTGTGGACTTGATGGGCCAAAGGGGCTCTTCTGCGCTGTACAATTCTCTGATTCTATGTTGATTGAGGGATAAATACTGACCAAAACATCAGGGACAAGTTAGGGGAGTGCCTGAGAATGACTCACCTAAGGAAGAAGTAGCACTCCGAAAGCTTGTGATTCCGAATAAACCCGTTGGACTTTAACTTGGTGTTGTGAGACTTCTTACCATCCCTACCCCAATCCAACGCCGGAAACTCCATACCATTCCTCTGAGAGGACAGTATATATTTGAATACATATCATATATATGTGCAAAATAATATACATATAATAGGCAGATAATGAAGACTACAGGCAGGGGATACAGTATCAGTAGCTTTGTGTTATGCATGGATTGGGAAGAGTTAAGACTATTCACTCACTCATGTGTGGAATGTCCAGAGTGTAATGAAGACATCAAAGCCCACATAGTCTCACAGAACATAAAACACCACAGCACAAACAGGCCCTTCGGCCCTCAAGTTGCGCTGATCATACCCCTACCTACCCAGCCTGTCTATAACCCTCAATTCCATTAAATCCCGTGTACTCACCTAGAAGTCTCTTAAAAGACCCCAGCGAGTTTGCCTCCACCACCACCACCACCAGCAGCCAATTCCATTCACTCACCAACCTCTGAGTGAAAAACTTACCCCTGATATCTCCTCTGTACCTACTCTTTCTTAGCTGTCTTAGTTCTTTGTTCTTTGATCTCCCTCAACCTATCCTCATAAGGCATGCCACCCAACCCAGGCAACATCCTTGTAAATCTCCTCTGCACCCTCTCTATAGCTTCCATGTTCTTCTTGTAATGAGGCGACCAGAACTACGTACAATACTTCAAGTGAGGTCTGACAAGGGTCTTATAAAGTTGCAGCATTACCTCCCGACTCCTAAACTCAATCCCTCGATTAATGAAAGCTAGTACATCAGATGCCTTCTTGACCATATCCTCCAGCTGCGAGGCGATTTAAGAGTCCTATGAACCCAGACCCCAAAGTCCTTCTGATCCTCTACACTGCTAAGACTCCTACCCTTGATATTGTACTCCTTCATCCCATTGGACCTGCCAAAATGCACCACCACACATTTATCCGTGTTGAAGTCCATCTGCCACTTCTCCGCCCAGTCTTGCATCCTATAATCATCTCCACAAATCATACAGCACAACGGCAGGCCATTCTACCCATCAAGCCCATACTGGCTCATTGTAATACTTATCCAATCAGTGCTGCTCTTCTGCCCCATCCTCAGAGCTCTGCAATATCTTTCCTCTGCAATAATCTATCCAATTCCCTTTTAAAAGCTTCTGTTGCATCTGTTTCCACCGCCCTATCAGACAGTGCCTTCCGGGTCTCAACAGCTCAACCGTGCAAACGCATTCTACGTAAGATCAGAACAATTGGGAGCAGGAAGCCATTCAGCCCCTCGAGCCTGCTCTAGCATTCAGTAAGATTGTGGCCCAGTGGATTGTGGCCTTAACTCCACTCTTCTGTCTGTGCCCATAATTCTCGACGCACCCCCCCCCCCCCCCCCCACTACCCACCTCCCAAACTCGGTCAATCAACCCAGTCTTGAATATATTCCGCGGGGGAGAAAATTCCAAATTCTATCCACCCACAGAGAGAAGAAATTCCTCCCCATCTCCACCTTAATGTTTTCCATGATTGATCTCTGGACACCTACCTTTTGTTTGCAGAGGACAGTTCCCTGCAAGAATACATGCAGCTTGTAACAAGTGAAAGTGAGACATGCTGAGCGCCTGACTGATCATCTTAGATCTCTGGTATATTATCCATGGTAATGTCTCAACCAATCAGAATTGACCTCTCACCTCTATCAAGATAGACAAGTCGCCGGGACCGGATGGGATGTACCCCAGGTTATTGTGGGAGGTGAGAGAAGTGATTGCAGAGCCCCTGGCGATGATATTTGCGTCGTCCATGGAAACGGGAGAGGTTCCAGAGGATTGTGGATGTGGTTCCTATCTTTAAGAAAGGGAACAGGGATAGTCCAGGAAATTACCGACCGGTGAGTTTGACTTCAGTGCTTGGTAAGCTGATGGAGAGGCTTCTGAGGGATAAGATGTATGAACATTTGGAGACGTTTGGGCCGATTAGAAATAGTCAGCATGGTTTTATCAAGGGCAGGTCATGCCTTACGAGCCTAGTTGAGTTCTTCGAAAATGTGACTGAACACATTGACGAAGGAAGGGTGGTGGACGTAGTGTACATGGACTTTAGTAAGGCGTTTGATAAGGTCCCACCTGCAAGGCTTCTGGAGAAGGTGAAAGGGCATGGGATCCAAGGGGCTTTGGCCTCATGGATCCAGAACTGGCTTGCCGGCAGAAGGCAGAGAGTGGTTGTGGATGGGTCTTGTTCTGCATGGAGGTCGGTAACCAGTGGAGTGCCCCAGGGATCTGTTCTGGAACCCCTGCTGTTTGTCATTTTCATAAATGACCTGGATGAGGAAGTGGAGGGATGGGTTAGCAAGTTCGCTGACGATACAAAGATCGGTGGTGTTGTGGATGGTCTGGAGGGATGCCAAAAGTTGCAGCGGGACATAGACAGGATGCAAGAATGGGCGGAGAAGTGGCAGATGGACTTCAACGCAGATAAATGTGTAGTGGTCCATTTTGGCAGGAATATTGGGATGAAGGAGTACAATATAAGGGGTAGGAGTCTTAGCTGTGTTGTAGAGCAGAAGGATCTCGGGGTCCGGGTTCCATAGGACTCTTAAAGCGGCCTCGCAGGTGGAGGAAGTGGTCAAGAAGGCATATGGTGTACTGGGCTTCATTAATCGAGGAATAGAGTTTAGGAGTCAGGAGGTAATGATGCAGCTCTATAAGACTCTTGTCAGACCCCACTTGGAGTATTGTGCGCAGTTCTGGTCGCTTCATTATAGGAAGGATGTAGAGGCTATTGAGAGAGTTCAGAGGAGATTTACAAGGATGCTGCCTGGATTGGGAGGCAGGCCTTATGAAGATAGGTTGATGGAGCTGGGACTCTTCTCACTGGAGAGACGTAGGTTGAGAGAAGACCTGATAGAGGTTTATAAAATGTTGAGAGGAATAGATAGGGTGGACTCTCAGAGACTATTTCCCCGAGCTGAAATGGTCAATACGAGAGGACACAGATTTAAGGTGCAGGGAAGCAAATACAAAAGGAGATGTCAGGGGTAGGTTTTTCACTCAGAGGGTGGTGAGTGAATGGAACCGACTGCCGTCGGAGGTTGTTGAGGCAAACTCACTAGGGTCTTTTAAGAGACTTCTGGATGAGTATATGGAAAAGAATAGGATAGGGGGTTATAGATAGATCTGTGGATTGGTAGATGTGATCGGCGCAACTCATGGGCCGAAGAGCCTGTTTGTGCTGTATTGTTCTACGTTCTATGTTCTCACTTGCAATATAAATTATCGCTCCCTTTGAAATTTGGTATTCTTGTGTCTGTCCTGATGAGTGCAACATGCAAAACTTCGACAAACTGTCTCTTTTTTCAGCCGTGATCAATTTGTGTACTACTGGACAACTGGGCGCAAGTTATCTCTTATACCATTCCACAGTTGCTGCACAGACCTCCTGGAACTCTTGTACCAAGCCAGGATAAAGCATGTAAGAAATTGGGGCTGGAAAAGGGCATATGGCCCTTTGAGCTTGTTCTGCCATTCAGCTAGATCATGGCTCCTTTTCAACCTCAACTTTGTCTTTTTGCACAATCCCCATAATCCTTTAATCTGCTCGTACCTATGTTTTAAAGTTTATTTATTAGTTACAAGGCTTACAGTAATACTGCAATGAAATTACTGTGAAATCCCCCTAGTCACCACACTCTGGCGCATCGTTCGGGTCAATGCATCTAAGCAGCAGAGTGTGGAGGAAGCCGGATCACCCGGTGGAAACCCACACAGACACGGGGAGAATGTGCAACTCCACACAGACAGCCGGGAATCGAACCTGGGTCCCTGGCATTGAGAGGCAGCAGTGCTAACCACAGTGCCACTGTGCCACCCTCCTCTGACCAATGTCTAGAATATATTCAATGACAGCATTCATGTCACCTTGGGGCTAGAGAATTCTGAAGATTCAGAACCCTTTGGGTGAAAACATTGCTCCTCATCTGAATCTGAAATAGCTGACACCTTATTCTGAGACTGTGCCACCTTCCCTACTGTGTTCTAGATTGTCCAGCCAAGGGGGAAGCATTTCCTCAGCACAGACCCTGTCGAGCTCCCTCAAGAATGGTCTCATTCGAAGTTTAAGATCTTGGATGAACATTGATGGAATGCTGCACTATCGGAAATATTTGCCACTCAGGCCACACATTAAAGCCCTTTCTGTCCCTCAGATGGACAGAAAAGATCTCATCGTGCTATTTCTATGGGTACAATATTTCTCCTTCAATCAACTTCTCCATAAACTGGATAGAAGCTAATTAACGTGGATACTGGAAACAAACAAAAACAGAAAGTGCCAAGAAGTGCTCTGACAAAGAGTCACCCAGATTACAGTGCAAAAGGAAGTTTGGAGCGGTACAGTGGCACAGTGGTTAGCACTGCTGCCTCACAGTGCTAGGGTTCAATCCTCGGCTTGGGTTACCATCTGTGTGGAGTCTGCAAGTTCTCCCCTTGCCTGCATGGGCTTCCTCCTTCACTCTAAAGATGTGCTGGTTAAATGCATTGGCCATGCTGAATTCTCCCTCAATGTACCTGAGCAGGGAGTGCCAAAACTGTCAAGGAACTGCCTAACAGTACCAGGTGCGTTGGCATGTTGGTGTAAAGGTAAGGTTTGGTGGGGGGGAATGGCTTGGTATGAGTTGGCAGTGTGCCAGCATGAAGATATAGGGCTTTAGGATCCAGCCAACTCCATTTATGGTAGTTCTAGCGAGCCACTCTTAAAAGTTTAACTTTATTTGTTAGTGTAACAAGTAAGCTTATATTAACACTGCAATTAAGTTACTGTAAAAATCCCCAAGTCTCCACACTCCAGTGCCTGTTCGGGTACACAGAAAGAATTTAGCATGGCCAACACACCTAACCAGCGTGCCTTTTGGACTGCGGGAGGAAACCGGAGCATCCGGAGGAAACCCACACAGAAACGGGGAAGATGTGCAGACTCCACCCAGGCTGTGACCCAGGCTGGGAATTGAACCCAGGTCCCTGGTGCTGTGAGGCCGCAGTGCTAACCCACTGTGCTACCACGCAGTAATTTTGTCAATTAACTGATGATAAAGTGCATCCTGAGTGCACGAGGCTTTGTACAAGTATGTCCATAATTCCATGGCCTCACAAACCGAGCAACCCACCTCAATCTTCAAGACGTTCATCTAGCCGTGAGTGCATCAACCGAATCCCTTCACTTCAATCCCTTTTCTCCACAGATGCATCCTGACTCACTAAGTTTGCAGAATGCTGTGTTTTTAATACTAATCTCATTGTCCCTGGAATCCTTTCACCTCGCATGTCCCTTCCTGTGACTTATTTCGCATACTGACCATTTGTTATGACTGATCCAGAATAACTCCCTTCTCGCTTCCCTCCCCCCCCACCACCACGCCCCCAGCAAAGAATTCGACGCAACCTCTGCCGTGGAAGGAAAGCTTTGTGATTGACCCTTGCCTGGGGTTTCCAGTCACTAAGCGAGGTGAATTCCTCTCTCCCTCTGAGGGCCACAACTGTAGCTTTTGGATAAGATACCAGACAAATACCTCACAGGAGTTTACGGGACTTCTCCTTCTCCTTGTTGTGTAATGTCCTGCCTACCCAATACCAAAATGGACGTGGGAAGTTTGCGGGTGGGGGGGAATGTTGTTTTGGCAGAAACACTCTCCCCGTTTAGAAAATTACATTGCAAGCTCTGGAACTCTTGACGTATTACTTTTTCACTCTGGGACTGATGACCCTCGGTCCAACAGCGGTGAGAGGGCAACAGAAATGGCAGCGTCATCACTGCGAGCGGGGTCAGCAATCGGCCCAGAGATTGGCTATCTTGGTTCGATCCACACTCACCACGTACTCTCCTGACAACGACCAGGAAACCGCATTAATGGACGATCTACAAAAGAGAGAAAGAGAGTGAGTGAGAAAAAAACTATTCCTGAGAAGAGAGAATAAGATTTTAAACAGGGGGGAAAATGCACTGTGCGGAGGTGTGGGAGACTTCGTCAGGGATAAACCGTAGGGGGGCACAGTGGTTAGCACTGCTGCCTCACAGCACCAGAGACCTGGGTTCGATTCCCGGCTTGTCTGTTTGCACATTCTCCCCGTGTCTGCATGGGTTTCCTCAGGCGCTCCAGTTTCTTACCACAGTCCGAAAGATGTGTGGATTGGCCATGCTAAATTGCCGCGTGGTGTCAGGGATAAATACGTGGGGTTACGGGAGGGTAGGGCCTGGGTGGGATTGTTGCCAGTGCAGACTCGATGGGTCGAATGGCCTCCTTCTGCTCTGTCGGCATCCTAAAACATTGGATTTGGATGGGGGGGTGGGGCAGGGGGTGAATGGCGGGCAGGATTTTCAGCTGATCAGGGCTAGGAGTCTGGAGTTTCTGGGGTTACTACCCCAGAATTGGCCTGGAGTCTGCAGGGGTCGAAAGATGATCTCTGGAACTCTGCTCTGTGCACGACTCTGGAGAAAATCATCGGGGACATCAAAAATAGTGTCATTTTCTTTGAATATTTTTCTTCACCAGATATAAAAATATTGATTATGATACTGGACTGCCCACCACGGGAATCAGAGCAGGTACAGTGGCACAGTGCTTAGCACTGCTGCCTCACACGCCAGGGACCTGGGTTTGATGCCAGCCCTTGGGTCACTGTCTGTGCGAAGTCTGCACATTCTCCCCATGTGTGTGTGGGTTTCCTCCGGGTGCTCCAGCTTCCTCCCACATCCTGAAAGACGTGCTGGTTGGGTGTGTTGGCCATGCTAAATTCTCCCTCAATATACCCAAAGGCTTGGAGTGAGGCGACTAGGAGATTTTCATAGTAACTTCATTGCAGTAAGCCTACTTGTGACAATAATAAATAAATTTATTAGTAATGCGCTAGATGTTCAGATCTGTGTGGAGCTTGCACATTCTCTTCGTGTCAGCACGGGTTTTCTCTGGGTGCTCCGGTTTCCTCTCACACTCCAAAGATGTGTGCGTTAGGTGGATTGGCTGTGCTAAATTGTCCTTCAGTGTCAGAGGAACTAGCTAGACAAATACGAGGGGGGAGGCGGGGATAGGGGATTGAGATAGGTGCAGATGCGGTGGGCCGAATGGCCTCTCTCCGATTCTATGATTCATTGACCTTGGGCGGGATTTTACGTTTTCGGGACAAGTGAGACCAGGAAACCTTGCCCAATGGGTCAAAGAATCAATGGTTGTATGAGTTTGGGATGTCCCAAAGATGCTACAGTAACACAACTTGTTCTATTTCATGGTTCTTCATGGTTTCCAATCTTGAAGATATCGAATCAATGGGAGGTGTGGCTGTTTTGGTCGGGTATTAATTTCGCCCTCTGAAGTAGAAGTTCCCCAGTTGGAAGTCGGAACACTCAGCGTGCATTCTCTCTCCACATACCTGTGCTGCCCAACCAAGGATGTCTCTAACTTCCCAGTGAGGGTGTCCCACACGTAGAGAACTCCGTCAGAAGATCCAACAATAGCGTAGCACCCATCCGGACTGAAAACACAGGAAAATACAAATCCATTACTGCCTTCCCCACACTGCAGTCTGGACAGGGGCTTTTCACTGCTTAAATTAAAATGATTATCCAAGTATAAACACTCGCCTCCATCTCCCGGCAACCTCCTTCATTTTTACACGGACTTGCCACAGAGTCAATGAGTTCCATGGCAGTGACTTACCCGCATAATTTAGAATGACACGCGCAGTGCCAATACTAACGGAGTGGCGCACCGTCAGAGGGTCAGTGCTGAGCGAGTGGCGCACCGTCAGAGGGTCAGTGCTGAGCGAGTGGCGCACCGTCAGAGGGTCAGTGCTGAGCGAGTGGCGCACCGTCAGAGGGTCAGTGCTGAGCGAGTGGCGCACCGTCAGAAGTGATCACACGGCCACTATTTTAAAGTAGAACAGTTTTCTTCCCGCTATCTAGATCAATATTCATTTCCTAATTAACGCCATGATGGAAGGTGGCCAGATCATTGTTACATTAGAACATAGAACAATACAGCACAAACAGGCCCTTCGGCCCACGAGTTGCACCGATCACATCTACCAATCCACAGACCTATCTATAACCCCTATCCTATTCTTTTCCACATACTCATCCAGAAGTCTCTTAAAAGACCCCAGTGAGTTTGCCTCAACAACCTCCGATGGCAGTCGGTTCCATTCACTCACCACCCTCTGAGTGACAAACCTACCCCTGACATCTCCTTTGTATTTGCTTCCCTGCACCTTAAATCTGTGTCCTCTCGTATTGACCATTTCCGCTCGGGGAAATAGTCTCTGAGAGTCCACTCTATCTATTCCTCTCAACATTTTATAAACCTCTATCAGGTCGCCTCTCAACCTATGTCTCTCCAGTGAGAAGAGTCCCAGCTCCCTCAACCTAAGGCCCGCTTCCCAATCCAGGCAGCATCCTTGTAAATCTCCTCTGAACCCTCTCAATAGCCTCTACATCCTTCCTATAATGAGGCGACCAGAACTACGCACAATACTCCAAGTGGGGTCTGACAAGAGTCTTATAGAGCTGCATCATTACCTCCTGACTCCTAAACTCTATTCCTCGATTAATGAAGGCCAGTACAACGTATGCCTTCTTCACCACTTCCTCCACCTGTGAGGCCGATTTAAGAGTCCTATGGACCCGGACCCCGAGATCCTTCTGCTCTACAACACAGCTAAGACTCCTACCCCTTATATTGTACTCTTTCATCCCATTATTCCTGCCAAAATGGACCACTACACATTGCTGTGTTCAATTTGACCCGGGCATTTCACACCTTTCTTGACTGTGAAACACTTTGAGAAGTCCACAGGTTATGAAAGGGACGAAAATTTTGAACATTGGTCTTTCTAACCTGGTGCTTGCAATAATGTCATGGAGAGGTTGGGGGCTGGAGAGGGTTAGGGTTAGTGTCTGGAACAAGCTGCCAGAGGTAGTAGTAATGGGGTATACAATTTTGTCTTTTAAAAAGCATTTAGATAATTACATGGGTACGATGGGTATAGAGAGATATGGGCCAAATGCAGGCAATTAGGATTAGCTTCGGTGTTTTAAATAAGAACAGGCAGCATGGACAAGTTGGGCCGAAGGGCCTGTTTCCAAGCTGTAAACCTCTATGACTCTATCTTTGGACTGTGGAAGTAAACTGGAGTGGCATGGTGGTTAGCTCTGCTGCCTCTCAACTCCAGGGATCCGGGTTCGATTCCCAGCTCGTCTGCACATTCTTTCCATGTCTGCGCGGGTTTCCTCCTGGTGCTCCCGTTTCCTCCCACAGTCTGAAAGATGTACTGGTTGGATGCATCGGCCGTGCTAAATTCTCCCTCAGTGCACCGGAACAGACACTGGAGTGTGGCGACTAGGGGATTTTCAGAGTAACTTCATTGCAGTGTTAATGTAACTTTACTTGTGACTAATAAATAAAATAAAGTGGAAGAACCCATGCAGATGCAGGGAGAACACACAGACCAACATGGGCAGTCACCTGGAATTCTTGGAGGGAATTGGCAAAGTCCAGGAAGACTTGGGAAAAATCAGAGTGAGGAGGTAGAGTGAGTCAGCGCTGGAAGCCGCTTGTGCAGTCACTGTTAAACCATTCACTTTTCCTCAGGGATCCAGAACAGAAGCCAAATGGATGAAAACTGGCCTCACGCCATCGCTGTAAATGGTGAATTGAATTTGGAAACTCCAAAATTCAATTTCCTCACATCTCTTTAGCAAGATTTTTGAATAAAGGGGGAGGTTACTCTGGTGAGGAAATGTTCACTGACACATTATGTAGCAGTGGCCTGGGAAAGCTGCCACAAATTAATTTCGCAAATTACTGAAAGTATCGCTGCAAGCTTTGAGCCTCCATAAACAAGTCACGAAAGTAATGCTCGCACCGGACAAGTGCCAGACTATCTCTATCTCCAACAAAACAGGAACTCTCCCACCTCCCCTTGACAATCAATGGCATTACCATCAGTGAATCCCCCACTATCAACATCCCAGGAGTTACCATGGGCAGTAGGTGCACAGTGGTTAGCACTCCTGCCTCGTACTGCCAGGGTTTGATTCCTGGCTTGGGCCACTGTCTGTGCGGAGTTTGCACATTCTCCCTGTGTCTGTGTGGGTTCGCTCTGGTGCCCCGGTTTCTTCCCACAGTCTGAAGATGTGCTGGTTAGGTGCATTGGCCAGGCTAAATTCTCCCTCAGTGTACCCAAACAGGCACTGGAGTGTGGCAACTAGGGGATTTTCACAGTAACTTCATTGCAGCGTTAATGTAAGCTTACTGGTGACGCTAATAAATAAACTTTAATGCCATTGACCAGAAACTGAACTGGGACCAGCTACACAATGATGTGGCTACAGGACACAGGCTGGGAATTGAAGGATCTAAGATCCTGAAAAACATCTTGACAAGGTGGATATGGAAAGGGTGTTTCCTCTTGTGGGGGAGTCTAGAACTCAGGGCACAGTTTTAAAACTGGGGTTCACCCATCGGGGACACAGACAGGGAGAAATTTTCTCCCTCTGAGGGTTGTGCAACTTTGGAAGTCTCTGCCTCAGGATGTGTGGACTGGGGTGGGAGGAGACGGGGGGGGGGTCAGGAGAAGGATGTCACTCAATATTTTTAAGACAAAGTTGGATAGATTTCCCAGCGTGATGAGACTTTAAGATCATCAGGTTTAGATGGGAATATGGGACCCGAAATACAAAACAAGTCAGCAATGATCTGATTGGGAGCAGGTTCAAGAGACTAATTTTGACTCATATTTCATATGGTTATAACTGGGCAGCGAGTAACTCACCTCCTGACTCCCCAAAGCCTGTCCACCATCTACAAGGCACAAGTCAGGAGTGTGATGGAATTCTCCCCACTTGCCTGGATGGGTGCAGCTCCAACAACACTCAAGAAGCTCGACACCTTCCAGGACAAAGCAGCTCCACTTGATTGGCACCCCATCCACCATTTTAAATATTCAATCTCTCCACCACAGTGGCAGCTGTGTGCACAAGATACATTGAGTAACTCACCAAGATTCAGAGCGCCGCACTGTCAGAGGGACAGCGCTGAGGGAGCGCCGCACTGTCAGTCAGAGGGACAGCGCTGAGGGAGCGCCGCACTGTCAGTCAGAGGGACAGCGCTGAGGGAGCGCCGCACTGTCAGTCAGAGGGACAGCGCTGAGGGAGCGCCGCACTGTCAGAGGGACAGCGCTGAGGGAGCGCCGCACGTCAGAGGGACAGCGCTGAGGGAGCGCCGCACTGTCAGAGGGACAGCGCTGAGGGAGCGCCGCACTGTCAGAGGGACAGCGCTGAGGGAGCGCCGCACTGTCAGAGGGACAGCGCTGAGGGAGCGCCGCACTGTCAGAGGGACAGCGCTGAGGGAGCGCCGCACTGTCAGAGGGACAGCGCTGAGGGAGCGCCGCACTGTCAGAGGGACAGCGCTGAGGGAGCGCCGCACTGTCAGAGGGACAGCGCTGAGGGAGCGCCGCACTGTCAGAGGGACAGCGCTGAGGGAGCGCCGCACTGTCAGAGGGACAGCGCTGAGGGAGCGCCGCACTGTCAGAGGGACAGCGCTGAGGGAGCGCCGCACTGTCAGAGGGACAGCGCTGAGGGAGCGCCGCACTGTCAGTCAGAGGGACAGCGCGATGTTAGATCAAAGCTGATATGTTAGATCAAAGCCTTGTCCACCTTCTTTGTGTCATCCTCATCAGTAAGTTTGTGGATAACACGAAGGTTGGTGGAGTTGCTGAAAACTCTGGGGATTGTCAGAGGATACGACAGGGTATAGACAGATTGGAGACCTGGGCACAGAAATGGCAGATGGAGTTTAATCCGGAGAAATGCAAGGTGATCATTTTGGAAGATCAAATTTAGGTGCGAGTGTAAATGGCAGAACCCTGAGGAACATTAACATACAGAGGGATCTGGGTGTGCAGGTCCACAGTTCCATACAAGTAGTAACATAGGTGGCCAAGGTGATTAAAAAGACGTACAGCATGCCTAGAACACACTGCCAGAGGAAGTGGGAGAAGCAGGTACATTTAAGAGGCACTTGGATGGGTACAGGAATAGGGAGGGAATAGAGGGATAGGAACAGAGTAAGGGCAGAAGGGTTTTTTTCAGTTTATTTAGGGCAGCATGGTCAGCACAGGCTTGGAGGGCCAAAGGGCCTGTTCCTGTCCTGTACTTTTCTTTGTTCCATCCTATGGAACTATTTCTAAACGGAAGAGGGGGCCTCTCCTCAGGATTCTAGCCCTGAATCAATCTTATTTAAACAGATTGTCTGGCGTTGTTTCACGTGGGATCTGTACACAAATTGGCTGCTGCATTTTCTATATTACAACAGTGGCTACACTTCATTGGCTAAAAGCAGTTGAGGGTTAGCACAGCTGCCTCACAGCGCCAGGGACCCAGGTTCAATTCCCGGCTTGGGTCACTGTCTGTGTGGAGTTTTCACATTCTCCTCCGCCTGCGTGGTTCCCTCTGGGTGCTCCGGTTTCCTCCCAAAGCCATAGAATCCCTACAATCGAGGAGGAGGCTATTTGGCCCATCAAGTCTATACTGACAACAATCCCACGCAGACCCTATTCCCATAACCCCACACATTTACCCTGCTAACCACCTCCTCCCCGACTCTAGGGTCAAGTTAGCACGGCCAATCAATCTAACCCGCACATCTTTGGAGTGTAGGAGGAAGCCGAAGCACCCAGAGAAAACCCACATAGAGACTGGGAAAATGAGCAAACTCCACACTGACAGTGACCCAAGGCCAGAATTGAACTTGGGTCCCTGGCACTGTGAGGCAGCAGTACTAACCACTATCCCTCACAGTGCCAGGGACCCAAATGTGCGGGTTAGGTTGATTGACCATGCTAAGTTGCACCTTAGAGTCCAGGTTAGAGGGATTAGCAGGGTAAACATGTGGAGTTACAGGTCTAGGGGCCTGAGTACAATGCCTAGTCGCAGAGTGGTGCAGACTCGATGGGGCAAATAGCCTCTTCCTGTACTGCACAGAATCATAAAGTATTACAGCACGGAAACAGGCCCTTCGGCCCAACTTGTCAATGCTGCTCCTTTTTTTTTTAAACCCCTAAGCTAATCCCTATTGCCTGCATTTGGCCCATATCTCTCCATACCCATTGTACCCATGTAGCTGTCTAAATGCTTTTTAAAAGATAAAATTGTATCTGTGTCAACTACTACCCTCTGGCAGCTTGTTCCAGACACTCACCACCCTCTGTGTGAAAAAAATTGTCCCATTTTTGTATCTCTCCCCTCTCACCTTAAACCTATGCCCTCTAGTTTTAGACTCCCCTACCTTTGGGAAAAGATATTGACCATCTACCTTGTCTATGCCCCTCATTATTCAACAGAGATCTATGATTCTCCACCCTGAGATTATAGAAGGTGCTATCCGAATATAACATCTTTCAATGAGCACAAGTTAAACATTCTCCACACTCCCTCAGCGTTGGGATTGGAGACAGCTCTGCCTCTCTGCTCTGCCCGTTCTTCAGGGCAGGGCAGCTCTTGCTGACATTTTGTTTTACACAACGGCTGTCCGATGGCATTGCACAAACAGTGAGACGCAGGACACATCGGCACTCGCATAACTTGCAACGCAGCCTGGAGACTCACCTGAAAATCGCCTTGGTCCAATCAGCTCCGCACTTAAACCCTTCAGCTCTGGAATACACAGAAACAGGAAAGGTGTGAGGACATCAATCAGGGAGAGCTTACTTCGTATTTAAACAGGAGTGTCAGTTCCTCTGGCACATTCCAAGGGTTGCCTGCAAACTACGAGTACTCTGTGCACTGTCAATAAAAGAATCTTGGTGAAGGGATTTCTGTCTCTGAAGACTTATTGGAAAAAGCTAAGAAAGTCCATTTGCACTCTGTTTTAAACTTACTCACTGTCCCAGCATCCAGCGCACTTTGGGGTCGCGAATTCCACAGATTCACAATCCTTTGGGAGAAGTAGTTTCTCCTTGACTCTGTTTTAAATTTGCTGCCTCTTATCCAAAGAGTATGATCTCTCATCCTAGAATATCCCACAAGAGGAAGCATCTGCTCCACATCTACTTTACCCAAACCTTTTATCATCTTGAATACCTCACTTTGATCTCCCCTCATTCTTGTAAATTCCGAGAGCGTGGGACTAAATTACTCAATCTCTCTTCGTACGACACGCAGGGCAAAACCTCCAGGTTATTAATTTTAATAAATCTCCAGACACATCAGCGGAACGGAAAAGTCGGATAGTTGGGATAGTTCCTGGCCTTGCCGCTCCGCACCGTACCTGAGCTCCAACCTCTTCTCATTCATGCGCAGGTCTGTCACATTCAGCAGGTCATCCCGGGAGCAGCTGAGTAGCTGGGTGCGGTCCGAGTTAATGTCCAAGGATGTCACCTTGCCCTGTAATGGAATCTCGCTGGTCTTCAGCCCCGCCCTACAGAGTGACAAACAACAACAACTTCTGGCTAAGTGGCGCCGTCAACACAGTGAACCATAGAGGGATGATCAAACGCAACATGACGCCGTGCCACCCGAGGAGATATTGGGACAAGCGATCAAAAGCTGGGTCCAAGAGCTTGGCTTGACGAAGCGTTTTAAAGTTGGAGCGAGTGAAGTGGACGGGGGTTGGGGAGGGAATTCCAGACCTCGGGAAGCGATTACAATCAGGAATGCTCAAGAAGGTAGACTTTGAGAAGAGCAGAGATCTCGGAGGGTTGTGTGACCGTAGGAGATTCCGGAGATAGGGAAGAGGACAAAGTCATGGGGAGATTTGAAAACAAGGGCGCAGGATTTTCAAATCTGAGATCAGGATTTTTATAATGGCAATGTTTCCCTTCCCACGGTCGAAGGAGTCCGTGGGGAACCACAGGTATTGCCAATCTCACAGCCATTTCCCACCCCAGCAAGTGTTAACTGGCTGGAGGCAGCACTGCCACTGCTCACTGAGACAATACACATCTCTTTAACCTGTGCTCAGTGTTCCTTCCACTCACATTGTTGGCCATTTTAAGACTTGAATAGCAGGTTAGGTGTAAAGGTTTGCATTCTAATCAGCAATCTGTAAACTGTCTGTGCTGTTTTCTGCTCTGTCTGAGGCCAGAACTCTCCATTTGCCTGATGAAGGGACAAACCCCGAAAGCTTGAGGGTTTACTATCAAATAAATCAGTTGGACTTAAACTTGGTGTCGTCAGACTTGTTACTGCTCACTGCTGCCAGAAACCACAGTGGACAGGACTGGAACTGCAAGCGGTCAAAAACAAAGTAAATTTCAGCACAGGAACAGGCCCTTCGGCCCTCCAAGCCTGCACTGACCATGCTACCCAACTGAACAAAAGCCTTTTTCCTTCCAGGAACCATATCCCCCCCATTGCTATCCTAATCAAGACACCCCTTAAAAGTCACTATCAGTCTCCAGAGCGTCTGTCCCAAGTTCGTAATAAGAATCCTCACACACCAGGTTAAAGTCCAACAGGTTTATTTGGAATCATGAACTATCGGAGCACTGCTCCTTCACCAGATGTCTAATGAGTGATTCACTTGATGAAGGAGCAGTGCTCCGAAAGCTGGTGATTCCAAATAAACCTGTTGGACTTTAACCTGATGTGTGAGATTTCTAACCCTAAACCAACACCAACATCTCCACAACATAAGTTCGTAAGATACAGGAGCAAAACTAGGCCATTTGGCCCATCAAGTCTGTTCCACCATTTGATCATGACTGATAACGACTTGGAAGTAGGGGTAGGTGGTGAGATCAGCAAATTTGCTGATGACACCAAGATGCTTGGATTGGCGGGTACAGAAGAGCAGTGTCAGGCAATACAACAGGACATAGACAGGTTGGTAGATTGGGCAGATAGATGGCAAATGGAATTTAATCCGGAAAAATGCGAGGTGATGCATTTTGGCCGGAAAAATGTAGAAGAGAATTATAGGATAAAAGGTAAAACTATAAGGAGCATAGAGACGCAGAGAGACTTGGGGGTGCAGGTTCACAAGTCTCTGAAGGTGTCCTCACAGGTGGAGAAGGTGACAAAGAAGGCGTATAGTATGTTAGCTTTCATAGAAAAGGGTATAGAATATAAGAGTAGGAGTTTGATGTTGCAGTTGTATACAACTTTGGTTAGGCCTCACTTGGAATACTGCGCCCAGTTCTGGTCTCCGTACTATCGGAAGGATGTGGAGTCCTTGGAGAGAGTGCAGAGGAGGTTTACCAGGATGCTGCCTGGTATGGAAGGACTGTCCTATGAGGAACGATTAGATAGACTGGGGTTGTTTTCCCTTGAAAGACGTCGGCTTAGAGGGGATCTCATAGAGGTGTATAAGATTATAAGGGGTATAGATAGAGTAAATGGAGGTAAACTTTTTCCACCTTTAGAAATGGATAGGACGAGAGGTCATGGCCATAGGGTGAGGGGGGCTATGTATAGGACGAATATTAGAGGGCAGTTTTTCACACAAAGGGTAGTGGGGGTGTGGAATGCACTGCCGAGTAAGGTGGTGGGAGCAGGCACGCTGGGGCTGTTTAAGGGTCTCTTGGACAGCCACATGAGCGGTATGCAGATAGAGGGATATATTAGGACTGTTTAACTACGGCTTTTTTCCACAGGTAATTCGGTCCATAATTTGAGCACGCATTCGGCAGGTGGTGCGGGTACAGCTCTTGGATGTTGATTCATGGGTTGCCTGGTACCTCATGTCGTATATGAGTGCTTTATGTGGACCATCTGAAGGGCACCATGACAGCTCAGAGACTATCGATGTGGCTGTGCAGACACTTGGAATTGGGCAGGTGTCTGCGGGAGTTTGCGCGTTCTCCCCGTGGTTGCGTGGGTTTTCTCCGGGCACTCCGGTTTCCTCCCACAACCCAAAAATTCGCTCTTAGGCTGATTGGGTAACTAATTGTCCCTATGGTGAAAATTTTCCATATTAGGAATAATATATATATTATTATATAGGAATATTAAAATAGGATAATGTATTTGGTATGACGGCGGCGCGGGCTCGTTGGTCCGAAGGGCCTGTTTCCCGTGCTGTGTTGCTTAAAAAAAAAAATATGCTCCTCATCCCCATTTTCCTGCCTTCCCCCCATAACCCTTCAACCCATTACCAATTAAAAATCTGTCTAACTCCTCCTTAAATTCACTCACTGTTCCAGCACCTACCCCACTTTGGGGTCGCGAATTCCAGAGATTCACAACCCTTTGGGAGAAGTAGTTTCTCCTCAACTCTGTTTTAAATTTGCTGCCCCTTATCCTAAGACTATGATCTCTCGTCCGAGAATGTCCCACAAGAGGAAGCATCCGCTCCAATCCTACTATCGTTTTGTAAACTTCGATTTTTTCTAAATTCCAGAGAGTGTAGCCGTAAACTGTTCAATTTCTCTTCATATGACAAACCTTCATTTCTGTCCTGGGAGGTGAGGCTTGGGAGAAGGCCCAGGGAGGCGAGGTTGGGAAGGCAGATGGAGGGGTTGGCGGAGAACTTGTAAGGAAGGGAGTGTGGCAACTTGAGGATTTTCACAGTAACTTCATTGCAGTGTTAATGTAAGCCTACTTGAGACACTAATAGATAAATTAGCTTTAAACTTTTGTGAAGGAAGTGGGGGAGCCATAATGCCGCTGATAGATACTTTGTGAGCTTTCCTCCTGCTTTCCTTCTGTCCCTGAACTCTTCCTGAGAATTGAGGCTGGGTGGAAAGGTGTCTTTCAGTGGTCAATAATTGGGCTAACATCTTGCCTATCTCACTAGAAGATTGCAGGTCAGGGTAGATAACAGCTGCCTCACACACCACTCCCTCACCTCCCCCCTCCTTCTCCGCAACCCCCCCTCCCATCACAAACCCACCAATAGGAGTACGTAGAATTTTGCCCAGTAAAGGTAGATGTCTTCATTGTGGGAAAAATTCAGGTGTTTCTGATGTCAGCAGACACAGAGAGAGGTGAAAATTGACAGCTTGGGAACCGTTCAGCCCCTCAAACCTATCCCACCAGGTAACATAGCAACAGAGCCACCTGACTTGAGGAACCACTGAGAACTGAAAGTGAGCGATCACCCCAGAGAGTGGAGTCCTCCCTCATATGGAATCTTCCAGTAGCCATTTAGTGAGCATGCAAGGACTTCAGAAGGGCCTGACTCCAATTCCCTTTGGTCCCATACAAACTAGAAGCAGCAGGAGGCCATTCAGCCCTTCGAGCCTGCTCCACCATTCATTTTAACAAAGAACAAAGAGCAACACAGCACGGGAAACAGGCCCTTCGGCCCAACGAGCCCACGCCGCCGTCCTAACGTCCTAATGACATATCCTTATCTTTAGGCTATGCCTATTATTGAAGATTCCCAAATAGGGACAATTTGTTACCCAATCAGCCTAAGAGCACATTTTTGGGATGTGGGAGGAAACCCACGCAACCACGGGGAGAACACGCAAACTCCCGCAGACACAGGCCCAAATCCATGTGTCAGCACAGCAACAGCGATAGTCTCTGAGCTGTCATGTTGCCCATCAGATGGTCCAGTTTAAGCATACACTGACGACGTGAAACACTAGGCAACTCCTGAAGCAACCTCCAAGAGCAGCTCTCGCACGACATGCCACATGCATGCCCCTTGTTGGTCAACAAGGTGGACCGAATTTTGATCATGGCTGATCATCAAATTCAATATCCTGATACTACCCGCCTCACCAATCCCTTCATCCCTTTAGCTCCAAGAGCTAAATCTAATTCCTTCTTGAAATCAGAAACATTTTGGCCTCAACTACTTTCTGTGGGAGTGAATTCCACACATTTCCCACCCTCTGGGTGAAGACATTTCTCCTCACCTCAGTTCTAGAAAGGTTTATCCCTCATCCTCAAACCGTGACCCCCTAGTTCTGGACTTCCCCCACCATCGGAACATTCCAATGCTAACTCCACTGGGAGGAGGGAAGTATTAAGAAATTGAGGACTGCAGAACATTTGGGATGAAACTACTCTCAAGAGCTGAGAAAGCAAAGGCAAGGAAGGTAGAAAACACCAAGGATTGGAATCATAGAATACCCACAGTACAGAAGGAGGCCATTTGGCCCATCGAGTCTGTACCAACCACAATCCCACCCAGATCCTATCCCCGTAATCCTACACATTTATTCTGCCAATCCCCATGACACTAACGGTCAATTTAGCATGGCCAATCCTCCTAACCTGAACCTAACCAGTTCAGACTGGGGAAGGAAACCAGAGCACCCGGAGGAAACCCAGGCAGACATGGGGAGAACGTGCAGACTCCACGCAGACAGTGACCCAAAGCTGGAATTGAACCCGGATCCTTGGTGCTGTGAGGCTGCACTGCTAACTGCTGAAAGAGTTAGGCCTGTGTTGAGCTGTGTCTCAGTGACTAGCACTCTTTCCTAGCAGCGAGAAGTTTGTGGGTTCAAGTCAAGTAGAGCTGGGTACAATATTATCTTTCAAAAAGCACTTAGACAGTTACATGAGTAAAATGAGTATAGAGGGATATGGGCCAAATGTGGGCAATTGGGATTAGCACAGGGGTTTAAAAAGAGAGGGCAGCATGGACAATTTGGGCCGAAGGGCCTGGTTCCATGCTGTAAACCTCTATGGCTCCGTAACTAAGCCCTACTTCAGAGACTTGAGCCTACAACGTGCAGGGTTGAGGGAGTGCTGCACTGCCAGAGGTGCTGTCTCTCAGATGAGACAATAAATTTTGGTGGATGCTAATGATTCCATGATTCAGTGATTTGAAGAAGAGCAGGGGATAATATTTATCCTTTAGCTAGCAACAGTAAATCGTCCTGGAAAAGCTCAGCCATATCCGGTAGCATCAATGGAGAGAGAGAAAGAGAGTTCGAAACTAGTTCATATTTATTTTTATTCATTCATGGGGTGTGGGTATTACTGTCTAGGCCAGCATTTATTGCCCATCCCTAATTGCCCCTTGACTCTTCTTCAGAACTGGATGAGTTGTTCTGGTCAGTCTCTCATAGCTGCTTGTGGAGTCTTGCTGTGTATCAATTGGCCCTCACATTTGCCAACATTACAATGGCTGGACTTCAAAAGGTACCTCAAGTTTCATTGGTCAGAGCACTGAATACAGGAGTTGGAATGTCTTGTCAAAGTTGCACAAGACATTGGTAAGGCCACACTTGGAATATGTGTGCAGTTCTGGTCTCCTTATTATACAAAGGATATTATTAAACTAGAAAGAGTGCAGAAAAGGTTTACTAAGAAGCTCCCAGGACTTGATGGTTTGAGTTATGAGGAAAGACTGGATAGACTGGGATTGTTTCCTCTGAAGCGTAGGAGGCTGAGGAGTGATCTTATAAAGGTCTATAAAATAATGAGGGGCAGAGATAAGGTAGATAGTCAATATCTTTTCCCAATGATAGGGAGTCTAAAACTACAGCGTACAGACTTAAGGTGAGAGGGGAGAGATACAAAAGTGTCCAGAGGGACAATTTTTTCACACAGAAAGTGGTTAGTGTCTGGAACAAGCTGCCAGAGATAGTAGTAGAGGTGGGTACAATTTTGTCTTTTAAAAAGCATTTGATAGTTACACGGGTACATAGAAAACAGAAAACTACAGCACAAACAGGCCCTTCGGCCTACAAGTTGAGCTGATCATATGCCTACATACTAGGCCTATCTATAACCCTCATGATGGGTATAGAGAGATATGGGCCAAATGTGGGCAATTGGGGCTAGCTTGGTGGTTAAAAAAAAGAACGGCATGGACAAGTTGGGCTGAAGGGCCTGTTTACATGCTGTAAACCTTCATAACTCTATGATTATGAATCTTAAGTGGCTGTGAAGCATTTTGGGCATTCTGAGTGGGTGCAAAAGGTGCCACAGAAATATAAATTCATTCCTCAATACAGGGTGTTGAACTTGGATGGGTTTTTCCGCAATCCATTCCATTCAATCCTCTCCAATCCGGAAACCCTCGTCAGTCCAGAGACCCTCACCAGCCCAGAGACCCTTTCAAACCAAGAGACCCTTCCAAACCCAGAGACCCTTGCCAACCCAGAAATCCTCACCAATCCAGAGTCCCTCGACAGCCCAGAGACCCTCCCAGACCCAGAGACCCTCCCAAAGCACCTTACCTCGAATCCCACAGGCGTATTTTCTGGTCAAAGTGGCCACTGATGATGAAGGAATCTGAACAAACAATATCACTGCAGCGAGAGAGGACTGTGATTGAGTTGACACCTGGTACAACAGGAAGGAGAAACAGATTGATCAGGAAAGAAGCCTCCACATTGAATTCAGATTCTCACTTCAAACGTACTCAAACCCAGGAGGCTGCAATCACGCCTGGGTTATCGGCAGCCCTGAGAATGAAACCTTCAAAATTAATCCCACGGAATATAAATCATTTCCCTGTGAAAGGCTGGAATGCATTAGCACTTCTCCACTCTGGGGTAATATACACTAGGCAGCAAGCTGCAATCTTATGAGAAAGTTTAAATGATTTATGTACAAGATATTGAGTTCCTGACAGCACGTCCTAAACTCAAATCTAATTGTCACCGACAAAAGGTGTTGGATTATTAATTTACTTGTAAAATTGATGGATATCTGGGACTAAGTGATTAACAAGAGGAGGCCATTCAGTCTCTCTACCTCATTGCATTGTTCAGTACTGAACACACACACACACACACACACACACACACACACGTACAGACAGAGGCACGCACACGCACACAGACACACACACACACACACGTGCAGACAGAGGCATGCACACGCACAAATGTTCACACAGACAAGCACATACATAGACATACACACACACACACAGGCACACACACACACAGGCACACACACACACAGGCACACACACACACAGAGGCTCCCTATGTGGGCAGCACAGTGGAACAGTGTTAGCACTGTTGCCTCACTGCACCAGGGACCCGGGTTCGACTCCCAGCTTGGGTCACTGTTTGTGTGGAGTTTGCACATTCTCTCCATGTCAGCCTGGGTTTCCTCTGGGTACTCCAAGTTTTCTCACACAGACAGACATGTCGGTTAGGTGTATTAGCTAAACTCTCCCTCAGTGTACCCGAACAGGTGCCGGAGTGTGGCGACCAGGGGAATTTCACAATAACTTCATTGCAGTGTTAATGTAAGCCTACTTGAGACACTAATAAATTAATAAATCTGATAGCACATAGCACTCATATCAAACAGATGATTTGCAAAATAGAAGTAAATATATGGATTTGATAACCATTACAGAGTCATGACAGGATAACAAAGACCAGAGAAGAGTTTTCCAGCCATCCTCTCCCCAAAGCCGGAAAATCCCGCCCAAGGTCAACTGGTCTTTGGGTTGTCCTGTCCCACTCGCTACGATTCCCGTGGCTGGCAGGATGGGAAAATTCTGTCCCAGGACTTCAATACTCAATGACAAAGAAGGCAGTCGTGGTATTGCCACTGGGCTGCTGATCCAGAGACCCAGGGAAAAGCTCTGAGGGCCCAGGTTCGAATCCCACCACGACAGACGATGGAATTTAAATTCAATTTAAAAAAATCTGGAATTGAGAATCTACTGATGACCATGAAACCATTGTCGAATGTCAGAAAAACCCATCTGGTTCACTAATGTCCCTTAGGGAAGGAAATCTGCCATCCTTACTTGGTCTGGCCTACATGTGACTCCAGAGCAATGTGATTGACTCTTAATGGTGGTTAAGGACGTTATCTGAGGGAAGGATGTACCATCTGTGGCTAAATTGGGAAATAAAGATACTTTCAAATTGAAAGAAAAAGCATGTAAGCTATGCAAAGATAAGTGACAGGTCAGAGGATTTTTTTTATATATTCGTGGGACATGGGCATCGCTGGCTGGCCAGCATTTATTGCCCATCTTGGTTGCCTGAGGGCAGTTGAGAGTCAACCACATTGCTGCAGTTCTGGAGTCACGTATAGGCCAGACCAGATGAGGACGGCAGATTTCCTTCCCTAAAGGGACATTAGTGAACCAGATGGGTTTTTCCAACAATCGACAATAGTTTCATGGTCATCAGACGATTCTTAACTCCAGAGTATTTTTATTGAATTCAAATTCCACCATTTGTCGTGGTGGGATTTCAACCCGGGTCACCAGAACATTAGCTGAGTTTCTGAATTAATATTCTAGCAATAATTCCACTTGTTCTTCACCTCCCCTGACAGAAAGAACATCAAGAATGACCAAAAAATTAACAAAGAAGGAGAAATTAGAGTATGAGAGGAAGCTGGTTCGAAATATAAAGGTAGACAGGCCCAGATTTTCACCATGGTGAGGGGAAGCACTGTCATGGTAGAAAGGTCAGAAATGATGGGAAAGTCTAAACCCCACATCAGAACCGGCACTTCCCATCTTTGTGGGGCGGGGCTGGAGTCAGGCCAGGGTTCATGAATGTGCGAATCAGCTTTCAATTCAAATCACCAGCTGGTTCCACGGATGTGGATGTTAGAAGAACAGGAATGCGAAATCCGGAATGTGCGGATCAGAACAGGAAAGGGGAGGTCAAAATTATTGATCTGATTTATCATTTTCATATGTATCAGTATACAGTGAAAAGTATTGCTTCTTGTGCGCTATACAAACAAAGCATCGAGAAGGAAAAGAGAGTACAGAATGTAGTGTTACAGTCATAGCCAGGGTATGGAGAAAGATCAACTTAATGCAAGATAGGTCCATTCAAAAGTCTGAAAGCAGCAGGGAAGAAGCTGTTCTTGAGTCGGTTGGTAAGTGACAGACTTTTGTATCTTTCTCTCGATGGAAGAGAGAATGTTCTGGGGGAGTGGGGTCTTTAATTATGCTAACTGCTTTGCCAAGGCAGTGAGAAGTGTAGACAAGGTCAATGGATGGGAGGCTGATTTGCGTGATGGACTGGGCTACATTCATGAATGCTTTGTAGTTCCTTGCAGTCTTGGGCAGAGCAGGAGCCCATACCAAGATACAACCAGAAAGAATGCTTTCTATAGTGCATCTGTAAAAGTTGGTGAGAGTCGTAGCTGACGTGCCAAATTTCCTTAGTCTTCTGAGAAAGTAGGAGCGTTGGTGGATTCATCTGAATTGCCCAGTTACCCCTCAGGAGAAGTAAGGTACACTCTGGGAGAGAGAAAGCACTTTTTGGGATTATTTAAATGTGAACATGATTATGCACTTCTTCTGTACAAACTTATTGGAACTGTCCAGTTGTCAAGGTTGACCAGGAAGTGTCAAAACTGTCAAGGAACAATTCCAGGTGAGTTGGCATGGAAGGTGTAAAGATAAGGTTTAGTGGTGGGGGCGAGGGGGGCATGGTTTGGCAAGGGCAAGTGTATTAGCATGGAGGCATAGATCTTGAGGATCCAGCCAACTCGGTCTGTGATGGTTCTAGCGAGCCACTGTTAAAAATTTAAAATTTATTTATTAGTGTCACAAGTAGACTTATGTCAGCAAAGTTACTGTAAAAGTACCCCAGTTGCCACACTCCAGCATCTGTTTGGGTACACTGAGGGAGAATTTAGCACAGCCATGCACATAAACCAGCATGTCTTTCAGACTATGGGAGGAAATCAGAGCACCCGGAGAAAACTCACACGGAACGGGGAAAACGCGCAGATCCTGCACAGACAATGACCCAAGCTGGAAAACAAACCTTGGATTCCTGTGAGGCAGCAGTGCTAACCATTGTGCCATCGTAACAGGAAACAGAGGGTAGGCATAAATGGGTCATTTTTGGATTGGCACAATATAATGAATGGAGAGGTAACAGGGATCAGCGCTGAGGCATTAACCATTTACAATTTATATCAATGACTCAGGCAAAGGGACCAAAGGTTTGATTGCTAAATTACTGATGATGAAAAGATGGGTAGGAGAGTAAGTTGTGAAGAGGCTGCAAAGGAAAACAGATCAATTAAACGAGAGGGAGAAGGAGAAGTGTGAGAGATGAAGGGAAGAAGGGGAGAGTGAAAGGGTGACGGGGAGGAGACGGTGGGGTGAAGGAGAGAGGGAAGGAGGGAAGAAAGGCAAAGGGATTGAAGGGGAGATGAAAGGTGTAAGTGTAGAGGTTAACTACACAAAGGTGGAGAGGAAAATAACTACTTGATCACATGTAGAGACATTTACTGACAAAGAAACGGCCTGGAATTGGGAGGGAAATATCTGTAAAGCTTTACTCCATGAATAAATCTATTCCACATCAAGACTGGCTTTAGTTCCTTAGATCACTGAGATATATAACAGTGAGGGCGGAGGAAGGGGTCCGAGGGTGAAGGGATTTGGAAAGGCGAAGGAAAGGCAGGGGATGTGGGGTTCCGGGAAGGAAGAAGAGAAGAGAAAGCTGAAGCAAGTGGAGCTCAAGAGTTGATGTGATGAGAGACCAACGGGAGAGGTGAGAAATAGCTGGAGAAGGTCAGTGCCAAGGTGAGAACTGAGCAAACGGTTTATGTTGCAGGATGAAGGACCTTCTCACCCTTTCTGGTTAACAATTTATAAACCCGAGGAAACTTACTCACAGGCAGTTTTGTTCAGGTCCCAGATCCGGACTGTTCTGTCATGGCTTCCTGTTACAGCTTCTCGATAATAAGACTTGAACTTTGCCGCTGTGACCTTTGCACTGTGACCTGACAAAGCGCACTGGACAGAAAATAGGAAGCAGAACGAGAATAAACAAAAAAACCAACGCAAATTGTTAAATACAGAAATCTAGAATGGAATCAAAACACAGAAGGGAGGGACGAGGGAAACTAGCATCTGCACCGAGACTCTAGTGCCTGTTCGGGTACACTGAGGGAGAACTTAACAGGACCAATCCACCCAACCAGCACGTCTTTCAGACAATGAGTGGAAACCGGAGCACCCAGAGGAAAACACACAAACACAGGGAGACAGTGACCCAGATCCACAGTGATCCACACAGACAGTGTCCCAAACCAAGAACTGAACTTGGATCCCTGGCACTGTGAGGCAGCAGTACTAACCACTTGTTGCGACTGGAGGATTTTCACAGTAACTTCATTGCAATGTTAATGTAAGCCTACTTGTGACTAATAAATAAACTACTTTTTTTAAAAACTCATTTAACTTTATTACTGTATAGTTTGTTAACGTCAACTCTGGAATAACTGACTGACAGATTATTACTGCACTGTTAAATCCATCAGTCCTAGATGTCCCTCAGCCTGAAGGAACTCAAAGTCTTTCATTAAGATGGAAGGAGCCAGTGGTACTGTCATTGAACTAGTCATTAGTATAAAGCAGAGGTGGACTTCCCCCGCTCTGAGAACTAACACCGAAACACAAAAACGAGTATCTCACTCTATAAACTGTAAAAAGTGTGTGTGAAGTGGTGTGACCTGCCCTTCAGCAACCTCTAGTGGTTAAATACAAAATACATCCCTGACACTCTCTCGAAAAGAATCAACACCTAAATTTATTTATCGAACCAACCGTGAACACATTAACTATTAACAAACCAAATAAAACGCAATTCTAATGGAATGTTGTTCCAATAATTACAATTACCACTCATTAACAAAAAAGAATTGAGTTTTAGTCACTCCCTAAATTGCAGCCAGGCTTTGTGTCTTCTAGAACATTCTGGGCCTTCTCTGTTGATTCTTTGATACCTTTGCTACCGGGATGAGACTTTGAGCTATGAGCTGTGGCAGGCAGTAATTAATCTTTTGTCTTTTGTCCCACTGCCCTATTCTTTTATATCTATGATGATGTTTCAATATCTCCACAATGGCATTGGTCCCAGGTTGTCAAAACCGTCAAATTTAAATTTAATAGGTTCTTGGTATCTAAGTGCTGAATTCAAATTTATCGGCCAAATTCAAAAAACAAAACCTGATGCCTTGGTAACCCCGCTGCTTGGCCTTTTGACACAAATGTTTCATTTTTTTGGCATTCTATGTATTTGCAATTTTAACCTCTACGCACAACTTCGCAACATCATCCAGAGCCCCAGGGTAATACTCGGGTTCAAATCCCATCAAGGAAGACAGTGAAATTCGAATTGAATAAAAATCTGGAATTAAAGGTCTTACTGATGACTATTCTTGATTATTGTAAAATCCCATCTAGTTCACTACGATCTCTTTAGGGAAGGAAATCTGCTGTCCTTACCTGGTCTGGCCTACATGTGACTCCAGATCCACAGCAATGTGGTTGACTCTCAATTGCCCTCCAAGGGCAACTAGGATTGGGCAATAAATGCCATAGATAAAAAAAAGCCATTTTAGATCAATTATCAATTTCAGATAAAAACAAAATACCGCTGATGCTGGAATCTGAAACAAAAACAGAAAATGCAGGAAAATCTCAGCAAGGACAAAGGAGGACCTGAAACTCTCTCCACAAATGCTGTCAGACCTGCTGAGATTTTCCAGCATTTTTTGTTTTTGCTTCTCTTTCCATACAGATGCCTTTGTGCTCACTGACCTTCATCAGCTCCTAGTCTAGCTGAACCTTGTTTTCAAATAGCTTTGCCCCTTCCTTATCTCTGTCATCTCTTTACAGAATCATGGATTCACAGAATTCCTGTAGTGCAGAAGGAGGCCATCATCCCCCTGAGAGTAAGAGGCAATTTAGCATGGCCAATCCACCTAACTCACACATCTTTGGACTGTGGGAGGAAACAGGAGCACCCGGAGGAAACCCACACAGACACGGGAAGAATGTGCAAACTCCACACAGAGACAGTGACCCAAGCTGGGAATCGAACCTGGGCCCAAATCTCACAATCCCTGCACTCCTCCGATTCCGACCATCCCTGATTTTAATTGTTTCGCCATTGGTGGACGTGTCTTTAGCTGCCTGCGTATCTGAGTTCCGGAATTTCCTCCTCAGCCTCCTCCCCTCTCTCAAATGTTGTTTAAAACCTGCTTCTTTGATCAGGCTTTGGGTCATTTGTCCGAATAACTCATTCATGCTGCTCAGGATGACAAATTGTTTTTGATGACCATTCCCATGATGCACCTTGAGGGATTTAGCTATGGTAAGGTTACTATATAAATGAAAATTGTCGGACACATTGGGAAGGACGGCAGATTTCCTTCTCTATAGGGACATTAGTGAACCAGATGGGTTTTTACAATTGACAATGGTTTCATGGTCACCCTTAGACTTTTAATTCTAGATTTTTATTGGATTCCAGTTTCATCATCTGCCATGGTGGGATTCGAACCCGGGTACCCAGAGCATCATCGACAAGGGGCATACACGCGATGCGAGGACTGCTCTTGGTTGTTGCTTCGAGAGTTGCCGAGTACTTCATGACCCTGTTACTGTACACTTAAACTGGACCAACTGACGGGCAACACGACAGCTCAGTGACTATCACTGTTTGCTGTGCAGTTACAGGGACCCAGGTCAGATCTCCGGTTTGGATCAAAGTCTGTGGGAGTTTGCACATTCTCCCCGTGCTTGCGTCGGTTTTCCCTGGGTGCTCCGATTTCCTCCCAAACCCCAAAAACATGCTTTTTAGGCTGATTGGTGTCAATAAATTGTTCCTGAATTGGATCTCTCTTAGTCTGGTGCACATATAATTCTCTAAATTTGTATTCCCTTTTTTGTGGAGTCCACTAGAGATGGACAAAAACATTAACGAGCGACAAAAGACTTGAATAAGGCACTCACTGAGTGTTAAAATGGGTAGCACAGGCTTTAGGGCCGAAGAGCCTGTTTCCTGTGCTGTGCTGTTTTTTGTTCTTTGTCTCTGGATTTACAAATCCAGTGACAATGTCACTGCACTTGGAGTACTGTGTGCAGTTCTAGTCGCCTCACTGTAGGAAGGATGTGGAAGCTATTGAGAGAGTGCAGAGGAGATTCACAAGGATGCTGCCTGGATTGGGAGGCATACCTTATGAAGATAGGTTGAGAGAGCTGGGACTCTTCTCACTGGAGAGACGTAGGTTGAGAGGCGACCTGATAGAGGTTTATAAGATGTTGACAGGAATAGATAGAGTGGATTCTCGGAGGCAATTTCCCAGGGCTGAAATGGTCGCTACGAGAGGGCACAGGTTTAAGGTGCTGGGGGGCAAGTACAGAGGAGATGTTAGAGGTAAGTTTTTCACTCAGAGGGTGGTGAGCGAATGGAATCGGTTGCCATCGGTGGTGGCAGAGGCGAACTCGCTGGGGCCTTTTAAGAGACTTCTGGATGAGTACATGGGATTTAATGGGATTGGGAGTTACAGATAGGTCTACGGCCTGGTAGGTATAGATATGATCGGCACAACATGTGGGCCAAAGGGCCTGTTTGTGCTGTAGTGTTCTATGTTCTATACCACTGCCTTCTCCATCTCTTTATAATTGTAGCGTTATTTGTGGGAGCTTGCTGTGCAAATTGGCTGCTCAGTTTCCTACATTATGACAGTCGGTGTAAAAAAAAAACTTATTTATCAAAAGTAGGCTTACATTAACACTGCAATGAAGTTACTGTGAAAATCCCCTCATCCGCACTTGATTGGGTACACTGAGGAAGAATTTAGTATGACCAACACATCCAACCAGGGAGGAAGCCCCGCAGAGCCGAAGCAAACTCACACAGACACAGAATCATAGAATCCTACTAAGCAGAAGGAGGCCATTTGGCCCATCAAGTCTGAACCAACCACAAACCCATTATCCCCATATCCCCATCCGTTTACTCTAACCAGTCTCCCTGATACCGAGGGGCAATCCACCAAACCCATACTGTGGGAGGAAATCAGAGCAACCTGGAGGAAACCCACGCAGACATGGGGAAAATGTGCAGACTCCCCACAGACAGTGACCCAAGCCGGGAATCGAACCCTGGATTCCTGGTGCTGTGAAGCAGCAGCACTAACCACTGTGCCGCCCCACATTGACTAAGCTGCAAGAGAAACTCTGTTGGTTGGGAAATGCTTCCCTGGGATGGGGAAGCTGTTATATAAATGCAAAGTCTCTTATTTTGGCTCTGATGTTAATTGCCAGGGGAAAAGAATGTTTGAACACAGCT
Organism: Sphyrna mokarran; assembly: GCA_024679065.1. Taxonomy (NCBI): domain Eukaryota; kingdom Metazoa; phylum Chordata; class Chondrichthyes; order Carcharhiniformes; family Carcharhinidae; genus Sphyrna; species Sphyrna mokarran. Next base: position 104,480,034 of record JAGIQG010000010.1, read on the forward strand.
GATTGGACGTACCTTCAGCTCACAGCTCCTCAGACTCCACAAGCGGGCAGTGTTATCATACGATCCTGCAAGCAGCTGCATGCCCTACACAGCACCCAGAGGAGAAAGGCAAAAAGGCAGATTAATTGAGGATCTGATTTCGAAACCTATCTCCCGATGTGTCGTAAGTACTGTGGCTACCAGAGCAGGTTCGAGGCTGGAAATTTAGCAGAGAGTAATTCACCTCCGGACTCCCTAAAGCCTGTCCACCATCTACAAGACGCAAGTCAGGAGTGTGATGGAATTCTCCCCACTTGCCTGGATGAGCGCAGCTCCCAACAACACTCGAGAAGCTCGACATTTTCCAGGCCTAAGCAACCCCGCTGATTGGCATCAACTATCAATGCACAGTAGCAGCAGTGTGTACCATCTATGAGATGCACTACAGCAAGGTTCCTCAGACAGTACCTTTCAAGCCCACAACCACTGCCATCTGGGTGGACAAGGGCAGTAGATGCTCAGGAACATCAGCACCTGGAGGTTCCTTTCCAAGCCACTCACTGATTTGGAAATATATCGGCCATTCCTTCACTGTCGCTGGGTCAAAATCCCAGGACTCCCTCCCTCACAGCACTGTGGGTGTACCTACCCCACATGGGCTGCAGCAGTTCAAAAAGGAAGCTTATCACCATCTTCATAGAATCATAGGACCTTACAGTGTAGAAAGAGGCCCTTTGGCCCATCAAGTCTGCACTGATCCTATCCTCATATCCCTACATATTTTACCCGCTAATCCCTCTAATTTAAGCATCCTGGGAAACTAAGAGGCAATTTTTAACATGGCCAATCAACCTAACCCGCACATCTTTGGACTGTGGGAGGAAACCGGAGCACCCGGAGGAAACCCACGCAAACACGAGGAGGATGTGCAAGCTCCACACAGACAGTGACCTGAGCTGGGAATCGAACCCAAGACCCTGGAGCTATGAAGCAACAGTGCTAACCACTGTGCTACTGTGCCGCCCAACTACACTTCTCGATGGGAAATTGAGGATCAGAATCATAGAGTGGTTACAGCACAGTGGGAGGCCATTCAGCCCATTTTTCTTGGCTTGCCCCAGGGAGCAAATTACTCATGTTACACGGGCAGTAAATTCCAACCTCTCTAGCGACTATCCCATTCTAAGAATCAATTCAAAAAACTGCTAAAACATTCTTGGTGTTACAGATAGACTGGTTAAAACAGGCAAGGAAACATAACAGCCTGTTCTCCATTCGACAAGCTGTTTCCCAATGAGAGAGCCCCAGACATTCTCCCTACACTTCAGTACTTGGCAGAGAGTGAACTGAAGATCGTAACAACTAACAGCAGGAGGAGGCCACTCAGCCCCTCAGGCCTGCTTTACCATGCAACACAATTGTGATTGATCTAATTGTTACATTAGAACATAAGAAATAGGAGCAGGAGTCGGCCATCCAGCCCCTCGAGCCTGCCCCGTCATTCAATAAGATCATGGCTGATTTGAAGTGGATCAGTTCCACTTTCATGCTTTCTTCCCATAACCCTTAATTCCCTTGTCTATCAGAAACCTATCTATCCGTGACTTAAATATATTCAGCGAGGGAGCCTCCACCACTTCAATGGGCAGAGAATTCCAGAGATTCATCACTCTTTGAGTGAAGAATTCCTCCTCAACTCCGATCTAAACTGCTTCCACCCCTTATTTTGAGGCTGTGCCCTCTAGTCCTGCTATCCTTTCTAAGCAGGAAGAATCCCTCTACCTCTACCCTATCCATCCCCTTCATTATCTTATATGTCTCTATAAGATCCCCCCTCAGCCTTCTAAACTCCAACAAGTACAGACCTAGTCTACTCAATCTCTCCTCATACCTTATCATCATCATATCATCATAAGGTATGATCACCTTATCATTATTTTCCTGTCAGTCCCCTATAACTCTCATAAGAACATAAGAAATAGGAGCAGGAGTAGGCCATCCAGCTCCTCGAGCCTGCCCCGCCATTCAATAAGATCACGGCTGATCTGGTAGTGGTTCAGTTCCACTTTCCTGCTTTCTCACCATAACCCTTAATTCCCTTACTGGTCAAAATCTATCTATGACTTAAACACATTTAACGAGGTAGCCTCCACTGCTTCAATAGGTAGAGAATTCCAAAGATTCACTACTCTCTGGGAGAAGAAGTTCCTCCTTAACTCTGTTCTAAATTGACTCCCTCTCATTTTGAGGCTGTGCCCTTTCGGCTCCCTCAATCAAGAACTCTGTCTAATTCCGTGGTCCACCACTCCCATTGCTCTCTGAGGGAGAGAATTTCAAACACTAATCACAGTTGGAGGGAAGAAATTCCTCCTCCTCTCTGTCTTAAATGGGAGACTTGCTTATAGAAAAACTCAACCCCTTAGTTCTTGATTAAAATTTTGAAGTTTATTCATTAATGTTACAAGTAGGTTTACATTAACACTGCAATGAAGTTACTAATGTCTCTTCCAATGTTCAGGCCCTTTGGATGAGTCACTGTTTGGGCTAGATGTCCGAATTAATCTCTTGTTGCCTGCCCCTGTGCTGTTGGGTGCCTCTTGATTTTTGTCCTTCCAATTATGAGATCGAAACAGGCGCGTGAATTTGAAATTTATATTCTATAAATATTCCAGTTGGAGAAAGTACCAATATTTCAGGGGGAATCACTGTGGCACAGTGGCTACTACTGCTGCCGCACAGTGTCAGGGACCTGGGTTCGATTCCCCGCTTGTGTCACTGTCTGTGCGAAGACTGCACATTCTCCCCGTGCCTGCATGGGTTTTCTCCGAGTGCTCTGGTTTCTTCCCACAAAGCGAAAGATGTGCTGGTTAGTTGCATTGGCCATGCTAAATTCTCTGCCAATGTATCCGAACAGGTGCTGGTGTACACCGACTAGGAGATTTTCACAGTTCCTTCATTGCAGTGTTAATATAAGTCTACTTGGGACTAATAAATAGACTTTTAATTGGACATTGGAACAAAAGGAAATATGCTTTGGGATATCTGTGTTAAATTATCATCAAAGACAAAGACATCAGAGTATCAGAGCTGCAGTGGGAAGGAGAATTGAAGCTGGTGTCCTTGACATAGGACAGCCGAATATTAGATATACCATAGAATCCCTACAGTGCAGAAGGAGGCTATTCAGCTGTGGGATCCTGCATATACTTTGCCCAGTCTATGAACATTTGCTTCAGTCTATGGAACTTCAGTTAAAGGTATTTCTGCCTATGTAACTAACTCTGCTAACTTAATCACAAGTAGAATTAGAAGGATAAAGGTTAGCTAGAAATTGACTGCATTCCTGAAGGGTACACAATGCAGGCAAACAAGATTTTCATAACAGAGCTACAAGGATTGTTTTTCTAAGATGGAGGCAGACTGCAAAAAACAGTTCCAATAACGCGATAAGAGTTAAAGTATAGTTTGGATTTTAGTATGTGTGTTTTCAGTTTTTTTCCCCCCGAGATCCAGTTCAGTGTGTTAAAATCCAGTTCAAGTGCAGGCTGAGAAGTCAGTCTCAAGGTCAGTTTAGATCGGAGTTGAGGAGGAATTTCTTCACTTAGAGTGGTGAATCTCTGGAATTCTCTGCCCATTGAAGTGGTGGAGGCTACCTCACCGAATATATTTAAGTCACGGGTGGATAGATTTCTGATAGACAAGGGAATTAAGGGTTATGGGGAGAAAGCGGGAAAGTGGAACTGATCCACTTCAGATCAGCCATGATCTTATTGAATGGCGGGGCAGGCTCGAGGGGCTGGATGGCCTACTCCTGCTCCTATTTCTTATGTTATTAAGGCTTGCTTTTCTGCTTCTGTTATGTTAATCTTTTAAGTTCTGTTCAATAAAGAAAACCATTTTTAAAACTCATTACCAAGTGTCTTCCCCTCATCTGTTCAAGCAAATGAATAGACGCAGCACAGCCCATTGAACCTACACTGATTCTTCAACAGAGCATTGGGTGTTAGTTTGGGGAGGTTCGGGGGTGGGCAGATGGACTTCAACGCGGATAAATGTTTGGTGGTCCATTTTGGCAGGACCAATGGGATGAAGCAGTATAATATCAAGGGTAGGAGTCTTGAGTGTTGAAGAGCAGAAGGATCTTGGGGTCCGGGTCCATAGGACTCTTAAATTGACCCCGCAAGTGGAGGATGTGATCAAGAAGGCGTATGGTGTACTGGCCTTCATTAATAGAGGGATTGAGTTTAGGAGTCAGGAGGTAATGCTGCAACTTTGTAAGACGCCTGTCAAAACCACTTGGAGTACTGTGTGCAGTTCTGGTCGCCTCACTACAGGAAGGATGTGGAAGCTATTGAGAGGGTGCAGGGGAGAGCTAGGTCTCTTCTCCCTGGAGAGACGAAGGTTGAGAGGTGACCTGATAGAGGTTTATAAGATGTTGAGAGGAATAGATAGGGTGGATTCTCGGAGGCTATTTGCCAGGGCTGAAATGGTCGCTACAAGAGGACACAGATTTAAGATGCTGGGGGTCAAGTACAGAGGAGATGTTAGGGGTAAGTTTTTCACTCAGAGGGTGGGGAGTGAGTGGAATCGGCTGCCTTCGGTGGTGGTGGAGGCGAACTCGCTGGGGTCTTTTAAGAAACTTCTGGATGAGTACATGGGATTTAATGGGATTGGGAGTTACAGATAGTTCTACGGCCTGGTAGATATGGATATGATTGGCAGAACTCATGGGCCGAAGGGCCTGTTTGTGCTGTAGTGTTCTATGTTCTATACTGTCACCCACGGTATTATCCAACCCGTCCGTGCTCCCAAATCCTTTTCACTCACCGAGGGGTCAAACTCAATGCTGGTCACTCCATCGTTGCTTCCCTCCAGGATTTTCTGTTTCTGCAACATTCCTGATGAAGGGAAGTGGACGCACAGGGTCAGCAGGAAATCCAAATCCCGCCACTTATCATCAAATCAGCAGAGCAAATTCTGACACCAAAAAAATAAAACAACTTACATTTATATAGCACCTTTAACAGAGCCACACTCCCAGCTGAGCGACCAGCAAACAGAACTGGGCCAAGTCCGGGATATCACCACAGGAAGAGAGATGGAGAGGGTTCGGTTATTCTGGGAATGGAACACGGAATCAAGGTTCCCTACGATGCAGAAGGAGGCCATTTGGCCCATCAATTCTGCACTGACTACAATTCCATCCAGGCCCTTTCCTTCCAATCCCATCTATTTATCCTGTTAGTTCCCCCTAATGCTAAGGGATAATTTAGCATGGCCAATCAACCTAATTTGCACATCCTTGGACCGTGGGAGGAAACTGGAGCACCCGGATGAAACCCACGCAGAGAACATGCAAACTCCACACAGATAGTGACCCAAGCCGGGATTCAAACCCGGGTCCTTGGCACTGTGAGGCAGCAGTGCTAACCCACTGTGCCATTGTGCCATCCCAGGTCTTAACCAAAAGACTGTATACATTTTGTTTCTCTAACCGACATGAGACACCAATGCCAGAAACCTTAGACTTCGTCTGCAGCTGGTATTCTCCAGTCCCGCTGCAATGAATAGAGCTTGGCTGGGTGCCAAATTGTCCAATCCCGCTGGCAGCCTGGCGGGAACAGACAAAATCCGAGAATCCTACCGCCATCCCCCTCAAAAAAAAATTATTATAACATCTCCATCATTTCTATGTTCCCCATTACTAACTTCTGGTCACATCCTCTAACGGACCAACATTCACTTTAGCTACTCTCTTCCTTTTCACATTTCTATAGAAACTTTTACCATCCTTTTTTTTAATATTTGGTGCTAGTTTTCTTTCACAATTTACCTCTATTCTTTTTATACTTTCGTGATCCTTTCCTGATCTTCAAAAGAGCAGAAGGGCAAAAGCTCGCTTGATCCTGATTTTCAGTACGAATACGGACCGCGAGTCTTACAAATCTAGTGGAATTTTTTGAAGAAGTGACAAAAACAGTTGATGAAGGACAGGCTGTTGATGTCGTCTACATGGATTTCAGTAAGGCGTTTGACAAGGTTCCTCATGGTAGACTGATAGAGAAGGTGAAGGCGCATGGGATACAGGGTCGGGTATGTAGATGGGTCGAGAACTGGCTCGGGAGGAGGAGACAGAGGGTAGTAGTGGAAGGCTCTTTTTCCGGCTGGAAGCCTGTCACTAGTGGAGTGCCACAAGGCTCAGTACTAGGTCCTCTTCTATTTGTGGTCTACATAAACGACTTGGAAGTTGGGGTAGGTGGTGAGATCAGCAAATTTGCTGATGACACCAAGATGCTTGGATTGGCGGGTACAGAGGAGCAGTGTCAGGCAATACAACAGGACATAGACAGGTTGGTAGACTGGGCAGATAGATGGCAAATGGAATTTAATCCGGATAAATGCGAGGTGATGCATTTTGGCCGGAAAAATGTAGAAGAGAGTTATAGGATAAAAGGTAAAACTATACGGAGCATAGAGACGCAGAGAGACTTGGGGGTGCAGGTTCACAAGTCTCTGAAGGTGTCCTCACAGGTGGAGAAGGTGATAAAGAAGGCGTATAGTATGTTAGCTTTCATAGAAAAGGGTATAGAATACAAGAGTAGGAGTTTGATGTTGCAGTTGTATAGAACTTTGGTTAGGCCTCACTTAGTACGGCGACCAGAACTGGACGCAGTATTCCATCGGAAGGATGTGGAGTCCTTGGAGAGAGTGCAGAGGAGGTTTACCAGGATGCTGCCTGGTATGGAAGGACTGTCTTATGAGGAACGATTAGATAGACTGGGGTTGTTTTCCCTTGAAAGACGTCGGCTTAGAGGGGATCTCATAGAGGTGTATAAGATTATAAGGGGTATAGATAGAGTAAATGGAGGTAAACTTTTTCCACCTTTAGAAATGGATAGGACGAGGGGTCATGGCCATAGGGTGAGGGGGGCTATGTATAGGACGAATATTAGAGGGCAGTTTTTCACACAAAGGGTAGTGGGGGTGTGGAATGCACTGCCGAGTAAGGTGGTGGGAGCAGGCACGCTGGGGCTGTTTAAGGGTCTCTTGGACAGCCACATGAGCGGTATGCAGATAGAGGGATATATTAGGACTGTTTAACTACGGCTTTTTTCCACAGGTAATTCGGTCCATACTTGACAACATTGAGCATGCATTCGGCAGGTGGTGCGGGTACAGCTCTTGGATGTTGATTCATGGGTTGCCTGGTACCTCATGTCGTAAATGAGTGCTTTATGTGGACCATCTGAAGGGCACCATGACAGCTCAGAGACTATCGATGTGGCTGTGCAGACACTTGGAATTGGACTGGTGTCTGCGGGAGTTTGCGCGTTCTCCCCGTGGCTGCGTGGGTTTTCTCCGGGCACTTCGGTTTCCTCCCACAACCCAAAAATTCGCTCTTACGCTGATTGGGAAACAAATTGTCCCTATAGTGAGAGTTTTCCATATTAGGAATAATATATATATTATTATATAGGAATAACATTATAGGATAATGGATTTGCTACTATATATTTATGACGGCGGCGCAGGCTCGTTGGGCCGAAGGGCCTGTTTCCCGTGCTGTGTTGCTCTTAAAAAAAAAGTTTCCCAATCTTCCAGTCTGTCACCAGCCTTTGCAATATGGTGTGTCTTAGTTCTTGTTTTTATGTTGTCACTATCTCCTTGCTTAGTCAATAATAAGTTCAGTTGTCTCAAACAGCATGAAGCTTTGTAAGCTTGTGTTTCATCACGCCAAGTTTTAAACAATCACAGTCATCTTGCCTTTTTGAATTTAAAATCAAAACTATTGCTGGAGCCTATTTGCCAACAAATCAGCACTTTGTTTCTCAAATTTCCTTTGAAATTCCTTTTTCAAATTTCCTTTGAAATTTGGCACTCTTGCAGCTGTCCTGATGAGTGCAAGATGAAAAGCTTCAACAGCACTTCTCTAATCAATTATTTGGAGAAGTGCAGCCATTAATTACAGGGAGTAGGGTTTACATTTTAATGACTTCTTTAAGATATATTTAAAAAGTTCATTTGCATTTTAAAGTTTATTTGTTGATGTCACAAGTAGGTTTACATTAACACTGCAATGAAGTTACTGTGAAAATCCTTGTTTAGGTACACTGAGGGAGAATTTAGCATGGCCAATGCACCTAACCTGCATGCCTTTTAGACTGTGAAAGGAAACTGGAGCAGCCTGTATCTGTGCTGTAAACAGTTTGCAAACAACGCACAGATATCTTCGTGCCCAGACTGCATATCTCACCCGGACTTTGGAAAAGCTCTTCTATCAGAGAATTGCCACCCACTCTCCCCACAAGAAGAACAGTTCAGCCAGACACAACGCTGCCAAGGAGATAAATTCTGTGCAATCCGTCCCTGGTTCCCTAAAGTAATGAAAGAAATAATTCCACAAAGATTGCATCCCACATCCGTGACCCAGACAGCACAATAAAAACCATGTCCCGCAGAGGGGGGGGGGAATTCGAGCTCTGAGCTCCACCCGTTAATTGACTTCTTAAGTGGATTGTTCGTTAAATAAAAAGGAGAAGTCTTTGTTGTTGTGGGCTCGCTGGGAAAAGTAATTCCTGGTCAGGTTGAGAACTCGCTGCTGTTCCTGTCTCAGAGAGGGTCCAACAAATGTTCTGTTGATTTATTCCGGGGATGGAAGGGCTGCCCCTCAGAGGGGTAAATGGGTCACGTTCCAAAGAGTTTACAATACCGAGAGGTGATCTCATTGTAATGTATAAAATTCTCACTGGCTTTGATAGCATAGACATTGTACTCCCTGATTGATAGTATGGTAATGAGATGTTAATTATATTGTGAAGATGCACAGTTAAAGGACATTGTTTAATTAAGCAGCTAGGGCACATGTAAAGAGGGACTGCTGGGAGACTGGGTATGTGGGAGGCAAACATACGTCCACTGCCCACCAACACCTCTATTTTCCCAGGAGGTTAAGGAAAATTGGCATGCCCGCTACGACTCTCACCAACTGTTATGAACGCACCATAGGAAGCATCCTTTCCGGATCTATCACAGGTGTGGCTCCTGCTCTGTCCAAGACCGCACGGAACTACCAAGGGTTGTGAACATCATACACACACTCGCAATCATATACACATTACCACAAACATACGCAATCTCACACACACGCACGTACATGCAATCATAAGCACACTCTCAAGCACACAAAAGAATTGTGTTCGGTGTAGACTCGATGGGCCAAAGAGCCTCTTTCTGCACTGTAGGGTTCTATGATTCACACACACGTGTAATCATATACACATTCTCTCACACACAAATGTAATCATGTGCACATCACTCACAAACACGTACACACATAACAGCCCAGTCCGTCATTCAAATCCCATTCATTGACTCAGTCAAAATTTCTCGCAGCTTCGGAAAAGCAGTCAGCACAATGAAATACACCACACATTCTGGACATTCTCTCTTCCACCTTCTTCCAACGGGAAAAAGATGCCAAAGTTTGAGGTCACATACCAACTGACACAAGAACAGCTTTTTCCTTGCTGCTGTCAGACTTTTGAATGGATTTAAATTAAGCTGGTCTTTCTCTACACTCTGGCTATCATCAGGGAAGAATTGGTGATACATCTGGATAGAAACTGTCCCTTTGGGAAGATGCACACGTGTTTGCATCTGGATGAGAGGGCATGGGATCCAAGGGGCTTTGGCCTCGTGGATCCAGAACTGGCTTGCCTGCAGAAGACAGAGAGTGGTTGTGGATAGGTCTTGTTCTGCATGGAGATTGGTCACTAGTGGAGTGCCCCAGGGATCTGTTCTGGGACCCTTGCTGTTTGTCATTTTCATAAATGACCTGGATGAGGAAGTGGAGGGATGGGTGAGTAAGTTGGCCGATGATACTAAGGTTGGTGGTGTTGTGGATGGTCTGAAGGGATGTCAAAAGTTGCAGCAGGACACAGACAGGATGCAAGACTGGGCGGAGAAGTGGCAGATGGATTTCAACATGGATAAATGTATAGTGGTCCATTTTGGCAGGAATAATGGGATGAAGGAGTATAATATCAAGGGTAGGAGTCTTAGCTGTGTTGAAGGGCAGAAGGATCTTGGGTTCCGGGTCCATAGGACTCTTAAATCGGCCTCACAGGTGGAGGATGGGGTCAAGAAGGTGTATGGTGTACTGGCCTTCATTAATCGAGGAATAGAGTTTAGGAGTCGGGAGGTAATGATGCAGCTCTATAAGACTCTTGTCAGACCTCACTTGGAGTATTGTGCGCAGTTCTGGTCGCCTCATTATAGGAAGGATGTAGAAACTATTGAGAAAGTGCAGAGGAGATTTACAAGGATGCTGCCTGCATTAGGAGGCAGGCGTTATGAAGACAGGTTGAGGGAGCTCGGACTCTTCTTCCCGGAGAGACGTAGGTTGAGAGGCGACCTGATAGAGGTTTATAAAATGTTGAGAGGAATAGATAGGGTGGACTCTCAGAGGCTATTTCCCCGGGCTGAAATGGTCACTACAAGAGGACACAGATTTAAGGTGCAGGGAAGCAAATACAGAGGAGATGTTAGGGGTAAGTTTTTCACTCAGAGGGTGGTGAATGAATGGAATCGGCTGCTGTCGGTGGTGGTAGAGGCGAACTCACTGGAGTCTTTTAAAAGACTTCTGGATGAGTATATGGGAACTAATGGGATTGGGGGTTATAGATAGGTCTGTGGATTGGTAGATGTGATCGGCACAATTCGTGGGCCGAAGGGCCTGTTTGTGTTGTAGTGTTCTATGTTCTATGTTTATGAAAGAACATTGAACATTACAGCACAGAACAGGCCCTTTGGCCTTCGATGTTGCGCCGACCAATATAAAAAGCAATGACCCTCCAAACTAAACCATTCCCTTCTCTTCCATATACGTATCAACTAACCTCTTAAACGCCACCAAACTTGGCGTATCTACAACTGCCACAGGCAGGGCATTCCACTCCCTAACCACCCTTTGGGTAAAGAACCTACCTCTGATATCCGTCCTGTAACTATCACCCCTTAATTTAAAGCTGTGTCCCCTCGTGCTAGCTTTCTCCATCCTAGGAAAAAGGATGAAAGGCAGGTCATTTTCATGGAATTCTTTGAGGACATTGTGAGCGCAGTGGACAACGGGAACCATTGGATGTGGTGTATCTGGATTTCCAAAAGACATTTGACAAGGTGCTGTAGAAAAGACTGCTACACAAGTAAGAGTAATATACACCCTCTCACATGCACACATGCAAAATCATACAAAAAAATGCATACACACACACACTATACAAGCTCGCACACACGCACAAACATACAAAATTACACACACAAACACACATAATCATGCATACTCTCACATGCACACAGTCATACACATATACACAAACAAGCAATCACACACACACACATATACACGTGCAATCATGCGCACCCTCTCAGCACACACAATCATACATGCACTCTCTCACACATACATGTATCCATACACACATCACTCACAAAACACACACAATCACAAACACACTTCCACACCTCTCCTACTCTCAGTTCTTTTGAGGTACTCGGATTCCAACTCTTTCTCTTTAATTTGCTTGTCACCGGTGTTACTTTAGTGACTGCCTGGTTTATTTCACATTCTGTTTGTTATCCGGGGAAGTTCTCGCTGTTCTCACCTCCGACTACGTCCCAGAGCCTCACTCTCCGATCACTGCCTCCTGTGGCCAGCACTTTGGAGTTTGGGGAAAACTTGACAGCGTTAACCTCACCATCGTGGACTTCCTGGTGAAAAACAAGGATTCCAAAGTGATCGTTTTGTCTTGAATTTGCTGGTAACAGACTTCAGGAAGATTCAGGCAGACTGTGGGGCCAGTGACAGACACTGTTAGATCAACGCACAGATGATATAATTTGGGAAAACGATCATAGAGAGGTAACAGAAAATAAAAGGCTCAGAACTAGAACATTTCTGTAAAGATGTACATGTTTTCAAAGATGCACTCATCAGGACAAACACAAAAATACCAAACTTCAAATGATCACAGCAAATTGCATGACAGGTTAAAAGGGGGCTAATCATTTGGCATGATTGGGGAGGTGATGGTCTAGTGGCATTATTGCTAGACTATTAATCTAGAAACTTGGCTAATGTTCTGGGAACCTGGGTTCGAATCCCACCACTGCAGATGATGGAATTTGAATTCAATTACTAGATTTACTAGGATGCTACCAGAACTTGATGGTTTGAGTTATAAGGAGAGGCTGGATAAACTGGGACTTTTTTCTCTGGAGCGCTGAAGGCTGAGGGGTGATCTTATAGAGGTCTATAAAATAATGAGAGGCACAGATCAGCTAGACAGTCAATATGTTTTCCCAAAGGTAGGGGAGTCTGAAACTAGACAGATAGGCTTAAGATGAGAGGAGAGAGATATAAAAGTGCCCAATGAGGCAATTTTTTTCACACTGAGAATGATTAGTATCTGGAACAAGCTGCCAGAGGTAGTAATAGAGGCGGGTACAATTTTGTCTTTTAAAAAGCAGACAGTTACATGGTGTAGACGGATATGGGCCAAATGCGACCAACTGGGATTAGCTTAGGGGTTTAAAAAAAAGGGCGGTTTGGATAGGTTGGGCTAAAGGGCATGTAAACCTCTATGATTCTATGACTATAACTAGAATTAAGAATCTACTGATGACCATGAAACATTGTCAACTGTCGGAAAACCCATTAGGTTCATTAACGTTCTTTAGGGAGGGAAGTCTGCTATCCTTACCTGGTCTGGCCTACATGTGACTCCAGACTCACAGCAATGTGGTCGACTGTCAACTGCCCCGGGCAACTAGGGATGGGCAATAAATGCTGACCCAGCCAACGACACCCATGTCCCACAAAGGAATAAAAAAAAGATTGGTTAACCATCCGTTCCAATGATTGGCTGACTGAACGAAACCTGTTGCTTTGGTTGATTCGTACGGCCGAGCTCACAAAACTCAAAACAAAATGGCTGCTGGTAGATGTGATTTCACCACTGGGCAGCACTTGCTGAACAATCCTGAGTGCATTAGTAGTTGTGCAAACAGCCAATTTAAAAATTACTATTCGCACTGTAACCTGGTTAGAAGCAATGCACAGTTAGGATCTGTATTCTGCAAACAAAAGGAATCGGTCCAAGCCTTGCATCTTTCTTGAAATAGTGGGAATTTGGGAGGCCTACAATGTCACGAATATTTCACCGTGGCAACATCTGGGCCAATTAGAATCGTCATGCTAACCACCCCACATCAATTCTTTTCCATAAATTGTTGTCATGGTTTGAAATTTGGTATTTTTGCATTTGTCCTGATGAGTGCAAAATGAAAAGAGAATGATTCTAAATGAGATAGAATCATAGAATCCTACAGTGCAGAAGGAGGCCATTCAGCCCACTGAACCTGAACAACCAGGCCTTATTCCCATAACCCCTTATATTTATCCTGTTAATCCCCTGACACTAGGGTCAATTTAGCATGGTTAATCAATCTAACCCACACCTCTTTGGACTGTGGGAAGAAACCAGAGCACCCAGAGAAAACACACTCAGACACAGGGTGAGACATGCAGACTCCACACAGACAGTGACCTGAGCTTGGAATTGAACCCAGGTCTCTATGCATGTTCAGGTACACTAAGGGACAATGTAGCACGGTCAATGCACCTGATCTTCAGACTGTGGGAAGAAACAGGAGCACCCAAAGGAAACCCATGCAGACACAGGGAGAATGTGCAGACACCACACAGACACTGACTCAAGCTGGGAATCGAACCCAGATCCCTGGTGCTGTGAGGCAGCAGTACTAACCACTGTGCCACCCCAAAGGCAGGGCCAGAGAGAGACTTACGCGCATAAATCATTAAAACCAACAGGATGATAGTAAGACTGGAAGGGATTCTGGGCTTTCTAAACAGAAACATAGAATACAAAAGCAAGGAAGCTGTGATAAAGCTTTACAATGTTAGACCTCAGCTGGAGGATTGTGTCCAATTCTCAGTGTCTCAGAGATGATGAGGAGGAGATTTACCAGAATGGAGTGTGGGAGATTTCAGTTCACCTGGGTAACACTTGGATTGTTTTCCTCAGAGCAGGGAAGGTTAAGGGAGAGATTCAACAGAGGCGTTCAACAATTCTGACGGGGTTTTTGATAGATGTGATGACTTCAGTCAGGCTAATGAGGTTAGCTTGCTAGAGTATGAACTACCTGATGGAAATTCCTTGCCCCTCTATCACTGCTGTATCTGTGGTCAGGTATCTCTGGAAGGGGAACATGTGGTGTCCATGGGCGCAGCTGATGCCTTTCGCGTTCACTGGGCACCGCAGGGGCTGGGGTGCATTATCGACCCCGATAATCACATTATGATTTATTGTTTTAAGTTTCCTTTTGACTTTGTTCCTGGTTTGGGCTGTTCCTCCCTCCTTTTGGGGATCTGCCCCCTTTAAATTTGAACCTCAGTTAACTTGATTTAGTTCTGCAATGAAGTTACTGTGAAATTCCCCGAATCGCCACACTCCGGCGCCTGTTCGAACCACTGCACCTAACCCGCTGTCGGACTGTGGGAGGAAACCGAAGCACCCGAAAGAAACCCACGCAGACATGGGGAGAATGTACAGACTCCACGCAGACAGTGACCCAACCTGGAATCGAACCCAGGTCCCTGGCGCTGCGAAGCATTTACTTGTGCACACATGGACATGATTCAACATCAGTCAAGAGAGGAAGGTTTCCTCTTTCTGAGCAGGGGTTGGAGATCAAATTATAACCAAGCCAGGCTTGGGAATAAAGCTGGACTGTCCCTGGATTGTGTGGTTGGATGCTGTGTAATGATTGGGAATGAGTATATCAGGACCAGCCTTTGACAATGCAATGATTGCAATCACACTGTTGGAAAAAGAATCCTCCTTCCCCAGGGAGCCTGGACACATCCCAGATGACTTCCCAGCCAATGAAGCGTTTCGGAAGTACAGTCACCGTTGCAAAATCAATTTTCACACAGCAAGATCCCACAAACAGCAATGTTCTTGTTATCATTATACTTTCCCTCATTCCGGCACCAGGACTGTCAGCCTGGACCTTGTACTGAGCTTTCTGGAAGGGGCATTGAACACTCAACCTTCGGAGGTAAAAGAGGGAGTGCGAGCCGGCCCACGGCGGATAGATAGGAGCTGGCTGATGGTGTATGTATCACACGTGGAGAGATTCTCCACCCGACACAGTTCCCCAGGCTGCCAGCACAGCTAACAGTTCACCATCACTTACCAAACCGTGCCGCACTCTGGCTGGGACTCTCGCAACCGAACAGAAATTAGTTGGGCTGCAGTCAATCTCACTGAAACACGTGCTCGACCGTTTCCTGTCAGAGTTCAGAAGAAAGGAACACATAATCACACACATATGTACACAGGTACGCACACAGATGTCACACATAATTGACACACACACATGCACAGTCATATAAACGAACACAGACATACACATGCAAACATATATGCACACATGTAAATACAACCACACAAACACACACGTACTGCACACAACAAACACAGATGATAGAATAGAAACCCAATCGTGCAGAAACAGGCCATTCAACCCATCGAGTCTGCACCGATCACAATCCCACCCAGACCCTACCATCATATCCCTACATATTTTACCCCTAATCTCTCTAACCTATGCATCTCAGGGCATTAAGGGTCAATTTTAGCATGGCCAATCAACCTAACCCGCGCATCTTTGGACTGTGGGAGTACTCGGAGGAAACCCACGTTGACATGGGGAGAACACGCGAGCAGTCACCCAAGCCGGGAAGCTGGGAATCGAACACTGGGTCCCTGGTGCTGTGAGGCAGCAGTGCTAACCACTGTGCCGCTGTGCCGCCTACAAATGCCAAACACGCACACACACACACATGCAAATGCATGCACATGTAAACAACAGGCACAGAGGTCCATACACATTAACATACACACATAGAAATACAAACACATACACGCGCATACACATACATATAGTTAGATATGCTTGTCACAATTGCACGGTTAGACAGAGATGATGTGGAGACACACAGGCTAACTGGAGATAGGAAGGAATGGCAACATTCAGCAGTTAATAAATGAGTTAAATTAATTGGATGTAAAGTTTATCCTATTTAGAAAAATAGGAGTTCCATCCAAAGAGACAAATGAATTTACTCTGCTGACTGATAACATAGAGACTGACACACAATGTTTTTTCCTACTGAAAATAGTTTGAATATAAACACAGCTAGTTGAAAGATAAAACAAAATGTGCACGGCTGGAATGTTTATACAATCAGCCACATTCCATTGAGAATTCCTCTCTACACCTCTATGCTCCTTACAGAAATTGCATTTATTTATTTTTAGTGCCACAAGTAGGCTTACATTAACACTGCAATGAAGTTACTGTGAAAATCCCGTAGTTGCCTGTTTGGGTACACTGAGGGAGAATTTAGCACAGTCAATCCACCTAATCTGCATGTCTTTCAAACAGCAGGAGGAAACCGAACATCCGGAGGAAACCCACAGGGAGAATGTGCAAACTCCACACAGACAAAGCTGGGAATCAAGCCCAGGTCTCTGGCACTGTGAGGCAGCAGTGCTAACCACTGTGCCACTGGGCTGCCCCAGTATGATAAAGTTTCCTGTGAAAAGCCTTGGAACATTGGACCACATTGAATCACTATATAAATGCAACCCTAATGCTGTTGTTAATCCAGGCCAGGTACTTGTCTCCAAGAGGGATGACAATTGCCCCTGTCAACCTAATGCCTGTAGAATTCACACCACCCATGTTGTGTTTTCATCTGGCAGGCTTAGTTAAGCTAACATTGTCATGGGAATCACACAACACTCATTCAGCCCATCATGCTTATGCTTACTCTTTGAAGCAGCTGCCTCATTACTCCCACTTAAGAACACAACAACATAAGAAATAGGAGAAGGAGTAATGGCCCAGTGGGATTTGTGCCTGAGGTTATTGGGGCTGGAGAATCATCCCTCCCTTCTCCCCAACACCCTCCAACCCCATCTCTGTTCATAAAGCCAAATGTCCCACGTGTAATTAACTGGCTCTGTGACGTGTTCTTCCATCCCCTCGGCCCCCGGGCTCTCTCTCTGCCTGCAAGCCCTTTGAAAATTTGACCATTTTAATTGAAATTCCATCTCCTCATTCCTGCCACCAAACTGCTTCGCTCTTCACAATGCCAAGCAGACAAACATGAGTATTGCATCCTCAACTTGCCCAAGGCCTCATTCCCAATCCCAATCCAGGAACCCCTGCTGGAAGGCATATCTATACGAGAATTGACAATTGTGTTCGTCTATACAACTCTGCTATCGAATCTGTCCACGTGACTGGCTGCCCGTGTGGACATGGAGACAGGGCAGCTGTGAAACTGAAGTACGCTCGGAATAGATTTCCAACAGGAAGGTCTCGCTTGATCATTGTAAATTCTTTGTCGAGGTATCAGGGAGGGTAAATAAAGGTTAAGCAGTCAATGTAATATATTTAGATATTCAAAAGTTCATCAAGAAGGAAACCGACAGCGGGCTAAGGTCAGAAAAGGTGCAGCCAAGAAAGCAGCAGCAGAAACGAACAGGCAGCTGACCACAAACTAGAAAACAGAAACAGCAAGGATCTCTCTTCAAAAGGACAAGAATTCCAAAGCAGGAAAGAGGAAGCTGTGATTGAGGAACAGCTAAAGTTACTGGGCACTGTCCTGATCCTCACACGCAGACAGACAAAAAGATTTACAAAGATGATGTGAGCAGCCCGAGATTTGGGCTAATCAGAAAAATTCAACAGACTGGAACTCGTTTCCTTCAGAATGACAAAGCGGAGGGAGGACTGATAAAAATCTTCCAGATTATGCAGTAATTCAGCAGTGCAGGTTCAGAGAGGATTATTTCCACTTTTTGGAGAGTTCAAAACTCACTCTCATAAACACCAGACAGTCACCAATAAACCCAATCAGGAATTCAGGAACGACTCCTTTACCCAGAAAGTGGGGACAACGTGGGTCTCGCTCCCACGGGGAGTGGGAGAGAACGTGGGTCTCGCTCCCACGGGGAGTGGGGACAATGTGGGACTCGCTCCCACGGGGAGTGGGAGAGAACGTGGGACTCGCTCCCACGGGGAGTGGGAGAGAACGTGGGTCTCGCTCCCACGGGGAGTGGGAGAGAACGTGGGTCTCGCTCCCACGGGGAGTGGGAGAGAACGTGGGTCTCGCTCCCACGGGGAGTGGGAGAGAACGTGGGTCTCGCTCCCACGGGGAGTGGGAGAGAACGTGGGTCTCGCAATGAGTGCTTGTGGTGAAAAATGTTGACATATTTCAGGGGGAAACTGGATAAACCTATGAGGGAGAAAGGGATAGAAGGATATATAAAGATGAAAAGTAGTTCATGTGATGCATTAGCACTAGTATGAACTAGTTGGGCCAAATGGCCTGGTTCCATATCAGTAATAGTGTGTACATCAATCATGTGTGAGTCAACCCTTTCAAGAGACAGTTGAGGAGAGAGGAAGTTGAAGATGGTATGTCCACTTGTAGTTTGGAAGGTGGAGGTTTAAAAGCTGGAGGAGGTGAACATCAAGAACAATTTCACCCCCAGCCCTGAGCTATCCAGTAACTCAACGACACAGGCCGATGGCTGGAATCTACTCTCCGCTCCTCCCCAAGTGGAACATAGATATTGTAGCAAGCAGAGACAGCAGCAGAAAGCTGGGACTTAGCTGCCTGGGAACTCTCAACACAGCAAAACACAACTCACCTGAAGATGCCCTTAAAGGACTGGAGGAATCTGGGGTGTGTTGAAAGATTGAGGGAGGTTGATCTAAATAAAAACAAAAGCAAGATTCATGGCTGGTCAGAGCTGACACTCAAAGGAGGAAGATCCATCAGGCTCACTGAGTACTCAAGGCTGCTGTCCGACTGAACAGGCCCCAGCATCACATGACCCAACGTCAAGGACAACTCGCCAATGCCAAAGTCGCAAGACCCAATGTTAAGATATCCTGGGTTCACAATATCTGTCCGTGTCACGGACAATTTCAAAACCTTCACTTAACCACGGAACTCAACATACCTCTGCAAATGTTGACCCATTTCTGAGGACAGTTTGTGAATGTTAAAACTCAGGGATTCCCAGGGAAACTGCTCCCCCATGATTATTGACACTCTCATGCCTTCTAAATGGCATGAGAGTGGTCATGGTCATGGGTTTGGAAGATGCTATCGAAGGAACCTTAGTGAGTTCCTACAGTGCACTTTGTAAATCATTAGACCGTATACTGACTTATCTTAATATCCCTTAACACCCCAACTGATTAACATCCTATCGATCTGTGTGATGTTTGATCAGGAGTTAAGCATTTTGGACTGGGAGGAGGAGAATTCCCTTCATTTGGAGTGGTGAACCTTTACGGTCCTCTCAAGACCAGTGAATACTCAGTCATTGAGAATATTCAAGGCAGAGATCGACATCAATGTATTGATGTCCTGTTTCTTGTGAGGGGTATGTTTAGAATTCTGCTCTGTGTACATGGTGCCAATTTGTCTACTCTGGGGAGCTCCATGCTGACAGTGCAGGAGAATAATTGATCTCAGGCAATGGGGTATTTATTTAGTCTGAGTGAATGTATTTTTGGTTATTTCTGTTTTCTTTTCCCCCTAGGTTTTCAGGGTAGGTTGATTGACAGGAAAAAGAGTCATGTGATAATAGGAGAAGTTAAGCTTTACAGGGAAAACTTAGTCTTTAAAGTTTATTTATTTGTCACAAGTAAGGCTCACATTAACACTGTAATCAAGTTATTGTGAAAATCCCCTAGTCGTCACACTCCAGTGCCTGTTCGGGTACACTAACGAGAATTTGGCATGGCCAATCCATCCATTGGATTGAGACAGGAAACCCATGCAGACGCAGGGAGAATGTGCAAGTTTTACACAGCCAGTGACCCAAGCTGAGAATTGAACCCGGATCCCTGGCATTGTGAAGCAGCAGTGTTAACTACTGTGTTACCATGCTGCCCAGTTAGTTTCAGACTGGTTCTGAAAGAAGCTGGAGGTATCTCTCTCTCTTAGATCTGCCGGCCTTGGAAAGGGTCCAAAGGAGGTTCACAAGAATGATCCCTGGAATGAAGGGCTTATCGTATGAGGAACGGTTGACGACTCTGGGTCTGTACTTGTTGGATTTTAAAAGGGGATCTTATTGAAACTTACAGGATACTGTGAGGCCCTGGATAGAGTGGACGTAGAGAGGATGTTTTCACTCGTAGGAAAAGCTAGAATCAGAGGGCAGAACTTCAAACTAAAGGGACGATCCTTTAAAACAGAGATGAGAAGGAATTTCTTCAGCCAGAGTGGGGAATCTGTGGAACTCTTTGCTGCAGCAGGCTATGGAGGCCAGGTCATTGAGTATCTTTAAGAGATAGACAGGTTCTTGATTAATAAGGAAATCAGGCATTATGGAGAAAAGAGAGGAGAATGGGAATGAGAAAAATATCAGCTATGATCGAGTGGCAGAGCAGATTCAATGGACAGAGCGGCCTAATTCTGCTCCTATGTCTTACGGCCTTTCTCTTCTGAGGTGTTTAAAACTCTAGAACTGTTAATAAATAAAAACACGTAACGCTATGTTGTTTCCCAAATGATTTTGAAGAGGAGTTTAAGTCTATGAGAGGAATATTGCTCAAATTGGAACTAATCGAGATAAGTTAAGAGTTAAGGATTGTACCTTGCCATGCTTAAGTATTTCAATTGGTAAATGTTAAGCTGGTTCATTTGTTATAGTTAAACCGTAATGTTAAATAAAGTTTGTTTTGATAATCACACCAGGAATGAAACACCAGATCCTCACACTAGTGCCAACCTAGAAAAACTGTTGGGATTTAGTCGGGTTTCATAACATACCCTGGAGTTTCTGATCTGTTTGCTAACAGCTGGCTGAGGAATCTCGGAGATGGGGTCTCACTATCATGATCAGGGGTCAAACATGTTGGAGTGGGAGGACGAAAACTCCCTTCACTCGGAGTGGTGAATCTTTCGGGTTCTCCCAAGACGCATGGATGCTTGGTCGTTGAGAATATTGAAGGCAGAGATCGATAGATTTCGAGGCACTAAGAGCTTTGAAAAGCCCCTCCAGCTTTCTGATGTGGTAAAAACAGCCACAGACACACACCCCACCACCCCCCCACTCCCTGGGCCTCAATCAACAGCTCCCAACTTCACTAACTCCTGTGTCCAGAACCAGGACTCTTTCCCAACTCCACCGCACAGGGAGATCCCACATTTACCTAAAACTCCGAAAAGGTTTGAAGGTCTTGGTCTCTGGGGGTCTCGCTGCCTCGGTTGGCACTTTTTGCACTTGGCGAAAGACATCTCTAAAAAATAAAATCAAGAGTTTATCAAGCAGCAGAATCAGTAAAACAGCAGCTAACGGGTGCTAACAGTGTGGAGGTGCAGCAGAGGGTGAAGAAGGTAGATGTCATGTTGGCCTTCATTGTGAGAGGTTTCGAGTACAGGAACAGGGATGTGTTGTTACAATTATACAGGGGCCTTGGTGAGGCCACACCTAGAGTATTGTGTGCAGTTTTGATCTCCTTTTCTGAGGAAAGGTGTTCTTGTTCTCGAGGGAGTGCAGCGAAGGTTTACCAGGCTGATTCTGGGGATGGCGGAACTGATGTATGGGGAGAGATTGACCAGGTTAGGATTGTTTTTGCTGGAGTTCAGGTGAATGAAGTGGAATTTAATAGAGACTTATAAAACTCTAACAGGACTAACAGGGTAGATGCAGGGAAGATATTCCCAATGATGGGGGGAATCCAGAACCAGGGGTCACAGTTTGAGGATTTAGAACATAGGACATTACAGCACAGGACAGGCCGTTCGGCCCTCGATGTTGCGCCGACCAATATAAAAAGCAATGCCCCTCCAAACTAAACCATTCCCTTCTCTTCCATATACTTATCAACTAACCTCTTAAACGCCACCAAACTTGGCGCATCTACAACTGCTGCAGGCAGGGCATTCCACTCCCGAACCACCCTTTGGGTAAAGAACCTGCCTCTGATATCCGTCCTATAACTATCACCCCTTAATTTAAAGCTGTGTCCCCTCGTGCTAGCTTTCTGCATCCTAGGAAAAAGGCTATCACTGTCCACCCTATCTAAACCTCTAATCATCTTATATGTTTCAATTAGGTCCCCTCTTAGCCGCCTCCTTTCTAACGAGAACAACCTCAAATCCCTCAGCCTCTCTTCATAAGACCTGCCCTCCATACCAGGCAACATCCTGGTAAACTCCTCTGTACCCTCTCCAATGCCTCCACATCTTTCTTATAATGTGGGGACCAGAACTGCACACAATACTCCAAGTGCGGCCGCACTAGAGTTTTGTACAGTTGCAACATGACGTTGCGGCTCCGAAATTCAATCACCCTACCAATAAAAGCTAAGACTCCATATGCCTTCTTAACAACCTTATCGACTTGACTGCCTACTTTCAGGGATCTATGCACATACACACCAAGAGCCCTCTGTTCATCAAGACTACTAAGAATCCTACCATTAGCCCTATACTCTACACATTTATTATTCCTGCCAAAGTGCATTACCTCACACTTTTCCACATTAAACTCCATTTGCCACCTCTCAGCCCAGCTCTGCAACTTGTCAAGTCTCTCTGCAAACTATAACACCCCTCTTCACTATCTACCACTCCACCGACTTTAGTGTCATCTGCCAATTTACTAATCCATCCTTCAATACCCTCATCCAGATCATTTATAAAAATTACAAACAGCAGGGGCCCCAAAAACAGACCCCTGAGGTACACCACTTGTCACCGAACTCCAAGATGAATATCTCCCATCAACCACCACCCTCTGTCTTCTACCTGCTAGCCAATTCCTGACCCAATTAGCTAAATCACCCTCTATCCCATACATCTGCATTTTCTGCAGAAGTCTTCCATGGGCCACCTTATCAAACGCCTTACTAAAGTCCATATATACCACATCACCGCCTTACCCCCATCCACCTCCTTAGTCACTTTTTCAAAAAACTCAATGAGGTTAGTAAGGCACGACCTACCCTTCACAAAACCATGCTGACTATCTCCAATCAATTCATTTCTCTCCAAATAACTATAAATCCTATCCCTAATAATTCTCTCCAATACTTTGCCCACAACAGAAGTAAGACTCACTGGCCTACAATTCCCTGGAAGGTCTCTCTTCCCCTTCTTAAACAATGGGACCACATTCGCTATCCTCCAGTCCTCCGGAACCATACCCGTAACCAACGAGGACCTGAAGATCAGAGCCAGAGGCTCTGCAATCTCCTCTCTTGCCTCCCAGAGAATCCTAGAGTAAATCCCGTCCGGCCCAGGGGACTTATCCAACTTCAAACCCTCGAGAATATCTAGCACATCCTCCCTATCTACTTCGATACTTTCCAGTTTGCTACCCTGTACCTCAGTGTTCTCCATAACTACATTTACATCACCCTGCGTGAATACCGAAGAGAAATATTTATTCATTGCCTCTCCAATCTCTTCAGGCTCCACGTACAACTTCCCACTGCTGTCTATGACTGGCCCTAATCTTGTCCTAACCAATCTTCTATTCTTAACATATCTAAAGAAAGCTTTAGGATTCTCCTTAATCCTATCAGCCAAAGTCTTCTCGTGTCCCCTCTTAGCTCTCCTCAATTCACTCTTTAGCTCCCTTCTGGCTAATCTATAGCTATCCATTGCACTAACTGAGCCTTCAAGCCTCATCCTGACATAAGCCTCCTTTTTCTTCTTAACCAACAAATCAACTTTTTTCGTACACCAAGGCTCTCTTACTCGACCATTTCCTCCCTGCCTGACAGGGACATACTTATCAAGGACTCGCAGCAGCTGCTCCTTGAATAAGCACCACATTCCAGATGTTCCCAGTCCCTGTAGTTCCCTAGTCCAATCTATGCACCCTAATTCTCTCCTGATGGCCTCATAATTACCCTTCCCCCAGCTATAACTACTGCCCCAAGCTTCATGCCTATCCCTATCCATCACTAAGGTGAACGTAACCGAATTGTGGTCACTATCACCAAAATGTTCACTAACTTCCAAGCCTAACACCTGGTCTGGCTCATTGCCAGCACCAAATCCAATGTAGCCTCACCTCTAGTTGGCCTATCTACATACTGAGTCAAAAAACCTTCCTGCACACTTTGTACGAAAACTGACCCCTCTAACGAGCTAGAGCTATAGGTATTCCAATCAATATTAGTAAAGTTAAAGTCCCCCATTACAATTACCCTATTACTTTCACTCCTGTCCAGGATCGACTTTGCAATCCTTTCCTCTACCTCTCTAGAACTTTTAGGAGGTCTATAAAAGACTCCCAAAAGGGTGACCTCTCCTCTCCTGTTTCTAATCTCAGCCCATACTACCTCAACAGACAAGTCCTCATCAAACTTCTTTTCTGTCACTGTGATACAGTCTTTGACTAATAATGACACTCCTCCCCCGCTTCTACCTTCTCTACTCCGACTAAAGCATTTGAACCCCGGAACCTGCAA
The DNA here is from genome assembly GCA_024679065.1 of Sphyrna mokarran. Taxonomy (NCBI): domain Eukaryota; kingdom Metazoa; phylum Chordata; class Chondrichthyes; order Carcharhiniformes; family Carcharhinidae; genus Sphyrna; species Sphyrna mokarran. The sequence goes on from JAGIQG010000010.1 coordinate 104,504,619, forward strand.
CATCCATTCTTGTCCCTGCTCTACCCAAGTCTCTGAAATGGCCACAATATCGAATTTGGGGTAGACCATTTACTACGGAGATGAGGAGACATTTCTTCACCCAAAGACTGGTGAGCCTGTGAAATTCATTCCCACAGGAAGTAACTGATGCCAAAATATTAAATGTATTCAAGAAGTGACTGGATATAGCACTTGGAGCAAATGGGATCAAAGGTTATGGGGAGAAAGCAGGATTAGGCTATTGAGTTGGACGAACAGCCATGATCGTGATGAATGGTGGAGCAGGCTCGAAGGGCTGAACGGCCTCCTCCTGCTCCTATCTTCTATGTCTCTATCTTAACTCATTTTGTACTATCAATGGGATAAAAGGAAAGTATATCCGTCATTCTGTATGGCACATAGGACCGTGTTAACAGGAGTAAAGAGTTAATATGTTCTTTACTCTATATTGCATAAAGAGGCTGGTTAACCAGGAAATATGAGTTAACGTGTTGCTTCTGCCGTACCGTTGACGAAAGTCAGTATTATCAGGAGTAAAAGATTAATAAGTTCCTCATTCTCTTCCAACAGAGGGGAGGTGTTATCATGGGTAAAGGGTTCATATATTCCTTAAAAAAAAGCAAATTACTGAGGATGCTGGAATCTGAAATGAAAAGAGAAAATGCTGGAAAGTCTCAGCAGGTCTGGCAACATCTGTAAGGAGAGAAAAGAGCTGATGTTTCGAGTCCCGATGACTCTTTGTCAAAGTCTGTTCATTAGCTCGTTCACTGTTGGAAAGATCCAACTGCTTCACTAATAGGTTTAACTGAAGGAACACGGCCTTGCCAATATGTGACTCCAGCACACAGAGAGCCATTCCGTTTTAATAAATGTCTGGTCTGCTCACCGCCACCCTCCCAGGGATGGGTCACCTTGTCTGTAACACCAGCATCCCAAGACTGGGACAGGAAGTGGGAGGAACTGCACTCAAGTCTCCTCCCCCACACCAATGGTTGGACCCAGAACAGCAGCTCATCGACCCAGAGGTTTGTAAATCTTCGGCCCAACTTGTCAACGCTGCCCTTTTTTTTAAACCCCAAGCTAGTCCCAATTGCCTGCGTTCGGCCCCATATCCCTCAATACCCAACGTGTCCATGTCACTGTCTAAATGCTTTTTAAAAGACAAAATTGTAGCCCCTCTTCTACTACCTCTGGGAACTTGTTCCAGACACTCACCACCCTCTGCGTGAAAAGAATTGCCTCTCTGGACACTTTCGTATCTCTCCCCTCTCACCTTAAACCTACACCCTCTAGTTTTAGACTCCCCTACATTTGGGAAAAGATATTGACTTTCTACTTGATCTGTGCCCCTCATTATTTTATAAACCTCTATAAGATCATTCCTCAGCCTTCTATGCTCCAGAGAAAAAAGTCCCAGTCTATCCACCCTCTCTTTCTACCTCAAACCATCAAGTGCTGGTAGCATTCTCAGTAAATCTTTTCTGCACTCTTTCTAGTTTAACAATATCCTTTCTATAATAGGATGACCAGAATTGCACACAGTATTCCAAGTGTGGCCTTACCAATGTCTTGTACAACTTCAACAAGATAGATAGAACATAGAACATTACAGCGCAGAACAGGCCCTTCGGCCCTCGATGTTGCGCCGACCAAAATAAAAAAAAGCAATGACCCTCTAGCCTAAGCCATTCCCTTTTCATCCATAAACCTATCCATGGACCTCTTAAATGCCACCAAACTTGGCGCATCTACAACTGACGCAGGCAGGGCATTCCATACTCTTACCACCCACTGGGTAAAGAACCTACCTCTGACATCCATCCTATAACTACCACCCCTTAATTTAAAGCTATGTCCCCTCGAGCTAGCTTTCTCCATCCGAGGAAAAAGGCTATCACTGTCCACTCTATCTAAACCTCTGATCATCTTGTATGTTTCAATAAGGTCTCCTCTTAGCCGCCTTCTTTCTAATGAAAACAACCTCAAATCCCTCAGCATCTCTTCATAAGATCTTCCCTCCATACCAGGCAACATCCTGGTAAACCTCCTCTGCACCCTCTCCAATGCCTCCACATCTTTCTTATAATGTGGCGACCAGAACTGTACACAATACTCCAAGTGCGGCCGCACTAGAGTTTTGTACAGTTGCAACATGATGTTGCGGCTCCGAAATTCAATCCCCCTACCAATAAAATCCAAGACTGCATATGGCTTCTTAACAACCTTATTGACTTGATTGCCAACTTTCAGGGATCTATGCACATATACACCTAGAATAGTCATCAAGACTATTAAGAGTCCTACCATTAGCCCTGTTTGTTCTCATGCTGGAAGCCAAATTGTGAAGTACGACAGCTAACATTGTCCAGAAAATATCAACATAGGGCAGCACGGTGGCACAGTGGTTAGCACTGCTGCTTCACAGTGCCAGGGATCCGGATTCAATTCCCGACGTGGGTCACTGTCTGTGCAGAGTTTGCACATTCTCCCCATGTCTGCATGGGTTTCCTTCAGATGCTCCGGTTTCCTCTGAAAAATGTGCTGGTTAGGGGCAATGGCCGTGGTAAATTCTCCCTCAGTGAACCTAAACAGGCGACAGAGTGTGGCGATGAGGGGATTGTCACAGTAACTTCATCGCAGTGTTAATGTAAGCCTACTTGTGACACTAACAAGTAAAAAGATAAGACTGCAAGTTGTGATAAGGATAAAAGTAATTAAGCATTTGACAGCCTTAAACCTGGCTGACAAATACCTCAAACTGAAATAGCAACTACAAAGTGTTGTGATTTTTGGAGAAACTAGAAGAATGAGTAGGCCATTTGGCCCCTTGAGCCTGCTCTATCATTCATTTTGATCATCAAATTCAATATCCTGATTCCCCCTTTCTCTCCCCATATCCCTCAATCCCTTTAACTCCAAGAATTATACCCACTTTCTTGAAATCAAACAACATTTTGGCCCCAATCACTTTCTGTGGGAACGAATTCCACTCATGCACCAACCTCTAGGTGAAGAAATTTCTCTTCACCTCAGTTCTGAAACTTATCCTCAAAGTATGACTCCCTGGTTCTGGACTCCCCCCACCATCAGGAACATTCTTTCTGAATCTCCCCTGTCTAACCCTGTTAGAATTGTATAAGTTTCAAAGTGAAGAAGTCAGTATGTTGAGTAAGAGATTAATGGTCGAACGATATGAATCAATGCCTTGGGAAAGCACATCTCTGCATATCTTGGAAAGTGTTTCAAATGTGTTGTGCAAGTGAATGTCTTGACATGTTGTGTGGAATTGAGACCTTTGCAGTTTTCTGTGATAAATGTGAAGGAGGGAAGATGGGGGTGGTGGGTCAGGAGGGCGGGGACCCAGGGAGGGAGCCTGTCAGGGTCTGAAGATGAAATGTAAAGAGATTAGATAGCACAGTGGTTAGCACTGCTGCCTCATAGCACCAGGGACCCGGGTTCGATTCCCAAGCTTGGGTCACTGTCTATGTGGAGTTTGCATGTTCTCCCCATGTCTGCGTGGGTTTCCTCCAGGTGTTCCGATTTCCTCCCACATTCCAAAGATGTGCCGGTTAGGTGGATTTGGCCATGCTAAATTGCCGCCTCGTGTCGGGGGGATTAGCAGAGTAAATACGAGCAGTTACGGGGCTGAGATCTGGGTGGGTTTGTGGTCGGTGCGGGCTCTGTGGGCCGAATGGCCTCCTTCTGCAGTGTAGGGATTCTATGATTCGTCAATGAATCCAAAGAAGTCACACGGACTTGAAAACATTAACTCTGTTTCTCTCTCCACAGATGCTGCCAGACCTACTGAGGCCTTCCAGCATCTTCTGTTTTTATAGAATGCCCCCAGACCACCAGGAAGGAGGATCCAAGGCTTCGAAACATTGCTGCGCACTGATTAGAAAGATCAAGGACATCAGCCAACAGTCCCTCAAAGAGTTGTGTCACACTTGCCGACAGGCAGCTGCTGGAGTCACAACGACACAGCTGTATACTGCTGTCCTACAGTTTAATCAGCACTAGATAATGAATTTATTCTCACAACTTGGATCTATGTGGTTCCCCAATCAGTCACAGACCCAGTCACAAATCCATGATGCAGAAGGATTAATTGGATAGCTCTTTCAAAGAGCTAGCACAGGTACAATGAGCCAAATGGCCTCCTTCTGTCTTATATCTAGTTATAGAGGGATGCACGGCAGCATACACACACAGGCACAGACACTGATACACATATACCCCCACGCATACGCACACAGACACACACACACACACACACACACTTACAAGTGCACAAGTATATACATGTGTACATACACATGCACAATTATGTACAATCACGTATACACACATGCTTACTTGTCCACAAGCATATACACATGCACACATACAGACATACAATTATGCACATATCAAACATATGTACACAAATAATACACAAGCACACATATACATGCATGCGAACACAGGCACTTTCATACACACATGCACACATACCATAATGCACAATCATGCACTCGCACACATACAAACATGCTTATGTGTGGGTGCCTGCAAGTGTATGCAAGCATATACTTGCACACATACATCCATGCAACTACATACATGCACACACAGTGGGTGGGATTTTGTGTCCCATCCCAAGGTGTGTTTCTTACAGTGGAGGGTGACCCTCTGTTTGCCAGTGATGGGATCAGAAAACACAGAAAACTACAACACAAACAGGCCCTTTGGCCCACAAGTTGAGCCGATCATATCCCTACCTACCAGGTCTATCTATAACTCACAATCCCATTAAATCCATGTACTCATCCAGAATCGCTTAAAAAACCCCAGCAAGTTCGCCTCTACCACCACCGACGGCAGCCGATTCCACTCTCCTATCACCCTCTGAGTGAAAAACTTACCTCTAACATCTCCTCTGTACTTGCCCCCCAGCGCCTTAAACCTGTGCCCTCTCGTAGTGATCATTTCAGCCCTGGGAAATAGCCTCCGAGAGTCCACCCTATCTATTCCTCTCAACATCTTATAAACCTCGATCAGGTCGCCTCTCAACCTTCATCTCTCCAGGGAGAAGAGACCCAACTCCCTTCATAAGGCATGCCCCCCAATCCAGACAACATCCTTGTAAAAACTGATGGGATTTGGTGGGATTTGCCACTGAATCCACCCCAGGTCGCCAATAAAGCTGCGAATGGGGAGGGGGGAGGAATGTGCTGTTGGTGAGACTGGAATGTGAGGGTGGTGTAAACAGCTGGAAGATCTTGCCCAATTGTGGGTACAATTAACCCCTCACATACACTGACAACAAGGAAGCAAGACTCACTCACATGTCCATTGTGATTGGCACAGTGGAAATGACAGCCAAATCCTTCTCCAAATTCTTCTGCTTCACCCTGAGAACGAAACATGGAAAGATCACCACGATTTACCACTGCAGAAAACCTGCACCACCTCACCCACAGGAACTCACCACCCCATTCTTCACCAAAACCTAACCCCGTGCTGTACCTGTCCTGGGAGTGTTTGATGGGAGACAGTGAGGAGGAAGCTTTACTCTGTATCTAACCCCATGCTGTACCTGTCCTGGGAGTGTTTGATGGGGGACAGTGTAGAGGGAGCTTTACTCTGTGTCTAACCCTGTGCTGTACCTGTCCTGGGAGTGTTTGATGGGGGGACAGTGTAGAAGGAGTTTTACTCTGTATCTAACCCCATGCTGTACCTGTCCTGGGAGTGTTGATGGGGGACAGTGTAGAGGGAGCTTTACTCTGTATCTAACCATGCTGTACCTGTCCTGGGAGTGTTTGATGGGGACAGTGCAGAGGGAGCTTTAGAACATAGAACATAGAACATTACAGCACAGAACAGGCCCTTCGGCCTTCGATGTTGCGCCGACCAATATAAAGCAATGCCCCTCCAAACTAAACCATTCCCTTCTCTTCCATATACTTATCAACTAACCTCTTAAACGCCACCAAACTTGGCGCATCTACAACTGCTGCAGGCAGGGCATTCCACTCCCGAACCACCCTTTGGGTAAAGAACCTACCTCTGATATCCGTCCTATAACTATCACCCCTTAATTTAAAGCTGTGTCCCCTCGTGCTAGCTTTTTCCATCCTAGGAAAAAGGCCATACTCTATATCTAATCCCGTGCTGTCTGGGGAATGTCAATAACAGTGTATCTCCTGTACAGATGTGCCTGCGCAGAGTCAGAGGGTTTGTAAAATTACCTCTTTGGCTTCTCATTGGAGTAATTCAGGTCGGCCGCTGCTTGAACCTTGATATCGATCATACTCTGGATCAGTTCCGAGGCCTCCGCCTCCTTCTTCCGGAGCTGCTCCCACTGAGTGTGGTTACGCTGCTGGAGGCTGTCGTACTTCGCTTTCACCTCACCATTCGCCTTGGCCAACTCATCGATCTGAGTCTGCAGTCGCCCTCGCTCCACCTCCAGCTCGCCCAGCTTCACTTCCAACTCACACAACCTGTACACAGCACCAAGAATGACACCGTGACTCAGTGGGCTAATTAGGGCAGCACAGTGGCACAGTGGTGAGCACTGCTGCCTCACAGCGCCAGGGGGCCCAGGTTCGAATCCCGGCTTGGGTCACTATTTATGTGGAGTTTGCATGTTCTCCCCATTTCTACATGGGTTTCTTCCTTGTGCTCCGGTTTCCTCCCACACTCCAAAGGTGTGTGGGTTAGATGGATTGGCCATGCTAAATTGACCTTTAGTGTCAGGAAATTAGCAGGGTAAATATGCGGGTTAAGGTAATGGGGCCTGGGTGGGATTATGGTCTGTACAGACTCGATGGACCGAATGGCTTCCTCCTGCATTGTAGGGATTCTATGAAGCCTGTGGACCCTATGCCTCCACAATAAAGAGACTGAATAGACTGGGACTATACTCATTGGAATTTAGAATCATAGAATCCCTATATACACAAAAGGAGGCCATTCGACCCATCGAGTCTGTACTGACCACAATCCCATCCAGGCACTACCCTCCCAATACCATGCACTATATCCCCGACACTAATGAGGAATTTAGCATGGTAACTCGCATATCTTTGGACTGTGGGAGGAAACCGGAGCACCCAGAGGAAACCCACGCAGACACAGGGAGAATGTGCAAATTCCACACAGACAGTGACCCAAGCAGGGAATCGAACCCGGGTCCCTGGCACTGTGAAGCAGCAGCGCTAACCATTGTGCCACGTGCCGCCATTTAGAAGCATGAGAGGGGATCTTATGGAAACATACAAAGATTATGAAGGGAATCGATAAGATAAAAGCAGGGAAGTTGTTTCCACTGGTGGGTGAAACTAGAACTAGGGGGCATGGCCTCAAAATAAGGGGGAGCAGATTTAGGACTGAGTTGAGGAGGAAGTTCTTCACACAAAGGGTTGTGAATCTGTGGTATTCCCTGCCCAGTGAAGCGGTTGAGGCTCCCTCATTGAATGTTTCTAAGGCAATGGATTCATGAACAGTAAAGGAATTAAGGGTTTTAAAAATGTATTATTTTTCCACAGGTAATATTTACATTAACGTTGCAATGAAGTTACTGTGAAAATGTTCTAGTCACCACACTCTATTCAGGTCAATGCACCCTGACCAGTGAGAGGGCGGGTAAGTGGAGCTGAGTCCACAAAATGATCAGCTATGATCTTATTGAATGGTGGAGCAGGCTCGAGGGGCCAAATGGCCCACTCCTGCTCCTAGTTCCTTACGTTCTTATCAGAATCTCTTGGCAGGAGAGACCAGGAAACCCAAATCCTGCCTCAGAATGGTGCACTTGTTACTTTGATGCCAGGCTTCCCACAGCTGACGGAGCTAAGTGGATATATCAGCTGCCTGGTTTCAGTATTGCTGTGGTGGGAAACACGGAGTGGGAAACTTCGACCAAGTCAGAGCAGGTCTGAGCTCAGTGATTAAAAAAAAACACAAATGTGGAAGATCTCAGCAGGTCTATGGAGAGAGAATAAAATCAGAATCACAGAAACCCTACAGTACAGAAAGAGGCCATCTGCCCCATCAAGTCTACACCGACCCCAATCCCACCCATTCCCTATCCCCATATCATAAGAACATAAGAAATAGGAGCAGGAGTCGGCCATCCAGCCCCTCAAGCCTGTCCCGCCATTCGATAAGATCTGAAGTGGATCAGTTCCACTTTCCCGCTTTCTCCCCATAACCCTTAATTCCCTTGTCTATCAGAAATCTATCTACCCGTGACTTAAATATATTCAGCAAAAGTAGCTTCCACCACTTCAATGGGCAGAGAATTCCAGAGATTCACCACCCTCTGAGTGAAGAAGTTCCTCCCCTACATATTTACCCACTAAACCTTCTAACCTATAGATCTTGGAATACGAAGGGGCAATTTCTTAGCATGGCCAATCAACCTAACCTGCACATCTTTGGACTGAGAGAGGAAACCGGAGCACCCGGAGGAAACCCATGCAGACATGAGGAGAATGTGTAGATTCCACACAGACAGTGACCCAAGCCGGGAATCGAACCCAGGACCCTGGAGCTGTGAAGCAACAGTGCTAACCACTGTGCTACCGTGCCAATGTATAGAGCCAATGTTTCAAGCCAATGTTTCGAATCTTCATCAGATTCATTGGTGAATTTGTTTGGACAGCCATGGTACCCTATCAGAGAGGTAACGCATCCCTATGGATCTGGTCCTGGGACATCTCTTGGCATGATGAGGAGCGCACTTGTGTCGGTCAGGGACCCTTTGGAATTATTAACACTAGACATTAATGCACGTAAAAGCTTCATAAACTTATTAGAATCATAGAATCCCTATAATACAGAAGGGGGCCATTTGGCCCATCATGTCTGTACTGAGACCCAGTTCCCATAACCCTCATTTATCCTGCTAATCCCCCTGACACTAAGGGGCAATTTTAGCATGGCCAATCCACCTAACCCGCACATCTTAGGATGGTGGGAGGAAATCAGAGCATCCACAGGAAACCCTTGCAGACATGCGGAGAACGTGCAAACTCCACACAAACAGTGACCCAAGCTAGGAATTAAATCCAGTTCCCTGATGCTGTGAGGTAGCAGTGCTAACCACTGTGCCACCCCACTGTCTCCTCCTGTTAACTGTCATGTTCATGAGGAAGTAGTGTAGTGGTATTTTCACTAAGCCTCGTAAGTTAGGAATCCAATGATCCAGGGATCTGGGTTCAAATCCCACCACAGAAACTAATGGAACTAAAATTCAAAAAAAATTCTGAAATTAAAAGTCTACTGATGACCATTAAACCACTGTCAATTGTTGGAAAAACCCATCTGGTTCACTAATGTCCTTTAGGGAAGGAAATCTGCCATCCTTACCCGGTCTGGCCTACATGTGACTCCAGACCAACAGCAATGTCATTGACTCTTAACTGCCCTCTAAAATGACGAAACAAGGACTCAGTTCAAGGGCAAATAGGATTGGGCAGCACACGCTGGTCCAACAGCAACACCCGCATCCCATGAAAGAATAAACAAGAAAGCTCATTGGAACTGCTAACAGAACTGTCACAGCTGTCAAGAGGACTGTCAAGTTAAACTGGCAAGAGAGGCTTGTCAAGGCATTTAAAAGTCCTGCCCTTTAGATCTCTGAAAAGCATGACTGGTGTGCTAGAAAAGAACAATGCTTGCAACGGTCGCTTAGATTTCCCAAAGGCATTTGACAAGGTGCCAAATCAAAGCAAAATAGGCACCCATGGTGTAGGATGTAACAAATTAGCATGGGCAGAGGGTTGGATAGCTCAGAGGGAATGGAGAGTAGGCATAAGTGGGTTGGTAAGATGTGAGGTATGGAGTTCCACAAGGATCAGTGCTGGGACCGCACTGACATATTTACAATCTATATCAACGACCTGGATGAAGTCACTGAATGTGCCATTGTTAAATTGCTGATCACACAACAGGAGGAAAGTAAGTTGTGAAGAGGATATAAAGTCTCTGCGAAAGAAGACAGGTAAGTTAATCGAGTGGGGAAAGAGGGAGAGGAAGGAGAAGGAAGGAAGGGTGGGGGAGGAGAGGGGGGAAGTAGAGAGTGAAGCAATGGAGATTAAAAAATGCAAGAGAGAGAAAGAACCTACATTTATACACCCACATTTCACCACGCCTGGCCACGGGAAAGTGTTAAGCAGACAGTAAATTGTGTTCTTTCTGAGATGAACAGCAGCCAAATAAACACACAAAGCCCGGCAAACAGCATTGCCTCTGTGTTTTAGTGATGGTAATTGAGGGGTAAATATTGCTCGGGTGGCTGTCGTGAACTGTCCTGCTCTTCCAAACAGTGGCCACGGGATTTTCTGTATCTATTTGAGAGGAGAGATGGTCCCTCTGAGAATGCAGCACTTCCCCCAGTGCGGCACTGGCAGCATCAGCCTGGACTGTGTGATCGAGTGTCGGGATGTGAATTATTTTCCTCTTTGCGTCCCGTGTCGTCCCCCCCCAATCCTCCCCCCATCCACAAACCCCCCAACTCCCACCCCCCACCCACAACCGCAGCATATTTCCTGTAAGACCTCTGTCATAGTGACATTGTTTGCAGAGTTGTCACCCGCGTGTTTACCACTCTGGAAGCTTGGCAGTCAATGAGGGTCCTTCCCCTGATGGCCTGTCTCACCTGCTCTGGGTTGCCTGGAGCTCCTTCTCTTTGCGTTTGTTCTCTTTGCTCAGTTCAAACACCTCCTGGGCAAGCTGTGAGGGGTAGGGGAAAGGGGGAGGGAGAGAGTGAAGAATGAGATAAACCGGAATAGGACTGGGCCATTCGGCCCCTTGAACCTGCTCTCCCATTCTACAAAATTCTGGCCGATCTTTTTATTCATTCATTCGTGGTACATGGGCATCGCTGGCTGGGCCACCATTTATTGCCCATCTGAGGGCAGTTGAGAGTCACCCAAATTGCTGCGGCTCTGGAGTCACATGTAGGCCAGACTGGGTAAGGATGGCGATTTCCTTCCCTAAAGGGAAGGAACCAGTGAACCAGATGGGTTTTTCCAACAATCAACAATTGTTTCATGGTCATCAGTAGATACTTAACTCTAGATATTTTTACTGAATTCAAATTCCACCATCTGCTGTGGCGGGATTCGAACCCAGGTCCTCAGAACATTAGTTGAGCTTCTGGATTAATAGTCTAGTGATAATACCATGAGGCCATTTCCAACTTCAACTGCAAAATGTCTTACGTACAGTTGTATGAGATCGATTCTTTCTCAGTTTTACATTCAATTACAAAGTGAAACATTCCACACTCGATGGGGGGAATGGCCTCTTTCTGCACTGTAGCGATTCTACGTATAGCACCGATATCTACAATCAATCAACAACATCAATCGGATGGTTAGCAGTGCTGCCTCACAGCGCCAGGGATCCAGGTTCGATTCCAGCCTCGGGTCACTGTCTGTGTGGAGTTTGCACATTCTCCCCATTTCTGATTGGGATTCCTCCCACAGCCCAAAGATATGCGGGTTAGGTGGATTGGCCATGCTAAATTGCCCCTTAGTGTTAGGAGGACTAACTAGGGTAAATGCATGGGGTTACGGAGATCGGGCCTGTGTGGGATTGTGGTTGGTGCAGACTCGATGGGCTGAATAGCCTCCTTCTGCACTGTACGGATTCTATGATCAGCAAATTATTTTTATACTCCTTTTTTTAAATAAATGGATTAACCAATTGAACAACTCCCAAACTGGACACCATAACGGTAACAAAAACATTGTCAGAGAAACGGATCCAATTGAGATATTGTTCCTGAGGCTGATGATACACTGCATCCCCTGGTCCCCATGGGTCTCGGGAAGCCTCCAGAATGCCGACGCAAGCTTGTGCTCACACTCTACGGATGGGATGTTCCTGCTGCACTCGCTCCAAAACCGGAAAATCCCACCCAAGGACAACGGATCATTGCCTGATCAGCATCCCACACCACCCCGCTCCCCCCACCTGCTACGATTCCCAGGGCAGATAGGATGGGAAAATTCTCCCCACATTCTTTCCGGCAACCCCTTACAGGGGTAAGAATTGAATTTTATAAGGAAACGCATTCCACAGGATGAGGATCGAGGAAGCCCAGAATCGAACCAAGATTTCAGTCTAACACTCTTCCAACTGGGCTGTCGCATGCAGAAGTAATTGTCCAACGACTACCCCCCATTTGTACATAGTGTGGAGATGCTGGCATTGGGCTGGGGTGGGCACAGTAAGAATTCTCACAACACCAGGTTAAAGTCCAACAGGTTTCTTTGGAATCACGAGCTTTCGGAGTGCTGCTCCTTCATCGGGGGTTTGAATAAGAGCCACTTCCACACGGTGATAGGGATCTAATTGGAGGGATACAAATGTGCAGTTCTAGGAGAGATGGGAACGGGTTCAGGAGGTGACAACTTGTTCCGAAAGGAGATGGAGGGTTGAAATGGGACGGTCGTAAAGGCAACAGGGGACAAGGGTCCTGACTTGTTGGCAAGTTGGGATCATAGGATCATAGAAACCCTACAGTGCAGAAAGAAGCCATTTGGCCCATCCATTCTGCACCAATCTGAATCCCATCCAGCCCTATCCCCATATCTCTATACCAACTAGTCCGTCAAACCTATGCATCGCAGGACACTAAAGAGGCAATTTTAGCGTATGCAAACAACCTAATCTTCGGACAGTGGGCAGAAACCGGAGCACCCGGAGGAAACCCACGCAGACACTGGGAGAATGTGCAAACTCCACACAGACAGTGACCCAAACCGCGAATCAAACCCCGGAACTGTGAAGCAGCAGTGCTGACAACTGTGCTATTGTGCTGCCCATCTGGAACGTTCTGCAGTAGGTGGAAGACAATGTTTGGAAAGGAGTTGCACAGATTCTCAGGGATTACAAGGTTACAGACCAAAGGGGAATCTAAAGATGGCTGCTCTACTAAAGATTAGCACAGTCATGATGGGCCAAATGGCCTCACTCTGTGCTGGGGGAGATTGAACTGGCTGCTGTGAAAAGTTTGCCAGAGTGAGAGAAGGACAGGAAGGAATTAAGTACATTATCAAGGGAGAACTCAGATATTTTACTGAGGGAAGTATGAGGTTGAAACAAGTTTGGTAACTAGGGAAACTGCCTCATAAAGGCTCAGAAAGCAGAAGTGGGACAGAGGTGGACAACCATCGCTTCCTGCGCTGTGTGAAAAATTCTGCTCAGAATCTGTAGAGGGTACAAGGGGGGAGGTTTCACTCCGATATCCTCCCTCACAAGATAGTGAGTGCTGGGGTGGTGGTAAAGTCACTGGGCCGGTAATCGAAAGGACCAGGATAATACTCTTGGGGCACAGGTTCAAATCCCACCACGGCAGCTGGCGGAACTCAAAATTACAGGAACACGGGATTTCGGAAGAGGCCATTCCGCCCATCAAGCCCATTCTGTCATTCGGTAAGATCCTGGCTCATTTGGCTGTGATCTTAAATCCACATTCCTGACTGCTCCCCCCCCCCAACTCTCGACTCCCTTCTCCACCAAAACGCCATCTAACTCAGCCCTGAATATATCCAGCATCCACCCCTCCCTGGGGCAGAGAATTCCACCCTCCAGAGACCCCTCGGGAAAATATCTTTGCCTCATTTCTGTTTTCACAGAACATTTCAGTGCAGAAGAGGCCCTTTGGCCCATCGAGTCTGCACTGATGCATGAACTGCCTTGATCTGCCCACCTAGTCCCACAGGCCAGCACTTGGCCAACAGCCTTGAACAATATCGCGTACCAAGTATTCATCCAGATTCTTTTTAAAGAATGTGAGCCATCCTGCCAAAATCACGATGGGTTTTGAGAGATAAGTTACATAATTTAAACAATGTCCCCTCGCTTTAATCTTGCCCCAGTTAATAAATCCGGAATACAAAGCTAGTCCCAGTTATAGAGTCACGGAGGTTTATAGCATGGAAACAGGCCCTTCAGCCCAACTTGCCCATGCTGCCCTTTCTATTTTAAAATCCCGAAGCTAATACCAATTGCCCGCATTTGGCCCATATCCCTTTATTCCCGTTGTACCCACGTAACCATCTCAATGCTTTTTAAAAGACAAAATTGTGCCCACCTCTACTACTACCTCTGGCAGCTTGTTCCAAACACTCACTCCGCTCTGTGTGAAAAAAATTGGCCCCTCTGGACATTTTTGTATCTCTCCCCTCTCACCTTAAACCTATGCCCTCTAGTTTTAGACTATCCTATCTTTGGGAAAAGATATTGAGTATCTCGCTGATCTGTGCCCCTCATTACTTTATAGACCTCTATAAGATCACCCCTCAGCCTCCTACGCTCTAGAGAAAAAAGTCCCAGTCGATTCAGCCTCTCCTTATAACTCAATCCATCAAGTTGCAGTAATAACGGTGACTGTGAGACTATCATCCATTGCCCTATAAACCCATCTGGGTCACTAATGTCTCTTTAGGGAAGGAAATCTGCCATCCTTACCTGATCTGGCCTACTTGTGACTCCAGAGCCGCAGCAATGTGGTTGACTCTTAAACTGCCCCCTGAAATGGCCAAGCGAGACACTCAGTTCAAGGGGCAATTAGGGATGGGCAATAAATGCTGACCCAGCCAGTGGTTCCCTTGTCCCGTAGAAGAATAAAGAAATAAAGGGTTCAATGAACAGGTCAGGGTTCTTCTCCGGGTAGAAAAGACTGCAGAGGTCTTTAAATTCTGAAGGGAAATAACAAAGTAGATTTTGTCGATATGTTTTTAGTTAAAGGCAAAGGCAGAATTCGGGGCGTATAACTCACCTCCTGACTCCACAAAGCCTGCCCACCATCTACAAGGCACAAGTCAGGAGTGTGATGGAATACCCCCCACTTGCCTGGATGGGTAACAGCTCCAACAAGACTTGAGAAGCTTGGCACCATCCAGGACAAAGCAGCCCTGCTTAATTGGCACCCCATCCACAAACATTTTCTCCCTCCACCACCAACAACGTGTACTACCTACAAGATGCACTGCAGAAATTCACCAAAGATCCTTAGGCAGCACGTTTTAAACCCACGACCACTTCCATCTAGAAGGAGAAGGGCAGCAGATACATGGGAACACCACCGTCTACAAGTTCCCCTCCGAGCCACTCACCATCCTGACTTGGGAATATATTACCGTTCCTTCACTGGGTCAAAATCCTGGAATTCCCTCCCTAATGGCACTGTGGGTCAACCCACAGCACATGGATTGCAGCGATCCAAGAAAACAGCTCACCACCACCTTCTCGAGGGGCAACTAGGGACGGGCAACAAATGCTGGCCCAGCCAGTGACGTCGATATCACACGAATGAATAAAATGTAACACATAACATGTGTAATTAAAATGAAGGATTGAGAGCGAGCAGAGATTTAGATGAACCAAAGCATGTGGATGGTGGGAGGCTTTGGAATAGTCAAGTTAGAGGTAATGGATTCCACCAATAAGTAAGCTGATGGAAGGTCAGGGCTTGGAAATGTTATGGAGCTGGAAGTAGGTCCTTTTGCCGATAAGTGATTAGAAACTCATCATGGGGTCAAAAACAATGCCAAGATAAATGAGGAGGATATTCATTGGAGCCCATACCTCCAGCAGACTATGTTGCCTCAATGTTATTGTGATTGTACAGCACTTTCTTGAGGTATTTCCCTCAAGATGAAGCTCGGTATTTCAAAAGCTGAAAACATAAATTTGGGGTGGGGGGGAGGGACGGTGGTGGTGCTTTGGGGAGAGAGAGAAGGGGAGGGTGGCAGAGAGCAAGTGATGGGGAGGAAAGAGCAAAGCAATGTGAAAGGACAGCGAGACACTGAGCAAATGAATTTGAGAGAGAGCGCAAGTGAAGGAATGTGAGCGAGTGCGGGGGAGTGAGGGATTGAACAAGGTGCTGTGTGAGAGACTCACCTCGCCATTTGCCTGATAGAGTTTGTTGACGTTCTCTTGGTGCCTGATCTGTATTTTTGTCACATTTTCAGGTTCAGGAGATAGGCTGAAAGATAAATAACAGATGCAACAAAACCTCGTGAAATCACCGGTGCGAGCGTCGCTGAGATACGGAGGCCCAATCCATGCTTTATACCTGCCCTGCTCCCCAGAATTCGAACATCCCCTTTACACCCCCATCCCCACTACATCCTCTAACCTTCTCTGCTCCAAAACAACAAATCCACCACTGCAATCACTCCTGATTAACTCAAGACAGGGCAACACAGTGGATTAGCACTGCTGCCTCACAGTGCCAGAGACCTGGGTTCAATTCCCACCTTACGTCACTGTCTGTGCAGAGTCTGCACATTCTCCCTGTGTCTGCGTGGGTTTCCTCCGGGTGCTCCGGTATCCTCCCACAGTCCAAAGACATGCAATGGCCATGCTAAGTTGCCCCGGATGCAGAAATTAGAGAGATTAGCAGGGTAAATAATGTGGGGTTACGGGGACAGAGCATGGGTGGGATAGTGGTCAATGAAGACTCATTCTGCCCCGCAGGATTCTACGAAGCCCCTCAACCCTGGCACTGTGCCAGTAAATCCACTCCGCACCCTCTCCAGGGCTCTGATGTCCAGTTCAAAATGGGCTGGGTGCTCAGAGTTAAGTTACGGATCTTATGTCATCCAGCTGAATAACAGGACAAGCCCGAGAGGCTGACTGGATTTAGCCAATTCCGACAGTTTACAGAATTGTGACAGGGCAGAAGAAGGCCATTTGGCCCATCATGTCTTCCCCAGCTCTCCAAACGAGCATCATGACTATGTGCCCTTCCCTCGCCATTTCCCTGTACCCCTGCACGTGTGGCACGTTGGCACAGTGATTACCACTGCTACCTCTCAGCGCCAGGGACCCGGGTTCAATTCCCGGCTTGGTTCACTGTCTCCACATTCTCCCCGTATCTGTGTGGGTTTACTCCAGTTTCCTCCCACAGTTCAAAGTTTAGGTGGATTGGCCGTGCTAAATTGCTCCTTAGAGTCAGGGGAACCCAGATGAGGTTATTGAGATAGGGCTTGGGTGGGATTATGGTTGATGCAGGCTCAATGGGCCAATTGGCCTACTTCGGCACTGTAGATGATTGTTTTTAGCCAAGTAATCATCTAATGTTCTCGAATGTCTCGTTTGAATCTGCTGCATCACACTAGCAGGCAGAACATTCCAGATCTTAATCATTCGCTGGGTGAAAAAGACTTTTCATACATCACATTTGTTCCTTTTGCAAACCACTTTTAAATCTGTAACCCTGTCATTCTTAATTGGTTAACAAGCAGGAACAGTTTCTCCTTGTCTCTCTGGTTTTGAGTCCCCTCACGATTTTGAGCATCTCTATCGATCTTCTCTGAGCCTTCTTCTCTCCGAAGAGAACAGTCCCAACCTCACCAATCTAAAGTTAAAGTTTATTTATTAGTTACAAGTTTATACAATGAAGTTACTATGAAATTCCTTTTGTCGCCACACTCCAGCATCTGTTCGTGTACACTGAGGGAGAATTTAGCACTGCCAAAGCACCTAACCAGCACATCTTTTGGACTGTGGGAGGAAACTGGAGCATCCGAAGGAAACCCCACGCAGACACGGGGAAAATATGCAAACTCCACACAGGCAGTGACCCTGAGCGGGAATTGAACCCGGGTCCCTGAGGCAGTGAGGCAGCAACGCTAACCACTGTGCCACCCCAATCTCTCCTCTTCACTGAGGTCTCGCGTCCCCGGAATTATCTTGTGCTTCCAGGTTTTTTGGAACTGAATCAGCTGGAAATTACACTGAGATGGCGAGACAGATGTGGAGGAAGTCACAGGGAATCCAAATGTTGGCCTTTAATCAGAATACAGCTCAGAAAGAGAAAATCCCAGGTTACCTGACAGCCGAGGGCAAGTGGGGGTCACGCTTGTCTCTCCAGAACTGAACAAGGTCAGACTTTGTGAGCAGCTGGTTGTCTGTTAGTGGAAAGAAACACAACATCAGCTCCAAAGCACAGGAGTCAAAGCTACAGTGTGTCTGAACTCCCAGATCATTACACAAATCAGGAGATTCTCCCATATCCTGGCCAAGATTCATCCCTCAACCAATAAATCAAAACCAGAGGACCACATCTGCTCATCACCGCACTGTTGTTCCTGGGATCTTGCTGTGCGCTAACTGGCTGCCAAATTTCCGACATTGTTACAGTGACAGAAAAACACCTTTCTGTCTGTGATGAACTCTGAGATCTTTCTCCACTTTTGAGGGCAACTGTTTGCCCTCAAACCGCATAGGAGAGACAATGGGTGAGATTTTCCAGCCCCTCCCCCCCATTCATCCACACTGGTTTTCCAGCAGAAGGAGCGGCTCAGCATTTATCACAGGTGGGGTCTTTCAGTCCCGTCGATGTCTATGGTATTTTGCGTGGCTCATCCATACCATAACCGGGGAAACACATTCTCCCCGCTCCCCGCGGGAGCGAGTCCCACATTCTCCCCGCTCCCCGCGGGAGCGAGTCCCACATTCTCCCCGCTCCCCGCGGGAGCGAGTCCCACATTCTCCCCGCTCCCCGCGGGAGCGAGTCCCACATTCTCCCCGCTCCCCGCTCCCTGCAGGAGTGAGTCCCACATTCTCCCCGCTCCCCGTGGGAATGGGTCCCATATTCTCCCCACTCAATATGAGGACTGATTCTCGATCTCAATGCCATTCTCCCCCTCTCTCCTCACACCTCTTGAAGCAATTAAAAAATAAGCAATTATCACTTTCTTGAATATATTCATTGACTTGGCCTTGACTGTCTTGCCTTTTGTGGGAGAGAATTCCACAGCTTCACACTCCTCTGAGCGAGGAAATCTTTCCTCATCTGAGTCCTAAATGGTTTCTTGCGTACCCTAAGTCTGTCCATTGGTCCTAAAGGAAATGAAGGTGGAGATAGTAGCACGGTTTATTTCTCAATACAGGACAGAGGATTGGAGAGTGGCAAATGTGACACCCTTATTCAACTGACCCGGTAGTTTAACATCATGGCTGGGTAAGATTTTAGAATCCAAAACTCTTGAGAGAAAGATCAACTCGGTGAGAATTTAATTAAAGAAAGCCAGTTGAGTAAGCGCACAGGGTAAAGGAGGCAGTAAGGAAGTATATTGGCTTTCATAGCAAGAGGATTTGAGTACAGGGATAAGGATGGTTTGCGACAATTGTATAGGGCTTTGGTGAGATCACAACTTGAGTGTCATGCATCGTTTTGGTTTCCTTATCTGAGGAAGGATGGCCTTGCTATAGAGGGAGCACAGCAAAGGTTTCCCAAACTGATTCCTGGGATGGCAGGTCTGTCATGTGAGGAGAAATTAAGTCGGTTAGGATTATATTCACTGGATTATATTCGAAGAGTGAGAGTGGATCTCATAGAAACTGATAAAATTCTAACAGAGTTAGACAAGGTAGATTCAGAAAGAATGTTCCCAATAATGGGGGGAGTCCAGAACCACAGGGTCAAAGTTTGAGGATGAGGGGGTAAACCTTTTAGAACTGAGGTGAGGAGAAATTTCTTCACCCAGAAGATGATAAATGTGTGGAATTCACTCCCACAGAAAGTAGTTGAGGCCAAAACGTTGTCTGATCTCAAGAAGGAATTAGACATCGCTCTGGGGGCTAAAAGGATCAAGGAATATGGGGGGATCAGGATATTGAATTTGATGATCAGCTATGATTATAATGAATGCATTGAAGGCTTGAAGGGCCGAATGGCCTCCTCCCACTTCTAGTTTCTAGATTTCTGTTTGTAAAAGGCAGATTGAACTTGACCAATCTAATTGAACTTTTTTGATGAAGTGTTGCCTTGTTTAATTAGACAGGACTTTGGTGAGGCCGCACCTGGAATAATGTACACAGGTTTGATCTCCTTATCTGAGGGAGAGCATTCTTCCCATAGAGTGAGGTCTACCATGCTGATTCCAGGGACAGCAGGACTAACTTACGAGGAGAGATTGAGTTGATTAGGATTATTTTTGCTGGAGTTTAGAAGAATAAGGGTGGTCTCAGAGAAACATATAAAATTCTAACAGGACTAGACAGGGTAGATGCAGGAAGAATATTCCTGATGGTGGGGGAGTCCAGAATCAGGAATCACAGTCTGAGGATTCAGGGCATTTAGGACGAAGGTGAGGAGGCATTTCTTCACTCAGAGAGTGGGGAACCTGTGGAATTCATTACCACAGGAAACAGTTGAGACCAAAACATTGACACAAAGATCAAAGGATACGGGGGCGTGGAAGTGGCTATTGAGTTGGATACAGACAAGATATTGAGAACACTGGAATCTGAAACAAAAACAGAAAATGCTGGAAAATCTCAGCAGGTCTGACAGCATCTGCGGGGAGAGAATTGAGGCAATGTTTGGAGTCTGGATGACCTTTTGTCAGTGCTGAGTTGGATGATCAGACATAATCATAACAGATGGTAGAGCAGGTTCAAAGGGCCGAATGGCCTCCTCCTGCTGTATATTTTCTAACCCAACATTGAAACTAAAGTTACTCATCCCTGGAACCATCCTGGTGAATCTCCCCTGCAGCCTCGCAAGCACCCTCAGATCCTTCCTGAAGTGTGGTGGCCAGAACGAACCTCCCTCTTTCTGTCTTGTGAATCACTCGATAATTCTTGCCAAATGGCTGAAGTAACTCAAGTTTCTTGCCTCTCCTTCAGGACATTCTTATCATATACATTCCTTTTCCAAGCTATCCGAAGCATTCTTCATTAATCCCATGTTTCTGTTGTGTGTCAGTCAGGTACCCACAGAATTGCTGACCAGACAGAGTGCTTCATTTTCTCATGCTCAGCTTATTCTCTTTGTTGGTGAATGAATGAAATTTAATTTGCTTCAACCATCTCCTGTTCCTCCATTCCCCCCACCCAGAGCAACAATAACTTTCTCGTGGTTAGAATATAGAAGTGGTTACCACATGGATGACTGAATACTGAGAGAGGCAAGGGAGGAAATTGCTGGGGCCTTGAGAGAAACCTTTGTATCCTCACTGGCTACAGGGAGCTCCTAGAAGATTGAAGAATAGCCAATGTTGTTCCTTTGTTTAAGAAGGGTAGCAAGAATAATCCAGGTAGGTACAGGCCAGTGAGCCTTACATCAATGATAGGGAAATTATTGGAGAGGATTCTTCGAGACAGGATTTATTCCCACTTGGAAATAAGTGGACGTATTAGTGAGAGGCAACATGGTTTTGTGAAGGGGAGGTTGTGTCTCACGATCATTATCGAGTTTCTCGAGGAAGTGACGAAGATGATTGATGAGGGGAGGGCAGTGGATGTTGTCTACATGGATTTCAGTAAGGCCTTTGACAAGGTCCCTCATGGCAGACTGGTGCAGAAGGTGAAGTCACACATGGGATCAAAGGTGAGCTGGCAAGATGGAGACGGAACTGGCTCAGTCATAGAACACAGAGGATATCTGTGGAAGGGTGTATTTCTGAACGGACGGCTGTGGCAAGTGGCATTCCTTAGGGATCAGTGCTGGGATCTTTGCTGTATATATACATATGTATATTCGGAGGAAAACATAACTGGTTTCTAAATTTGCAGATGACACAAAGGTTGGTGGATTTGCGGAAAGTGATGAGGATCATCAGAGGATACAGCAGGATATAGATGGTTGGAGACTTGGGCAGAGAGATGGCAGATGGAATTTAATCCAGAGAAATGTGAGGTAATGCATCTTGGAAGGTCTAATACAGATAGGAAATATACAGTAAATGGCAGAACCCTTAAGAATACTGATAGGCAGAAGGATCTGGTACAAATAGACAGGAAACGCAGGAACAGAAGATCGTCAAGAAGGCACACGTAATGCTTACCTTCATTAGCCAGGGCACTGAGTTTAAAAATTGAGAAGTGATATTACAGCTTTATAGAACCTTAGTTAGGTTGCATTTGGAATATAATGTTCAATTCTGGTTGCCACACTACCAAAAGGATGAGGAGGCTTTGGAGAGGGTTCAGAAAAGATTTACCAGGATGTTGCCTGGTATGGAGGGCATTAGCTGTGAGGAGAGGTTGGAGAAACTTGATTTGTTTTCACAAGAATGATGGAGGGTGAGGGAAGGACTGACAGAAGTCAACAAGATTATGAGAGACATAGAGTGGATAATCAGAAGCTTTGATGGAAGAGTCAGTTACAAGGAGGCATAGGTTTAAGGTGCGAGGGACAAGGTTTAAACAAAATGTACGAGGCAGATATTTTACATAGAAGGTAGTGGGTGCCTGGAACTCGTTGCCAGGAGAGGCAGTGGAAACGGATACGGTAGTGACTTTTGAGGGGCGTCTGGACAAATAAATGAATGGGATAGGAATAGAGGGATGTGGTCCCCGGAAGGATAGGGGGTTTTAGTTCAGTCAGGCAGCATGGTCGGTGCAGGCTTGGAGGGGCCGAAGGGCCTGTTCCTGTGCTGTAGTTTTCTTTTTTTTAATGGGATAGTTCAGATGAGCAACAAAGAGGAAACTGGATTATCAAACGAGCAACAGGGGAATGTGTCAATGGGGAAGATGAAGTGGGAGGAAGCTTGAGTGAGGGCCAGGCAGATCCACTCGATCAAACACACAAGAAATCAAGAGCTTCAAGTTTTTAGGTGTCCAGATCACCGACAACCCTTCCTGGTCCCCCCATGCCAATATTACATTTAAGAGAGCCCAGCAACACCTCTACTTTTTCAGAAGACTAAGGAAATTTGGCATGTCATCTACGACTCTCACCAACTTTACAGATGCGCCATAGAAAGCATTTTTTCACAGCTTGGTATGGGCTCCTGCTCTGGCCAAGACTGCAAGGAACGACAGAAGGTTGTGAATGTAGCCCAATCTATCAAATATACCAGCCTCCCATCCATTGACTCTGTCTACACTTCACACTGCAAAGCAGCCAGAATAATTAAGGACCCCACGCACCCCAGACATTCTCTCTTCCACCTTCAGGAAAAAGATACAAAAGTCTGATGTCACATGCCAACCAACTCAAGACTCAAGAACAGCTCCTTCCCTGCTGCTGTCAGCCTTTTGAGTGGACTTACATTAAGTTGATCTTTTGCACACCCTAGCTAAGACTGTAACACTACATTCTGTACTCTCTCCTTTCCTTCTCTATGAACAGTATGCTTTACCTGTAGCATGGGCAAGAAACAATACTTTTCACTGTATGTTAATACATGTGACAATAGTAAATACTAAATAAATGAGAGATAAAGCCAAACCTGCTGAATATTTCTAGCACTCCCTGTAATTATTCCAGACAGTATAAGCACAATTCACTCAGCCTTTGGACATTCCCAGGGACTGACCTTCCCTGCACTAACTCCAATGCCAATATGTTCTAAAATGTGGAGACCAAAACTGCAGACAATATTCCAGATGTGGTCTTACTGAAAATCCTGTACCACTGTAGCAAAATGTTGTTATTCCTGTACTCCAATCCCTCCCAGTGGACGGCCAGAAAATGACTTTTCTTGCAGTGGTTAGCATTGCTGCCTCACAGCGCCAGGGACCTGGGTTCAATTCCCAGTTTAGGTCATTATCTGTGTGCATGTTCTCACTGTGTCTGCATGGGTTTCCTCCAGGTACATACAATCTGGTACTATTCAGTGGGAGCACCCTCGCATTTTCCAACACGGACAGGAATGGCTCAAATCGAAGGTCCAACTACCTGCTTCACGGGTGGCTAAAGTGGACAATAAACTGCCAGCCTTGCCAACAATATCCTCATTCTGGTTTCAGAAATTGTGTGAAGTCTGTTTGACCTCAAACCTGCCTAAAACAAACACCAGGCCATTAAAGTTTAAAGTTTTAATTTCAACTTTATTTATTATTGTCACAAGTGGGCTTACATTAACACTGCAATGAAGGGCAGCACGGTTGCACAGTTAGCACTGCTGCTTCACAGCGCCAGGGACCCGGGTTCGATTCCCAGCTTGGATCACTGTCTGTGTGGAGTTTGCACATGCTCCCCATGTCTGCGTGGGTTTTCTCTGGGTGCTCCGGTTTCCTGCCACAGTCCAAAAGACGTGCGGGTTAGTGCATTGACCCGAACAGGCATCAGACTGTGGCAACTAGTTGAATTTCACAATAACTTTATTGAAGTGTTAATGTAAGCCTTACTGGTGACTAATAAATAAACTTTAACTTTTTAAAAAAAATCCCCTAGTCGCCACACTCCTGCGCCTGTTCAGGTACACAGAGGGAGAATTCAGCACCAAATTCAGATGATCCTGGTGAGGTTATAAAACCCACAAATGCCTACTGCAGTAAATAAATTTGATGATCCCTGCAAGAACAATTTGACACGAAGGTTGGAAAATGTTTCAGTCAGCTAAACATTCTGAGGAATGCACGCTGTCAGTCACAGTGTGGTCACAGATTCAGGCCTGCGGTTCACAGCACTCTGGCATAGCCTGTTTCCAGAAGCTGCCCTCAGGCTTTGTAGTATCCACTTTTCAAAAACACTGCTCGACTTAGACAAGCACAGACTCCTGCACCTTGTTGCACCGTGCTGTATAAAATGGTCCATTGCGCACATTTCTTTCCCATGCTGTCATAGAATCCCTACAGTGCAGAGGGAGGCTACTCAGCCCATCGAGTCTGCACCAAGATCCCACCCAGGCCCTATCCCCGCAACTTCACATATTTATCCTGCTGATTCCCCCTGACAGGGACCCAGGTTCGATTACCGGCTTGGGTCACTATCTCAGTGGAGTTTGCACAAGCTCCCTGTGTCTGCGTGGGTTTCCTCTGGGTGCTCCGATTTTGTCCCACAGTCCAAAGATGTGCGGGTTAGGTTGATTGTCCATGCTAAATTGCCTCTTAGTGTCCTGAGAGGTGTAGGATAGAGGGATTAGTAGGTAAGTATAGGGAAATGGGGGTAGGCCCTGTATGGGTTTGTCGTCGGTGCAGGCTCGATGGGCTGAACGGCCTCCTTCTGCACTGTAGGCTTTCTGTATTAAAAAAAATTTCTATTCCCTCTGATCCAAAATTGCTGGCAATTTAGCATGGCCAATCCACCAAACCTGCACATCTTTGGACTATGGGAAGAAACCGGATCACCAAGAGGAAACCCACACAGATATGGGGAGAACATGCAGACTCCACACAGACAGTGACCCAGAAATCAAACCTATGTTCCTGATGCTGTGAGGCAGCAGTGCAAACCACTGTACCACTATGCCAACCCTTAATCTGACTGTCACCACACCTCAGGCCCTTACTAAATTCTTTATATACCTATGACTGTGTGGCCAAATTCTCCTCCAACTTGATTTTCAAGTTTGCTAACAGCACCGCCGTAGTGGGTCAGATCTCAAGCAATGATGAGACAGAGTACAGCATTGAGATAGAGAATCTGGTGAGCTAATGCATTGTCAATAATCTCTCCCTCAGTGTCAACAAAGCAAAGAAGATAGTCAGTGACTTCAGGAAGCGTAAAGGAGGGCATGCCCCCCCTCCTTCATCAACGAATTGGAAATGGTCGAGAGCTTCAAATTTCTAGGTGTCCAGATCGCC
This sequence comes from Sphyrna mokarran, assembly GCA_024679065.1. Taxonomy (NCBI): domain Eukaryota; kingdom Metazoa; phylum Chordata; class Chondrichthyes; order Carcharhiniformes; family Carcharhinidae; genus Sphyrna; species Sphyrna mokarran. The sequence goes on from JAGIQG010000010.1 coordinate 104,530,107, forward strand.
AACAACCTGTCCTGGTCCCCTCATGCCGACGCTATAGTTAAGAAAGGTCACCAACGCCTCTACTTTCTCAGGAAGCTAAGGAAATTTGGCATGTCCACTATGGCTCTCACCAACATATACAGATGCACCATAGAAAGCATTCTTTCTGGTTGTATCACAGCTTGGTATGGGCTCCTGCTCTAGCCAAGACCGCAGGAAAATACAAAAGTCATGAATGAAGCTCAATCCATCACACAAACCAGTCTTCCATCTGACTCTGTCTACACTTCCCACTTCCTCATCAAAACAACTGGTATAATCAAGGACTCTACGCACCTGGACATACTCTCTTCTGCTTTCTTTCACAGTAACTTTGTTGCAGTGTTAATGCAGGCTCTACTTGTGACTAATTAATAAATATACTTTTCTTTGGGAAATATGTATTGGAGTCTTAGCTCACGTACCAAACGACTCAAGGACAGTTTCTCCCCTGCTGATTTTTGATCAGGCCTACCTTATATTAAGCTGACCTTCCTCTACACCCTCGCTGTGACTGTAACACTACATTCTGAACTCTTTCCTTTCCTTCTCTATGCACGATATGCTTTGTCTGTATAGCACGCAAGAAACAATATTTTTCACTGTATACTCATACATATGACAATAGTAAAGCAAATCAAAGGTTGTGAAGCAAATTACTGCGGATGCTGGAATCTGAAACCAAAAGAAATGCTGGAAAATCTTAACAGGTCTGGCAGCATCTGTAAGGAGAGAAAAGAGCTGATATTTCAATTCAGGTGTCTGAACTTGGCAGAAACCTGCTGAGATTTTCCAGCATTTTCTCTTTCGGTCAAGGACTGAGAAGACATGAATTGAACCCAAGCTTTGCTCTGCATCATAACATTCTAATATAGCAAACACAACAGCCAATTTGCACACGGAAAACAGAAATGCAACATGAGCAGAAAATCTGGTTTTGTGATGTTAGGCGGGGGATAAATATTTTGACTGCGGGATTACCCACTGAGATACAGCGGCCGAGGCAGTGGGAGCACCATCACCTGCAAACTGTTCAGGAAGACAGCTCCCCGTCAGCTTCTCCAGGGGCAACTGGGGATGGGCAATAAATTCTGGCCTTGCCCGAGAAAGACTCGGGGAATAACATGCCAAGTAGCAACACCAAGTAAAAGAGTCAGACTAACAAAGATAAGGGGTTGTTGTTTAGCGCAAGACATGCAAAACTGCAGGGGGGTGCGGGGGTGCTAGATTAGGGGCAGCAGCCTGAAGTTAAAATAAAGCACACTGAAAAGCACTAAGGTGCTGTTAAGTCTGAGGGGCCTGGGAGTGTACGTTAGGGGTAAGACAAAGGGGGTGTGCTCACAGGACAGGATGAGAGCCTCGAAGTGCAGCTTCTGGTAGCGGTCACGGTGCTGGAGCTGGAGAATGATGTGCCTCCTCCAGTTGTGCTGTGTGCTGGGAGACGCCATGGCTGAGAGTGACAAGAGAAATTGGCAACAGCAAGAAATGTAACAGTGCGGCTGACGTCACCGCGCCAGGGAATCCCCCACCAGGAAGTGCCTGCCTGGGCAAGGCAGACCCAGGGCAAGGAATCCCCCCTCCACCCAAACAAGCACCTGAGACCCACACCTACAGCCCATTACAGCCCGGCACTGGCTATAGCTTGAGCTCCAGCGCCCGTGGGGAGGGCGAGAAGCCCGGCTTTGGCAAACACCCAACATTTAAAATCCCACCCGCCAAGGATGGTTTTGTCTCTCCCATTCGCTGTTGCAAATCGAAAGTCGGAGAGGTTTAACCCTTTGCCGTCCTTCGCAAAGTTTCCCCGGCGAGCGTCTCCTCCACCGCACACATTGCCCCCTCCATCCCAACCAAGTGGTACCTGTTATTCCGGGCTAAGAGATTGGGATAAGGTCTCCCCCCACCCAATCCCCAAAAGGAGCTAGGGTTCCAGCTATAATTTGCTCTGATTTTACAAGAAAAGCAGAAAGTTGTTGTGGGTTCTGGGGATCTCATTTGAAACTTCGAAAATGCTAACAGGGTCAAGCAGAGTAGATTCAGAAAGAAAATGGGGGCAATTCTCACACTGCGACCCACAATCTTCCAGCAGATCAGACTGGGAGATGCGCATCATAGAATCTCTACACTGTAGAAGGAGGCCATTTGGCCCATCGAGTCTGCATCTACTGCTATCCCACCCAGGCCCTATCCCCGTAACCCCATGCATTTACCCTAGGAAAGGAGGTAAATCATTTGAATCTTTGTTTATTTTTTTAAATATGTTTTCAATGTCATTATTTGAGAATTTGCCAGATTGAACCTCCCATCCAGCCAGGAGTACTTCATTCTGGCAGAGTTTACAGTAACTCCCCACATTCGGGGAACCAGCGAAAGACCCTACCGGAATGAAGGAAGGGCTAGCAGAGCCCCCAGGGTGTCAGGTGATGGGGAGGTGCCCCCTAGGCATGGGCACCTGGCAGTACCAGCCTGTACCCCCAGATACTGCCCAAGGTGCAAAGTGCCCATGCCTAGGGGGCACTTTGGCACCTCCCCACTGGGCATCGGGCAGTGCCGAGAGGGCAGAGCCTACTGTGGGCAGGGCCTAGGGATGTTCAGTGGAGATGGGGGTGGGCCTCCACTGCCACTCTGCATGCGAATCGGTGTGAGATGGAAGGAGGGCAGCGATTGGGGCAGGCCGGGGTGGGGGGCGGGGTGGTCTGCCGACAGGGGAGCCTGCCTCCCCAAGGGCGGGGGGAGGGGGAGTGGCGGGTGATGTCCAAACTCCAATGCGGTGGTAGCCCGCAGGCCGTAGTTTGGAGATCCCTGATCTAAAGGGACCAAGGGATACGGGAAGAAGGGGAGATCAGGATATTCAATCTGAGGAAAGCCATGATTAAGACAAATGGTGGAGCAGAGGCTTGAAGGGCCGAATGGCCTTCTCTTGCTTCTATTTTCTATGTTTCTATTAACTGGGATAGTCTCAGTCTGCAAAGTAGGGAGGGGGGCAAAATTCTTAAATTGCAACCAGAGGAGAACTTTTTTAGCCAGGACATAGAAAGCCCAACCAAGGAAGGGGCAATTCTGGACAAATCTTTGGAAATAAGCCCAGGCAGGTGGAAAGCGTATCAGCAATGTGGTCGGCTCTCGATTGCTCTCTGAACAACTAGGGATGGACAATAAATGCTGGCCCAGCCAGCGACACCCATGTCCCAGAAATGAATAAAAGGAAGGGAGCATATTGGAAATAGTGATCATAATTCAGTTAGATTTAGGATTGTAAGGATGGGCCAGGACTAAAAGTTTTTAACTGGGAAAAGGCTGATTTCATTAAGATAATTTTGTCGTATCCCAACAGCACAGAAGGAGACCATTTGGCCCATTGAGCCTACACTGATCACAATCTCAACCATACCTTGTTTCTGTGACCTCACATATTTACCTTGCTAATCCCTTGACAGTAAGGGCAATTTAGCACGGCCAATCAAACTAACCTGCAAATCTTTGGACTGTGGGAAGAAACCAGAGCACCCAGTGGAAACTCACACAGACACAGGGAGAACATGCAAACTCCGCACAGACAGTGACCCGAGGCCAGAATTGAACCCATGACCCTGGTGCTTTGAGGCAGTAGTGCTAACCACTGTGCCACCGTGCTGGTTCAGCCTCCATAGACTGGGAGCAGCTACTTGCAGATAAAACTGTCAGTGCGTTGGGAGGTTTTCAAGGAGGAGATAGCAACAGTGCCAGGCAAATATGATCCAGGGAAAGTGTAGCACCAAGCCCAGGGAATTTGGGAGATTAAAGAACATAAACGTCAGAATTAAGAACAGAAATAGAAGCTAATGGCAGTCCCTAATGGTGGCAGAGTCCTGAGAGGAAGACAGAAGGGGAAGGCAATGGCCAAGTGGTATTATTGCTTGGTTATTAGTCCAGAAACTCAGCTAATGTCCTGGGGACCTGGGTTCGAATCCCACCCAGGTCCCCAAAACATTAGATGGTGGAATTTGAATTCAATTTTAAAAATCTAGAATTAAGAATCTATTGATGATCATGAAATCATTGTTGATTGTCACAAAAACCCATCTGATTCACTGATGTCCTTCAGGGAAGGAAATCTGCCACCCATACCCGGTCTGGCCTACATGTGACTCCAGAGCCACAGCAATGTAATTGACTCTCAACCGCCCTCAGGCAATTAGGGATTGGCAATAAATGCTGGCCCAGCCAGCGATGCCCATGTCCCACAAATGAATAAAGAAGAAGTGCGGACGGAATTTAAAAAGGAAGTTAGGAACACAACACTGGTACGATGGTTAGCATTGCTGCCTCACGGCGCCAGTGACAATTTCAGCCTCGGGTCGCTGTCTTTGTGGAGTCTGCATGTTCTCCCCATGTCTGTGTGGGTTTCCTTCAGACGCTGCAGTTTCCTCCCACACTCCAAAAATGTGCAAGTGGATTGACCACGCTCAGTTGCACCTTGGTGTCCCAAGGTGTGAGGGTTAGGGATGGCTTAGTGGAGTAATTGCATGAAGTTGTAGGTATAGGGCGGGTGATGTGGGGGGGAGGGGGAGGGGGAGGGGGAGGGGACTGGGAATCAGTCCATCTGATATCTTAAGCAGTGTCTCTTCCACCACGAAACCTGTTGCAAAATATTTATTCAGCATACCCGCCATTTCTTTGTTTGTGACCAATTTCTCAGCCTCGTTCAGTAGAGGCTCCACATTTATCTTTACCACCCGCTTCCTGTTTCTATGTCCAATGGAACCTCTTTCTTTGCTTCCTCTGAAAATTCATTTCCTCCAGTTTATGAGTTTCAGTGTGATTCGGACAGGCTGTGTGTGTGTGGTTATCTGCAAGGCAGATGCAGTATAATGTGGAGCAATGTGACGTTATCCATTTTGGTAGCAGTTATAAGAAGACAGATTATTATTTGAATGGGTGTAAATCGAGAGAGGTGTATACTCAGAAATTTCTCTGGATTTTAATGGGTTTACCAGTGATAGCCATGCTTTCAGTTCCCTGGACTGAAATTCCCTCCCTAAACATCTCCTCTTATCTCTCCTCCTTTCTGAGGCTTGTTAAAACCTACCTGTTTGATTAGGTGTCCGAATATCTCCTAAAATTGTTCAATGTGAATTTCCTTCCTTTCCAGCGAAGCGCCTTTGGAATGTTTTATGATGAAGGAAATTGTAGTTGTAATGAAATATCCGTGAACCTCAGATTTCCCTGGTGTTAGACTTTAAGACATAGGAGCAGAATTAGGCCCATCGAGTCTACTTCACCATTCAATCATGGCTGATATTTTTCTCATCCCCAGAACCCCTAATCCCTTTAGTAATCGGGAACCCATCTGTCTCTGATTTAAGTACACTCAGTGACCGGGCCTCCACGGCCTTCTGTAGCAATGAGTTCCACAGTGTTAGGGGAAGTGGAAGGGGGTCACAAGTTCAAGGTAAGGGGTTGGGGGGCAAGGTTCAATACAGATACGCGGGGGACGTATTTTACACAGAGGGTGGTGGGGCCTGGAATGCACTGCCAAGCAAGGTGGTGGAGGCAGATGCACTAGAATCATTTAAGACTTATCTAGCTAGCCACACAGACTGGGAATAAAGGGATACAAATGGATGGTCTAGTTAGGAATACATGGTCAGTGCAGGCTTGAAGGGCCTGTTCCTGTGCTGTGTTGTTCTTTGTTCTTCTCTGTTTCTTTACTTCCTGTCAGCAGGTGGGTGGTGCCGGGTAAAGGTTAAAGGCCAATATTTCTTCCCGGAAGATAAGATAAAATCCTTTCTGTTTCACCAAAGGCCAATTTCTGTCCGGGTGTCGGGGTGAGAGGGGCATTACTCACAGCCATTTTGGAGGTGTTTTCACTCTGTGCTTGGTCCAAGGGAACTCGCCTCAGCTTTTCCCACCCCCTTTTCCCCATTTCCTTGTGTGGATGGTAGCATAATGGTCACTTTGCTGGATTAACGCTCCAAAGGCCTGGACTATTCCAGAGAGACGGTGTTTTTTTTTTGAAGGGGCTGCGCAGGTAGGTGTGGAAGGATGGTGGGAAAGGGGATCTGGAATTAATGGGCCCATCTGCTGTTGGAAACATGGTGTCCCAGCCAACTTAATCCCTAATCATGGGAGAAGTTCCATATCATTCTCCCAATAGTAGCAATCCACATCCCCCCCCCAAGAATTTGTGGGACTACAGGAGGGTATGTTAGGAGATTCTTGGCTGTGGCAATGAGATCTCAATTGGACTCATTAAGGAACCATTTGATACCCATTATCCCTCAGCCCAAAATGTTTGCTCAGGGATGAAACGGGCATCACACAGATTTCCCACACTCTTGGAAGATCGCTGAAGTAAACCTGTTTGAGAAGGACCACCTGGGAAGTGGGGCAGGGGTGCACAGGGAGGTAGCTGTTGGGCAGGATAAGGGTGTCGTGGGAGAGGGGGAGGCTGGTCCATCATTATCAGATACACTGTGACCAACTGGAAAAGGCTGGGGCCGTTGAAAGCCACCCTCATCACTTACCATCATCCTCCCTCTGCCCACCAGTGCCCCGTCTCCTGCAGCCTCCGGTCCCACTCTCACTCACTTTTGCCCGGGGTCCCTCAATGATCCCACCAGCTGCCACCACTCCCACTGCCGCTGGTGGCACTGAGGAGTTTCTGGCCTCAAATAGAGTTCAAATCCTGCCACAGCAGCTGGTGAAATTTTAATTCAATTAAAAAAAATTCTGGAATTAAAAATCTACTGATGAGCACGAAACCATTGTCAGAAAAAACCCATCTGGTTTCTTCATGGAAGGAAATCTGCTGTCCTTACCCGGTCTGGCCTACATGTGACTCCAGAACCACAGCAATGTGGTTGACTCTTAACTGCCCAATGACAACTGAGGATGGGCAATAAATGCTGGCCAATCAGTGACGCCCAAGTCCCACGAATGAGTTTAAGAAAAGCACGTCATTGACAGGGCAACACATTCAGGGTGAATGGAGGGATTTCAATTTAGCAGGAAACATCGGACACTTGGGAATCCCCATGCCTGAATGTATCTTCA